>OZ025258.1:41390765-42052403 GCA_964019135.1 Arenicola marina
TGTGCGGGGGTGAGGGGGGTGGTGGTGGTGGGCTGGGGGGTATATTCAGTGTGGCTGTGCGGGGGTGGTGGTGGTGGGCTGGGGGGTATATTCAGTGTGGCTGTGCGGGGGTGAGGGGGGTGGTGGTGGTGGGCTGGGGGGTATATTCAGTATGGCTGTGCGGGGGTGAGGGGGGTGGGGGTGGTGGGCTGGGGGGTATATTCAGTGTGGCTGTGCGGGGGTGAGGGGGGTGGTGGTGGTGGGCTGGGAGGTATATTCAGTGTGGCTGTGCGGGTGTGAGGGGGTGGTGGGCTGGGGGTATCTTCAGTGTGGCTGTGCGGGGGTGAGGGGGGTGGTGGTGGTGGGCTGGGGGGTATATTCAGTGTGGCTGTGCGGGGGTGAGGTGGGTGGTGGTGGTGGGCTGGGGGGTATATTCAGTGTGGCTGTGCGGGGGTGAGGGGGGTGGTGGTGGTGGCTGGGGGGTATATTCAGTGTGGCTGTGCGGGGGTGAGGTGGGTGGTGGTGGTGGGCTGGGGGGGTATATTCAGTGTGGCTGTGCGGGGGTGAGGAGGGTGGTAGTGGTGGGCTGGGGGGTATATTCAGTGTGGCTGTGCGGGGGTGAGGTGGGTGGTGGTGGTGGGCTGGGGGGTATATTCAGTGTGGCTGTGCGGGGGTGAGGTGGGTGGTGGTGGTGGGCTGGGGGGTATATTCAGTGTGGCTGTGCGGGGGTGAGGAGGGTGGTGGTGGTGGGCTGGGGGGTATATTCAGTGTGGCTGTGCTGGGGTGAGGGGGGTGGTGGTGGTGGGCTGGGGGGTATATTCAGTGTGGCTGTGAGGGGGGTGGTGGTGGTGGTGGGCTGGGGGGTATATTCAGTGTGGCTGTGCGGGGGTGGTGGTGGTGGGCTGGGGGGTATATTCAGTGTGGCTGTGCGGGGGTGAGGGGGGTGGTGGTGGTGGGCTGGGGGGTATATTCAGTGTGGCTGTGCGGGGGTGAGGGGGGTGGTGGTGGTGGGCTGGGGGGTATATTCAGTGTGGCTGTGCGGGGGTGAGGGGGGTGGTGGTGGTGGGCTGGGGGGTATATTCAGTGTGGCTGTGCGGGGGTGGTGGTGGTGGGCTGGGGGGTATATTCAATGTGGCTGTGCGGGGGTGAGGGGGGGTGGCGGTTACACCTGCCGTGAGTTATGGTGCCTGTGATGGTAATCGATGGCCAGATCATGAAGTGGTCAGACGGGAGCCTCCTGAGCACTGTCTCCTGTGTATGCTGGTCGCTCTCTAGCTTCCTGGTGTATATATCGTGTTTTAGGTAAGCCACCCATAAAGAGCCTCGGCAATTTTGAGCAGACCTCGGTAAACATCGGTAAACATCGGCGGGCTGTAGCCCTGATATTTTAAGCAGCCTTAATGAAGCAAAGCACGAATAAAACACAGAAAAAGAAGTGGTGACATAGGTAAAATAAATAGAACATCGTATAATAATCTTCGGCGATTTAGAGAAGACCTCGGTAAACATCGACAAACATCGGCGGGTGTCAGTGAAAGGGGAATTCCGAACTCGTGACGTCATTCACATGGAATCCCCAATTCGTGACGTCATTCACGGTATTTCCCCGAGAAAGGCTCTTCGTGATAAATTCCGAATATTCAAGAAAAAAACATGGAGAAAACGTGTAAATAGTTCAGAAAACATTTGTGTAGATCAGAATTATATCGGAGACCATTATATATAACCAGATTTATTAAAATGTGAGCACAAGGCGTAAATTACTGATAATTGATGTGAAATAAGCTGCTCCAAAAATATTTCTGAAATAACATATTCAAGTTTCAGGACGTGTTTCTCGGGAAATTTGCACGGCCACCTATATTTTTCTTTATTTTTATTACAAGAACTATGTTTTTAGAAGATTTTAAACGTGGTTTGGTGTCAGGATTTTCATTTTTGATGAAATTATGGCCAATTTTGTGAAGGTGGTGATTTCGAATTTTGGCAAAAACGGTCCTGTTTTTGCATAACTGCACTTTATTATTGCCATTCTGTTATTTTTTGTGGCTACTATTTACATTGTTGAATATCATTCCTGTATTGCACTAGGTTTAAGCTTTCCAAAGAGCTATTACTGATGATAATGACATAATATTGAGCTGAGTTGTAGCAAAATTACATATTCGTGGTAGGTGTCAAGTTTTGGTCATTTTGTGAAATGGGGCTATACTTAGAAATGGAGAATATTTTTTTAACGGGGCTGTAAAGTATCCTAACAATTCAGCAGAAGGTGTGTAATTGGGTATACTTTCAAAAAATAATCACAAATACAGAGTTCTTTTACCTTGCTATTATGGGTGGCTTACCTTAATGTAGTTTAATGTACTCCAGCAAGCCACCCTCTCTCACATAGAGAGGTCTAACGGAGCCCACTGTCGACCTTTATTTGCGCAATAGCGTCATATATTAGGTACACAGTCAGAGGGAGAGGGCGCTCGTTCCTCACATCACTCTGCCAGTAGAGGGAGCTCGTTCCTCACATCACTCTGCCAGTAGAGGGCGCTCGTTCCTCACATCACTCTGCCAGTAGAGGGCGCTCGTTCCTCACATCACTCTGCCAGTAGAGGGCGCTCGTTCCTCACATCACTCTGCCAGTAGAGGGCGCTCGTTCCTCACATCACTCTGCCAGTAGAGGGCGCTCGTTCCTCACATCACTCTGCCAGTAGAGGGCTCTCGTTCCTCACATCACTCTGCCAGTAGAGGGCGCTCGTTCCTCACATCACTGTGCCAGTAGAGGGAGCTCGTTCCTCACATCACTCTGCCAGTAGAGGGCTCTCGTTTCTCACATCACCTCTGCCCCACGTAACCGCCCACCTCACGGTTGACCTCAACGATGCTGGGGTTACAAAAGGGGTCAGACGATTGTTTAGGTTAAATTTTGTATTACCTGTATGTATGCAGAATTTGAAAAATATTCTGTTGCCGTACGGTCATATTGGGAGAGTTATGCGAAAAGCACGGGGGTCAAAGTTCAAAGCGCTTCACGTCTTGATCGAACTCGAAAATATATATGTTCAAAAGATTATGTGGCCTGTAATTAATAAAATTCGAATAAAGTCATCCGGTACGGTACCAGTACCCCAGTAAATGCTAAACATTGATGTATTTGATACCAACTGCGAATGTTTCGTAGATTAGATTCATTTTCAATTTTCGCGGATGGCAACTAATTCTGATAGTTAAATTTGACGTGGGGCGCAGGGACTACAGCCTAAACGGAACGCCCTCTGCCTGGAGATCGGTGCTATGTATGTATGTTTTTCCTATTATACCTACTGTGAGCCACATGTGCCATGTGCTGTCTAACTCTCCCTGTATGCTGGGTGTCTGTGTATGAAGCCCTGGTAGGGCGCAAGCCACTGGACAGTTAATTGTGTGTCATTTTCGTTTTCAGCAAGTGTCCGTATTTGCTAGGCGCCCACATTGCTAGGAGGGTTGCAGACGACATCCTGCGCTCCGACCTTGACCTTTATGTCGACGTGGGTGAAAACGATTCCGGAGACGTGAAGGACTTGAAGGCGCCGGACCCCAAGGCCAGGGACTCCAAGGAGCAATGTGAGTGCCTTCAGTGTGCACTGATCGATACCATTCAAGCTTTATATTGTTGTATACTGCCCTCTGGTGGCCATGGAGGTGACTGCTTTCACCCCGTATGTGGCAGTGGTGACCTTTCCTGGCCCTGTCCGTGACCCGTCCTTGTCCTGTCCTTGTTCTCTTCTTGACCTGCCCTTGCCCTGCCCTGGCCGTCCTAGTCATGTCCTTGAACTGTCCTTGACCTGTCCTTGACCTGCATGTCCATGCCCTTCCCTTGACCAGTCCTTGCAATATCATTGCCTTGTCCTTGCCCTGTCTTTGACCTGTCCTTGCCATGTCCTGGAGTATTCACCTCCCATGATAACCAGTCCAACAATGGGGTACTAGGAATGGCACACGGCTGGAGTATTCGCCTCCCGTGATAACCAGTCCAACAATGGGGTACTGGGAATGGCACACTGCTGGAATATTCACCTCTTCTGTGATCGATTGTCGTTCGTGATATTTGTTGTTCAATGAAATGCAAAGTTGAATTATTGTGCGTATGATGATGGCTCATAAAACTTCCTTCTATGTTCCTAGGCTAATCACATGGTTAGATGCTCACCCCTTAAATCAATACCAATTGCCATTCGCCAAACCTTAATTAACATTACAGTGCCTGAGATGGTTGGGGTGGGCAGTATCACCGGGGTGTGGTACAGCGCTGGGTGGGGACTGGATGACGCCGTGACGTAGGCTGGACGACGAGGGATTGGTGGTTTAGGCCACCTCTATGCACACATGGGCTAGAGAGGGCGAAGGAAGCCAGGCGACACCGAGATTAAAGGGCGACACGGTCCCAGGCACGGATGGGGTTAGAACCCGCTACCGGTTAATGGGCAGTGGAGTAAGCCAGCTCCTGACGGTGGCGGCCCCCCTGTGACGTACCCCCCCCCCCCCCCCCCCACACACACACTCCGGCCCGATGGGTTTTCGGTTATATAATTATAAGAGGGACTACATAGTAACATGGCCAAGGTCAGCGGCTGTCTGTCTCCATGAGCTGTCGTTGGGGCCAGAAGTCTTTGCAACACCCCGGCCCTCTCGTTCATCGCTTGTGGTAGTTGTGTTTCCTGTCTGATGGCCACAATGGTCTGGCTCTCGGCCTCCCTGGCCCATCGGTTCGCGTAGCCTGGCTCCCTGCCTCATCGCCGCACGTAGCCTGGCTCCCTGCCTCACCCCCTCACGTTACCTAGCTCCCTGCCTCATCCCCTTGCGTTGCCTGGCTCACTGCCTCATCCCCTCATGTAGCCTGGCTCCCTGCCTCATCGCCTCACGTTGCCTGGCCCCCTGCCTCACGCTACCTGGATCCCTGCCTCATCGCCTCACGTTACCTGGCTCCCTGCCTGATTCCCTCACGTTGCCTGGCTCCCAGCCTCATTCCCTCATGTAGCCTGGTTCCCTGCCTCATCGCCTCACGCTACCTGGATCTCTGCCTCATCGCCTCACGTTGCCTGGCTCCCTGCCTCATCGCCTCACGTTGCCTGGCTCCCTGCCCCATCGACTCAGTTAGGCTCCTTGCCTCATCACCTTAAAAAGCGATTTGGAAAATAGTGATTACTATTTACACCATTGTAAATCAATAGTTAACGTTTGTAAACTAATACCAGCCGGAACCTCACGTCTGTGTATAGCGCATTCTGAAAACTAATTAACATGCTGAGATAACACTTGTGACTGTTTCAGTGCTGCTGGTGTCCAAGCTGTCCCCCGTGGTCTTCAGCAAGGTGAATGAGATATGCAGTCAGTGGAAGAATGACCTTCCCAATGACCTTGTCTTGCCAGCGTCGCCACTCCAGGTGTCAGCCCACGCCGTCAAAAACACGCGACGGAAAATGGAAGACAGACATGTCATACTGCCGTACCTCAACCAGGCCTTCACACTACCGGTATGTCATACTGCCGTACCTCAACCAGGCCTTCACACTACCGGTATGTCATACTGCCCTACCTCAACCAGGCCTTCACACTACCGGTATGTCATACTGCCCTACCTCAACCAGGCCTTCACACTACCGGTATGTCATACTGCCGTACCTCAACCAGGCCTTCACACTACCGGTATGTCATACTGCCCTACCTCAACCAGGCCTTCACACTACCGGTATGTCATACTGCCCTACCTCAACCAGACCTTCACACTACCGGTATGTCATACTGCCGTACCTCAACCAGACCTTCACACTACCGGTATGTCATACTGCCGTACCTCAACCAGGTCTTCACACTACCGGTATGTCATACTGCCGTACCTCAACCAGGCCTTCACACTACCGGTATGTCATACTGCCCTACCTCAACCAGACCTTCACACTACCGGTATGTCATACTGCCCTACCTCAACCAGGTCTTCACACTACCGGTATGTCATACTGCCCTACCTCAACCAGGCCTTCACACTACCGGTATGCATACTGCTCTACCTCAACCAGGCCTTCACACTACCGGTATGTCATACTGCTCTACCTCAACCAGACATTCACACTACCGGTATGTCATACTGCTCTACCTCAACCAGGCCTTCACACTACCGGTATGTCATACTGCTCTACCTCAACCAGGCCTTCACACTACCGGTATGTCATACTGCCCTACCTCAACCAGGCCTTCACATTACCGGTATGTCATACTGCCCTACCTCAACCAGGCCTTCACACTACCGGTATGTCATACTGCCCTACCTCAACCAGGTCTTCACACTACCGGTATGTCATACTGCCCTACCTCAACCAGACCTTGACACTACCGGTATGTCATACTGCCCTACCTCAACCAGACCTTCACACTACCGGTATGTCATACTGCCCTACCTCAACCAGGCCTTCACACTACCGGTATGTCATACTGCTCTACCTCAACCAGACCTTCACACTACCGGTATGTCATACTGCCCTACCTTAACCAGGCCTTCACACTACCGGTATGTCATACTGCCCTACCTCAACCAGGCCTTCACACTACCGGTATGTCATACTGCCCTACCTCAACCAGGTCTTCACACTACCGGTATGTCATACTGCCCTACCTCAACCAGGCCTTGACACTACCGGTATGTCATACTGCCCTACCTCAACCAGGCCTTCACACTACCGGTATGTCATACTGCCCTACCTCAACCAGGTCTTCACACTACCGGTATGTCATACTGCCCTACCTCAACCAGGCCTTCACACTACCGGTATGTCATACTGCCCTACCTCAACCAGACCTTCACACTACCGGTATGTCATACTGCCCTACCTCAACCAGGTCTTCACACTACCGGTATGTCATACTGCCCTATCTCAACCAGGCCTTCACACTACCGGTATGTCATACTGCCCTACCTTAACCAGGCCTTCACACTACCGGTATGTCATACTGCCCTACCTCAACCAGACCTTCACACTACCGGTATGTCATACTGCCCTACCTCAACCAGGCCTTCACACTACCGGTATGTCATACTGCCCTACCTCAACCAGACCTTCACACTACCGGTATGTCATACTGCCCTACCTCAACCAGACCTTCACACTACCGGTATGTCATACTGCCCTACCTTAACCAGGCCTTCACACTACCGGTATGTCATACTGCCCTACCTCAACCAGACCTTCACACTACCGGTATGTCATACTGCTCTACCTCAACCAGACCTTCACACTACCGGTATGTCATACTGCCCTACCTCAACCAGACCTTCACACTACCGGTATGTCATACTGCCCTACCTCAACCAGACCTTCCCACTACCGGTATGTCATACTGCTCTACCTCAACCAGACCTTCACACTACCGGTATGTCATACTGCCCTACCTCAACCAGACCTTCACACTACCGGTATGTCATACTGCCCTACCTTAACCAGGCCTTCACACTACCGGTATGTCATACTGCCCTACCTCAACCAGGCCTTCACACTACCGGTATGTCATACTGCCCTACCTCAACCAGGTCTTCACACTACCGGTATGTCATACTGCCCTACCTCAACCAGACCTTCACACTACCGGTATGTCATACTGCTCTACCTCAACCGGGCCTTCACACTACCGGTATGTCATACTGCCCTACCTCAACCAGGCCTTCACACTACCGGTATGTCATACTGCTCTACCTCAACCAGACCTTCACACTACCGGTATGTCATACTGCCCTAACTTAACCAGGCCTTCACACTACCGGTATGTCATACTGCCCTACCTCAACCAGGCCTTCACACTACCGGTATGTCATACTGCTCTACCTCAACCAGACCTTCACACTACCGGTATGTCATACTGCTCTACCTCAACCAGACCTTCACACTACCGGTATGTCATACTGCCCTACCTCAACCAGGCCTTCACACTACCGGTATGTCATACTGCCCTACCTCAACCAGACCTTCACACTACCGGTATGTCATACTGCCCTACCTCAACCAGGCCTTCACACTACCGGTATGTCATACTGCTCTACCTCAACCAGGCCTTCACACTACCGGTATGTCATACTGCCCTACCTCAACCAGGCCTTCACACTACCGGTATGTCATACTGCTCTACCTCAACCAGACCTTCACACTACCGGTATGTCATACTGCTCTACCTCAACCAGACCTTCACACTACCGGTATGTCATACTGCCCTACCTCAACCAGGCCTTCACACTACCGGTATGTCATACTGCCCTACCTCAACCAGACCTTCACACTACCGGTATGTCATACTGCCCTACCTCAACCAGGCCTTCACACTACCGGTATGTCATACTGCTCTACCTCAACCAGACCTTCACACTACCGGTATGTCATACTGCTCTACCTCAACCAGACCTTCACACTACCGGTATGTCATACTGCTCTACCTCAACCAGACCTTCACACTACCGGTATGTCATACTGCTCTACCTCAACCAGGCCTTCACACTACCGGTATGTCATACTGCCCTACCTCAACCAGACCTTCACACTACCGGTATGTCATACTGCTCTACCTCAACCAGGCCTTCACACCACCGGTATGTCATACTGCCCTACCTCAACCAGGCCTTCACACTACCGGTATGTCATACTGCTCTACCTCAACCAGGCCTTGACACTACCGGTATGTCATACTGCCCTATCTCAACCAGGCCTTGACACTACCGGTATGTCATACTGCCCTATCTCAACCAGGCCTTCACACTACCGGTATGTCATACTGCCGTACCTCAACCAGGCCTTCACACTACCGGTATGTCATACTGCCGTACCTCAACCAGACCTTCACACTACCGGTATGTCATACTGCTCTACCTCAACCAGGCCTTCACACCACCGGTATGTCATACTGCCCTACCTCAACCAGGCCTTCACACTACCGGTATGTCATACTGCTCTACCTCAACCAGACCTTCACACTACCGGTATGTCATACTGCTCTACCTCAACCAGGCCTTCACACTACCGGTATGTCATACTGCTCTACCTCAACCAGACCTTCACACTACCGGTATGTCATACTGCTCTACCTCAACCAGACCTTCACACTACCGGTATGTCATACTGCCCTATCTCAACCAGGCCTTCACACTACCGGTATGTCATACTGCCCTACCTCAACCAGGCCTTCACACTACCGGTATGTCATACTGCCCTACCTCAACCAGACCTTCACACTACCGGTATGTCATACTGCTCTACCTCAACCAGGCCTTCTCACTACCGGTATGTCATACTGCTCTACCTCAACCAGACCTTCCCACTACCGGTATGTCATACTGCCCTACCTCAACCAGGCCTTCACACTACCGGTATGTCATACTGCCCTACCTCAACCAGGCCTTCACACTACCGGTATGTCATACTGCCCTACCTTAACCAGGCCTTCACACTACCGGTATGTCATACTGCTCTACCTCAACCAGACCTTCACACTACCGGTATGTCATACTGCCCTACCTCAACCAGGCCTTCACACTACCGGTATGTCATACTGCCCTACCTCAACCAGACCTTCACACTACCGGTATGTCATACTGCCCTACCTCAACCAGGCCTTCACACTACCGGTATGCATACTGCTCTACCTCAACCAGGCCTTCACACTACCGGTATGTCATACTGCCCTACCTCAACCAGACCTTCACACTACCGGTATGTCATACTGCTCTACCTCAACCAGGCCTTCACACTACCGGCATGTCATACTGCCCTACCTCAACCAGACCTTCACACTACCGGTATGTCATACTGCCCTACCTCAACCAGGCCTTCACACTACCGGTATGTCATACTGCTCTACCTCAACCAGGCCTTCACACTACCGGTATGTCATACTGCTCTACCTCAACCAGGCCTTCACACTACCGGTATGTCATACTGCCCTACCTCAACCAGGCCTTCACACTACCGGTATGTCATACTGCCCTACCTCAACCAGACCTTCACACTACCGGTATGTCATACTGCTCTACCTCAACCAGACCTTCACACTACCGGTATGTCATACTGCCCTACCTCAACCAGGCCTTCACACTACCGGTATGCATACTGCTCTACCTCAACCAGGCCTTCACACTACCGGTATGTCATACTGCTCTACCTCAACCAGACCTTCACACTACCGGTATGTCATACTGCCGTCCCTCAACCAGGCCGTCACACTACCGGTATGTCATACTGCTCTACCTCAACCAGACCTTCACACTACCGGTATGTCATACTGCCCCACCTCAACCAGGCCTTCACACTACCGGTATGTCATACTGCCCTACCTCAACCAGGCCTTCACACTACCGGTATGTCATACTGCCCCACCTCAACCAGGCCTTCACACTACCGGTATGTCATACTGCCCTACCTCAACCAGGCCTTCACACTACCGGTATGTCATACTGCCCCACCTCAACCAGGCCTTCACACTACCGGTATGTCATACTGCCCCACCTCAACCAGACCTTCACACTACCGGTATGTCATACTGCCCTACCTCAACCAGACCTTCACACTACCGGTATGTCATACTGCCTACATCAACCAGACCTTCACACTACCGGTATGTCATACTGCCCTACCTCCACCAGGCCTTCACACTACCGGTATGTCATACTGCCCTACCTCAACCAGGCCTTCACACTACCGGTATGTCATACTGCCCTACCTCAACCAGGCCTTCACACTACCGGTATGTCATACTGCCCTATCTCAACCAGGCCTTCACACTACCGGTATGTCATACTGCCCTACCTCAACTAGGCCTTCACACTACCGGTATGTCATACTGCTCTACCTCAACCAGACCTTCACACTACCGGTATGTCATACTGCCCTACCTCAACCAGGCCTTCACACTACCGGTATGTCATACTGCCCTACCTCAACCAGGCCTTCACACTACCGGTATGTCATACTGCTCTACCTCAACCAGACCTTCACACTACCGGTATGTCATACTGCCCTACCTCAACCAGACCTTCACACTACCGGTATGTCATACTGCCCTACCTTAACCAGGCCTTCACACTACCGGTATGTCATACTGCCCTACCTCAACCAAGCCTTCACACTACCGGCATGTCATACTGCCCTACCTCAACCAGACCTTCACACTACCGGTATGTCATACTGCCGTACCTCAACCAGGCCTTCACACTACCGGTATGTCATACTGCTCTACCTCAACCAGGCCTTCACACTACCGGTATGTCATACTGCTCTACCTCAACCAGGCCTTCACACTACCGGTATGTCATACTGCCCTACCTCAACCAGGCCTTCACACTACCGGTATGTCATACTGCCCTACCTCAACCAGACCTTCACACTACCGGTATGTCATACTGCTCTACCTCAACCAGACCTTCACACTACCGGTATGTCATACTGCCCTACCTCAACCAGGCCTTCACACTACCGGTATGCATACTGCTCTACCTCAACCAGGCCTTCACACTACCGGTATGTCATACTGCTCTACCTCAACCAGACCTTCACACTACCGGTATGTCATACTGCCGTACCTCAACCAGGCCGTCACACTACCGGTATGTCATACTGCTCTACCTCAACCAGACCTTCACACTACCGGTATGTCATACTGCCCCACCTCAACCAGGC
This sequence comes from Arenicola marina, assembly GCA_964019135.1. NCBI lineage: Eukaryota > Metazoa > Annelida > Polychaeta > Arenicolidae > Arenicola > Arenicola marina. Next base: position 41,402,426 of record OZ025258.1, read on the forward strand.
CTTCACACTACCGGTATGTCATACTGCCCTACCTCAACCAGGCCTTCACACTACCGGTATGTCATACTGCCCCACCTCAACCAGGCCTTCACACTACCGGTATGTCATACTGCCCTACCTCAACCAGGCCTTCACACTACCGGTATGTCATACTGCCCCACCTCAACCAGGCCTTCACACTACCGGTATGTCATACTGCCCCACCTCAACCAGACCTTCACACTACCGGTATGGCATACTGCCCTACCTCAACCAGACCTTCACACTACCGGTATGTCATACTGCCTACATCAACCAGACCTTCACACTACCGGTATGTCATACTGCCCTACCTCAACCAGGCCTTCACACTACCGGTATGTCATACTGCCCTTCCTCAACCAGGCCTTCACACTACCGGTATGTCATACTGCCCTACCTCAACCAGGCCTTCACACTACCGGTATGTCATACTGCCCTATCTCAACCAGGCCTTCACACTACCGGTATGTCATACTGCCCTACCTCAACTAGGCCTTCACACTACCGGTATGTCATACTGCTCTACCTCAACCAGACCTTCACACTACCGGTATGTCATACTGCCCTACCTTAACCAGGCCTTCACACTACCGGTATGTCATACTGCCCTACCTCAACCAGGCCTTCACACTACCGGTATGTCATACTGCCGTACCTCAACCAGGCCTTCACACTACCGGTATGTCATACTGCCCTACCTTAACCAGGCCTTCACACTACCGGTATGTCATACTGCTCTACCTCAACCAGGCCTTCACACTACCGGTATGTCATACTGCCGTACCTCAACCAGGCCTTCACACTACCGGTATGTCATACTGCTCTACTCAACCAGACCTTCACACTACCGGTATGTCATACTGCCCTACCTTAACCAGGCCTTCACACTACCGGTATGTCATACTGCTCTACCTCAACCAGGCCTTCACACTACCGGTATGTCATACTGCCGTACCTCAACCAGGCCTTCACACTACCGGTATGTCATACTGCTCTACCTCAACCAGACCTTCACACTACCGGTATGTCATACTGCTCTACCTCAACCAGGCCTTCACACTACCGGTATGTCATACTGCCCTACCTCAACCAGACCTTCACACTACCGGTATGTCATACTGCCCTACCTCAACCAGGCCTTCACACTACCGGTATGTCATACTGCCCTACCTCAACCAGACCTTCACACTACCGGTATGTCATACTGCCCTACCTCAACCAGGCCTTCACACTACCGGTATGCATACTGCCCTACCTCGACCAGGCCTTCACACTACCGGTATGTCATACTGCTCTACCTCAACCAGACCTTCACACTACCGGTATGTCATACTGCCCTACCTCAACCAGACCTTCACACTACCGGTATGTCATACTGCCGTACCTCAACCAGGCCTTCACACCACCGGTATGTCATACTGCCCTACTTCAACCAGGCCTTCTCACTACCGGTATGTCATACTGCCCTACCTCAACCAGACCTTCTCACTACCGGTATGTCATACTGCCCTACCTCAACCAGGCCTTCACACTACCGGTATGTCATACTGCCCTACCTCAACCAGACCTTCACACTACCGGTATGTCATACTGCCCTACCTCAACCAGACCTTCACACTACCGGTATGTCATACTGCCCTACCTCAACCAGGCCTTCTCACTACCGGTATGTCATACTGCTCTACCTCAACCAGGCCTTGACACTACCGGTATGTCATACTGCCCTACCTCAACCAGGCCTTCACACTACCGGTATGTCATACTGCCCTACCTCAACCAGGCCTTCACACTACCGGTATGTCATACTGCCCTACCTCAACCAGACCTTCACACTACCGGTATGTCATACTGCTCTACCTCAACCAGACCTTCACACTACCGGTATGTCATACTGCCCTACCTCAACCAGGCCTTCACACTACCGGTATGCATACTGCTCTACCTCAACCAGGCCTTCACACTACCGGTATGTCATACTGCTCTACCTCAACCAGACCTTCACACTACCGGTATGTCATACTGCCGTACCTCAACCAGGCCGTCACACTACCGGTATGTCATACTGCTCTACCTCAACCAGACCTTCACACTACCGGTATGTCATACTGCCCCACCTCAACCAGGCCTTCACACTACCGGTATGTCATACTGCCCTACCTCAACCAGGCCTTCACACTACCGGTATGTCATACTGCCCCACCTCAACCAGGCCTTCACACTACCGGTATGTCATACTGCCCTACCTCAACCAGGCCTTCACACTACCGGTATGTCATACTGCCCCACCTCAACCAGGCCTTCACACTACCGGTATGTCATACTGCCCCACCTCAACCAGACCTTCACACTACCGGTATGTCATACTGCCCTACCTCAACCAGACCTTCACACTACCGGTATGTCATACTGCCTACATCAACCAGACCTTCACACTACCGGTATGTCATACTGCCCTACCTCAACCAGGCCTTCACACTACCGGTATGTCATACTGCCCTACCTCAACCAGGCCTTCACACTACCGGTATGTCATACTGCCCTACCTCAACCAGGCCTTCACACTACCGGTATGTCATACTGCCCTATCTCAACCAGGCCTTCACACTACCGGTATGTCATACTGCCCTACCTCAACTAGGCCTTCACACTACCGGTATGTCATACTGCTCTACCTCAACCAGACCTTCACACTACCGGTATGTCATACTGCCCTACCTTAACCAGGCCTTCACACTACCGGTATGTCATACTGCCCTACCTCAACCAGGCCTTCACACTACCGGTATGTCATACTGCCCTACCTCAACCAGACCTTCACACTACCGGTATGTCATACTGCCCTACCTCAACCAGGCCTTCACACTACCGGTATGTCATACTGCCCTACCTCAACCAGACCTTCACACTACCGGTATGTCATACTGCTCTACCTCAACCAGACCTTCACACTACCGGTATGTCATACTGCCCTACCTCAACCAGGCCTTCACACTACCGGTATGCATACTGCTCTACCTCAACCAGGCCTTCACACTACCGGTATGTCATACTGCTCTACCTCAACCAGACCTTCACACTACCGGTATGTCATACTGCCGTACCTCAACCAGGCCGTCACACTACCGGTATGTCATACTGCTCTACCTCAACCAGACCTTCACACTACCGGTATGTCATACTGCCCCACCTCAACCAGGCCTTCACACTACCGGTATGTCATACTGCCCTACCTCAACCAGGCCTTCACACTACCGGTATGTCATACTGCCCCACCTCAACCAGGCCTTCACACTACCGGTATGTCATACTGCCCTACCTCAACCAGGCCTTCACACTACCGGTATGTCATACTGCCCCACCTCAACCAGGCCTTCACACTACCGGTATGTCATACTGCCCCACCTCAACCAGACCTTCACACTACCGGTATGGCATACTGCCCTACCTCAACCAGACCTTCACACTACCGGTATGTCATACTGCCTACATCAACCAGACCTTCACACTACCGGTATGTCATACTGCCCTACCTCAACCAGGCCTTCACACTACCGGTATGTCATACTGCCCTTCCTCAACCAGGCCTTCACACTACCGGTATGTCATACTGCCCTACCTCAACCAGGCCTTGACACTACCGGTATGTCATACTGCCCTATCTCAACCAGGCCTTCACACTACCGGTATGTCATACTGCCCTACCTCAACTAGGCCTTCACACTACCGGTATGTCATACTGCTCTACCTCAACCAGACCTTCACACTACCGGTATGTCATACTGCCCTACCTTAACCAGGCCTTCACACTACCGGTATGTCATACTGCCCTACCTCAACCAGGCCTTCACACTACCGGTATGTCATACTGCCGTACCTCAACCAGGCCTTCACACTACCGGTATGTCATACTGCCCTACCTTAACCAGGCCTTCACACTACCGGTATGTCATACTGCTCTACCTCAACCAGGCCTTCACACTACCGGTATGTCATACTGCCGTACCTCAACCAGGCCTTCACACTACCGGTATGTCATACTGCTCTACTCAACCAGACCTTCACACTACCGGTATGTCATACTGCCCTACCTTAACCAGGCCTTCACACTACCGGTATGTCATACTGCTCTACCTCAACCAGGCCTTCACACTACCGGTATGTCATACTGCCGTACCTCAACCAGGCCTTCACACTACCGGTATGTCATACTGCTCTACCTCAACCAGACCTTCACACTACCGGTATGTCATACTGCTCTACCTCAACCAGGCCTTCACACTACCGGTATGTCATACTGCCCTACCTCAACCAGACCTTCACACTACCGGTATGTCATACTGCCCTACCTCAACCAGGCCTTCACACTACCGGTATGTCATACTGCCCTACCTCAACCAGACCTTCACACTACCGGTATGTCATACTGCCCTACCTCAACCAGGCCTTCACACTACCGGTATGCATACTGCCCTACCTCGACCAGGCCTTCACACTACCGGTATGTCATACTGCTCTACCTCAACCAGACCTTCACACTACCGGTATGTCATACTGCCCTACCTCAACCAGACCTTCACACTACCGGTATGTCATACTGCCGTACCTCAACCAGGCCTTCACACCACCGGTATGTCATACTGCCCTACTTCAACCAGGCCTTCTCACTACCGGTATGTCATACTGCCCTACCTCAACCAGACCTTCTCACTACCGGTATGTCATACTGCCCTACCTCAACCAGGCCTTCACACTACCGGTATGTCATACTGCCCTACCTCAACCAGACCTTCACACTACCGGTATGTCATACTGCCCTACCTCAACCAGACCTTCACACTACCGGTATGTCATACTGCCCTACCTCAACCAGGCCTTCTCACTACCGGTATGTCATACTGCTCTACCTCAACCAGGCCTTGACACTACCGGTATGTCATACTGCCCTACCTCAACCAGGCCTTCACACTACCGGTATGTCATACTGCCCTACCTCAACCAGGCCTTCACACTACCGGTATGTCATACTGCCCTACCTCAACCAGACCTTCACACTACCGGTATGTCATACTGCTCTACCTCAACCAGACCTTCACACTACCGGTATGTTATACTGCCCTACCTCAACCAGGCCTTCACACTACCGGTATGCATACTGCTCTACCTCAACCAGGCCTTCACACTACCGGTATGTCATACTGCTCTACCTCAACCAGACCTTCACACTACCGGTATGTCATACTGCCGTACCTCAACCAGGCCGTCACACTACCGGTATGTCATACTGCTCTACCTCAACCAGACCTTCACACTACCGGTATGTCATACTGCCCCACCTCAACCAGGCCTTCACACTACCGGTATGTCATACTGCCCTACCTCAACCAGGCCTTCACACTACCGGTATGTCATACTGCCCCACCTCAACCAGGCCTTCACACTACCGGTATGTCATACTGCCCTACCTCAACCAGGCCTTCACACTACCGGTATGTCATACTGCCCCACCTCAACCAGGCCTTCACACTACCGGTATGTCATACTGCCCCACCTCAACCAGACCTTCACACTACCGGTATGTCATACTGCCCTACCTCAACCAGACCTTCACACTACCGGTATGTCATACTGCCTACATCAACCAGACCTTCACACTACCGGTATGTCATACTGCCCTACCTCAACCAGGCCTTCACACTACCGGTATGTCATACTGCCCTACCTCAACCAGGCCTTCACACTACCGGTATGTCATACTGCCCTACCTCAACCAGGCCTTCACACTACCGGTATGTCATACTGCCCTATCTCAACCAGGCCTTCACACTACCGGTATGTCATACTGCCCTACCTCAACTAGGCCTTCACACTACCGGTATGTCATACTGCTCTACCTCAACCAGACCTTCACACTACCGGTATGTCATACTGCCCTACCTTAACCAGGCCTTCACACTACCGGTATGTCATACTGCCCTACCTCAACCAGGCCTTCACACTACCGGTATGTCATACTGCCGTACCTCAACCAGGCCTTCACACTACCGGTATGTCATACTGCCCTACCTTAACCAGGCCTTCACACTACCGGTATGTCATACTGCTCTACCTCAACCAGGCCTTCACACTACCGGTATGTCATACTGCCGTACCTCAACCAGGCCTTCACACTACCGGTATGTCATACTGCTCTACTCAACCAGACCTTCACACTACCGGTATGTCATACTGCCCTACCTTAACCAGGCCTTCACACTACCGGTATGTCATACTGCTCTACCTCAACCAGGCCTTCACACTACCGGTATGTCATACTGCCGTACCTCAACCAGGCCTTCACACTACCGGTATGTCATACTGCTCTACCTCAACCAGACCTTCACACTACCGGTATGTCATACTGCTCTACCTCAACCAGGCCTTCACACTACCGGTATGTCATACTGCCCTACCTCAACCAGACCTTCACACTACCGGTATGTCATACTGCCCTACCTCAACCAGGCCTTCACACTACCGGTATGTCATACTGCCCTACCTCAACCAGACCTTCACACTACCGGTATGTCATACTGCCCTACCTCAACCAGGCCTTCACACTACCGGTATGCATACTGCCCTACCTCGACCAGGCCTTCACACTACCGGTATGTCATACTGCTCTACCTCAACCAGACCTTCACACTACCGGTATGTCATACTGCCCTACCTCAACCAGACCTTCACACTACCGGTATGTCATACTGCCGTACCTCAACCAGGCCTTCACACCACCGGTATGTCATACTGCCCTACTTCAACCAGGCCTTCTCACTACCGGTATGTCATACTGCCCTACCTCAACCAGACCTTCTCACTACCGGTATGTCATACTGCCCTACCTCAACCAGGCCTTCACACTACCGGTATGTCATACTGCCCTACCTCAACCAGACCTTCACACTACCGGTATGTCATACTGCCCTACCTCAACCAGACCTTCACACTACCGGTATGTCATACTGCCCTACCTCAACCAGGCCTTCTCACTACCGGTATGTCATACTGCTCTACCTCAACCAGGCCTTCACACTACCGGTATGTCATACTGCCCTACCTCAACCAGGCCTTCACACTACCGGTATGTCATACTGCTCTACCTCAACCAGGCCTTGACACTACCGGTATGTCATACTGCCCTACCTCAACCAGGCCTTCACACTACCGGTATGTCATACTGCCCTATCTCAACCAGGCCTTCACACTACCGGTATGTCATACTGCTCTACCTCAACCAGACCTTCTCACTACCGGTATGTCATACTGCCCTACCTCAACCAGGCCTTCACACTACCGGTATGTCATACTGCCCTATCTCAACCAGGCCTTCACACTACCGGTATGTCATACTGCCCTATCTCAACCAGGCCTTCACACTACCGGTATGTCATACTGCCCTACCTCAACCAGGCCTTCACACTACCGGTATGTCATACTGCCCTACCTCAACCAGACCTTCACACTACCGGTATGTCATACTGCTCTACCTCAACCAGGCCTTCACACTACCGGTATGTCATACTGCCCTACCTCAACCAGGCCTTCACACTACCGGTATGTCATACTGCTCTACCTCAACCAGGCCTTCACACTACCGGTATGTCATACTGCTCTACCTCAACCAGGCCTTCACACTACCGGTATGTCATACTGCCCTACCTCAACCAGGCCTTCACACTACCGGTATGTCATACTGCCCTACCTCAACCAGGCCTTCACACTACCGGTATGTCATACTGCTCTACCTCAACCAGGCCTTCACACTACCGGTATGTCATACTGCCCTACCTCAACCAGGCCTTCACACTACCGGTATGTCATACTGCTCTACCTCAACCAGGCCTTCACACTACCGGTATGTCATACTGCTCTACCTCAACCAGGCCTTCACACTACCGGTATGTCATACTGCCCTACCTCAACCAGGCCTTCACACTACCGGTATGTCATACTGCCCTACCTCAACCAGGCCTTCACACTACCGGTATGTCATACTGCTCTACCTCAACCAGACCTTCACACTACCGGTATGTCATACTGCCCTACCTCAACCAGACCTTCACACTACCGGTATGTCATACTGCCCTACCTCAACCAGACCTTCACACTACCGGTATGTCATACTGCTCTACCTCAACCAGACCTTCACACTACCGGTATGTCATACTGCTCTACCTCAACCAGACCTTCACACTACCGGTATGTCATACTGCCCTACCTCAACCAGGCCTTCACACTACCGGTATGTCATACTGCCCTACCTCAACCAGACCTTCACACTACCGGTATGTCATACTGCTCTACCTCAACCAGGCCTTCACACTACCGGTATGTCATACTGCTCTACCTCAACCAGGCCTTCACACTACCGGTATGTCATACTGCCCTACCTCAACCAGGCCTTCACACTACCGGTATGTCATACTGCCCTACCTCAACCAGGCCTTCACACTACCGGTATGTCATACTGCTCTACCTCAACCAGGCCTTCACACTACCGGTATGTCATACTGCCCTACCTCAACCAGGCCTTCACACTACCGGTATGTCATACTGCCCTATCTCAACCAGGCCTTCACACTACCGGTATGTCATACTGCCCTATCTCAACCAGGCCTTCACACTACCGGTATGTCATACTGCCCTATCTCAACCAGGCCTTCACACTACCGGTATGTCATACTGCCCTACCTCAACCAGGCCTTCACACTACCGGTATGTCATACTGCCCTATCTCAACCAGGCCTTCACACTACCGGTATGTCATACTGCTCTACCTCAACCAGACCTTCACACTACCGGTATGTCATACTGCCCTACCTCAACCAGGCCTTCACACTACCGGTATGTCATACTGCCCTACCTCAACCAGGCCTTCACACTACCGGTATGTCATACTGCTCTACCTCAACCAGGCCTTCACACTACCGGTATGTCATACTGCCCTACCTCAACCAGACCTTCACACTACCGGTATGTCATACTGCCCTACCTCAACCAGGCCTTCTCACTACCGGTATGTCATACTGCCCTACCTCAACCAGGCCTTCTCACTACCGGAATGTCATACTGCCCTACCTCAACCAGGCCTTCTCGCTACCGGAATGTCATACTGCCCTACCTCAACCAGGCCTTCTCACTACCGGTATGTCATACTGCCCTACCTCAACCAGGCCTTCTCACTACCGGTATGTCATACTGCTCTACCTCAACCAGGCCTTCACACTACCGGTATATCATACTGCCCTACCTCAACCAGACCTTCACACTACCGGTATGTCATACTGCCCTACCTCAACCAGACCTTCACACTACCGGTATGTCATACTGCCCTACCTCAACCAGGCCTTCACACTACCGGTATATCATACTGCCCTACCTCAACCAGACCTTCACACTACCGGTATGTCATACTGCCCTACCTCAACCAGACCTTCACACTACCGGTATGTCATACTGCTCTACCTCAACCAGGCCTTCTCACTACCGGTATGTCATACTGCCCTACCTCAACCAGGCCTTCTCACTACCGGTATGTCATACTGCCCTACCTCAACCAGGCCTTCTCACTACCGGTATGTCATACTGCCCTACCTCAACCAGGCCTTCTCACTACCGGTATGTCATACTGCCCTACCTCAACCAGGCCTTCTCACTACCGGTATGTCATACTGCCCTACCTCAACCAGGCCTTCTCACTACCGGTATGTCATACTGCTCTACCTCAACCAGGCCTTCTCACTACCGGTATGTCATACTGCCCTACCTCAACCAGGCCTTCACACTACCGGTATGTCATACTGCTCTACCTCAACCAGACCTTCACACTACCGGTATGTCATACTGCCCTACCTCAACCAGGCCTTCACACTACCGGTATGTCATACTGCTCTACCTCAACCAGACCTTCACACTACCGGTATGTCATACTGCCCTATCTCAACCAGGCCTTCACACTACCGGTATGTCATACTGCCCTACCTCAACCAGGCCTTCACACTACCGGTATGTCATACTGCCGTGCCTCAACCAGGCCTTCACACTACCGGTATGTCATACTGCCCTACCTCAACCAGACTTTCACACTACCGGTATGTCATACTGCCCTACCTCAACCAGGCCTTCACACTACCGGTATGTCATACTGCCCTACCTCAACCAGGCCTTCACACTACCGGTATGTCATACTGCCCTACCTCAACCAGGCTTTCACATTACCGGTATGTCATACTGCCCTACCTCAACCAGGCCTTCACACTACCGGTATGTCATACTGCCCTACCTCAACCAGGCCTTCACACTACCGGTATATCATACTGCCCTACCTTAACCAGACCTTCACACTACCGGTATGTCATACTGCCCTACCTCAACCAGGCCTTCTCACTACCGGTATGTCATACTGCCCTACCTCAACCAGGCCTTCACACTACCGGTATGTCATACTGCCCTACCTCAACCAGGTCTTCACACTACCGGTATGTCATACTGCCCTACCTCAACCAGACCTTCACACTACCGGTATGTCATACTGCCCTACCTCAACCAGGCCTTCACACTACCGGTATGTCATACTGCCCTACCTCAACCAGGCCTTCACACTACCGGTATGTCATACTGCCCTACCTCAACCAGACCTTCACACTACCGGTATGTCATACTGCCCTACCTCAACCAGGCCTTCACACTACCGGTATGTCATACTGCCCTACCTCAACCAGGCCTTCACACTACCGGTATGTCATACTGCCCTACCTCAACCAGGCCTTCACACTACCGGTATGTCATACTGCCCTACCTCAACCAGACCTTCACACTACCGGTATGTCATACTGCTCTACCTCAACCAGGCCTTCACACTACCGGTATGTCATACTGCCCTACCTCAACCAGACCTTCACACTACCGGTATGTCATACTGCCCTACCTCAACCAGACCTTCACACTACCGGTATGTCATACTGCCCTACCTCAACCAGACCTTCACACTACCGGAATGTCATACTGCCCTACCTCAACCAGGCCTTCTCACTACCGGTATGTCATACTGCCCTACCTCAACCAGGCCTTCTCACTACCGGAATGTCATACTGCCCTACCTCAACCAGGCCTTCTCACTACCGGTATGTCATACTGCCCTACCTCAACCAGGTCTTCACACTACCGGTATGTCATACTGCCCTACCTTAACCAGGCCTTCACACTACCGGTATGTCATACTGCTCTATCTCAACCAGGCCTTCACACTACCGGAATGTCATACTGCCCTACCTCAACCAGACCTTCACACTACCGGTATGTCATACTGCCCTACCTTAACCAGGCCTTCACACTACCGGTATGTCATACTGCCCTACCTCAACCAGACCTTCACACTACCGGTATGTCATACTGCCCTACCTTAACCAGGCCTTCACACTACCGGTATGTCATACTGCCCTACCTCAACCAGACCTTCACACTACCGGTATGTCATACTGCCCTACCTCAACCAGGTCTTGACACTGCAAAAATGCATTATATTGCCAACATTTGAATCAAGCACATATTATAGACAACAACAACCACCTGATACTGCAATAACATTACAAGCCGCTGTCCTGAGGTAGGGAGGTGCCTGCATGTCACATCGATTACATAACACGTTTGTGTTGCCTGAGGTGATCCAAGTCATTAGGGGAGAGTGGTTACTGGGTCAGGTACACGCCACGATACTCCTGGCGGGGTGTCAGCGAACTAACCCTCCGCCTTGGCCGCCCATGCAGTGTTCTGCAATCAGACCGCCAGAGGGCGTCTCATGCGGTGTCTCACTGGTAATGATCTCCTGTGTAAAGCACGCGCCAGGCCGTGTAACGTGGCATTATCGTCCCTTGTTAACCTTGTCACGTGTCGGGTTGAGATCGCTCGTGGCTGTTGCCATCGCTACCATCTGTGCCCAGTGTTGTGTTATTGATATCGTGTCTTTGAATAACCATGGCTCTGCACTGGTTCTTTTACCTGTCACTGTTTGAAGGTCATGTTATTAAATATAACGTGTTTTACCTGTCACTGTTTGAAGGTCATGTTATTAAATATAACGTGTTTTACCTGTTACAGTCTGAAGGTCATGTATATATAACGCGTTTTACCTGTCACAGTCTGAAGGTCATTTGATTAAATATAACATGTTTTACCTGTCACTGTCTGAAGGTCATGTTATTAAATATAACCTGGCTCATCGTGTTTTTGCTTCGTTCAAGTCAACACGTCGATGAAGTAGTTTTGTCTAAAAACTAAAATGTTGTGCGTTGTGTTGAACAACGTAAGAATCACTGCAATGTTTGTTTTTGTATGATACACTAATAACTGCAGTGTTTTTGGTATAGAACATCATTGACTGCAGTGTTTGTGTTATAGGACACACTAATGGCTACAGTGTTTGTGTTTTAGGACACACTAATGGTTGCAGTGTTAATGTTGTAGGACAAATGAATGACCGCAGTGTTTGTGTTATAGAACACGCTAATGGTTGCAGTGTTTGTGTTATAGGACACAATAATGGCTGCGGTGTTTGTGTTTTAGGACACGGTGATGACGGCAGTGTTTGTGTTACAGGACACACTAATGGTTGCAGTGTTTTTGTTGTAGGGCGAGCCGCCCCAGTCGTATTTCGGAGTGTTTGACGGCCATGGCGGTGTGGACGCGGCCGTGTACGCCTCCGCACACCTCCACACCTCGCTGGTGCGCCACCCCGCCTTCCACTCCGACCCCTCCGCCGCCCTCCGCCAGGCATTCATAGACACCGACCGGGCCTTCGTCGCCAAGGCCAGACGCGAGGTAAGCACTGCCAGGCGGGAGGTAAGCACTGCCAGGCGGGAGGTAAGCACTGCCCAGGTGCGAGGTAAGCACTGCCCAGGCGCGAGGGAAGCACTGCCCAGGCGCGAGGTAAGCACTGCCAGGCGGGAGGTAAGCACTGCCCAGGCGCGAGGTAAGCACTGCCAGGCGGGAGGTAAACATTGCCCAGGCGCGAGGTAAGCACTGCCAGGCGGGAGGTAAGCACTGCCCTGGCGCGAGGTAAGCACTGCCAGGCGGAGGTAAACATTGCCCAGGCGCGAGGTAAGCACTGCCAGGCGGGAGGTAAGCACTGCCCTGGCGCGAGGTAAGCACTGCCCAGGCGCGAGGTAAGCACTGCCCAGGTGCGAGGTAAGCACTGCCAGGCGGGAGGTAAGCACTGCTAGGTGGGAGGTGAGAACTGCCAGGCGGGAAGTAAGCAATGCCAGGCGGGAGGTAAGCACTGCCAGGCGGTAGGTAAGCACTGCCAGGCGGGAGGTAAGCACTGCCAGGCGGGAGGTAAGCACTGCCAGGCGGGAGGTAAGTTCATAGCTTGCCTTTATTTCAATAACTAAGCGTGTATGTTTTGCAGGTTACATTTTTATTTATTTTTAGTGTTACGGCTGTTCAGTCTTGGATAAGATAAGAGAATGCCCTTTAACTATGTGCAATACAAGTCATCTTTATTGCTTTGCTAACCGTGTTTTATTAAGATGTGTAGATTGATATAAATATTGCAGTGAGCAACAATATAGTTGTAGCAGCGTGTGTTCACCTGTTAACATGATGAAGTCATATCTAATAATATTATCTAATAATATCTGTGCCTTATACCCCCTCCCCTCCCGCCCTTTCCGCTCCCGTTTCGCAGTCGCTGCGAAGCGGTACGACTGGCGTGGTGACCTTGTTGCGTGGCAACAAGCTGCACGTGGCTTGGTTGGGTGACTCCCAGGTAACCTTGGTACGTGACGGGCGTCACGTGGAACTGATGCAGGCCCACAAGCCGGAGAGAGAGGTAACCATAGTGATAATAGATAGAGAGAGGGGTAACCATAGTGATAATAGATAGAGATGATACACAGAGACAGGGGTAACCACAGTGATAATAAAGAGGCGGTAGGGACCCTCATGCAGCTAGCACACCACTGTGATAGTGAATTGTACATGTTTAGTTACACAGCTTTCATTGACCAACACTTCATTGCGTTGGGCCTGATTTTGACCATTTACGTGTTGGTTTCATGTTTGTCGGTGTACAAGGTACACTTCTACCTACGGACGTTGCCGATCCTTACTCTGTTACTGTTTGATTATTTGTTCGCGTCAGTTACCATGTGGCTTTGTTGTGTATCACGTGACAGGACGAGAAGAAGCGTATCGAGGACCTGGGCGGCTGTGTCGTGTGGTTCGGTGCCTGGCGAGTCAACGGCAACCTGGCCGTCTCCAGGGCCATAGGTAGGTCGTCATGGTAACCCGACCGTCTCCAGGACCATAGGCAGGTTGTCATGGTAACCTGGCCGTCTCCAGGGCCATAGGTAGGTCGTCATGGTAACCCGACCGTCTCCAGGGCCATAGGTAGGTTGTCATGGTAACCTGGCCGTCTCCAGGGCCATAGGTAGGTTGTCATGGTAACCCGACCGTCTCCAGGGCCATAGGTAGGTTGTCATGGTAACCTGGCCGTCTCCAGGGCCATAGGTAGGTTGTCATGGTAACCCGACCGTCTCCAGGGCCATAGGTAGGTTGTCATGGTAACCTGGCCGTCTCCAGGGCCATAGGTAGGTCGTCACGGTAACCCGACCGTCTCCAGGGCCATAGGTAGGTCGTCATGGTAACCTGGCCGTCTCCAGGGCCATAGGTAGGTCGTCATGGTAACGTCCCTCAAGGTCACACTTCTCCCTGTGTGTCCCCCAAGGTCACACTGCTGTTTGTGTGTCTCAAGGTCACACGTCTGTCTGTGTAACACTTGAGTATGTGCCTCTCCTCCCACCCTCCCACGCTCCCACCCTCAAAGTGACGCTGGTGGACCCAAGTTCACATTTGTGTATGTGTGTCCCTCATGGTGATACGGCTGTCTGTGTCCCCCCGATGTGACGTTTACTCTGTGTCTGTCCCCAGGTGACCCAGACCACAAGCCCTATGTGAGCGGTGACCGTGACGTTTACTCTGTGTCTGTCCCCAAGTGACCCAGACCACAAGCCCTATGTGAGCGGTGACCGTGACGTTTACTCTGTGTCTGTCCCCCAGGTGACCCAGACCACAAGCCCTATGTGAGCGGTGACCGTGACGTTTACTCTGTGTCTGTCCCCAGGTGACCCAGACCACAAGCCCTATGTGAGCGGTGACCGTGACGTTTACTCTGTGTCTGTCCCCAGGTGACCCAGACCACAAGCCCTATGTGAGCGGTGACAGTGACGTTTACTCTGTGTCTGTCCCCAGGTGACCCAGACCACAAGCCCTATGTGAGCGGTGACCGTGACGTTTACTCTGTGTCTGTCCCCAGGTGACCCAGACCACAAGCCCTATGTGAGCGGTGACCGTGACGTTTACTCTGTGTCTGTCCCCCAGGTGACCCAGACCACAAGCCCTATGTGAGCGGTGACCGTGACGTTTACTCTGTGTCTGTCCCCAGGTGACCCAGACCACAAGCCCTATGTGAGCGGTGACCGTGACGTTTACTCTGTGTCTGTCCCCCAGGTGACCCAGACCACAAGCCCTATGTGAGCGGTGACCGTGACGTTTACTCTGTGTCTGTCCCCAGGTGACCCAGACCACAAGCCCTATGTGAGCGGTGACCGTGACGTTTACTCTGTGTCTGTCCCCAGGTGACCCAGACCACAAGCCCTATGTGAGCGGTGACCGTGACGTTTACTCTGTGTCTGTCCCCAGGTGACGCAGACCACAAGCCCTATGTGAGCGGTGACCGTGACGTTTACTCTGTGTCTGTCCCCAGGTGACCCAGACCACAAGCCCTATGTGAGCGGTGACCGTGACGTTTACTCTGTGTCTGTCCCCAGGTGACCCAGACCACAAGCCCTATGTGAGCGGTGACCGTGACGTTTACTCTGTGTCTGTCCCCAGGTGACCCAGACCACAAGCCCTATGTGAGTGGTGACCGTGACGTTTACTCTGTGTCTGTCCCCAGGTGACCCAGACCACA
Organism: Arenicola marina; assembly: GCA_964019135.1. Classification (NCBI taxonomy): domain Eukaryota; kingdom Metazoa; phylum Annelida; class Polychaeta; family Arenicolidae; genus Arenicola; species Arenicola marina. Next base: position 41,418,450 of record OZ025258.1, read on the forward strand.
AGCCCTATGTGAGTGGTGACCGTGACGTTTACTCTGTGTCTGTCCCCCAGGTGACCCAGACCACAAGCCCTATGTGAGCGGTGACCGTGACGTTTACTCTGTGTCTGTCCCCCAGGTGACCCAGACCACAAGCCCTATGTGAGCGGTGACCGTGACGTTTACTCTGTGTCTGTCCCCAGGTGACCCAGACCACAAGCCCTATGTGAGTGGTGACCGTGACGTTTACTCTGTGTCTGTCCCCCAGGTGACCCAGACCACAAGCCCTATGTGAGCGGTGACCGTGACGTTTACTCTGTGTCTGTCCCCAGGTGACCCAGACCACAAGCCCTATGTGAGCGGTGACCGTGACGTTTACTCTGTGTCTGTCCCCCAGGTGACCCAGACCACAAGCCCTATGTGAGCGGTGACCGTGACGTTTACTCTGTGTCTGTCCCCCAGGTGACCCAGACCACAAGCCCTATGTGAGCGGTGACCGTGACGTTTACTCTGTGTCTGTCCCCCAGGTGACCCAGACCACAAGCCCTATGTGAGCGGTGACCGTGACGTTTACTCTGTGTCTGTCCCCAGGTGACCCAGACCACAAGCCCTATGTGAGCGGTGACCGTGACGTTTACTCTGTGTCTGTCCCCAGGTGACCCAGACCACAAGCCCTATGTGAGCGGTGACCGTGACGTTTACTCTGTGTCTGTCCCCAGGTGACCCAGACCACAAGCCCTATGTGAGTGGTGACCGTGACGTTTACTCTGTGTCTGTCCCCCAGGTGACCCAGACCACAAGCCCTATGTGAGCGGTGACCGTGACGTTTACTCTGTGTCTGTCCCCCAGGTGACCCAGACCACAAGCCCTATGTGAGCGGTGACCCTGACACGGCAGTCGTGGAGCTGACCGGGGCAGAGGACTTCCTGCTGCTCGCCTGCGATGGGCTGTGGGACGTCGTCGAGTTCGAGGAGGTACCCCGCTTAGTGCACGAGTACTTAGATCAGAGCGACGGCGACCGCGCAGGCCTGGCCGCGCACCTGTCGGTGCTGGCGCGAGAACGAGGCTCATCCGACAACATCTCCATCGTTGTGGTCTTCCTCAGAGGCACGATAGCGCCCCCTGCGGCGGATAATGGCATCAACCAGGTCGGCAAGGAAGACGTGCAGGGCAAAGGGAACGGGGAGGGGGAGGGGAAAGGGCAAGATGGGGACGACGGTCGCCATGACAACAAGGATGAGGCGAACAATAACGATAACAAAGACGAGAGTACTGAGAAAAGGTCTAGCGGAGGGAGTGATGGAAGTGGAAAGAAGAGCAGTGTAAAATGCGGCGAGACGTGTGCAGCGGATGAGGGAATGGCAGAGGCAGTGACAGAGGCAGTGACAGAGGCAGTGACAGAGGCAGTGACAGAGGCAATGCCATCTAGCAGCAGCGACAAGGTACAAGTCGACGAGGCTGGGGGGACGAATCTCGCGGAGGGTGGCAATGGGAAGAGCGCTAGTGATGCTAGTTGTGCGGGGGGAGGAACCGGGAAGAGCGCTAGTGATGATAGTCGTGCAGCGGGAGGAACCAGGAAGAGCGCTAGTGATGCTAGTTGTGCGGCGGAAGGAACCGGGAAGAGCGCTAGTGATGATAGTTGTGCGGCGGGAGGAAATGGGAACGGCAGTAGCAGTCTGGGGGAGAATGGCAGCAGCGAGTCAGGGAACCAGCTGTCCTCGCAGGAGGACCGACATCCTGTCAACCTCAGCGACAATAACTTTCTGTCCGGGTCGGACAGAGAAGAAGACTCGCCGACGGCCAAGGTGAAGGCCGCGGCCCCGCCCCGGAATGTGCCTGTGGTGATCCGGACAGAGCCATCCATCACGTCCAAGTCCAGCTCCCGACAGCGGCACTCCGACAAGGCTAGTGACGCCAGCGGCAGCGAGATGGCGCTGCTGACGCAGACCGCCGCCAGGTGTCTCAACAATCGCCGTGGACGGCGCTCCAGAAACGGCCGAGGTCGCCGGAGCCGGAATGGCGAGAGCCACCGGCGGCCCAGTCGGGATACGGCGGGGTCCGGGGTGGCGCTCCGGGCCAACGGAACCCCCACCCGGACCCGCAGCAGCTCGGAGTCCAAGCTCCGGGCCGACTTCCACCAGGCGGCGCAGCGAGCGCCGGGAGCGCGCCGTGGGGAGCCGGCTTACCGCGCGCTGGGGCCTGGGGCGGGGGGGGTGCGCAGTCAGAGCCGCTGGACGGTGGCCGTGGAGATAGACTGTGGCTCGGCCATGTTTGACGACAAGGTGGCGCTGCGGGCGGCCACTGGCAAAAGTAGCATGAAGGTCGCATACCGCAAGTCCACCATATAGGCACCCCGGCGGCGTTACAACGGCTGTAGGCCGTGTTGTGGCACCACTTGTCGGCGTTACAACGGCTGTAGGCCGTGTTGTGGCACCACTTGTCGGCGTTACAACGGCTGTAGGCCGTGTTGTGGCACCGCTTGTCGGCGTTACAACGGCTGTAGGCCGTGTTGTGGCACCACTTGGCGGCGTTACAACGGCTGTAGGCCGTGTTGTGGCACCACTTGTCGGCGTTACAACGGCTGTAGGCCGTGTTGTGGCACCGCTTGTCGGCGTTACAACGGCTGTAGGCCGTGTTGTGGCACCACTTGGCGGCGTTACAACGGCTGTAGGCCGTGTTGTGGCACCACTTGTCGGCGTTACAACGGCTGTAGGCCGTGTTGTGGCACCACTTGTCGGCGTTACAACGGCTGTAGGCCGTATTGTGGCACCACTTGGCGGCGTTACAACGGCTGTAGGCCGTGTTGTGGCACCACTTGTCGGCGTTACAACGGCTGTAGGCCGTGTTGTGGCACCACTTGTCGGCGTTACAACGGCTGTAGGCCGTGTTGTGGCACCGCTTGTCGGCGTTACAACGGCTGTAGGCCGTGTTGTGGCACCACTTGTCGGCGTTACAACGGCTGTAGGCCGTGTTGTGGCACCACTTGTCGGCGTTACAACGGCTGTAGGCCGTGTTGTGGCACCGCTTGTCGGCGTTACAACGGCTGTAGGCCGTGTTGTGGCACCACTTGGCGGCGTTACAACGGCTGTAGGCCGTGTTGTGGCACCGCTTGTCGGCGTTACAACGGCTGTAGGCCGTGTTGTGGCACCACTTGTCGGCGTTACAACGGCTGTAGGCCGTGTTGTGGCACCACTTGTCGGCGTTACAACGGTTGTAGGCAGTGTTGTGGCACCGCTTGTCGGCATTACAACGGCTGTAGGCAGTGTTGTGGCACCACTTGTCGGCGTTACAACGGCTGTAGGCAGTGTTGTGGCACCACTTGTCGGCGTTACAACGGCTGTAGGCAGTGTTGTGGCACCACTTGTCGGCGTTACAACGGCTGTGGGCCGTGTTGTGGCACCACTTGTCGGCGTTACAACGGCTGTAGGCAGTGTTGTGGCACCGTTTGTCGGCATTACAACGGCTGTAGGCAGTGTTGTGGCACCACTTGTCGGCGTTACAACGGCTGTAGGCAGTGTTGTGGCACCACTTGTCGGCGTTACAACGGCTGTGGGCCGTGTTGTGGCACCACTTGTCGGCGTTACAACGGCTGTAGGTCGTGTTGTGGCACCACTTGTCGGCGTTACAACGGCTGTAGGCCGTGTTGTGGCACCACTTGTCGGCGTTACAACGGCTGTAGGCCGTATTGTGGCACCACTTGGCGGCGTTACAACGGCTGTAGGCCGTGTTGTGGCACCACTTGTCGGCGTTACAACGGCTGTAGGCCGTGTTGTGGCACCGCTTGTCGGAGTTACAACGGCTGTAGGCCGCGTTGTGGCACCACTTGACGGCGTTACAACGGCTGTCGGTCCCCGGTGCGATCCCGTGCGCCCTGTGGGGTGTAGAGCTGACCAGTCGACGCCTGGTTTGTTGTGACCCCGATATCATTACATACCATGAATATATAATTGTAGTGTACATATATATGAGAATATTCCTATAATGTGTTGATAGTGAGCGCGTTGTTGTTGGCCCTCATTGGCAGTGATAGTCACTGGCAGTGATAGTCACTGGCAGTGATAGTCACTGGCAGTGATAGTCACTGGCAGTGATAGTCACTGACCAAGGCACATGTACTGTGTGTAGACAGTAGACAAGTCCCCCCAGGGCGTCATGTGTTGGTTGTAACGTCAGTAGTCCGCTAGCAATGTCACCTTAGTTTAACTATGTGCCATAGTCTTGTTATTACCCGGTGACTGTGGTATATCTGTATATAGTGTACCGGAAGTGTCGACCACACACGTGGTCGAGGGTACAGCGACCGGTGGTTGCCCCACACTTACTGGTAACCATGGTAACGGTAGCGCTCAACTATAGAAGCTTGTACACAGTCCCTTATTGGGTACATAATGTTGTTATTGTTTATCAGTGGAGGTATCGCCTAAGCTGGTACATTGGCTTGTCTAATTTTAAATCTAAACGCAATGGAACCGTTGAGTTGTTTTGTACTCGTCCTTTCCAGATATGCAGGTATATGTTTGTCGTGGGTTTAGTAGGCTAAGTCCGGGTGAAGTCTGTGATGGTGTGTCTCACTCTAAGCTAGCTCGGGTGGCGTATTGCCCTCGCCCGCTACTTGGTGTACGTGACCCCGTACAGTGTGTGATGGTGTGTCTCACTCTAAGCTGGCTCGGGTGGCGTATTGCCCTCGCCCGCTACTTGGTGTACGTGACCCCGTAGAGTGTGTGATGGTGTGTCTCACTCTAAGCTGGCTCGGGTGGCGTATTGCCCTCGCCCGCTACTTGGTGTACGTGACCCCGTACAGTGTGTGATGGTGTGTCTCACTCTAAGCTGGCTCGGGTGGCGTATTGCCCTCGCCCGCTACTTGGTGTACGTGACCCCGTAGAGTGTGTGATGGTGTGTCTCACTCTAAGCTGGCTCGGGTGGCGTATTGCCCTCGCCCGCTACTTGGTGTACGTGACCCCGTACAGTGTGTGATGGTGTGTCTCACTCTAAGCTGGCTCGGGTGGCGTATTGCCCTCGCCCGCTCCTTGGTGTACGTGACCCCGTACAGTGTGTGATGGTGTGTCTCACTCTAAGCTGGCTCGGGTGGCGTATTGCCCTCGCCCGCTACTTGGTGTACGTGACCCCGTAGAGTGTGTGATGGTGTGTCTCACTCTAAGCTGGCTCGGGTGGCGTATTGCCCTCGCCCGCTACTTGGTGTACGTGACCCCGTACAGTGTGTGATGGTGTGTCTCACTCTAAGCTGGCTCGGGTGGCGTATTGCCCTCGCCCGCTCCTTGGTGTACGTGACCCCGTACAGTGTGTGATGGTGTGTCTCACTCTAAGCTGGCTCGGGTGGCGTATTGCCCTCGCCCGCTACTTGGTGTACGTGACCCCGTACAGTGTGTGATGGTGTGTCTCACTCTAAGCTGGCTCGGGTGGCGTATTGCCCTCGCCCGCTACTTGGTGTACGTGACCCCGTAGAGTGTGTGATGGTGTGTCTCACTCTAAGCTGGCTCGGGTGGCGTATTGCCCTCGCCCGCTACTTGGTGTACGTGACCCCGTACAGTGTGTGATGGTGTGTCTCACTCTAAGCTGGCTCGGGTGGCGTATTGCCCTCGCCCGCTACTTGGTGTACGTGACCCCGTAGAGTGTGTGATGGTGTGTCTCACTCTAAGCTGGCTCGGGTGGCGTATTGCCCTCGCCCGCTACTTGGTGTACGTGACCCCGTAGAGTGTGTGATGGTGTGTCTCACTCTAAGCTGGCTCGGGTGGCGTATTGCCCTCGCCCGCTACTTGGTGTACGTGACCCCGTACAGTGTGTGATGGTGTGTCTCACTCTAAGCTGGCTCGGGTGGCGTATTGCCCTCGCCCGCTACTTGGTGTACGTGACCCCGTAGAGTGTGTGATGGTGTGTCTCACTCTAAGCTGGCTCGGGTGGCGTATTGCCCTCGCCCGCTCCTTGGTGTACGTGACCCCGTACAGTGTGTGATGGTGTGTCTCACTCTAAGCTGGCTCGGGTGGCGTATTGCCCTCGCCCGCTACTTGGTGTACGTGACCCCGTACAGTGTGTGATGGTGTGTCTCACTCTAAGCTGGCTCGGGTGGCGTATTGCCCTCGCCCGCTACTTGGTGTACGTGACCCCGTACAGTGTGTGATGGTGTGTCTCACTCTAAGCTGGCTCGGGTGGCGTATTGCCCTCGCCCGCTCCTTGGTGTACGTGACCCCGTACAGTGTGTGATGGTGTGTCTCACTCTAAGCTGGCTCGGGTGGCGTATTGCCCTCGCCCGCTCCTTGGTGTACGTGACCCCGTACAGTGTGTGATGGTGTGTCTCACTCTAAGCTGGCTCGGGTGGCGTATTGCCCTCGCCCGCTACTTGGTGTACGTGACCCCGTACAGTGTGTGATGGTGTGTCTCACTCTAAGCTGGCTCGGGTGGCGTATTGCCCTCGCCCGCTACTTGGTGTACGTGACCCCGTAGAGTGTGTGATGGTGTGTCTCACTCTAAGCTGGCTCGGGTGGCGTATTGCCCTCGCCCGCTACTTGGTGTACGTGACCCCGTACAGTGTGTGATGGTGTGTCTCACTCTAAGCTGGCTCGGGTGGCGTATTGCCCTCGCCCGCTCCTTGGTGTACGTGACCCCGTACAGTGTGTGATGGTGTGTCTCACTCTAAGCTGGCTCGGGTGGCGTATTGCCCTCGCCCGCTACTTGGTGTACGTGACCCCGTACAGTGTGTGATGGTGTGTCTCACTCTAAGCTGGCTCGGGTGGCGTATTGCCCTCGCCCGCTACTTGGTGTACGTGACCCCGTACAGTGTGTGATGGTGTGTCTCACTCTAAGCTGGCTCGGGTGGCGTATTGCCCTCGCCCGCTCCTTGGTGTACGTGACCCCGTACAGTGTGTGATGGTGTGTCTCACTCTAAGCTGGCTCGGGTGGCGTATTGCCCTCGCCCGCTCCTTGGTGTACGTGACCCCGTACAGTGTGTGATGGTGTGTCTCACTCTAAGCTGGCTCGGGTGGCGTATTGCCCTCGCCCGCTCCTTGGTGTACGTGACCCCGTACAGTGTGTGATGGTGTGTCTCACTCTAAGCTGGCTCGGGTGGCGTATTGCCCTCGCCCGCTCCTTGGTGTACGTGACCCCGTACAGTGTGTGATGGTGTGTCTCACTCTAAGCTGGCTCGGGTGGCGTATTGCCCTCGCCCGCTACTTGGTGTACGTGACCCCGTACAGTGTGTGATGGTGTGTCTCACTCTAAGCTGGCTCGGGTGGCGTATTGCCCTCGCCCGCTACTTGGTGTACGTGACCCCGTACAGTGTGTGTAGCTGAGATATATATGGCAATGGGGGGAACAGAGATCGATAGAGATATATTTATTTAAATATTTGGGGATACGTACGGTTTGGCGGGTTTAACTCTAGCTTTGAGGCAGTCACCGTCCGCCAGTCAACCCATCAGGGAACGTGTCAACTAAAACACGAACTTAACCAAGTCAGGGATACACGTGTTAACTAAAACACGAACTTCGAAGTTGACCAATGGAAAGCATACATTATATATTTCATACAAGAACAAAGTAGCTCGATCGGCGTTTACGTCCTTACTATTTGGCTGTACGAGAGGTGTTTGTGAATTCGCGGATCAGGTGTATAGCAGTGTACTATGTCAGATCAACAGCAGGAAGTGACTACAGTTGTTGGATTGTAGGTGATCTGCCTTCATGCAAACTTGTGTTAATGGTGTTAGATAGATATTAGGATGTTAGTTGTGTAGTGATGACGTGTCGGCAGACAAACTGAGCCTCTCTCTGTGTAGTTGTGATGGTAACGGGCAGGGGGGTCGCAAGTCACTATGACAGCTGCTTCTCATACCTCAGTGTGTGGAGCTCCTAACAATGACCTTGAGCGGCATTCAACGAGCGTCCCCCTTAAGCGAGACGCCGACCAGTCACGTGAGTGAGACCTTGGTTACTCGACCCCCTGCAGTGTGAGTCTGACAGTGCGAGATAAAATAGCACCAGGAAGTCCTTGTTGTCTGTTGGCCTCAATTAAGCGTAATTATGATATGAGAATATGGTCAGGAGTGGGCCAGCACCGTGGCCAATTATACGTGTAGACTTATCTCTATTTACTCATCTTTCGTACCAACAGTTAATAATATCAAATTATTTCATTGTATGTGGTCCCCGGCCCACCCCTTCCTGTGTGTGTGGGGTGGGGTGGGGGCGGAGGGGGGGGGGTGGTGGAGGATACCACCCGTGGTAATATCTTACTATTAGTTGGTATCTCGTGCTCCTATGTTATGGCCATATCTTATCTCTATATACCAGTGTCTGTCGGTGATTAACACTCCTATGTTATGGCCATATCTTATCTCTATATACCAGTGTCTGTCGGTGATTAACACTCCTATGTTATGGCCATATCTTATCTCTATATACCAGTGTCTGTCGGTGATTAACACTCCTATGTTATGGCCATATCTTATCTCTATATACCAGTGTCTGTCGGTGATTAACACTCCTATGTTATGGCCATATCTTATCTCTATATACCAGTGTCTGTCGGTGATTAACACTCCTATGTTATGGCCATATCTTATCTCTATATACCAGTGTCTGTCGGTGATTAACACTCCTATGTTATGGCCATATCTTATCTCTATATACCAGTGTCTGTCGGTGATTAACACTCCTATGTTATGGCCATATCTTATCTCTATATACCAGTGTCTGTCGGTGATTAACACTCCTATGTTATGGCCATATCTTATCTCTATATACCAGTGTCTGTCGGTGATTAACACTCCTATGTTATGGCCATATCTTATCTCTATATACCAGTGTTTGTCGGTGATTAACACTCCTATGTTATGGCCATATCTTATCTCTATATACCAGTGTCTGTCGGTGATTAACACTCCTATGTTATGGCCATATCTTATCTCTATATACCAGTGTTTGTCGGTGATTAACACTCCTATGTTATGGCCATATCTTATCTCTATATACCAGTGTCTGTCGGTGATTAACACTCCTATGTTATGGCCATATCTTATCTCTATATACCAGTGTCTGTCGGTGATTAACACTCCTTTGTTATGGCTATATCTTATCTCTATATACCAGTGTCTGTCGGTGATTAACACGCTCACCCCGAGGTTGCATGTTCTACAGCTGATATACTTTATACTCCTTTGTTGACTTTCGTAACGTATTTTAGGGACGGCGTTGTTGCGGGAAGTGTTGGTATTGTAGTGATAGCGCCCCCTGTCGACGGTAGGTACGTGGAGAGTGATACCCGCGGACTTGGGCCGGCTCCGCTGACGGGTGGGGGTCCGATGGGGTCGTAGTGTGGGTGTGTGTGTGGTAGGGGGGGGGGCGTAGTGAGGGTGTGTCTGGGGGAGCGGGGGCATAGTGAGGATGTGGAAGGCCGTGGAGGGGGCACCATTTACTGGTGTACACCGTACCGCCCCATAGTGGTGTGGGATTAAGTAGTATCAACAAAATAATATGGAGTCGGATTTGAACAAAGCCAAGTTACTTTTGTAACGCAAAGATAATACCGTATCGAATGAATAAAAACAATAAGTAACGACTACATGGTCCTGTCATTTGTCCAAACTGTCTATAGGTTTTGTGGAGACTGATAAATAGGTCAGAAATAGTACAGGTGCCAAAGACCTGAGACCTCGCTTTCCCCGTTTGTTGTTAGAAATATTACAGGTGCCAAACAGCCGGAACCTCGCTTTCCCCGTTTGTTGTTAGAAATAGTACAGGAGCCAAACAGCCGGGACCTCGCTTTCCCCGTTTGTTGTTAGAAATAGTACAGGTGCCAAAAAGCCGAGACCTCGCTTTACCCGGTTGTTGTTAGAAATAGTACAGGTGCCAAACAGCCTGAACCTCGCTTTTCCCGTTTGTTGTTAGAAATAGTACAGGTGCCAAACAGCCGGGACCTCGCTTTCCCCGTTTGATGTTAGAAATAGTACAGGTGCCAAACAGCCGGAACCTCGCTTTCCCCGTTTGTTGTTAGAAATAGTACAGGTGCCAAAGACCCGAGACCTCGCTTTCCCCGTTTGTTGTTAGAAATAGTACAGGTGCCAAACAGCCTGAACCTCGCTTTCCCCGTTTGTTGTTAGAAATAGTACAGGTGCCAAACAGCCGGGACCTCGCTTTCCCTGTTTGTTGTTAGAAATAGTACAGGTGCCAAAGACCCGAAACCTCGCTTTCCCCGTTTGTTGTTAGAAATAGTACAGGTGCCAAACAGCCGGAACCTCGCTTTCCCCGTTTGTTGGTAGAAATAGTACAGGGGCCAAACAGCCGGGACCTCGCTTTCCCCGTTTGTTGTTAGAAATAGTACAGGTGCCAAAAAGCCGAGACCTCGCTTTCCCCGTTTGTTGTTAGAAATAGTACAGGTGCCAAACCGTCTGAACCTCGCTTTCCCCGTTTGTTGTTAGAAATAGTACAGGTGCCAAACAGCCGCGACCTCGCTTTCCCCGTTTGTTGTTAGAAATAGTACAGGTGCCAAACAGCCGGAACCTCGCTTTCCCCGTTCGTTGTTAGAAATAGTACAGGTGCCAAACAGCCGGAACCTGGCTTTCCCCGTTTGTTGTTAGAAATAGTACAGGTGCCAAACAGCCGGAACCTCGCTTTCCCCGTTTGTTGTTAGAAATAGTACAGGTGCCAAAAAGCCGAGACCTCGCTTTCCCCGGTTGTTGTTAGAAATAGTACAGGTGCCAAACAGCCTAAACCTCGCTTTCCCCGTTTGTTGTTAGAAATAGTACAGGTGCCAAACAGCCGGGACCTCGCTTTCCCTGTTTGTTGTTAGAAATAGTACAGGTGCCAAAGACCCGAAACCTCGCTTTCCCCGTTTGTTGTTAGAAATAGTACAGGTGCCAAACAGCCGGAACCTCGCTTTCCCCGTTTTTTGGTAGAAATAGTACAGGTGCCAAACAGCCTGGACCTCGCTTTCCCCGTTTGTTGTTAGAAATAGTACAGGTGCCAAAAAGCCGAGACCTCGCTTTCCCCGTTTGTTGTTAGAAATAGTACAGGTGCCAAACAGCCTGAACCTCGCTTTCCCCGTTCGTTGTTAGAAATAGTACAGGTGCCAAACAGCCGGAACCTCGCTTTCCCCGTTTGTTGTTAGAAATAGTACAGGTGCCAAACAGCCGGAACCTCGTTTTCCCCTTTTGTTGTCAGAAATAGTACAGGTGCCAAACAGCCGAGACCTCGCTTTCCCCGTTTGTTGTTAGAAATAGTACAGGTGCCAAACAGCCGAGACCTCGCTTTCCCCGTTTGTTGTTAGAAATAGTACAGGTGCCAAACAGCCCGGAAATCGCTTTCCCCGTGTGTTGTTAGAAATAGTACAGGTGCCAAACAGCCGAGACCTCGCTTTCCCCGTTTGTTGTTAGAAATAGTACAGGTGCCAAACAGCCGGAACCTCGCTTTCCCCGTTTGTTGTTAGAAATAGTACAGGTGCCAAACAGCCGAGACCTCGCTTTCCCCGTTTGTTGTTAGAAATAGTACAGGTGCCAAACAGCCGGGACCTCGCTTTCCCCGTTTGTTGTTAGAAATAGTACAGGTGCCAAACAGCCGCGACCTCGCTTTCCCCGTTTGTTGTTAGAAATAGTACAGGTGCCAAACAGCCGGAACCTCGCTTTCCCCGTTCGTTGTTAGAAATAGTACAGGTGCCAAACAGCCGGAACCTGGCTTTCCCCGTTTGTTGTTAGAAATAGTACAGGTGCCAAACAGCCGGAACCTCGCTTTCCCCGTTTGTTGTTAGAAATAGTACAGGTGCCAAAAAGCCGAGACCTCGCTTTCCCCGGTTGTTGTTAGAAATAGTACAGGTGCCAAACAGCCTAAACCTCGCTTTCCCCGTTTGTTGTTAGAAATAGTACAGGTGCCAAACAGCCGGGACCTCGCTTTCCCTGTTTGTTGTTAGAAATAGTACAGGTGCCAAAGACCCGAAACCTCGCTTTCCCCGTTTGTTGTTAGAAATAGTACAGGTGCCAAACAGCCGGAACCTCGCTTTCCCCGTTTTTTGGTAGAAATAGTACAGGTGCCAAACAGCCTGGACCTCGCTTTCCCCGTTTGTTGTTAGAAATAGTACAGGTGCCAAAAAGCCGAGACCTCGCTTTCCCCGTTTGTTGTTAGAAATAGTACAGGTGCCAAACAGCCTGAACCTCGCTTTCCCCGTTCGTTGTTAGAAATAGTACAGGTGCCAAACAGCCGGAACCTCGCTTTCCCCGTTTGTTGTTAGAAATAGTACAGGTGCCAAACAGCCGGAACCTCGTTTTCCCCTTTTGTTGTCAGAAATAGTACAGGTGCCAAACAGCCGAGACCTCGCTTTCCCCGTTTGTTGTTAGAAATAGTACAGGTGCCAAACAGCCGAGACCTCGCTTTCCCCGTTTGTTGTTAGAAATAGTACAGGTGCCAAACAGCCCGGAAATCGCTTTCCCCGTGTGTTGTTAGAAATAGTACAGGTGCCAAACAGCCGAGACCTCGCTTTCCCCGTTTGTTGTTAGAAATAGTACAGGTGCCAAACAGCCGGAACCTCGCTTTCCCCGTTTGTTGTTAGAAATAGTACAGGTGCCAAACAGCCGAGACCCCGCTTTCCCAGTTTGTTGTTAGCCGGGACCTCGCTTTCCTAGTTTGTTCTATTCCGGGCCGTATATTTAAAGATTGGTGTCAATACAATTGAATATATAACAAGTGTAAATTGCGAGGAGTCTTCGTTAGAATGATGAAACCGACGCTTTGGGTGCAATATTTCATACAGTGCTATTGAGTGCACTCAGTTGTCGTACTTTCACAGAACTTACGTTAATAATCAATGTCAACATCAGTTTTTTGGAGAAAACAACATTATCAAAGGCAGCGATAAAGTACGTGAATTGTAGAACGAAGAAGATAACCCGGTGATGTAGAAGGGTCCACACTTTATTCCCATTCATAAAAGCCTGCATAACGAAAGCCCGCAAAGCAGCTGCCGTTGGCTTGGAATTACAGCTCCTTGTCTTCCATCACATCATACTCTGTCATGTCATCATCCACGGCACACTCAAAGTGGTTTGTTCCCAGCGTATTACCTCACTTATCATCACTTTAAATAAAGTAACTACAGTGACACTAAAGTTGACAGCATGGTCGTCATGGAGACTTAGCTCAGGGTCAATGATGGCCTGGTCGCCATGGAGACCTATATTACGGTCCATGACAGCGTGGTCGTCATGGAGACTTAGATCAGGGTCAACGATGGCGTGGTCGCCATGGAGACCTAGATTAGGGTCAATGACGGCGTGGTCGTCATGGAGACCTGGGTTCTCTGCCAGTGTGGTCGTCACGCAAAGTGGACGATGTCTTAGTATGTGTTTATTACCTCATGTGACGTAGAACTGTGTAACGTGACAACCATGTTACCTAACATTTAGCCCCCCCCCACCCTCCCTGCAAAGGAAACAAGACCGCCATCACCCCAACCACCCGATATATTATACAGAAAATACTTGTAGCAGGTCACGACTGGTCACGTGATACATGGACAGCGCTGAGGGGCGGAGAGAGGGGTGGGGGGGGGGGAGGGTAGGGCCATGCCCTCAGCCATCAGCTGACCTCAAGTAGTGTATCCACACACATTCAGTCATACCTCAGAGTTGTCAAACACTCCTTAAGAACCCCCAGTAAATACACTATGAGCATTAAACACCTTAGCAGTGACCATATTGGGTTGGTAGGGAATGTGTCCAGAGCTGCTAGCTTTAGGAATGTATTCAGTCCTTCACCTTGCTTTGTTAAAAAAAGTGACGTTTACACCCCAGAAAATAAACCCATGGCTCAGCAAACACCATGAAAGCAAACAAGGCAAGTGCATGCACATATAACACGGGTGAGCAAACATCATTGTGGGCCACACACATCCTCAGCTCTGTCCGTGTGCCCCCCCCCCCACTCCCTCACCACCCACGCTGCTTCGGTGTCACACCCCACCCCCAACAATCCAACAGGTACACACACCAAACAAGGAACGTAATAAAACAAACGCAAAGAATGAAGAAGAATGGAGATACAAACATAACCTGCTCAAGAACGGAACAGGTCAGTAAAGATTACTAAATAGAACGAAAGTGAACCTGAATTAGTTAACAAAACAATAAATATAGATTAGATGGACACATAAAACAGCGTCAGCAAGACTACCGAGTCTGAGGTGTAACGCTTCAGATCTTTCTGACTGGTCCGTGTCACGCCGCTAGAATCAGGGAGTCGCCAGGTAACGTCATAGACCGTCAGTCACCCTCTCTGACCCATTTTGGGGGATTCCCATAGATATTACGTCATAATAATATTGGAAACCCACAATTTAATGTCATAGAGAGCGTTAATCACCATTTGTTGGGTCCACAGGGGTGTGGAGCCATTAGAATACTAGATGGAGCCCCAAACGGAGAAATAAATAGGACCTAAACGACACAATGACGCAAGAATATATCAAATTATCCCCACACACACAAATAAATACAGGCTTCTCGTGTGGCAACATACAATCAGCTTATCTCAATGTGTGAGACCACATGCTCTCCTCTCCCACAAGACAGGACATGGGCCACACAATCTATCACATTGAGCGAGGACGGAGATTGGGGGGAGAGGGTCCGACCATCTCTGTGCAGAGCGCCCCCTGGGGTAAGTAGAGTGTGAGGCGCTCTCACTGGAGAGCAGAGTGACGTCAGAGTGGTTGAGTGAGTCCGGTCTCACCACGGCTGACCACGTGACCGCCACGTCACACGACGGAGGCATCAGGATCATCCGATCTGTAGTGGGAGTAATAGTGACGTCATCAGCAGCAGCAATAGTGACGTCATCAGTAACATCGGTAGTGATGTCACTACGGTCAAGGTGTGGTCGTAAAATGTGTATAAACCGTCAATGGCCATGAAAAACACATCAATACTTCATCTATTTCGATATATGTGTAGTATATATAATTGATTGTGTTTAACAAGTCCTAGTCTCAGCAACTCTACATTGAGCTTTAATGGTTATTACGTTACCGTCAACATCAAGATCACCACTTGGTGGAGACTTCAACTCTAACAAACACTTACCGGTCACCACTTGGTGGAGACTTCAACTCTAACAAACACTTACCGGTCACCACTTGGTGGAGACTTCAACTCTAACAAACACTTACCGGTCACCACTTGGTGGAGACTTCAACTCTAACAAACACTTACCGGTCACCACTTGGTGGAGACTTCAACTCTAACAAACACTTACCGGTCACCACTTGGTGGAGACTTCAACTCTAACAAACACTTACCGGTCACCACTTGGTGGAGACTTCAACTCTAACAAACATTTACCGGTCACCACTTGGTGGAGACTTCAACTCTAACAAACACTTACCGGTCACCACTTGGTGGAGACTTCAACTCTAACAAACACTTACCGGTCACCACTTGGTGGAGTCTTCAACTCTAACAAACATTTACCGGTCACCACTTGGTGGAGACTTCAACTCTAACAAACACTTACCGGTCACCACTTGGTGGAGACTTCAACTCTAACAAACACTTACCGGTCACCACTTGGTGGAGACTTCAACTCTAACAAACACTTACCGGTCACCACTTGGCGGAGACTTCAACTCCAACAAACACTTACCGGTCACCACTTGGTGGAGACTTCAACTCCAAAAAACACTTACCGGTCACCACTTGGCGGAGACTTCAACTCCAAAAAACACTTACCGGTCACCACTTGGCAGAGATTTCAACTCCAAAAAACACTTACCGGTCACCACTTGGCGGATACTTCAACTCCAACAAACACTTACCGGTCACCACTTGGCGGAGACTTCAACTCCAAAAAACACTTACCGGTCACCACTTGGCGGAAATTTCAACTCCAAAAAACACTTACCGGTCACCACTTCATGGAGACTTCAACTCCAAAAAACACTTACCGGTCACCACTTGGCGGAGACTTCAACTCCAAAAAACACTTACCGGTCACCACTTGGCGGAGACTTAAACTCCACACAGGGTCCCGAGGATTCACCGCCAGATGGCGCCACAGCTTCCGGAGATTCCTCGGCCGCCGACGCCGCGGAGGCGGAGGATGCGGAGGAGGCGGAGGACCCAGCCTGGGGAGCTGGTTCCGTGGACAGAGTGCAAAGCGAAGCAGCAGAGGGCTTCTCGTCGTCATGGCAACCAGCCCCCATGGCGGAGGGGTGGTCGGTGGTGTCTGTGAAGCAGGTCAGGGCTGTGGCGGAGCGCGAGGGAAATAAGCTGGTTCCCTGTCTCACACTGCTGGAGGGGACTATGGCGTGGTTGCTAGCGCTGCCGTTAGAGGCGCCACCGGCGCTGGTCGTGGTTGCTATGGTGGTGGGAGGCTCGTCCTGTTCGCCCTGTGCCAGGCTGGACAGTAGGAACTTCATGGTCAACGACAAACCTGCAACAGCACAATAAAGATGTCAGAGGAAGGTCACATCAAGTGGAGGTCGACAAAGGTTAGACCAGGCTTCCTTAGCGTCCTGGTGAAAGACATACAAAGACACAGACTCCAGGGGAAGGTCACATCAAGTATAGATCAACAAAGGTTAGACCAGGCTTCCCTAGCGTCCTGGTGAAGGACATACAAAGACACAGACTCCAGGGGAAGGTCACATGAAGTGGAGGTCGACAAAGGTTAGACCAGGCTTCCTTAGCGTCCTGGTGAAGGACATACAAAGACACAGACTCCAGGGGAAGGTCACATCAAGTGGAGGTCGACAAAGGTTAGACCAGGCTTCCTTAGCGTCCTGGTGAAGGACATACAAAGACACAGACTCCAGGGGAAGGTCACATCAAGTGGAGGTCGACAAAGGTTAGACCAGGCTTCCCTAGCGTCCTGGTGAAGGACATACAAAGACAGACTCCAGGGGAAGGTCACATCAAGTATAGATCATCACAGGGTAGACCAGGGTTCCCTAGCGTCCTGGTGAAGGACATACAAAGACACAGACTCCAGGCGAAGGTCACATCAAGTACAGATCAACAAAGGGTAGACCAGACTTCCCTAGCGTCCTGGTGAGGGACATACAAAGACACAGACTCCAGAGGAAGGTCACATCAAGTACAGATCAACAAAGGGTAGACCAGGCTTCCCTAGCGTCCTGGTGAAGGACATACAAAGACACAGACTCCAGGCGAAGGTCACATCAAGTACAGATCAACAAAGGGTAGACCAGGCTTCCCTGGCGTCCTGGTGAAAGACATACAAAGACACAGACTCCAGGGGAAGGTCACATCAAGTATAGATCAACAAAGGGTAGACCAGGCTTCCCTAGCGTCCTGGTGAAGGACATACAAAGACACAGACTCCAGGGGAAGGTCACATCAAGTATAGATCAACAAAGGTTAGACCAGGCTTCCCTAGCGTCCTGGTGAAGGACATACAAAGACACAGACTCCAGGGGAAAGTCACATGAAGTGGAGGTCGTAAAAAGGTTAGACCAGGCTTCCTTAGCGTCCTGGTGAAGGACATACAAAGGCACAGACTCCAGGGGAAGGTCACATCAAGTGGAGGTCGACAAAGGTTAGACCAGGCTTCCTTAGCGTCCTGGTGAAGGACATACAAAGACACAGACTCCAGGGGAAGGTCACATCAAGTGGAGGTCGACAAAGGTTAGACCAGGCTTCCCTAGCGTCCTGGTGAAGGACATACAAAGACAGACTCCAGGGGAAGGTCACATCAAGTATAGATCACCACAGGGTAGACCAGGCTTCCCTAGCGTCCTGGTGAAGGACATACAAAGACACAGACTCCAGGCGAAGGTCACATCAAGTACAGATCAACAAAGGGTAGACCAGACTTCCCTAGCGTCCTGGTGAAGGACATACAAAGACACAGACTCCAGAGGAAGGTCACATCAAGTACAGATCAACAAAGGGTAGACCAGGCTTCCCTAGCGTCCTGGTGAAGGACATACAAAGACACAGACTCCAGGCGAAGGTCACATCAAGTACAGATCAACAAAGGGTAGACCAGGCTTCCCTGGCGTCCTGGTGAAAGACATACAAAGACACAGACTCCAGGGGAAGGTCACATCAAGTATAGATCAACAAAGGGTAGACCAGGCTTCCCTAGCGTCCTGGTGAAGGACATACAAAGACACAGACTCCAGGCGAAGGTCACATCAAGTATAGATCGACAAAGGTTAGACCAGGCTTCCCTAGCGTCCTGGTGAAGGACATACAAAGACACAGACTCCAGAGGAAGGTCACATCAAGTACAGATCAACAAAGGGTAGACCAGGCTTCCCTAGCGTCCTGGTGAAGGACATACAAAGACACAGACTCCAGGCGAAGGTCACATCAAGTACAGATCAACAAAGGGTAGACCAGGCTTCCCTGGCGTCCTGGTGAAAGACATACAAAGACACAGACTCCAGGGGAAGGTCACATCAAGTATAGATCAACAAAGGGTAGACCAGGCTTCCCTAGCGTCCTGGTGAAGGACATACAAAGACACAGACTCCAGGCGAAGGTCACATCAAGTATAGATCAACAAAGGTTAGACCAGGCTTCCCTAGCGTCCTGGTGAAGGACATACAAAGACACAGACTGCAGGGGAAGGTCACATCAAGTATAGATCACCACAGGGTAGACCAGGCTTCCTTAGCGTCCTGGTGAAGGACATACAAAGACACAGACTCCAGGGGAAGGTCACATCAAGTATAGATCAACAAAGGGTAGACCAGGCTTCCCTAGCGTCCTGGTGAAGGACATACAAAGACACAGACTCCAGGGGAAGGTCACATCAAGTATAGATCAACAAAGGGTAGACCAGGCTTCCTTAGCGTCCTGGTGAAGGACATACAAAGACACAGACTGCAGGGGAAGGTCACATCAAGTATAGATCACCACAGGGTAGACCAGGCTTCCTTAGCGTCCTGGTGAAGGACATACAAAGACACAGACTCCAGGGGAAGGTCACATCAAGTATAGATCAACAAAGGGTAGACCAGGCTTCCCTGGCGTCCTGGTGAAAGACATACAAAGACACAGACTCCAGGGGAAGGTCACATCAAGTATAGATCAACAAAGGGTAGACCAGGCTTCCCTAGCGTCCTGGTGAAGGACATACAAAGACACAGACTCCAGGCGAAGGTCACATCAAGTATAGATCAACAAAGGTTAGACCAGGCTTCCCTAGCGTCCTGGTGAAGGACATACAAAGACACAGACTGCAGGGGAAGGTCACATCAAGTATAGATCACCACAGGGTAGACCAGGCTTCCTTAGCGTCCTGGTGAAGGACATACAAAGACACAGACTCCAGGGGAAGGTCACATCAAGTATAGATCAACAAAGGGTAGACCAGGCTTCCCTAGCGTCCTGGTGAAGGACATACAAAGACACAGACTCCAGGGGAAGGTCACATCAAGTATAGATCAACAAAGGGTAGACCAGGCTTCCTTAGCGTCCTGGTGAAGGACATACAAAGACACAGACTGCAGGGGAAGGTCACATCAAGTATAGATCACCACAGGGTAGACCAGGCTTCCTTAGCGTCCTGGTGAAGGACATACAAAGACACAGACTCCAGGGGAAGGTCACATCAAGTATAGATCAACAAAGGGTAGACCAGGCTTCCTTAGCGTCCTGGTGAAGGACATACAAAGACACAGACTCCAGGGGAAGGTCACATCAAGTATAGATCAACAAAGGGTAGACCAGGCTTCCTTAGCGTCCTGGTGAAGGACATACAAAGACACAGACTCCAGGCGAAGGTCACATCAAGTATAGATCAACAAAGGGTAGACCAGGCTTCCTTAGCGTCCTGGTGAAGGTTCCCACCCACAGTGTAGACTCTCCCTGTACCCTGGCGACCAGGTCGACTCCCTCCCTGTACCCTGGCGACCAGGTCGACACCCCCCCTGTACCCTGGCGACCAGGTCGACACCCCCCCTGTACCCTGGCGACCAGGTCGACACCCAACCTGTACCCTGGCGACCAGGTCGACTCCCCCCCTGTACCCTGGCGACCAGGTCGACTCCCTTCCTGTACCCTGGCGACCAGGTCGACTCCCTTCCTCTAACCTTGCCCTCCGTGCGGGCATTCCGTGAGCTGCTTACGTTTGGCGTCTTGACTGGTGGCGTCACCGCGGTCTCCCTCGTCCGCCGGACGCGCTCTAGGCTCGGCACCGGAAGTCCTGGCAGCTAGGCGACCGTGGCGACCTCTGGCGCCATGGCCCTCATCGTTACCATGGTTACCATCGGCTCCCGGCCTGGTGGTTCTTTCCGAGATTTTCCGCGCCTTGTCCATAAGCGTCCTGCGCGGGTAGAGTAAGGCTGACGTGAGAGTTACCATAGCAACCTCACCCTCACTGGGCCTGGCGACACCAGCAGCCCACAGCGGACGTCTTCAGTGCTTCAGGATAGCGCTATGGGTCTCACGCTTAACATTTTCTACAATAATTAATTTCGTGGGCTCTATCTAACATGGGACATGACCCCTAGTTCCCCAGCGGCATCCCTACATGACCGCCATTTTGTTTTCAATCTTGTTTTAAACCGTTGAAGTTTCTTTTCGCCACGTTAGGGAACACGCCACAACATTTAGTACAGCTCACGAGGTCGGCACTATTCATCAACGAACTGATGACGTACATTCTCTTTACGTAGGTAGATAATACAAAGAGGATAATAATAATAAACTGGTGACCACGTGACCGCACCTCATCCGCTGCATCAGGCGCGAGGTGTTACAGGCCGGATCCGTCGCCTCGTCTGTGGACAGATCCAGAGGGTAGTTCACAAGGTCAGAGTCCTCTTGCCAGGACGTGTCGGGATCTGAGGAGAACCATTCACTCCAGACAATGTACATTCCTCTTAATACAGGGATCTGAGGAGAGACATTCACTCCAGACAATGTGCATTCCTCTTAATGCAGGACAGGTCGGGATCTGAGGAGATACATTCACTCCAGACAATGTACATTCCTATTAATGCAGGACGTATCGGGATCTGAGGAGATACATTCACTCCAGACAATGTACATTCCTCTTAATACAGGGATCTGAGGAGAGACATTCACTCCAGACAATGTACATTCCTCTTAATGCAGGACAGGTCGGGATCTGAGGAGATACATTCACTCCAGACAATGTACATTCCACTTAATGCAGGACAGGTCGGGATCTGAGGACAGACATTCACTCCAGACAATGTACATTCCTCTTAATACAGGGATCTGAGGAGAGACATTCACTCCAGACAATGTGCATTCCTATTAATGCAGGACGTATCGGGATCTGAGGAGATACATTCACTCCAGACAATGTACATTCCTCTTAATGCAGGACAGGTCGGGATCTGAGGAGATACATTCACTCCAGACAATGTACATTCCACTTAATGCAGGACAGGTCGGGATCTGAGGACAGACATTCACTCCAGACAATGTACATTCCTCTTAATGCAGGGATCTGAGGAGATACATTCACTCCAGACAATGTACATTCCACTTAATGCAGGACAGGTCGGGATCTGAGGAGAGACATTCACTCCAGACAATGTACATTCCTCTTAATGCAGGACGTGTCGGGATCTGAGGAGAGACATTCACTCCAGACAATGTACATTCCTCTTAATGCAGGACGTGTCGGGATCTGAGGAGAGACATTCACTCCAGACAATGTACATTCCTCTTAATGCAGGGATCTGAGGAGAGACATTCACTCCAGACAATGTACATTCCTCTTAATGCAGGACGTGTCGGGATCTGAGGAGAGACATTCACTCCAGACAATGTACATTCCTCTTAACACAGGACGTGTCGGGATCTGAGGAGAGACATTCACTCCAGACAATGTACATTCCTCTTAATGCAGGACGTGTCGGGATCTGAGGAGACATTCACTCCAGACAATGTACATTCCTCTTAATGCAGGGATCTGAGGAGAGACATTCACTCCAGACAATGTACATTCCTCTTAATGCAGGACGTGTCGGGATCTGAGGAGAGAGACATTCACTCCAGACAATGTACATTCCTCTTAACACAGGACGTGTCGGGATCTGAGGAGAGACATTCACTCCAGACAATGTACATTCCTCTTAATGCAGGACGTGTCGAGATCTGAGGAGAGACATTCACTCCAGACAATGTACATTCCTCTTAATGCAGGACGTGTCGGGATCTGAGGAGAGACATTCACTCCAGACAATGTACATTCCTCTTAATGCAGGACGTGTCGAGATCTGAGGAGAGACATTCACTCCAGACAATGTACATTCCTCTTAATGCAGGACAGGTCGGGATCTGAGGAGAGACATTCACTCCAGACAATGTACATTCCTCTTAATGCAGGACGTGTCGGGATCTGAGGGGAGACATTCACTCCAGACAATGTACATTCCTCTTAATGCAGGACGTGTCGGGATCTGAGGAGAGACATTCACTCCAGACAATGTACATTCCTCTTAATGCAGGACAGGTCGGGATCTGAGGAGAGACATTCACTCCAGACAATGTACATTCCTCTTAATGCAGGACAGGTCGGGATCTGAGGAGAGACATTCACTCCAGACAATGTACATTCCTCTTAATGCAGGACGTGTCGGGATCTGAGGAGAGACATTCACGCCAGACAATGTACATTCCTCTTAATGCAGGACGTGTCGGGATCTGAGGAGAGACATTCACTCCAGACAATGTACATTCCACTTAATGCAGGACAGGTCGGGATCTGAGGAGAGACATTCACGCCAGAAAATGTACATTCCTCTTAATGCAGGACGTGTCGGCATCTGAGGAGAGACATTCACTCCAGACAATGTACATTCCTCTTAATGCAGGACGTGTCGGGATCTGAGGAGAGACATTCACTCCAGACAATGTACATTCCTCTTAATGCAGGACGTGTCGGGATCTGAGGAGAGACATTCACTCCAGACAATGTACATTTCTCTTAACTCTTTCCCACTCACGGACGCCTGGAACCAGGCGTTTTGCATCAGGATAGGGGCCTGAGCCAGAGTCAGTGCCTCACCCTGAAGCAGCGACTGGCTCTGCGGACTAGGTGCGCTCGGCCGGGCCTCTGCGTGCGGATACCGTGCACTGTTTTAGTCAGTTTCCAATCTGAGTAAATGCATCAGCGGGGCACTTGCTCTCAGTGGGAAAGAGTTAACACAGGACGTATCGGAGTCTGTGGCTTGGCTGGCCTGTCTTACCTGTCTCTGGGCGTCCCCCCAGCGCCTTAGCCTGATGCTCCGCGTCGTCTGTCGACAGATCCAGAGGGTAGTTCATCAGATCAGTGTCCTCTTGCCAAGACGTGTCGGGATCTGCGGAGAGAGATATTTACTCCAGACACGGTTCACTAAAGCTAACGTGTCACACACTTGTCCTCCCAGTGCTTGGCCTGGTGCTTGCTGGTCACGGCGTGGCTGGCCGCTACCTTGTCTTACCTATCTCACAGCGTCCTCCCAGTGCCTTGGCCTGGTGCTCGCTAGTCACGGCGTGGCTGGCCGCTACCTTGTCTTACCTATCTCACAGCGTCCTCCCAGTGCCTTGGCCTGGTGCTCGCTGGTCACGGCGTGGCTGGCCGCTACCTTGTCTTACCTATCTCACAGCGTCCTCCCAGTGCCTTGGCCTGGTGCTCGCTGGTCACGGCGTGGCTGGCTGCTACCTTGTCTTACCTATCTCACAGCGTCCTCCCAGTGCCTTGGCCTGGTGCTCGCTGGTCACGGCGTGGCTGGCCGCTACCTTGTCTTACCTATCTCACAGCGTCCTCCCAGTGCCTTGGCCTGGTGCTCGCTGGTCACGGCGTGGCTGGCTGCTACCTTGTCTTACCTATCTCACAGTGTCCTCCCAGTGCCTTGGCCTGGTGCTCGCTAGTCACGGCGTGGCTGGCCGCTACCTTGTCTTACCTATCTCACAGCGTCCTCCCAGTGCCTTGGCCTGGTGCTCGCTAGTCACGGCGTGGCTGGCCGCTACCTTGTCTTACTTATCTCACAGCGTCCTCCCAGTGCCTTGGCCTGGTGCTCGCTGGTCACGGCGTGGCTGGCCGCTAC
Organism: Arenicola marina; assembly: GCA_964019135.1. NCBI lineage: Eukaryota > Metazoa > Annelida > Polychaeta > Arenicolidae > Arenicola > Arenicola marina. Next base: position 41,442,457 of record OZ025258.1, read on the forward strand.
CTTGTCTTACTTATCTCACAGTGTCCTCCCAGTGCCTTGGCCTGGTGCTCGCTAGTCACGGCGTGGCTGGCCGCTACCTTGTCTTACCTATCTCACAGCGTCCTCCCAGTGCCTTGGCCTGGTGCTCGCTGGTCACGGCGTGGCTGGCCGCTACCTTGTCTTACTTATCTCACAGCGTCCTCCCAGTGCCTTGGCCTGGTGCTCGCTGGTCACGGCGTGGCTGGCCGCTACCTTGTCTTACTTATCTCACAGCGTCCTCCCAGTGCCTTGGCCTGGTGCTCGCTGGTCACGGCGTGGCTGGCCGCTACCTTGTCTTACCTATCTCACAGCGTCCTCCCAGTGCCTTGGCCTGGTGCTCGCTGGTCACGGCGTGGCTGGCCGCTACCTTGTCTTACCTATCTCACAGCGTCCTCCCAGTGCCTTGGCCTGGTGCTCGCTGGTCACGGCGTGGCTGGCCGCTACCTTGTCTTACCTATCTCACAGCGTCCTCCCAGTGCCTTGGCCTGGTGCTCGCTAGTCACGGCGTGGCTGGCCGCTACCTTGTCTTACCTATCTCACAGCGTCCTCCCAGTGCCTTGGCCTGGTGCTCGCTAGTCACGGCGTGGCTGGCCGCTACCTTGTCTTACTTATCTCACAGCGTCCTCCCAGTGCCTTGGCCTGGTGCTCGCTGGTCACGGCGTGGCTGGCCGCTACCTTGTCTTACTTATCTCACAGTGTCCTCCCAGTGCCTTGGCCTGGTGCTCGCTAGTCACGGCGTGGCTGGCCGCTACCTTGTCTTACTTATCTCACAGCGTCCTCCCAGTGCCTTGGCCTGGTGCTCGCTGGTCACGGCGTGGCTGGCCGCTACCTTGTCTTACCTATCTCACAGCGTCCTCCCAGTGCCTTGGCCTGGTGCTCGCTGGTCACGGCGTGGCTGGCCGCTACCTTGTCTTACCTATCTCACAGCGTCCTCCCAGTGCCTTGGCCTGGTGCTCGCTGGTCACGGCGTGGCTGGCCGCTACCTTGTCTTACCTATCTCACAGCGTCCTCCCAGTGCCTTGGCCTGGTGCTCGCTAGTCACGGCGTGGCTGGCCGCTACCTTGTCTTACCTATCTCACAGCGTCCTCCCAGTGCCTTGGCCTGGTGCTCGCTAGTCACGGCGTGGCTGGCCGCTACCTTGTCTTACCTATCTCACAGCGTCCTCCCAGTGCCTTGGCCTGGTGCTCGCTGGTCACGGCGTGGCTGGCCGCTACCTTGTCTTACCTATCTCACAGCGTCCTCCCAGTGCCTTGGCCTGGTGCTCGCTGGTCACGGCGTGGCTGGCCGCTACCTTGTCTTACTTATCTCACAGCGTCCTCCCAGTGCCTTGGCCTGGTGCTCGCTGGTCACGGCGTGGCTGGCCGCTACCTTGTCTTACTTATCTCACAGTGTCCTCCCAGTGCCTTGGCCTGGTGCTCGCTAGTCACGGCGTGGCTGGCCGCTACCTTGTCTTACCTATCTCACAGCGTCCTCCCAGTGCCTTGGCCTGGTGCTCGCTGGTCACGGCGTGGCTGGCCGCTACCTTGTCTTACCTATCTCACAGCGTCCTCCCAGTGCCTTGGCCTGGTGCTCGCTGGTCACGGCGTGGCTGGCCGCTACCTTGTCTTACCTATCTCACAGCGTCCTCCCAGTGCCTTGGCCTGGTGCTCGCTAGTCACGGCGTGGCTGGCCGCTACCTTGTCTTACCTATCTCACAGCGTCCTCCCAGTGCCTTGGCCTGGTGCTCGCTGGTCACGGCGTGGCTGGCCGCTACCTTGTCTTACCTATCTCACAGCGTCCTCCCAGTGCCTTGGCCTGGTGCTCGCTGGTCACGGCGTGGCTGGCCGCTACCTTGTCTTACTTATCTCACAGCGTCCTCCCAGTGCCTTGGCCTGGTGCTCGCTGGTCACGGCGTGGCTGGCCGCTACCTTGTCTTACTTATCTCACAGTGTCCTCCCAGTGCCTTGGCCTGGTGCTCGCTAGTCACGGCGTGGCTGGCCGCTACCTTGTCTTACTTATCTCACAGTGTCCTCCCAGTGCCTTGGCCTGGTGCTCGCTGGTCACGGCGTGGCTGGCCGCTACCTTGTCTTACTTATCTCACAGCGTCCTCCCAGTGTCTTGGCCTGGTGCTCGCTGGTCACGGCGTGGCTGGCCGCTACCTTGTCTTACTTATCTCACAGTGTCCTCCCAGTGCCTTGGCCTGGTGCTCGCTAGTCACGGCGTGGCTGGCCGCTACCTTGTCTTACTTATCTCACAGTGTCCTCCCAGTGCCTTGGCCTGGTGCTCGCTAGTCACGGCGTGGCTGGCCGCTACCTTGTCTTACTTATCTCACAGCGTCCTCCCAGTGCCTTGGCCTGGTGCTCGCTGGTCACGGCGTGGCTGGCCGCTACCTTGTCTTACTTATCTCACAGCGTCCTCCCAGTGCCTTGGCCTGGTGCTCGCTGGTCACGGCGTGGCTGGCCGCTACCTTGTCTTACCTATCTCACAGCGTCCTCCCAGTGCCTTGGCCTGGTGCTCGCTGGTCACGGCGTGGCTGGCCGCTACCTTGTCTTACCTATCTCACAGCGTCCTCCCAGTGCCTTGGCCTGGTGCTCGCTGGTCACGGCGTGGCTGGCCGCTACCTTGTCTTACCTATCTCACAGCGTCCTCCCAGTGCCTTGGCCTGGTGCTCGCTGGTCACGGCGTGGCTGGCCGCTACCTTGTCTTACCTATCTCACAGCGTCCTCCCAGTGCCTTGGCCTGGTGCTCGCTAGTCACGGCGTGGCTGGCCGCTACCTTGTCTTACCTATCTCACAGCGTCCTCCCAGTGCCTTGGCCTGGTGCTCGCTAGTCACGGCGTGGCTGGCCGCTACCTTGTCTTACCTATCTCACAGCGTCCTCCCAGTGCCTTGGCCTGGTGCTCGCTGGTCACGGCGTGGCTGGCCGCTACCTTGTCTTACTTATCTCACAGTGTCCTCCCAGTGCCTTGGCCTGGTGCTCGCTAGTCACGGCGTGGCTGGCCGCTACCTTGTCTTACCTATCTCACAGCGTCCTCCCAGTGCCTTGGCCTGGTGCTCGCTGGTCACGGCGTGGCTGGCCGCTACCTTGTCTTACTTATCTCACAGCGTCCTCCCAGTGCCTTGGCCTGGTGCTCGCTGGTCACGGCGTGGCTGGCCGCTACCTTGTCTTACTTATCTCACAGCGTCCTCCCAGTGCCTTGGCCTGGTGCTCGCTGGTCACGGCGTGGCTGGCCGCTACCTTGTCTTACCTATCTCACAGCGTCCTCCCAGTGCCTTGGCCTGGTGCTCGCTGGTCACGGCGTGGCTGGCCGCTACCTTGTCTTACCTATCTCACAGCGTCCTCCCAGTGCCTTGGCCTGGTGCTCGCTAGTCACGGCGTGGCTGGCCGCTACCTTGTCTTACCTATCTCACAGCGTCCTCCCAGTGCCTTGGCCTGGTGCTCGCTGGTCACGGCGTGGCTGGCCGCTACCTTGTCTTACCTATCTCACAGCGTCCTCCCAGTGCCTTGGCCTGGTGCTCGCTAGTCACGGCGTGGCTGGCCGCTACCTTGTCTTACCTATCTCACAGCGTCCTCCCAGTGCCTTGGCCTGGTGCTCGCTGGTCACGGCGTGGCTGGCCGCTACCTTGTCTTACTTATCTCACAGCGTCCTCCCAGTGCCTTGGCCTGGTGCTCGCTGGTCACGGCGTGGCTGGCCGCTACCTTGTCTTACCTATCTCACAGCGTCCTCCCAGTGCCTTGGCCTGGTGCTCGCTAGTCACGGCGTGGCTGGCCGCTACCTTGTCTTACCTATCTCACAGCGTCCTCCCAGTGCCTTGGCCTGGTGCTCGCTAGTCACGGCGTGGCTGGCCGCTACCTTGTCTTACCTATCTCACAGCGTCCTCCCAGTGCCTTGGCCTGGTGCTCGCTGGTCACGGCGTGGCTGGCCGCTACCTTGTCTTACCTATCTCACAGTGTCCTCCCAGTGCCTTGGCCTGGTGCTCGCTAGTCACGGCGTGGCTGGCCGCTACCTTGTCTTACCTATCTCACAGCGTCCTCCCAGTGCCTTGGTCTGGTGCTCGCTGGTCACGGCGTGGCTGGCCGCTACCTTGTCTTACCTATCTCACAGCGTCCTCCCAGTGCCTTGGCCTGGTGCTCGCTGGTCACGGCGTGGCTGGCCGCTACCTTGTCTTACCTATCTCACAGCGTCCTCCCAGTGCCTTGGCCTGGTGCTCGCTAGTCACGGCGTGGCTGGCCGCTACCTTGTCTTACCTATCTCACAGCGTCCTCCCAGTGCCTTGGTCTGGTGCTCGCTGGTCACGGCGTGGCTGGCCGCTACCTTGTCTTACCTATCTCACAGCGTCCTCCCAGTGCCTTGGCCTGGTGCTCGCTAGTCACGGCGTGGCTGGCCGCTACCTTGTCTTACCTATCTCACAGCGTCCTCCCAGTGCCTTGGCCTGGTGCTCGCTGGTCACGGCGTGGCTGGCCGCTACCTTGTCTTACCTATCTCACAGCGTCCTCCCAGTGCATTGGCCTGGTGCTCGCTGGTCACGGCGTGGCTGGCCGCTACCTTGTCTTACCTATCTCACAGCGTCCTCCCAGTGCCTTGGCCTGGTGCTCGCTGGTCACGGCGTGGCTGGCCGCTACCTTGTCTTACCTATCTCACAGCGTCCTCCCAGTGCCTTGGCCTGGTGCTCGCTAGTCACGGCGTGGCTGGCCGCTACCTTGTCTTACCTATCTCACAGCGTCCTCCCAGTGCCTTGGCCTGGTGCTCGCTGGTCACGGCGTGGCTGGCCGCTACCTTGTCTTACCTATCTCACAGCGTCCTCCCAGTGCATTGGCCTGGTGCTCGCTGGTCACGGCGTGGCTGGCCGCTACCTTGTCTTACCTATCTCACAGCGTCCTCCCAGTGCCTTGGCCTGGTGCTCGCTGGTCACGGCGTGGCTGGCCGCCTGGTGGGCGCTGGCCATCACCTCGTCCATCTGCTGCTGTATCCGCACCAGCACCTCGTCCGTCGACAGGGTGGCCAGAGACCGCCGCTGAGGCTTGCCAACCTTGGAGCGCGCACGACGGACGTTGCCTGGAAACAACGACCACGTGCAGTTCAAATTCAAGTTGAACTTTAAATAGTATTTGCAACCGGGGCCAAGGTCTTGTGCCAAGGTCAAAGACAGCGGAAAAATGCCATATCTCAAAGTCATAAGTCCTGGTCATATGGCAATGTCATAAGTTTGACTGACATACCCAAGGTTAGATCAAGGTCATATGTAAACGTCATATATCAAGGTGATATGTAAAGGTCGTTTGTCAAGGTCATATGTAAATGTCGTTTGTCAAGGTCAAGTAAAATTCATATCAAAGTCATATGGCAGGGTCGTATGCTAGCCACATTCAGCGGTCACCTCTATTTGGTGACAAGTTCAACTTCTTTCGATAGACGCGGAAGGTATTTATATAGTATTTAAACTCGAGGCTAAGGTCTTACACGGAGGTCATGAGCCAATGTCAAAGGCCCCGGAAAAATGCTATATCTCAAAGTCATATGTCCGGGTCATATGGCAATGTCATAAGTCTGACTGACATACCCCAGGTTAGATCAAGGTCATCTGGCAAGGTCATATATCAAGGTCATATGTAAAGATAGTTTTTCAAGGTCATATGTAAAGGTAGTTTTTCAAGGTCATATGTAAAGGTAGTTTTTCAAGGGCATATGCAAAGGTCTTTTGTCAAGGTCAAGTAAACTTCAAATCAATGTCATTTGGCAGGGTCGCATGCTAGTCACATGCAGCTGTCAGTATCTCTATTTAGTGACACAAACTATGTACAATTGGCTGCTCGGCGGGAGCCCAGTGACATGGGGTCATGAATGTGGCAAGCGAGCTGCACATACAGCGACACGTGGTGTGGCCTCGGACGTACCATTCTCCAGGAGCATGCTGGGGCGCCACCTGGGGTTGCCCGACGACTTGTCCTCCAGGAGTTGCCTCAGCACCAGCGCGTCGTCCTCACCTCTGGCGGAGACAACACGGCGACGAGCGTCAGTTGGCATGGCAACGGAACAATCCACGTGATCGTTCACAAAAAATGTTAATAACATGAAATACGGGTGTTTAAGGCCAGTTTTGTTCACATTAAAGCTATAACGGGCTGTGTCTTACCTGGCCGAGGGTCCGCCCACCGCTCCCACCGACGTAACATCCGGGCCTCTGGCCTCCGCACACTCCTCCACGTCATTATTTCCCGCCCTGAAACACGACAGGGAAGGTCTGACACTCTGACACTAACAATGACACCAGCTCTGACACTGACAATGACACTAGCTCTGACACTAACAATGACACCAGCTCTGACACTGACAATGACACTAGTTCTGACACTGACAATGACACTGACAACGATACTAGCTCTAAAACTTGCAATGAAACTAGCTCTAACACTGGCAATGACACTAGCTTTGACACTAACAATGACACTAGCTCTGACAATAATAATGACACTAGCTCTGACAATAACAATGACACTAGCTCTGATACTGACAATGACACTAGCTCTAACACTTGCAATGACACTAGCTTTGACACTAACAATGACACTAGCTCTAATAATAACAATGACACTAGCTCTGACACTAACAATGACACTAGCTCTAACAATAACAATGACACTAGCTCTGACACTAACAATGACACTAGCTCTAACAATAACAATGACACTAGCTCTAACACTAACAATGACACTAGCTCTAACAATAACAATGACACTAGCTCTAACAATAACAATGACACTAGCTCTGACACTAACAATGACACTAGCTCTAACAATAACAATGACACTAGCTCTGACACTAACAATGACACTAGCTCTAACAATAACAATGACACTAGCTCTGACACTGGCAATGACACTAGCTTTGACACTAACAATGACACTAGCTCTGACAATAATAATGACACTAGCTCTGACAATAACAATGACACTAGCTCTGATACTGACAATGACACTAGCTCTAACACTTGCAATGACACTAGCTTTGACACTAACAATGACACTAGCTCTGACAATAATAATGACACTAGCTCTGACAATAACAATGACACTAGCTCTGATACTGACAATGACACTAGCTCTAACACTTGCAATGACACTAGCTTTGACACTAACAATGACACTAGCTCTGACAATAATAATGACACTAGCTCTGACAATAACAATGACACTAGCTCTGATGCTGACAATGACACTAGCTCTAACACTTGCAATGACACTAGCTCTGACACTAACAATGACACTAGCTCTAACAATAACAATGACACTAGCTCTGACACTAACAATGACACTAGCTCTAACAATAACAATGACACTAGCTCTAACAATAACACTAGCTCTAACAATAACAATGACACTAGCTCTGACACTAACAATGACACTAGCTCTAACAATAACACTAGCTCTGACACTAACAATGACACTAGCTCTAACAATAACAATGACACTAGCTCTGACACTGACAATGACACTAGCTCTGACAATAATAATGACACTAGCTCTGACAATAACACTAGCTCTGATACTGACAATGACACTAGCTCTAACACTTGCAATGACACTAGCTTTGACACTAACAATGACACTAGCTCTGACAATAATAATGACACTAGCTCTGACAATAACACTAGCTCTGATACTGACAATGACACTAGCTCTAACACTTGCAATGACACTAGCTTTGACACTAACAATGACACTAGCTCTGACAATAATAATGACACTAGCTCTGACAATAACAATGACACTAGCTCTGATACTGACAATGACACTAGCTCTAACACTTGCAATGACACTAGCTTTGACACTAACAATGACACTAGCTCTAATAATAACAATGACACTAGCTCTGACACTAACAATGACACTAGCTCTAACAATAACAATGACACTAGCTCTGACACTAACAATGACACTAGCTCTAACAATAACAATGACACTAGCTCTAACAATAACATTAGCTCTAACAATAACAATGACACTAGCTCTGACACTAACAATGACACTAGCTCTAACAATAACAATGACACTAGCTCTGACACTAACAATGACACTAGCTCTAACAATAACACTAGCTCTAACAATAACAATAGCTCTGACACTAACAATGACACTAGCTCTAACAATAACAATAGCTCTGACACTAACAATGACACTAGCTCTAACACTAACAATGACACTAGCTCTAACACTAACAATGACACTAGCTCTACCAATAACAATGACACTAGCTCTGACACTAACAATGACACTAGCTCTAACAATAACACTAGCTCTGACACTAACAATGACACTAGCTCTAACAATAACAATAGCTCTGACACTAACAATGACACTAGCTCTAACAATAACAATGACACTAGCTTTGACACTAACAATGACACTAGCTCTAACAATAACAATGACACTAGCTTTGACACTAACAATGACACTAGCTCTAATAATAACAATGACACTAGCTCTGACACTAACAATGACACTAGCTCTAACAATAACAATGACACTAGCTCTGACACTAGCTCTAACAATAACAATGACACTAGCTCTGACACTAACAATGACACTAGCTCTGACACTAGCTCTAACAATAACACTAGCTCTGACACTAACAATGACACTAGCTCTAACAATAACAATAGCTCTGACACTAACAATGACACTAGTTCTAACAATAACAATGACACTAGCTCTAACAATAACAATGACACTAGCTCTGACACTAACAATGACACTAACTCTAACAATGACACTAGCTCTGACACTAACAATGACACCAGCTCTGACACTAACAATGACACTAGCTCTGACACTAACAATGACACTAGCTCTGACACTAACAATGACACTAGCTCTGACACTAACAATGACACTAGCTCTAACAATAACAATGACACTAGCTTTGACACTAACAATGACACTAGCTCTAACAATAACACTAGCTCCGACACTAACAATGACACTAGCTCTAACAATAACAATGACACTAGCTCTGACACTAACAATGACACTAGCTCTAACAATAACAATGACACCAGCTCTGACACTAACAATGACACTAGCTCTAACAATAACTCTGACACTAACAATGACACTAGCTCTGACAATAACAATGACACTAGCTCTGACACTAACAATGACACTAGCTCTGACAATAACAATGACACTAGCTCTGACACTAGCTCTAACAAAAACAATAGCTCTGACACTAACAATGACACTAGCTCTAACAATAACAATAGCTCTGACACTAGCTCTAACAATAACAATAGCTCTGACACTAACAATGACACTAGCTCTGACAATAACAATGACACTAGCTCTGACACTAACAATGACACTAGCTCTGACACTAGCTCTGACAATAACAATGACACTAGCTCTAACAATAACACTAGCTCTGACACTAACAATGACACTAGCTCTAACAATAACAATGACACTAGCTCTGATACTAACAATGACACTAGCTCTAATAATAACAATGACACTAGCTCTGACACTAACAATGACACTAGCTCTGACACTAACAATGACACTCACAGATTTTCGTCGTCAATGTCGTTCTCGTCGTTGCTGCAGTCGGTGGCGACCTCTAGGTGCGTGACGTCACCCTCGCCCGTTTCACTCTCCAGCTCTCCTTCACTCCAGGACTGCAAAGGGAACCAGCCAGGTGAAAGGACAGAGACACACAATAGATCAGTAAACTCATACCAGGGCCGGAGGGGTATAGCTTTCCTTTGGCACTCACGCTGGACGCCCGGCTGACCAATTGACCAATGATTTATTTTCGGATCACGAGGAATTCGATTAATATAGACATAGTTTAGACATGGAAGGAGAACAAAGCGGTATTGTGGCACACAGGTTATGGACCAACCTAACCACAGGAAGTGAGAAAACCAAATGGACCACTCTGTCACTGACAACCCCTGACCTCTAGCCCCGTCCACGCTGCCACTGGAGGGGGTGGAGGTGACAACCCCTAGATCCGACCACGCTGCCACTGGAGGGGGTGAGGGTTGACAACCCCCGACCCCTAGCCCCGCCCACCCTACCACTGGAGGGGGTGGGGTGAAAACCCCAGGCCCCCAGCCCTGTCCACCCTGCTACTGACGGGGACACAGGGACAATTCACTGACCTTCTCGGCGTCTGACCCCGTGCTCTCGCTGCTACTGACGGGGACACAGGGAGACTTCACTGACCTTCTCGGCGTCTGACCCCGTGCTCTCGCTGCTACTGACGGGGACACAGGGAGACTTCACTGACCTTCTCGGCGTCTGACCCCGTGCTCTCGCTGCTACTGACGGGGACACAGGGAGACTTCACCGACCTTCTCGGCGTCTGACCCCGTGCTCTCGCTGCTGCTGACGGGGACACAGGGAGACTTCACTGACCTTCTCGGCGTCTGACCCCGTGCTCTCGCTGCTGCTGACGGGGACACAGGGAGACTTCACTGACCTTCTCGGCGTCTGACCCCGTGCTCTCGCTGCTGCTGACGGGGACACCCCGTGCTCTCGCTGCTACTGACGGGGACACAGGGAGACTTCACTGACCTTCTCGGCGTCTGACCCCGTGCTCTCGCTGCTACTGACGGAGACACAGGGAGACTTCACTGACCTTCTCGGCGTCTGACCCCGTGCTCTCACTGCTACTGACGGGGACACAGGGAGACTTCACTGACCTTCTCGGCGTCTGACCCCGTGCTCTCGCTGCTACTGACGGGGACACAGGGAGACTTCACTGACCTTCGCGGCGTCTGACCCCGTGCTCTCACTGCTACTGACGGGGACACAGGGAGACTTCACTGACCTTCTCGGCGTCTGACCCCGTGCTCTCACTGCCGCTGACGGGGACACAGGGAGACTTGACTGACCTTCTAGGCGTCTGACCCCGTGCTCTCACTGCTACTGACGGGGACACAGGGAGACTTCACTGACCTTCTCGGCGTCTGACCCCGTGCTCTCGCTGCTACTGACGGGGACACAGGGAGACTTCACTGACCTTCTCGGCGTCTGACCCCGTGCTCTCACTGCTGCTGACGGGGACACCCCGTGCTCTCACTGCTACTGACGGGGACACAGGGGGACTTCACTGACCTTCTCGGCGTCTGACCCCGTGCTCTCACTGCCGCTGACGGGGACACCCCGTGCTCTCGCTGCTACTGACGGGGACACAGGGAGACTTCACTGACCTTCTCGGCGTCTGACCCCGTGCTCTCACTGCTGCTGACGGGGACACAGGGAGACTTCACTGACCTTCTCGGCGTCTGACCCCGTGCTCTCACTGCTACTGACGGGGACACAGGGAGACTTCACTGACCTTCTCGGCGTCTGACCCCGTGCTCTCGCTGCTACTGACGGGGACACAGGGAGACTTCACTGACCTTCTCGGCGTCTGACCCCGTGCTCTCGCTGCTACTGACGGGGACACAGGGAGACTTCACTGACCTTCTCGGCGTCTGACCCCGTGCTTTCGCTGCTACTGACGGGGACACAGGGAGACTTCACTGACCTTCTCGGCGTCTGACCCCGTGCTCTCGCTGCTACTGACGGGGACACAGGGAGACTTCACTGACCTTCGCGGCGTCTGACCCCGTGCTCTCGCTGTTACTGACGGGGACACAGGGAGACTTCACTGACCTTCTCGGCGTCTGACCCCGTGCTCTCACTGCTACTGACGGGGACACAGGGAGACTTCACTGACCTTCTCGGCGTCTGACCCCGTGCTCTCACTGCCGCTGACGGGGACACAGGGAGACTTCACTGACCTTCTCGGCGTCTGACCCCGTGCTCTCACTGCTACTGACGGGGACACAGGGAGACTTCACTGACCTTCTCGGCGTCTGACCCCGTGCTCTCACTGCTACTGACGGGGACACAGGGAGACTTCACTGACCTTCTCGGCGTCTGACCCCGTGCTCTCGCTGCTGCTGCTGCTGCTGCTGTTTTGACCGCTGTGACCTTCATCCCCCTTCTCGACCTCCAGCTCGGCTCCGGTCTCTGCTTTGACCCCCGCCCCGCCAGTCTTGGGCTGGGGCAGCGGAAACTGCATCAGCGACTCCGGGCCGCGCCTCGCAGAGCCTGCCGGGAAGGGAATGACGCGTACATGCTTTTCGCGAGAGCTAAACCCACTTGAAGTTGCACACCAATAGAAAACATCTCCATGATACGTAATGGGAAAACGCCAATTTTCAAGCCCTGCTAGAAAGCTAGAAAAAATCGGTAACCATGTTTGAGTATTATGGCCATGGCCATGGGAGTAAGTGCAAACATGTAAAACATCCCATATCTACAACACATAGTATGACACCCCACCCTTAGCGGAACCCAGCACAGATTGGAGACCCGGCCAAACAGAATGTGGGGAGGTCGACCGAACCACGCACCCGGCACATCCGCACGCATGATTAAACACCGAATACCGATACAACTCGGATATACGACCATAGTTGAGGCACTACTTCACACAAAATACTTTTCTATGCACGACCTGTTGGTGTGTAACCTCAACATGGCAGGACCGTAGAGGTCAGCGTTATGTACAGATGATCGTTCCTGAGGTTGTAAGATACTCTAACGCCTCGGGACACAAGATTTACCTTTTCCTGGAGAGTTTCCTTTCTTCCCTTGGTGTCGTGACAGTTCAATGGCCAGTCTCTGGAAGACAAGGACACACCACACGGTCAGGTCCTGGCACTAGCGGCAGAGAGGTAACCCAGGCTGACACGTCAAGCCTCACGATACACACCCCGTGGTCAGGTCCTGGCACTAGCGGCAGAGAGGTAACCCAGGCTGACACGTCAAGCCTCACGATACACACCCCGTGGTCAGGTCCTGGCACTAGCGGCAGAGAGGTAACCCAGGCTGACACGTCAAGCCTCACGATACACACCCCGTGGTCAGGTCCTGGCACTAGCGGCAGAGAGGTAACCCAGGCTGACACGTCAAGCCTCACGATACACACCCCGTGGTCAGGTCCTGGCACTAGCGGCAGAGAGGTAACCCAGGCTGACACGTCAAGCCTCACGATACACACCCCGTGGTCAGGTCCTGGCACTAGCGGCAGAGAGGTAACCCAGGCTGACACGTCAAGCCTCACGATACACACCCCGTGGTCAGGTCCTGGCACTAGCGGCAGAGAGGTAACCCAGGCTGACACGTCAAGCCTCACGATACACACCCCGTGGTCAGGTCCTGGCACTAGCGGCAGAGAGGTAACCCAGGCTGACACGTCAAGCCTCACGATACACACCCCGTGGTCAGGTCCTGGCACTAGCGGCAGAGAGGTAACCCAGGCTGACACGTCAAGCCTCACGATACACACCCCGTGGTCAGGTCCTGGCACTAGCGGCAGAGAGGTAACCCAGGCTGACACGTCAAGCCTCACGATACACACCCCGTGGTCAGGTCCTGGCACTAGCGGCAGAGAGATAACCCAGGCTGACACGTCAAGCCTCACGATACACACCCCGTGGTCAGGTCCTGGCACTAGCGGCAGAGAGGTAACCCAGGCTGACACGTCAAGCCTCACGATACACACACCGTGGTCAGGTCCTGGCACTAGCGGCAGAGAGGTAACCCAGGCTGACACGTCAAGCCTCACGATACACACCCCGTGGTCAGGTCCTGGCACTAGCGGCAGAGAGGTAACCCAGGCTGACACGTCAAGCCTCACGATACACACCCCGTGGTCAGGTCCTGGCACTAGCGGCAGAGAGGTAACCCAGGCTGACACGTCAAGCCTCACGATACACACCCCGTGGTCAGGTCCTGGCACTAGCGGCAGAGAGGTAACCCAGGCTGACACGTCAAGCCTCACGATACACACCCCGTGGTCAGGTCCTGGCACTAGCGGCAGAGAGATAACCCAGGCTGACACGTCAAGCCTCACGATACACACCCCGTGGTCAGGTCCTGGCACTAGCGGCAGAGAGGTAACCCAGGCTGACACGTCAAGCCTCACGATACACATCCCGTGGTCAGGTCCTGGCACTAGCGGCAGAGAGGTAACCCAGGCTGACACGTCAAGCCTCACGATACACACCCCGTGGTCAGGTCCTGGCACTAGCGGCAGAGAGGTAACCCAGGCTGACACGTCAAGCCTCACGATACACACCCCGTGGTCAGGTCCTGGCACTAGCGGCAGAGAGGTAACCCAGGCTGACACGTCAAGCCTCACGATACACACCCCGTGGTCAGGTCCTGGCACTAGCGGCAGAGAGGTAACCCAGGCTAACACGTCAAGCCTCACGATACACACACCGTGGTCAGGTCCTGGCACTAGCAGCAGAGAGGTAACCCAGGCTGACACGTCAAGCCTCACGATACACACACCGTGGTCAGGTCCTGGCACTAGCGGCAGAGAGGTAACCCAGGCTAACACGTCAAGCCTCACGATACACACACCGTGGTCAGGTCCTGGCACTAGCGGCAGAGAGGTAACCCAGGCTGACACGTCAAGCCTCACGATACACACCCCGTGGTCAGGTCCTGGCACTAGCGGCAGAGAGGTAACCCAGGCTGACACGTCAAGCCTCACGATACACACCCCGTGGTCAGGTCCTGGCACTAGCGGCAGAGAGGTAACCCAGGCTGACACGTCAAGCCTCACGATACACACCCCGTGGTCAGGTCCTGGCACTAGCGGCAGAGAGGTAACCCAGGCTGACACGTCAAGCCTCACGATACACATCCCGTGGTCAGGTCCTGGCACTAGCGGCAGAGAGGTAACCCAGGCTGACACGTCAAGCCTCACGATACACACCCCGTGGTCAGGTCCTGGCACTAGCGGCAGAGAGGTAACCCAGGCTGACACGTCAAGCCTCACGATACACACCCCGTGGTCAGGTCCTGGCACTAGCGGCAGAGAGGTAACCCAGGCTGACACGTCAAGCCTCACGATACACACCCCGTGGTCAGGTCCTGGCACTAGCGGCAGAGAGGTAACCCAGGCTGACACGTCAAGCCTCACGATACACACCCCGTGGTCAGGTCCTGGCACTAGCGGCAGAGAGGTAACCCAGGCTGACACGTCAAGCCTCACGATACACACCCCGTGGTCAGGTCCTGGCACTAGCGGCAGAGAGGTAACCCAGGCTGACACGTCAAGCCTCACGATACACACCCCGTGGTCAGGTCCTGGCACTAGCGGCAGAGAGGTAACCCAGGCTGACACGTCAAGCCTCACGATACACACCCCGTGGTCAGGTCCTGGCACTAGCGGCAGAGAGGTAACTCAGGCTGACACGTCAAGCCTCACGATACACACCCCGTGGTCAGGTCCTGGCACTAGCGGCAGAGAGGTAACCCAGGCTGACACGTCAAGCCTCACGATACACACCCCGTGGTCAGGTCCTGGCACTAGCGGCAGAGAGGTAACCCAGGCTGACACGTCAAGCCTCACGATACACACCCCGTGGTCAGGTCCTGGCACTAGCGGCAGAGAGGTAACCCAGGCTGACACGTCAAGCCTCACGATATACACCCCGTGGTCAGGTCCTGGCACTAGCGGCAGAGAGGTAACCCAGGCTGACACGTCAAGCCTCACGATACACACCCCGTGGTCAGGTCCTGGCACTAGCGGCAGAGAGGTAACCCAGGCTGACACGTCAAGCCTCACGATACACACCCCGTGGTCAGGTCCTGGCACTAGCGGCAGAGAGGTAACCCAGGCTGACACGTCAAGCCTCACGATACACACCCCGTGGTCAGGTCCTGGCACTAGAGGGCAGAGAGGTAACCCAGGCTGACACGTCAAGCCTCACGATACACACCCCGTGGTCAGGTCCTGGCACTAGCGGCAGAGAGATAACCCAGGCTGACACGTCAAGCCTCACGATACACATCCCGTGGTCAGGTCCTGGCACTAGCGGCAGAGAGGTAACCCAGGCTGACACGTCAAGCCTCACGATACACACCCCGTGGTCAGGTCCTGGCACTAGCGGCAGAGAGGTAACCCAGGTTGACACGTCAAGCCTCACGATACACACACCGTGGTCAGGTCCTGGCACTAGCGGCAGAGAGATAACCCAGGCTGACACGTCAAGCCTCACGATACACACCCCGTGGTCAGGTCCTGGCACTAGCGGCAGAGAGGTAACCCAGGCTGACACGTCAAGCCTCACGATACACACCCCGTGGTCAGGTCCTGGCACTAGCGGCAGAGAGGTAACCCAGGCTGACACGTCAAGCCTCACGATACACACCCCGTGGTCAGGTCCTGGCACTAGCGGCAGAGAGGTAACCCAGGCTGACACGTCAAGCCTCACGATACACACCCCGTGGTCAGGTCCTGGCACTAGCGGCAGAGAGGTAACCCAGGCTGACACGTCAAGCCTCACGATACACACCCCGTGGTCAGGTCCTGGCACTAGCGGCAGAGAGATAACCCAGGCTGACACGTCAAGCCTCACGATACACACCCCGTGGTCAGGTCCTGGCACTAGCGGCAGAGAGGTAACCCAGGCTGACACGTCAAGCCTCACGATACACACCCCGTGGTCAGGTCCTGGCACTAGCGGCAGAGAGGTAACCCAGGCTGACACGTCAAGCCTCACGATACACACACCGTGGTCAGGTCCTGGCACTAGCGGCAGAGAGGTAACCCAGGCTGACACGTCAAGCCTCGCGATACACACCCCGTGGTCAGGTCCTGGCACTAGCGGCAGAGAGGTAACCCAGGCTGACACGTCAAGCCTCACGATACACACCCCGTGGTCAGGTCCTGGCACTAGCGGCAGAGAGGTAACCCAGGCTGACACGTCAAGCCTCACGATACACACACCGTGGTCAGGTCCTGGCACTAGCGGCAGAGAGGTAACCCAGGCTGACACGTCAAGCCTCGCGATACACACCCCGTGGTCAGGTCCTGGCACTAGCGGCAGAGAGATAACCCAGGCTGACACGTCAAGCCTCACGATACACACCCCGTGGTCAGGTCCTGGCACTAGCGGCAGAGAGGTAACCCAGGCTGACACGTCAAGCCTCACGATACACACCCCGTGGTCAGGTCCTGGCACTAGCGGCAGAGAGGTAACCCAGGCTGACACGTCAAGCCTCACGATACACACCCCGTGGTCAGGTCCTGGCACTAGCGGCAGAGAGGTAACCCAGGCTGACACGTCAAGCCTCACGATACACACCCCGTGGTCAGGTCCTGGCACTAGCGGCAGAGAGATAACCCAGGCTGACACGTCAAGCCTCACGATACACACCCCGTGGTCAGGTCCTGGCACTAGCGGCAGAGAGGTAACCCAGGCTGACACGTCAAGCCTCACGATACACACCCCGTGGTCAGGTCCTGGCACTAGCGGCAGAGAGGTAACCCAGGCTGACACGTCAAGCCTCACGATACACACCCCGTGGTCAGGTCCTGGCACTAGAGGGCAGAGAGGTAACCCAGGCTGACACGTCAAGCCTCACGATACACACCCCGTGGTCAGGTCCTGGCACTAGCGGCAGAGAGGTAACCCAGGCTGACACGTCAAGCCTCACGATACACACCCCGTGGTCAGGTCCCGGCACTAGCGACAGAGAGGTAACCCAGGCTGACACGTCAAGCCTCACGATACACACCCCGTGGTCAGGTCCTGGCACTAGCGGCAGAGAGGTAACCCAGGCTGACACGTCAAGCCTCACGATACACACCCCGTGGTCAGGTCCTGGCACTAGCGGCAGAGAGGTAACCCAGGCTGACACGTCAAGCCTCACGATACACACATGAGGACAGGTTATTTACACTCTAATGTGTTGTAGAAGACATCACCATACAAGTCACCCGTCGCCAAGGCTTAATGGACTCCATGTCCTCACAGAGCCATGATCTCTACTCCATCGCAGGTTACACTGAAACCCAACCAGCGCGTCCATCAGACAAACGAACGGGCGTCTCACCTCCTTCAGGTCGTTTAACTGAGCCATGTAGTGCGCCTGCGCAGTCTCCAGCTGGTTGATATACCTGCCGAGACAAGAGACACCTTAGTGGAGCTTTACAATAAGCTCACATACTGGTGGCGCATAGCAACACACTGCTAGTGCATAGCTAATGCATAGCAACACACTGCTAGAGCATAGCTAATGCATAGCAACGCACTGCTAGTACATAGCTAAAGCATAGCAACACACTGCTAGTGCATAGCTAATGCATAGCAACATAATATGCAATTGCTGGTGCATAGCAACACACTGCTAGTGCATAGATAATACATAGCAACACACTACTACTGCATAGCAACACACTAGTGCATAGCTACATACTACTAGTGCATAGCAACACACTATTAGTGCATAGTAACGTTCTGATATCAAAGACATTGGTCGGTTCATGGCAATTGTTCTATGAACTAATGGAAGGAATTATTATGGCAAGGTCAATTATGGCAAGGTCAATTATGGCAAGGTAAATTATGGCAAGGTAAATTATGGCAAGGTAAATTATGGCAAGGTCAATTATGGCAAGGTCAACTTGTACTGTTACTTCATACTTAGAAACTAGCGCATAATATTGCAATATCTGTTCGCCCCAGTGACCCGTCCCCCACAGTGACCCGTCCCCCACAGTGACCCGTCCCCCACAGTGACCCGTCCCCCCCAGTGACCTGTCCCCACAGTGACCCGTCCCCCACAGTGACCCGTCCCCCACAGTGACCCGTCCCCCACAGTGACCCGTCCCCCCAGTGACCCGTCCCCACAGTGACCCGTCCCCCCCAGTGACCCGTCCCCCCAGTGACCCGTCCCCCCAGTGACCCGTCCCCCACAGTGACCCGTCCCCACAGTGACCCGTCCCCCACAGTGACCTGTCCCCCCAGTGACCCGTCCCCCACAGTGACCTGTCCCCCACAGTGACCTGTCCCCCCAGTGACCCGTCCCCCCAGTGACCCGTCCCCCACAGTGACCTGTCCCCCACAGTGACCTGTCCCCCCAGTGACCCGTCCCCCCAGTGACCCGTCCCCCACAGTGACCTGTCCCCCACAGTGACCTGTCCCCCCAGTGACCCGTCCCCCCAGTGACCCGTCCCCCCAGTGACCCGTCCCCCACAGTGACCCGTCCCCCACAGTGACCCGTCCCCCACAGTGACCTGTCCCCCACAGTGACCCGTCCCCCACAGTGACCTGTCCCCCCAGTGACCCGTCCCCCGCAGTGACCCGTCCCCCCAGTGACCCGTCCCCCACAGTGACCCGTCCCCCCAGTGACCCGTCCCCCACAGTGACCCGTCCCCCACAGTGACCCGTCCCCCACAGTGACCTGTCCCCCACAGTGACCCGTCCCCCACAGTGACCTGTCCCCCCAGTGACCCGTCCCCCACAGTGACCTGTCCCCCACAGTGACCTGTCCCCCCAGTGACCCGTCCCCACAGTGACCCGTCCCCCACAGTGACCTGTCCCCCCAGTGACCCGTCCCCCACAGTGACCCGTCCCCCACAGTGACCCGTCCCCCACAGTGACCTGTCCCCCCAGTGACCCGTCCCCCCAGTGACCCGTCCCCCCAGTGACCTGTCCCCCACAGTGACCCGTCCCCCCAGTGACCCGTCCCCCCAGTGACCCGTCCCCCACAGTGACCCGTCCCCCCAGTGACATGTCCCCCCAGTGACCCGTCCCCCCAGTGACCCGTCCCCCACAGTGACCCTTCCCCCCAGTGACCCGTCCCCCCAGTGACCTGTTCACCCCAGTGACCTGTCCCCCCAGTGACCTGCCCCCCCAGTGACCCGTCCCCCACAGTGACCCTTCCCCCCAGTGACCCGTCCCCCCAGTGACCTGTTCACCCCAGTGACCTGTCCCCCCAGTGACCTGCCCCCCCAGTGACCTGTGCCCCCTAGTGACCTGCACCCCCCCGCCAGTGGCCTGTATCCCCCCCCCCAGTGACCCCCCTGACTGACCACTGTTGGTCGCGACACTTCTAGTGTGTCGGCCTGAACGTTGAGGAAGCCCTCGCTGGCCAGCAGGTCCCCCCCCCCCCCAGTGACCTCCCCCCTGACTGACCATTGTTGGTCGCGACACTTCTGGTAGAAGGTGGGCGGTCTGACGAGGAAGCGTAAGATGAGCGTGTCGGCCTGGACGTTGAGGAAGCCCTCGCTGGCCAGCAGGTCCAGGCGGAAGAAGCGGTTGTAGCCCCAGCACTCGCCCACCTCGAAGTCCGAGGCGAACTCCCGCACGACGTTCTTACTGGCGTCCCGGCTGGCCTGGTGCACCATCTCCACGCGGTACTCGTACCTGCCACAACAGGGGGCGTTACTGTCGGCAGGGGTGTCATCGCACAGAATACACATGAATATACATATTGCATTAAGGTCGTATTGACACGATGGTACTTCATCACGTCTGAAGAAATATCTACCTTACGATTCAAGACATACAAGTGAAGTGAATTAACCGGTACATAGTTATTACATGGCGTCCACTTCCTGAAGCCCTGATACGCAGCCCGTCGGAGTATCCTGGTTACTGGCATACACCGAGAGAACCTACCATAGTGCAAGGGTCTCACTATTAGGTCCGCGTAAGTCATAGCCCCAAATACATTGACCAAATCGTGATGACGTCCCTACACTACCATGATGCTATCGGCGGCTTCAGACGTCCGATGACATAATGGCATTACCAAAGCGTCACCGCACTACTATGACGTCACTGTACTATGATGTCACTACTACTATGACGTCACTGTACTAATATTACGTCACTGCACTACTATGACGTCACTACTACTTTGACGTCTGTACTACTATGACGTCACTGTACTACTATGACGTCACTGTACTACTATGACGTCACTGTACTACTATGACGTCACTGTACTACTATGACGTCACTGTACTACTATGACGTCACTGTACTACTATGACGGCACTGTACTACTATAACGTCACTATGACGTCCACGTGTTGTAACGTAACTATGTAAGTCTATTACGTCACACTTTTACGTCACTTGGTAGAACTTTAATCTCACCGGACACCGCCACAGTTTAATTACATAACATATTAAGCTATTGCAGGGCTGGTTTGGTGGTCGCGGTGAGGCGAGGCACTGACTTGGACGTCTCCGGTTGTCCTGCCGACAGCTCCAGGAAGACGGACAAGTAGTTACCGCGCACCACACCATTGCCATCCTGAAAGACAGCAGGACGTGACGTCAGCAAGACGGACACAGGGGGGGGGGGGGGGGGGGGAGGGTACACAACACCATTTCCGTCCTGAAAGACAGCAGGACGTGACGTCAGCAAGACGGACACAGGGGGGGGGGGGTACATGGATAGGCATGTCTTAGGCAAGCAAGGGGGGGGGGGGTACATGGATAGCAGGGTTCATACAGGGCAGGTTCCATCAAATTCATACCTTTTTAAGGCAAGCACTAGAAAAATTCAAGGACTTTTCAGGGACAATTTTTACCTTCTCTGGTCTATTTTAAGCATAGAAATTGCAAAACTTGGGACTAAATTTTATTGTATTTATTACCAACCAACAGCATTTATTGGCGTTAATCACTTTATTTTTATTAATTGCTACTTCCTCAATTCAGCCAGCTTTTGTTCGATTTTTTCTTGGGTCTTTGCCAGTGCCCGGTCCAGTTTGAAATCCAAGCACTTTTCAAGCAAATTCAAGTACATTGGATCGACCTCAAGGCCCATTTCTGTTTTTATGACCTTTTCCAGGCATCAGTCAAAATTCAAGCACTTTTCAAGCCTGTGCGCACCCTGGATAGGCATGTCTTAGGCCAGCAGGGGTCAGGGTGGATAGGCATGTCTTAGGCCAGCAGTGGTGAGGGTGGATAAGCATGTCTTAGGCCAGCAGGGGTGAGGGTGGATAGGCATGTCTTAGGCCAGCAGGGGTGAGGGTGGATAGGCATGTCTTAGGCCAGCAGGGGTGAGGGTGGATAGGCATGTCTTAGGCCAGCAGGGGTGAGGGTGGATAGGCATGTCTTAGGCCAGCAGGGGTGAGGGTGGATAGGCATGTCTTAGGCCAGCAGGGGTGAGGGTGGATAGGCATGTCTTAAGCCAGCAGGGGGGCGGGGGGGGTGGATATGGATGTCTTAGGCCAGTGGGGGGGGTACATAGATACGCATGTCTTAGGCCAGCAGGTATATATCCGGGGCCCCACACGTCCGTGTCCGGCGTAATGAGCTACATGTATATGGTCTGGTACTCACGGGGTAGACCTTAAGGCGCCAGCTGAGCCCGAACACGTGCAGGGGCTGGCTGTACACGGGCTCGGCCCGCTGCTGCAGCAGGCTGAAGGTGCTGATCACAAAGGTGCTCGAGTCGTACGTCGGGACGATCTCACTGCGAGACAAGGACGCCAGGGTTACCTGTGGGTATGGGGCTGTGGGTGGGGGGGGGGAGGGGCATGGTTACCTGAGTGAAGTCTGTGGGTATGGGGGCTGTGACGGGGGAGGCCATGGCTACCTGGTGAAGTCTGTGGGTATGGGGGCTGTGACGAAGGAGGCCATGGTTACCTGGTGAAGTCTGTGGGTATGGGGGCTGTGACGGGGGAGGCCATGGCTACCTGGTGAAGTCTGTGGGTATGGGGGCTGTGACGAAGGAGGCCATGGTTACCTGGTGAAGTCTGTGGGTATGGGGGCTGTGACGGGGGAGGCCATGGCTACCTGGTGAAGTCTGTGGGTATGGGGGCTGTGACGGGGGAGGCCATGGTTACCTGGTGAAGTCTGTGAATATGGGGGCTGTGACGAAGGAGGCCATGGTTACCTGGTGAAGTCTGTGTGTATGGGGGCTGTGACGAAGGAGGCCATGGTTACCTGGTGAAATCTGTGGGTATGGGGGCTGTGACGAAGGAGGCCATGGTTACCTGGTGAAGTCTGTGGGTATGGGAGCTGTGACGAAGGAGGCCATGGTTACCTGGTGAAGCCTGTGGGTATGGGGGCTGTGGCGAAGGAGGCCATGGTTACCTGGTGAAGTCTGTGGGTATGGGGGCTGTGACGAAGGAGGCCATGGTTACCTGGTGAAGTCTGTGGGTATGGGGGCTGTGACGAAGGAGGCCATGGTTACCTGGTGAAGTCTGTGGGTATGGAAGCTGTGACGAAGGAGGCCATGGTTACCTGGTGAAGTCTGTGGGTATGGGGGCTGTGACGGGGGAGGCCATGGTTACCTGGTGAAGTCTGTGGGTATGGGGGCTGTGACGAAGGAGGCCATGGTTACCTGGTGAAGTCTGTGGGTATGGGGGCTGTGACGGGGGAGGCCATGGCTACCTGGTGAAGTCTGTGGGTATGGGGGCTGTGACGGGGGAGGCCATGGTTACCTGGTGAAGTCTGTGAATATGGGGGCTGTGACGAAGGAGGCCATGGTTACCTGGTGAAGTCTGTGTGTATGGGGGCTGTGACGAAGGAGGCCATGGTTACCTGGTGAAATCTGTGGGTATGGGGGCTGTGACGAAGGAGGCCATGGTTACCTGGTGAAGTCTGTGGGTATGGGAGCTGTGACGAAGGAGGCCATGGTTACCTGGTGAAGCCTGTGGGTATGGGGGCTGTGGCGAAGGAGGCCATGGTTACCTGGTGAAGTCTGTGGGTATGGGGGCTGTGACGAAGGAGGCCATGGTTACCTGGTGAAGTCTGTGGGTATGGGGGCTGTGACGAAGGAGGCCATGGTTACCTGGTGAAGTCTGTGGGTATGGGGGCTGTGACGAAGGAGGCCATGGTTACCTGGTGAAGTCTGTGGGTATGGGGGCTGTGACGAAGGAGGCCATGGTTACCTGGTGAAGTCTGTGGGTATGGGGGCTGTGACGAAGGAGGCCATGGTTACCTGGTGAAGTCTGTGGGTATGGGGGCTGTGACGAAGGAGGCCATGGTTACCTGGTGAAGTCAGTGGGTATGGGGGCTGTGACGAAGGAGGCCATGGTTACCTGGTGAAGTCTGTGGGTATGGGGGCTGTGACGAAGGAGGCCATGGTTACCTGGTGAAGTCTGTGGGTATGGGAGCTGTGACGAAGGAGGCCATGGTTACCTGGTGAAGCCTGTGGGTATGGGGGCTGTGGCGAAGGAGACCATGGTTACCTGGTGAAGTCTGTGGGTATGGGGGCTGTGACGAAGGAGGCCATGGTTACCTGGTGAAGTCTGTGGGTATGGGGGCTGTGACGAAGGAGGCCATGGTTACCTGGTGAAGTCTGTTGTGACGAAGGAGGCCATGGTTACCTGGTGAAGTCTGTGGGTATGGGAGCTGTGACGAAGGAGGCCATGGTTACCTGGTGAAGTCTGTGGGTATGGGAGCTGTGACGAAGGAGGCCATGGTTACCTGGTGAAGCCTGTGGGTATGGGGGCTGTGGCGAAGGAGGCCATGGTTACCTGGTGAAGTCTGTGGGTATGGGGGCTGTGACGAAGGAGGCCATGGTTACCTGGTGAAGTCTGTGGGTATGGGGGCTGTGACGAAGGAGGCCATGGTTACCTGGTGAAGTCTGTGGGTATGGGGGCTGTGACGAAGGAGGCCATGGTTACCTGGTGAAGTCTGTGGGTATGGGGGCTGTGACGAAGGAGGCCATGGTTACCTGGTGAAGTCTGTGGGTATGGGGGCTGTGACGAAGGAGGCCATGGTTACCTGGTGAAGTCTGTGGGTATGGGGGCTGTGACGAAGAAGGCCATGGTTACCTGGTGAAGTCTGTGGGTATGGGGGCTGTGACGAAGGAGGCCATGGTTACCTGGTGAAGTCTGTGGGTATGGGGGCTGTGACGAAGGAGGCCATGGTTACCTGGTGAAGTCTGTGGGTATGGGGGCTGTGACGAAGGAGGCCATGGTTACCTGGTGAAGTCTGTGGGTATGGGGGCTGTGACGAAGGAGGCCATGGTTACCTGGTGAAGTCTGTGGGTATGGAAGCTGTGACGAAGGAGGCCATGGTTACCTGGTGAAGTCTGTGGGTATGGGGGCTGTGACGAAGGAGGCCATGGGCTTGCCGTGGACCTGGTGGAACATGCCGAGCAGCTCGCCGCTGTTCCGGATCACCTCGTGTTTACAGCTGGAGCGGGTCTGGTGGTCCACCTCCTGGAGCAGCGACTCCAGCAGCTCAGTCTCCTGGGTCAGCTGGTTACGTTGACCTGCGGGCAGAGGGGGAGGGAGGCAGTGCCATGTGTCAGCTGGTTACGTTGACCTGCGGACAGAGGGGGAAGGGGCAGTGCTATGTGTCAGCTGGTTACGTTGGCCTGCGGGCAGAGGGGGAAGGGGCAGTGCTATGTGTCAGCTGGTTACGTTGGCCTGCGGACAGAGGGGGAAGGGGCAGTGCTATGTGTCAGCTGGTTACGTTGACCTGCGGGCAGAGGGGGAAGGGGCAGTGCTATGTGTCAGCTGGTTACGTTGACCTGCGGGCAGAGGGGGAGGGAGGCAGTGCTATGTGTCAGCTGGTTACGTTGACCTGCGGGCAGAAGGGGAGGGAGGCAGTGCTATGTGTCAGCTGGTTACGTTGACCTGCGGGCAGAGGGGGAGGGAGGCAGTGCCATGTGTCAGCTGGTTACGTTGGCCTGCGGGCAGAGGGGGAGAGAGGCAGTGTAATGTGTCAGCTGGTTACGTTGACCTGCGGGCAGAGGGGGAGGGAGGCAGTGCCATGTGTCAGCTGGTTACGTTGGCCTGCGGGCAGAGGGGGAGGGAGGCAGTGCCATGTGTCAGCTGGTTACGTTGACCTGCGGACAGAGGGGGAAGGAGGCAGTGCTATGTGTCAGCTGATTACGTTGACCTGCGGGCAGAGGGGGAGGGAGGCAGTGCTATGTGTCAGCTGGTTACGTTGACCTGCGGGCAGAAGGGGAGGGAGGCAGTGCTATGTGTCAGCTGGTTACGTTGACCTGCGGGCAGAGGGGGAGGGAGGCAGTGCCATGTGTCAGCTGGTTACGTTGACCAGCGGACAGAGGGGGAGGGAGGCAGTGCCATGTGTCAGCTGGTTACGTTGACCTGCGGACAGAGGGGGAGGGAGGCAGTGCCATGTGTCAGCTGGTTACGTTGACCTGCGGGCAGAGGGGGAGGGAGGCAGTGCCATGTGTCAGCTGGTTACGTTGACCTGCGGACAGAGGGGGAGGGAGGCAGTGCTATGTGTCAGCTGGTTACGTTGACCTGCGGGCAGAAGGGGAGGGAGGCAGTGCTATGTGTCAGCTGGTTACGTTGACCTGCGGGCAGAGGGGGAGGGAGGCAGTGCCATGTGTCAGCTGGTTACGTTGACCTGCGGACAGAGGGGGAGGGAGGCAGTGCCATGTGTCAGCTGGTTACGTTGATCTGCGGGCAGAGGGGGAGGGAGGCAGTGCCATGTGTCAGCTGGTTACGTTGACCAGCGGACAGAGGGGGAGGGAGGCAGTGCCATGTGTCAGCTGGTTACGTTGACCTGCGGGCAGAGGGGGAAGGGGCAGTGCTATATGTCAGCTGGTTACGTTGGCCTGCGGGCAGAGGGGGAAGGGGCAGTGCTATGTGTCAGCTGGTTACGTTGGCCTGCGGACAGAGGGGGAGGGAGGCAGTGCTATGTGTCAGCTGGTTACGTTGACCTGCGGACAGAGGGGGAGGGAGGCAGTGCTACGTGTCAGCTGGTTACGTTTACCTGCGGGAAGAGGGGGAGGGGAGGGGAGGGGGAGGGGGGAGGCAGTGCTTAGGAGATTCTTATCAAACTCTCGGCAACAAAGAGGGGAATGTTACTATTAAATGTCCAATGATAGGTTTAAGGCGGAACGAGCGTAAGTACAATGACCAGATCTTATTGCTATGACTACCATGGCGTCGTGTTGCCATGACCACCATGGCGTCGTGTTGCCATGACCACCATATCTCACCCATTAGCGTCAACAGCTTGCACTTCAGCTGCGACTCGAGGCGCGCGATCATTAGTTCCACAGCGTTCCGTATTTCACGAACTCTCTCATCTTTGGCATTTTTCACGCTTTCCACATTTCTTTCCTGAAAAAAAGTCGCAATAGTCAAAAATATATATTTTATTAATCCACTTAAATTAACTAATCAATTCATTACCAGCCTTTACAAGATAGTGTCCCATGAGCTACGAAGCCTGAAGCCAGGTTTAAGTGTTATTTGAGCCTCATCCGCATCAACGACACCTCGCCATCGTTTACCCCGTGGCATCCCCCTCTCCATGCCCTACCCACCACTCACCCCTCCCCCTACTCATGCCACATACCACCCACTCCACCCCTACGCACCACACCTACCACCCATCGCGCACCCTACCCACCCCACCTACCACTCACCCCTCCCCCTACGCACCACACCTACCACCCATCGCGCACCCTACCCACTCCACTTACCACCCACCCCTCACCCTACCCACTCCACTTACCATCCACCCCTCAACCCTCCCCCTGCCCACTCCACTTACCACCCACCCCTCACCCCTCCCCCTACCCACTCCACCCCTCACCCTTCCCCTTAAACCACACCTACCACCCACCCCTACCCCTACCCACCCCGCCCCGCACCCCTCCCCCGGACTGACCACTTCCTGGACGAGGCTGATGAGCTCCACGTGACGCCGTTTGACCTGGTTGACCTGCTCGTTAATCCGGGACACGTGCTCCACGTAGATATCGTCCAGAGGCTTGAAGGTGTGGCCGGAGTGCTGGAACAACAACAACAGAAGGTGTGGCTATTATCTCTATAATACACACTGGTTACATATCTTGCCTCCCATAATGCACACTGGTTACATACCTTGCCTCCCATAATGCACACTGGTTACATACCTTGCCTCCCATGATGAATATTAGTTATATACCTTGCCTCCCCTAATACACACTGGTTACATATCTTGGTTCCCATAATGCACACTGGTTACATACATTGCCTACTATAATACACACTGGTTACATATCTTGGCTCCCATAATGCACACTGGTTACATACATTGCCTCCTATAATACACACTGGTTATATACCATGCCTCCCATAATTCACACTGGTTACATACATTCCCTCCTATAATACACAGTGGTTACATACCTTGCCTCCCATAATACACACTGGTTACATACCTTGCCTCCCATAATACACACTGGTTACATATCTTGCCGCCCCATAATACACACTGGTTACATACCTTGCCTCCCCATAATGCACACTGGTTACATACCTTGCCTCCCATCATGCACACTGGTAACATACCTTGCCTCCCATAATACACATTGGTTACATATCTTACCGCCCCATAATACACACTGGTTACATACCCTGCCTCACCATAATGCACACTGGTTACATACCTTGCCTCCCCATAGTACACACTGGTTACATACCTTGCCTCCCATTGGTTACATACCTTGCCTTCCATAATACACACTGGTTACATACCTTGCCTCCCAATAATGCACACTGGTTACATACCTTGCCTCCCCATAATTCACACTGGTTACATACCTTGCCTCCCATAATACACTGGTTACATACCTTGCCTCCCCATAAGGCACACTGATGACAGATGCACTCCTTGCAGGTCCAACAATAGACGCTTAACTTTTCATGATGAATTTGGCACCTGTTTGGAAGCATACATGACATTTCAATCAACAATTTGTATTACAAAGCAACAGTACATATATACAGTTGCATCACTTTTCGTCTTTAAATAAGTTAACCTTCAAGTGCACTTATCGTCGACTCACATTTAGGTTACCTGTATGTTGCACTGTAAGAGGACCTGGACAGAATGGTAACCAAGCATTTATTACAGTTAGTTAGAAATTGGTCGGTACGTCAATTCGTTATGCCACATCACACATATACCAAATAAATCAGTCTATCCACAATGAAGAAATTACACTTAATTGGAGCTGCTATTATTAGTACATAGCAAACTTGTATCTGCCATTTACATGTCCCGCTCAGACGCTTCTTTTTGCTCAACGGCAGGTGTTGACATTTGGAGAGTGTCCAGTTGCTGCGTGACCTCCTCAACCCAACGACAATTGACAACTTCATGGAGGTGTAGCGTAGCCCTGGATAGCAATAACACAGGATGTCAAACAAACTAGTCCAGCCCTGGATAGCAATAACACAGGATGTCAAACAAACTAGTCCAGCCCTGGACAGCAATAACACAGGATGTCAAACAAACTAGTCCAGCCCTCAACAGCAATAACACAGGATGTCAAACAAACTAGTCCAGCCCTCAACAGCAATAACACACGATGTCAAACAAACTAGTTCAGCCCTCAACAGCAATAACACAGGATGTCAAACAAACTAGTCCAGCCCTCAACAGCAATAACACAGGATGTCAAACAAACTAGTCCAGCCCTCAACAGCAATAACACAGGATGTCAAACAAACTAGTCCAGCCCTGGACAGCAATAACACAGGATGTCAAACAAACTAGTCCAGCCCTCAACAGCAATAACACAGGATGTCAAACAAACTAGTCCAGCCCTCAACAGCAATAACACACGATGTCAAACAAACTAGTCCAGCCCTCAACAGCAATAACACACGATGTCAAACAAACTAGTCCAGCCCTCAACAGCAATAACACACGATGTCAAACAAACTAGTCCAACCCTGGACAGCAATAACACAGGATGTCAAACAAACTAGTTCAGCCCTCAACAGCAATAACACAGGATGTCAAACAAACTAGTCCAGCCCTGGACAGCAATAACACAGGATGTCAAACAAACTAGTTCAGCCCTGGATAGCAATAACACAGGATGTCAAACAAACTAGTCCAGCCCTGGATAGCAATAACACAGGATGTCAAACAAACTAGTCCAGCCCTGGATAGCAATAACACAGGATGTCAAACAAACTAGTCCAGCCCTCAACAGCAATAACACAGGATGTCAAACAAACTAGTTCAGCCCTCAACAGCAATAACACAGAATGTCAAACAAACTAGTCCAGCCCTCAACAGCAATAACACAGGATGTCAAACAAACTAGTCCAGCCCTCAACAGCAATAACACAGGATGTCAAACAAACTAGTCCAGCCCTCAACAGCAATAACACAGGATGTCAAACAAACTAGTCCAGCCCTCAACAGCAATAACACACGATGTCAAACAAACTAGTCCATCCCTCAACAGCAAGAACACACGATGTCAAACAAACTAGTCCAGCCCTGGACAGCAATAACACACGATGTCAAACAAACTAGTCCAGCCCTGGACAGCAATAACACAGGATGTCAAACAAACTAGTTCAGCCCTCAACAGCAATAACACAGGATGTCAAACAAACTAGTCCAGCCCTCAACAGCAATAACACAGGATGTCAAACAAACTAGTCCAGCCCTGGACAGCAATAACACAGGATGTCAAACAAACTAGTTCAGCCCTGGACAGCAATAAACACAGGATGTCAAACAAACTAGTTCAGCCCTCAACAGCAATAACACAGGATGTCAAACCCACTAGTACAGCCCTGAACAGCAATAACGCAGGATGTGAAACAAACAAACTAGTACAACAAAGCATCCAGATAAGTTTACTTTGAGTGGCATACTGCGCCAGATCAAATGGTACAGTAAAGAAACACAGAACACAGCTTCTAATATGCCTACGAAGGAGCCAAACTTATTAAAGTTATTTTGAAAACTGTATTGTTACAATATATAATAAATCACTATGAGTATTGTCATTTAAATTTTACACATCACTGAGTATTGCGCAACCCACCGACAATGTGGACACTGTGATCTCTGTTCAGTCAGCCATCTCTGCATTGTATACAAAAACAGAAACAATATGTTATACATGAACTTAAGATTTTTGTAATTGGAGTACTGGTAAATATGATAGAACAAAAGAGTAAATGTTAAACAAAATATTGATAGGTTAAATGAAATTATTACATTTTGAACCAATTTGAAATATTAAAATTGCCCATTGCTATGAAGTTGATGGATAAGAAATATTACTGAAGCATTCTTACCCTGATACACATGAAGCAGCACAGTTTTGAGCAGTAGGGACATAATCTGGCATCTTTGAGTTGTTCCATACAAATGAAGCAACGAAACACTTCAGCAAGATTCTGCAAATATTATTTTAAAAAGCATTACAATTTTACATGGTCACTTCTCTAGGCTCTGTCAATTTTTAAAGAGTATACTTAATGTTAACTATGGTAAGATATAAAATTAAGCTCGATTCCAAGGATATTTAAGTAACTCCAAGGACACCTTCTCAAGACTAATCGCATATAAAAGTTACAAGATTATGTTACAGGCATCAAAGCTTTTACCTAAATACTGTTATATTGATGGTGCACCTAAGCCATGAATTAAACCATTCATGGCCTTTTAGACCACCTGAACGACTGTGATGATGCTTTCAGGAGCAATGAGCATGCATTGGCTGGCATTGATACAGACAGAGCATTGGCTGGCATTGATACAGACAGTGGACTTTAAAGGCTTCTCAGTTGGATACCAAACAAATGGTTTCATTCATGACATGAATCCAGCCAATAAATATTGTTTACACAAAAACTCATCCAGCGACTGATTTCACCACTCCAGTTGATTGCGCCAGCTTGTTACATAGCTAACAAAGTGTTGCCTTTCACACATGAAATAACAGGTGACTGAGTATGGGTTTAACCAATAACTGTGGCCTTCAGCAAGAACATCTCCAAAAATATGATAACTTAACCTCTCCCCTGTCTCTGCAATCAGAAGCACTGATTATCAAGGCATTGTTTCTCAGGGTTTACAGAGTGCCCCAAAACATACATATGCATGAAAAGATACCTGCACCTTACAGTACATTCAATTCATCACTTTCCTAGCTAATTAAAGTGGTGACTGAAAACATAGTATCCAAAAACATAAGTGAAATACCCTATTGCTTCAATGATAAGGTTTAGAACATACTCAAGCAAACACAAATCTGGCAATAAGACAATGACACCCCCTCCATCAACCCCTTGAGAGACTGACACTTGTTATCCCACAAGACAATTATTATTGTATGATACCACATGCCAAACCACCCACCTGCATGTTTCTCCTACCCCTATCCAGCCAACTGCTAAGACTAAGAATTTATTGATGTCAAACAGGCAATGCCAATGTGGCAGTGCTGTACCAGTGACTGGCAGTGTAGCTGTGCTATGCCAGTGTGGTTGGTGGTACTGTGCCAGTATGGCTGTGCTGTGCCAGTGTGGCAGTGCTGTGCCAGGGTGGCTATGCTATAGCAGTGTAGCTGTGCTATGCCAATATAGCTGTACTGTGCTGGTGAAACTGTGCTATGCCAGTGGGGTTGGTGGCACTGTACCAGAGTGGCTGCACTGTACCAATGTGGCAATGCTGTGCCAGGGTGGCTATCCTGTGCCAGGGTGGCTATGCTGTAGCAGTGTAGCTGTGCTATGCGAATATAGCTATACTATGCTAGTGAAACTGAGCTATGCCAGTGTAGTTGATGGTACTGTGCCAGTATAGCTATACTATACCAGTACTAGAACAGTATACCTATACTGGGCCAGCGTGGTTACACTGTGCCAGTACTATGCCAATATAGCTGTACTGTACCAGTGTGGTGAGCTGTACTGTGCCAGTGTGGCTATCTGTATAATGTGCCAGGGTGGTGAACTGTACTGTGCCAGTGTGGCTAGCTATATACTGTGCCAATGTGGTGAGCTGTACTATGCCAGTGTGGCTATCTGTACTGTGCCAATATGTACTGTAGCCTGTGCCAGTTACTGTGCCAGTGTGGTGGTACTGTACCACTACCAGTGTAGCTGTGCTATGCCAGTGTGGCTGTTCTGTGCCAATGTGGCTGTGCAGTGCCAGTTACTATGCCAATGACAATGTAGATAAGCTGTGCCAGTTACTGAGCTGTGCCAGTGGTTTAGCCAGTGTCTGTGCTGTGCCAGTTACTGTGCCAATGTGGATATGTTGTGCCAGTTACTGTGCCAGTTACTGTGCAAATGTGGCTGTGCTGTGTCAGTGTGGTTGTGGTTCAGCCAGTGTGTCTGTGCTGTGACTGTGTCTCCACTCGACTTGGCAGTCATTTGACATTTGGCGCAAATCGTAAGTTATAAACAGATAACTTATGTTGTACGATCGTTCCATCGTTTTCAGATTTTACCTCGACCGTGAGGTCATCACGTCTTTCCTTTTTTGAACCACCTGAAGCCATCTTTGGAAAGTTCGAGACCAGTCTAAACAATTAAAAATTTAACACTTGTTTGTGTATCTTGTCTTAGAAGTTTGCCAATGTTGACCAGTGTTGACGGTTCCACGGGTTTCTACGCTAGATGGCGCTGTTTTTTTGGCGGAAGTGGCGAACTCTTTGAACTTTGCGTTCATTCGCCAGATGGCGCTTTAAAGTTTTATTTGATATGCGGTCACCATCGACTTGCTGCGCCATATAGTGAGAAAATTACACCAAACTTCTTTATTTTGAAATGTGGAAATAAAACAGTGATTAACTGGGCGTTTTGAAAATGCTATGCAGCAAACAGGAAGATGACAGTTCGTACGGATGTAAACAAAGCTGAGTAACCTCCATTTTGGCCAATCAGCAGCCTGTGAAAGAGGTCGCACTCACTGCGCATGTCACTTGTCTGACATTTCGTCTCTTTCTGTCTCAGTCTGTCATTTTCGCGGCACAGGGGTTGCAGGGAAGAGCAATACACATATCGGTATGAAAAGTGGATATCCTAGATAACAATTACTGCACGGTAGACTTCCAAGATGTCTCAGAAGGTCGGCAAGAACGACAACAAAGTCTACAGACTGGTGTTAACAGGGGGTAAGTTTTAGGGCCTTTTATTTTGAGCCGCCTTCCAGCGATCGTTTGTGCTCCCGAGCTCCGCACGTGTTCTTCCGTCGGGCAGCTGCCATGTTTCTGTGTAGGCGTGTTGCTCCATCTCCAACAGGTCCGGTACGGGCTTGATTTTTCAAGATGACTTGGAATTCCAAGTCACCAACTTGGAATTCCAAATTGCCAGTTTGGAATTCCAATACGCCTTGTATTACCTATGCATGATCTAACTTCACAAGATCTGCTAATAGTGGGTAGTTTAACATTCATGATATGTAAAAAGATTTTTCATTGGCCAATAGAAGTTCCAGTGTTGATCTTTAACATAGATAACATTTTATCAAAAAAACATAAAAGAAACTAAGCAAAAGCTCCTGTAAGGACCAGGTTTGCATTTATTAGGACCAATTATTCTATTAAATTAAGGGGCTTGTTCCAAGGTCTCTGCTAGAAGCAAAACATATTTGCTAGTTCTAGCAATGGTATGAAATGATAGGAAATTATTCACTTTGTATTAGTGTACTTGGGCATTATCAACAGAAGAGGGGCTGGTAAGGGGGTTATCCCTTGAAACTGGTGGGGGGTGGGTCTGAAAAAATGCTAAGCATGTCTTAAAATGGTTTAAATCCTTTATCCACTGAGGTCAACACAAAAAACAAGCCAGCTTCACAGAAATTTACATTGGCCAATGAGAAGCCTTTTTACATATCATGCATGTTAAACTACACACTATTAGTGCATTTTGACTGCTACTCTGAAGTTGGATCATCAAAATGCAAGGCGAATTGGAATTCCAAGTTGGTGACTTGGAATTCCAAGTCATCTTGAAAAATCAAGCCAGTACCGGACCTGTCCAAGCATAGGCATGGCAGTCAAACAAACGAGCCATGGCCCATGCCATGGCAGCCAACACAATTTGTTGGCACTTATTGAAATATAAGCAATTCTGGGTGCTAGTCTGATTTTGTTATCTTGTCTTAATGTAATTCACTCACATCACAAGACATAGCCATACATGACCATTACAAGCAAAGAGCTGTGTAAGGTCATACCAGCAAGCGCACATGTGCCGTGCGAAACGGCCTCCAACATCCCCACACGCTCATTTTCAGACTGACAAGACAAATAGAAATATCCATTATCTTCTCTAACATGTTTATAAATGAGGGGTATAACTTATTTATAAATTACTCACGTTAAAACGGTAACAATCCAATTTGTTTGCAACAAAATAAATCCTAAATCACCAAGTCTGCCATGACAGTTCTAGTTCTGGTCACGTGAGGTACAAAAATTATGGAGGTATATGCGCGACGGCTAATGCCGGCTTTTGTTTACATCGAACACGTCTTCCAATATGTCAACAAATCATACATGCTCAATTTGTGATACCGAATTTTTAAAACGAGGACACGGATACAACAGGTAACATTGATATAATGTTAAAATTTGTTTACTATTTAGTGAAGCTCTTCCCAAAGAATATACAAAGAAATGAAATAATGTATACAAACATTCTGTCTTTTTTTCTGGAGCCTTTAGCAGTATGGGTCAATAGCCATGAATCCATGGCTATGGTTGAAGAATCATAGCCATGTAGCATTCTATAGTGAGAAATCAACTTCACATGACAAATTGAATTGTTTAAGTACAGCTATCATAATTAGTTTCAACAATGAAAAAGTACTTTTCTACATATATACTGATGTATGAACTCTTCCAAAGTTGTTGAACTCTTCAAAAGGAGCCATAATTGCCTACTGGCATAAAAATAAACAACAACATGCCACCATTTTTTTTACAGGAAGTTGATCACTGCACATGTGCAAGGTCATCACATGATATTATAAGCCATGCTAATTGGTTCATTGTTCAGGGACCCAGTCATTGGGTCAGTAAAAACACATGTTTTCATATGAATTTCTGGTGACAGACTGGACTATTTTTGCCTTTCAAGAAAGGTTGCTTATGTGATTAGTCATTATACTTGTCAAGAAGTAATAAGAAAAGGATTAAGGTTTGTTTCTGTTAGAAAACTTTTCCCACAGACACTATGTGAAATATAAAATAATATCATCCCCATAATTTAATTATAATAAATGTCGAATAATTATCTTTAAGCCTAAAATGCTGTAATTAATTGTAAAAGATTAGAGATTATTTAATTATAATATATTTGTATATATTATCATGTATTTGCCACCCCCAACATCGTACAATTCATCATATAGTTTATGGGCATTATCTATTCATTTTCTAGATGCAAGTTATTGGCCCAAACATCCCCATATACACGGCGTCTAAGGTGTTTTGCCGGTGTGTTACATCAAGTAACACCAGCTTCATTTGTCACCTTTGTCTGCTTTGTGTTGTGAGTGTACGGAAGCATCAAATCACGAAAGACATTCGATATCAAATCTCGCGCCGACAAAGAGGCCATGACGAAGCGAAAAAGTTAAACGACCAATTTCAGACCGCACGGTAGCACCTCTCTGTCATCTCGCAAGGCATAACGTGAACCTCGCGAGAACTGTCATGGCAGACAAAGTGATCTGAAATAAAAAGCTTGGAAAGGAATCGGAATTGTACAGTCTGTGCGTGAGTTTAGCTTTTATAAGACCTACCCCACATTAGAAATAAGAATGAAGAATATATTAAGTATTTCGAGTTAGCGGGTGGGATACTTGTTGAACGTGTGGGGATGTTGGAGGCCGTTTCGCACGGCACATGTGCGCTTGCTGGTATGACCTTACACAGCTCTTTGCTTGTAATGGTCATGTATGGCTACACAAGACACAGACATATTAACAAATATCCTCCTGTCACACAAGATAATCATAATTGTGTTGTCACATTGAATGATTGATCTGCTTCTCTTGTCACCTGGCAATCATTCTCTGACCAAGCTGATAAGATATCACTGACAGATATATTTAATTTATTATCCTGAAAATGATAATGAATATCTTAATATTTTTTAGTTCTAGATCTATATCACATTTTCTTACAAAATATGTATAGTCTATGGATCTAGATCTATATTTAAATAAGTATATCATTTAAATTTAAGTAAGCTTACCGTATTTCACGTATGTTTTCGGACACTGTTAGTTTTCGGACACCCCCTCAAAGGCAGAAATAAGATAAATTTAGCATACTGTAAGTTTTCGGACACCCAACGCAGATAATTTTTCAAGTGTATGTATATTTTCGGACACTATCGGACCTTAATTAACAATGCGTCTAGGCTCCTTTGTTATTGCGTAGTGCCGGCCCCCATGATTGCACTTCACTGCTTGTGATTGCAGGCTTTCGGCGAGAGGGGCAAGTCCCTGTCTAGGGGGTTATTTGTGCCGTGTATCAGGTGTGAAAGAGCAACACCTTGGTTGCTAAGTAATGAGCTGGGCTTTGGTCTCCATTGTGCTGGCCGGCGGACGAGTCAGTCGGCGGATGAGTTGTTTATAAACCGCGAAAGTAAACAAGCCTTAAATCACGGAATGCATGAAAGTATTTGATTAATTTATTTTACCGAAGACTAAGAATCAAAGTTTCTCAAGAATTGATCCATGCTCTATATCGTTTTCCGAACAACTGTCATAGGATCGAATGCACAGCTATATATATGGCACCTCTCGGATGGGAATTAATCCCCTTTGTTCTTGTAACTGTAACTTTTATCTCTCAGAATTAAGTTACCGTTATATTTGGCACAATGATTGCAGTTCATTGTCACTGATTGCAATTCATAACCACGGTTTGCCTAAAGCCATATCTTCATTGACATTAAAGTTATCGAGTATATTTTATCTCCTGTAACAGATGAGAGATCTGACTCAAGCAAATTGCACTCGGAGTATCTTCAAAACAATATTATACTCTTGATCACATTGCCCACTGTTAAGGTGTGAAGCAGCAACACCTGGGTGTTGTCGACTCGCAATGTAGTAATTCTTAATCGATATTTTGTTATGTATGTATGTTTTCGGACAGTGGATGCGGGAGACTGTAAATATTCGGACAGCCAGAAAAACAATTATTTTTAAGTGTCCGAAAACATACGTGAAATACGGTAGATCTAAGTTTAATATCCTTTTTTTCATATTAAATATTTGAGGTAAAAATCCTATATTAGCTTTTTTTACTCCAAAGATATAAACTAATGTTAACTTATCTAAAACTTACTGAAATAAAAAAGATATATTTCAGAGATATATTTGGTCTACATGATATAGAATTAATGAAATTTTGGTATATATGATTTCATTGAATGGTATGCATTGTAAAAAAAAAAGTTTGTTTTAGATTTTTACAGTTTAAACTATTATATATAAAAGGCAGTAGAAATTTCACGGTGACCAGCTACAAAGTGTGGAGGGTTATTTTGCCAGCTTTGGCAGCTGATGGACTGTTTGTTTATGATATAACTATATTGCTTGTCATGGACTGTTCAGCACTATTGTACTGGCAGGTTTCAATACTGGGACATTGCACTGAGAAATGGCTGCCAAAATATGGTGTTTGGCTATTTTATCAACATATGTCAATGCTGTATCTGCATGTTTCAATGGCAGGGCATTGCCCTGGGATACACATCTCAGTGCATTGAAACCTGCCGCTAAAATAGCGAACCACCCCATTTTTACGGCTGTGTCTCAACTTGCTGCAATCTTTGTGTTTATCCATATTTCGTCCCCCCATATTTATCCTTTCAGTTGCTTCCCTTCATATGCCCCCCTCCCCACCATATTCACTTGAAATTGTAAATTGTATTTAAAGCTGCACCACAACTTTGTGGTCACACCCAGAAAGTACATCATGCAATTTCCTATGAGCTGTGGCTTTATAAAGACAGTTTACAGTATGAATCTAAATGGATCATTTCCATTTAAATTGAGATACGAACCAGCTCAAATGATGTGCTCAGTTTTTAGATTTTTTATAGAGTGTCAAGATAGGAAAGGGTTGTTGATAAGCCTCAAGTGAAGTAAAACATATCTGTGGATATGTCAAAAGATTTTAGTTGCAATGGAATAAAACAGTATTCAATACTGTTCAAACTAATAGCTGTTATGGTTATTGAATTTTGTCATATTGAGGGAGAAGAAAAACATGAAAGCTCATCTGCGCATGTAACAAAATGGGTCCAGACAATTGAAAAAAAAAAAATCCTACAAAGTAATTATAAATGGACTGCTTTTCCATTTTGTTACAATAAGCTAAATAATATTTTGTTTTCAGGACCATGTGGTGGGAAAACAACAGGGCAAGCAAGGTTGTGTACATTCTTTGAAAATCTGGGGTGGAAGGTATGTTTGACATCTTTATATGTTATAATATTATAACTGCAATTGGCATCCGAAGACAATGTATAGATGATACTAACATGTAGAGCAATTGTGAAGTTATTAGCACTGTATGACCATATTTCTAATTTGGTACCATGTTGCGTCATAGGGTTCCTGTGTTTTTAATGACATGTACTTTTGTTGTCAGGTTTACAGGGTTCCAGAGACAGCTACAGTGTTGATGGGGTGAGTACATGTATCTGGCAATATTTTTGAATATTATTAAACATGTGTCAATGTGATTATGATACTTATATGTCAGTGAGAGACATAAACAACTGCCCAGAACAGTTGAATTTCAGGGTCAAGCGGGTCAAAATATTGGTTGTATGCCAGACAGAGCGGGTGAAGATTTCAGACTGCAATCTCTCGCTATTCAGCAATGTTCAGCAGTTACACTCAACAAACAACCTGCAGGCACTGATCAATGCGAACAGTAACTGCACGGTAGCTTTCGTTTTTTGGCCCAGACAATATAACATCGGAAAACTGTCATAGGCACTTACTTTTCAGAACATGACTTTGCAGAATTGTTGAAATCTTTGTAAATAACACAATAAATAAATTGTGTATTAGTTCTGATTTGGATAGGACAGGTAAATTTTCAGGGAGGCAGGTTAATCTCAACACCACGTACCTGACAGGACAGGCAACATCCAAAGCTAATGTCTGTCCCTGTATGTTGCAATCAAAAAGAATAAAAAGACAAATTTCTGTTTGGGAGAAATGTACCAGGTGAACAGGTAATCAACATCTACAGGTTAGGTATTGGTTGGGATTGGATTTACTTCAAAATTAGAATTATCATGTAAACAGTTAACAAGGTGCGTAAAAGGTTAGGTGCTTGTGTATCATATTTTAACAGCATGATAGCATTTTACCACAGCTATGGATACCTATGCTGACTTGTACACTTATTGGGCAAATTGTCTGGAAACACAATAGAAATCAATCCTTGCATAATTCTGAAGGGAAATACCAGTGGACTAATAGTCATTATATTACATGGCTGGGATATTTAAGATTCTAGGTTTTATATATAGGTATTTTTATTATCATTTCAGTGGTGGTGTAAAATTCACAGACTTGGACGAAGATGACAGTAAGTGATTGCTTCATATTTTTCTATTAATACACCAAACCTAATGTGCCATTTGTGATTGGGCCCCACCGTTGTTTCAGTCGACACATAAATACCAATGTGTCAGTTGTTATGGGGACTGCAGATACTTCAGTCCCAACATGTAGTGTGTGTGGTGGGTGTGCTGGTGAGGGCTGTTCGCTTGGCTGCACAGTAGTCTGTGTTGTCACGTCACGGACCATGGCCACCAGAAGTAGGCCTTGGTGGGAAGCTCCTGCTTGGTGTCACTTGACCTCACTCGGATAGATCTAGAGATGATTCACGGGTGTGCCCCCGTTCACACGCTGGGGGTGGGGGTTGGAGGAGAGGGGCACGGGCATGGGCCGCCGAGTGCGTCACGTGGGGCTTTTCCCGGTTTTATCCGCGTGAGTGGTCGTGATGTGTCCGGGGTTAGAGAAAACATCACGTAGGCCGCGGTTACATTTATTGGTCGTTTCGTTATCTGGCCTCCTTGTGCGGTGTATCCTGGTGTGTTTGGGGGTGGGGCGGGGGTGTCGTGGCGGGACTGAAGAGGCCTACAACTGGGGTCTCGCTTTCCTTGTTAACGTGGAAATGATGAGTTGCTT
The DNA here is from genome assembly GCA_964019135.1 of Arenicola marina. NCBI lineage: Eukaryota > Metazoa > Annelida > Polychaeta > Arenicolidae > Arenicola > Arenicola marina. The sequence goes on from OZ025258.1 coordinate 41,483,202, forward strand.
GGCCGGAAAATTAAAGTCCGTTTTGCAGCTGTGTTGGTCATGCCGCTCACTTATGCGCCTCCCCTGATACCGCTCTTGTAACACCTGGCAACCTGCCGGTCTGACCACACCCCTCCACCAGACCCCGGGCCGCCGCCATCCGCCCCCGCCCTCCGCCGGCCCGCAATACCGCCCGCACCTCCTCGTGGAAGGGTGACCTCTATCGGGACGGCACAGCGGGCGATAATAGGAAAGGCATACACGTGGGGATGAGTTTTCCGCCAGGCTGCACTGCGGAGGCTCACGTGAGACAAGAGCGGCGCACAAAACCGAGGTCTTGTTTTTTCCCTGCCGAAAGTGATCGACCCGGACGCGGGAATGACTGACGCACGGGGATTGCGGTGTGTGGGGGGGGGGGGGGGGTGGAGGGGGGGCACTTCCCTGTCCTCCGTGTACTTTCCTGATCTTCCTTGTGGCAACCCAAACTGCGTCTGTAGGTAGGTCTAAGTGAGACGGGGAAGTGGGGAAAAGGAGAAAAGGGGTTATATTTAGGGCGTGTGTGGAGGTCGATGGTATATCTTGGGTTTATCGACGGTATATGGCCACCCTACTGCGCTCAGCCTTCCGGCCAGGAGAGACGGGGGTGGGGGGGGGGGGGGGGTAGCGGCGGACGCAATAATATAGACTGCGGCACGTGGGATCGAATATAGCAATATACAGGGGGAAGGGCGGCGTTGATCAAGCACCCAACCCTTTACCGAAGACTTACGTGTGTTTATCGACGTCGCATGCTCTCCTGTTTGTTTTGGCAACGCGATGGTTAATGTGCCAACCCCAGATTGGGAGCTGCAGACTGTCTGATGGCAGCCTTATTGCCTTGGTACCGCTGGCCGGGGGCTGATTCATCTGGGTCGCTCTCTGTAGTACGTAAGGTCGACCGGCAGGTTGTTTGGGACGTCATACCATTCAGTGGGTGGAAACGCTCCCATTTCCTATTATGTACCTTCAGGTACATAAATAATTAAGGTCGTTATAAAGTATTAAGAATATAACTGGGATGGTAGTCTAAGATGGTTAACTTAAAAGTTTAGTCTAGTCACGAGAAAGAACAAGGTAACCTATCAACCAGTTACAAACTGTACAGTTTTGTTATACACCGCGGCAGATGGAGAACTCTTGGCGTGCGCCTCCCAGCTAAATGTACTTGTTTTGCGTGTGTGTCCTATATTTATCTCGGGTTGTTAAGCTCGTGTATCAATCAGGGTCAGTACTGGAGGCGGCGTCTCCCTGCTGACAGCCATGTGTAAACTATGGTGAGGCCACAGCCCGGGTTTTCAATTGAGAGACCGGCAGGGGATGGCCCTAGACCGGCAGGGGATGGCCCTAGACCGGAAGGGGCTGGCCCTAGACCGGCAAGGGAAGGGCCCTAGACCGGCAGGGGATGGCCCTAGACCGGCAGGGGATGGCCCTAGACCGCCGGGGGATGGCCCTAGACCGGCAGGGGATGGCCCTAGACCGGCAGGGGATGGCCCTAGACCGGCAGGGGATGGCCCTAGACCGGCAGGGGATGGCCCTAGACCGGAAGGGGGTGGCCCTAGACCGGCAAGGGAAGGGCCCTAGACCGGCAGGGGATGGCCCTAGACCGGCAGGGGATGGCCCTAGACCGCCGGGGGATGGCCCTAGACCGGCAGGGGATGGCCCTAGACCGGCAGGGGCTGGCCCTAGACCGGCAGGGGATGGTCGTAGACCGGCAGGGGATGGCCCTAGACCGGCAGGGGCTGGCCCTAGACCGGAAGGGGCTGGCCCTAGACCGGCAAGGGAAGGGCCCTAGACCGGCAGGGGATGGCCCTAGACCGGCAGGGGATGGCCCTAGACCGGCAAGGGAAGGGCCCTAGACCGGCAGGGGATGGCCCTAGACCGGCAGGGGCTGGCCCTAGACCGGCATGGGGCTGGCCCTAGACCGGCATGGGGGTGGCCCTAGACCGGCATGGGATGGCCCTAGACCGGCAGGGGATGGCCCTAGACCGGCAGGGGATGGCCCTAGACCGGCAGGGGCTGGCCCTAGACCGGCATGGGGGTGGCCCTAGACCGGCAGGGGATGGCCCTAGACCGGCAGGGGCTGGCCCTAGACCGGCAGGGGCTGGCCCTAGACCGGCATGGGGCTGGCCCTAGACCGGCATGGGATGGCCCTAGACCGGCAGGGGATGGCCCTAGACCGGCAGGGGATGGCCCTAGACCGGCAGGGGCTGGCCCTAGACCGGCAAGGGGGTGGCCCTAGACCGGCAGGGGATGGTCGTAGTCCCGCTTTCCCTGCTGCCCTCCTCGGCAAGCGGCCAGAAAGCGCGGGAAAACTTTGCTATAAAACGGAGGGTGAGCTGGGTGGGAGACTGCCACTGAACTGGCAGGGCTCCTACAGGTGTGGTTAGCGTGCGCCTGGCTGGCAGTCCCAATGAAGGTCCTTGTCACCGAGCTAGGCCAGCAAATGCTCTAGCGGCCTCACGAGTACTCTGCGAAACTGTTCTGATGAAGACTTTATTACCCCCCGCCGGCGACAGGTGGCAGCTGTCCGTGTGATTGGGTGTCGCTTTGATCGATTCCAAGTCTCCACCGCGCCTCTAACGCGCACAGAACAATATTCAATCTATACCATCAGTTTATACCTAAGGTTAGAGCTGTTCATGCAACCATTTCACTTTGTAAAATAGCTTCATGGGCATTTTCGTAATTCGTGGTATCATTTTGTTGGCCTTCTAAAGTATATGTGTTAGTACTGGAGGTTATTTTGTCTTATTAAAAGTCAAACTGCCTCGATCAATGCCATACTAATACATACAAAACTGACTCCTAATTTCCCGTCCAAGCCACTCATTATTTCCGCCTTAACAAGGAAAGCGAGACCCCAATACAATAATACAACACACAAGTAATACTTTCTCACACAGTTGTTGCACTTTAAACATGTTATGTATGCAAAAAGAATCGTTTGTCAGTGGTGAGGAGGAGCAGTTTAGCGTGTCCCTTTTGTTGACGATTGTCGATGTTTGTCACTCAGTGGTGAGGAGGAGCTGTATAGCGTGTCCCTTTTGTTGACGATTGTCGATGTTTGTCGCTCAGTGGTGAGGAGGAGCTGTATAGTGTGTCCCTTTTGTTGACGATGGCTGGACCCACCCTTCGACATCTGCTCCCCCTTTTCACCCGGCGGCGCCGCTTGCCAGGGTGACACTCGCAGTTGCTAAACCCTTCCAATTTTCCCTGCCCCCCCCCCCCCCGCCCCTCTCCTCTTTCCCTGACATAGTAGTCCTTACGTCATCTGCTGAAAGCGTCGTCAATATCCACCATGGTCGCTCGTCCTTTACGTGGAGCAATAACAGGAAGACACGAGAGTCTTGTCAGTGTACCCCACCCTCCCACCCACACCGCCATTGGTCGGTCCTGGTAACGGTGAGCATGGTAACTGCTTTAGGTGCTATAGCATGGCCTTCTTAAACTCTACTTTAGCCTGGCTATAGAGGCGTTGCCTAATCCTTGCCCTGGTGGGACTGTCTTAATCTGTTTTGCTGCTGTCTTTGCCGCTGTCAACATGTTACAGTTTGTTTTCCTTTCCTCCTCTTCTGATTGCTTGTAAGGCTAATTCACTGTGTTTACGGTGTTTAGTAGCCTCAGCTCTGCTTATGGCAGCGTGGACTGAGGGTGGGGGACGTGTTCTGACACTACAGACCGCCTGTTGGCGCCGTTGACTGGTTCCCGGAGGTTACAGGAAGGACATGCTGCCATGCAGTCTTGGCATCCATCCACCCTCGAGTCTTTCTAAAGACCGTTGTATGTATTTATATTTCTGCTTACGCAAATCCAACCGTTTTTGCCGATATGTTTCGTCAGAATTGGGGAATTTATCGCAGCCGTTTTGGCAACTGTTCAGCTAGGTGCGGAAACCATTGCTATTAGTAGAGGTACTTGAAAAGTGGGCTGCTGATACATTGTGTAAGGTCTGCCAGGAGCCTCTGGCACCCAGTGCGGGGTGGGGCTTGGGGCCTCTGGCACCCAGTGCGGGGTGGGGCTTGTGGCATCTGGCACCCAGTGCGGGGTGGGGCTTGTGGCATCTGGCACCCAGTGCGGGGTGGGGATTGGGGCCTCTGGCACCCAGTGCGGGGTGGGGCTTATGGCCTCTGGCACCCAGTGCGGGTGGCACCCATTGCGGGGTGTGGCTTGTGGCACCTGGCACCCAGTGCGGGGTGGGGCTTGGGGCCTCTGGCACCCAGTGCGGGGTGGGGCTTGGGCCCGATAAGGCGTGGGTTAGCAGGTGGGTGGTTGCTGAAGGAAAGGTTACAGGGTGTGGGGTGGTCATTGAAAGTAGTTCCGGAGTGTGGAGTGGTGAAGGACAGTAGTTCGGAGGCAGTAGTCTTTCTCTGCCTGGACCACATGTTAAGGCCATGATACATCTGGCAAAGTTTCGGTAACTTTGTGACCGAAACTTTATTTCCGAAACTTTTCACTGGTGTATCCTGAAATGTTTCGGTAACTTTGTGACCGAAACATTGTTTCCAAAGTTTCAACATGTTTGAATTTGGGACACAAGTTTCCGAAACAAGTTTCGGACACAAAGTTACCGAAACTTTTTAGATGTATCCTGGCCTTTATGTAACATGTTCGACGTCCCGTCTCCATTGATGTCTGCAGGGTGTTGACATTGGTGTTTGGTTATGGTCTTTTATTGATTTCCTGCGAGAGCCTTGCAGGGTTGAACCACGCCAATTGCATGGTGCTCGGGCCTTGAACCACGCCCATTGCATGGTGCTCGGGCCTTCAACCACGTCCATTGCATGGTGCTCGGGCCTTGAACCACGCCCATTGCATGGTGTTCGGGCCAACCAACCGTTGGAGGGGGGGGGGGGGCGGTTGCTCTGTCACATCTGTGACAAGTATTCATCATTTCCTGGTCAAATAATACTCTTCAGTCACCCCTTGTCCAGTGTTATGCCAGCCCTTCTAAAGTTATTTTTCATTCGTCAGTCGCCCCTTGTCCAGTGTTATGTCAACATTTCTAAAGTTATTCTTAATTTTTAAGTCTCCCCTTATTCAGTGTTATGTCAACCTTTCTAAAGTTATTCTTCAATCTTCAGTCGCCCCTTGTCTGATGTTATGCCAGCCCTTCTAAAGTTATTTTTCATTCGTCAGTCGCCCCTTGTCCAGTGTTATGCCAAACCTTATAAACTTATTTTTCCTCCTTGAGTCACCCCTTGTCCAGTGTTATGCCAACCCTTCTAAAGTTATTTTTCATTCGTCAGTCGCCCCTTGTCTGATGTTATGCCAACCCTTCTAAAGTTATTTTTCATTCGTCAGTCGCCCCTTGTCCAGTGTTGTGCCAACCCTTTTCAAGTTATTTTTCATTCTTGAGTCGCCCCTTGTTTGATGTTATGCCAAACCTTATAAAGTTATTTTTCATTCTTCAGTCGCCCTTTGTCTGGTGTTATGCCAACCCTTCTAAAGTTATTTTTCATTCGTCAGTCGCCCCTTGTCCAGTGTTGTGCCAACCCTTCTCAAGTTATTTTCCATTCGTCAGTCGCCCCTTGTCCAGTGTTGTGCCAAACCTTCTAAAGTGATTTTTCATTCTTCAGTCGCCCCTTGTCCATTGTTATGCCAAACCTTATAAAGTTATTTTTCCTTCTTGAGTCACCCCTTGTCCAGTGTTACGCCAACCCTTCTAAAGTTATTTTTCATTCGTCAGTCGCCCCTTGTCCATTGTTATGCCAACCCTTCTAAAGTTATTTTTCATTCGTCAGTCGCCCCTTGTCCAGTGTTATGCCAACCCTTCTAAAGTTATTTTTCATTCGTCAGTCGCTCCTTGTCCAGTGTTATGCCAACCCTTCTAAAGTTATTTTTCATTCGTCAGTCGCCCCTTGTCCAGTGTTATGCCAACCCTTCTAAAGTTATTTTTCATTCGTCAGTCGCTCCTTGTCCAGTGTTATGCCAACCCTTCTAAAGTTATTTTTCATTCGTCAGTCGCCCCTTGTCCAGTGTTATGCCAACCCTTCTAAATTTATTTTTCATTCGTCAGTCGCCCCTTGTCCAGTGTTATGTCAGTCCTTGTAAAGTTATTTTTCATTCGTCAGTCGCTCCTTCTCCAGTGTTATGCCAACCCTTCTAAAGTTATTTTTCATTCGTCAGTCGCCCCTTGTCCAGTGTTATGTCAGTCCTTGTAAAGTTATTGTTCATTCGTCAGTCGCCCCTTGTCCATTGTTATGCCAACCCTTCTAAAGTTATTTTTCATTCGTCAGTCGCCCCTTGTCCATTGTTATGCCAACCCTTCTAAAGTTATTTTTCATTCGTCAGTCGCCCCTTGTCCAGTGTTATGTCAGCCCTTCTAAAGTTATTTTTCATTCGTCAGTCGCCCCTTGTCCAGTGTTATGTCAACCCTTCTAAAGTTATTTTTCATTCGTCAGTCGCCCCTTGTCCAGTGTTATGCCAACCCTTCTAAAGTTATTTTTCATTCGTCAGTCGCCCCTTGTCCAGTGTTATGCCAACCCTTCTAAAGTTATTTTTCATTCGTCAGTCGCCCCTTGTCCAGTGTTATGCCAACCCTTCTAAAGTTATTTTTCATTCGTCAGTCGCCCCTTGTCCAGTGTTGTGCTAACCCTTCTAAAGTTTTTTTCATTCGTCAGTCGCCCCTTGTCCATTGTTATGCCAAACCTTCTAAAGTTATTTTTCATTCGTCAGTCGCCCCTTGTCCAGTGTTATGTCAGCCCTTCTAAAGTTATTTTTCATTCGTCAGTCGCTCCTTGTCCAGTGTTATGCCAACCCTTCTAAAGTTATTTTTCATTCGTCAGTCGCCCCTTGTCCAGTGTTATGCCAATCCTTCTAAAGTTACTTTTCATTCGTCAGTCGCCCCTTGTCCAGTGTTGTGCCAACCCTTCTAAAGTGATTTTTCATTCGTCAGTCGCCCCTTGTCCATTGTTATGCCAAACCTTCTAAAGTGATTTTTCATTCGTCAGTCGCCCCTTGTCCATTGTTATGCCAAACCTTCTAAAGTTATTTTTCATTCGTCAGTCGCCCCTTGTCCATTGTTGTGCAAAACCTTCTAAAGTTATTTTTCATTCGTCAGTCGCCCCTTGTCCATTGTTATGCCAAACCTTCTAAAGTTATTCTTCATTCGTCAGTCGCCCCTTGTCCATTGTTATGCCAAACCTTCTAAAGTTATTTTTCATTCGTCAGTCGCCCCTTGTCCATTGTTATGCCAAACCTTCTAAAGTTATTCTTCATTCGTCAGTCGCCCCTTGTCCATTGTTGTGCCAAACCTTTTAAAGTTATTTTTCATTCGTCAGTCGCCCCTTGTCCATTGTTATGCCAAACCTTCTAAAGTGATTTTCATTCGTCAGTCGCCCCTTGTCCATTGTTATGCCAAACCTTCTAAAGTTATTTTTCATTCGTCAGTCGCCCCTTGTCCATTGTTGTGCAAAACCTTCTAAAGTTATTTTTCATTCGTCAGTCGCCCCTTGTCCATTGTTATGCCAAACCTTCTAAAGTTATTCTTCATTCGTCAGTCGCCCCTTGTCCATTGTTATGCCAAACCTTCTAAAGTTATTTTTCATTCGTCAGTCGCCCCTTGTCCATTGTTATGCCAAACCTTCTAAAGTTATTCTTCATTCGTCAGTCGCCCCTTGTCCATTGTTGTGCAAAACCTTCTAACGTTATTTTTCATTCGTCAGTCGCCCCTTGTCCAGTGTTATGTCAGCATGTCTAAAGTTATTCTTCACTTATTCGGCCGTGGTTCAGTGTCATTCTTCAGTATGCCACCCTAGTCCCGTGTTATGTCTCGTCTACACGTTGGCCTTGGTCTGGTCATTGCACACACCATGTGGGAAGCAGGGATACATGGACTTAGAGGGAACCCGTTGGTAGGACCGCTCACAAAGTTCATTTAAACTCATTTACCTCTGCTTACTTCTCAATCCCACTGTGCGGCCAGATGGCCATCTTCAAGGTCATTGCTCGGCCCGAAGGTCGCAGGCTACTGCGGGCCCCAGGCCCATACGCCTGGTGTGCTGTGTTTGACCGCGGAAATAGCGCCATCATTCAGGAGAGTGAAACAATTTGGCGGCCTGAAGATGCCCTGCTCCCTAACATAACGCTGTTCCGTCGGAGAAAAACATCTCTGACCCCTTTGGCGGACTGTCTGAGTCCATCCCCACCGCCTGGCTTTATGATCCAAGCCGTGTACCACAGCTCACTGGCTGATCGAGGCTCAGCTTGCCGATCACCTGCCCCTGCCTGCCCGCACCCCCCGCCCACCGTGTACCACAGCTCACTGGCTGATCGAGGGTCAGCTTGCCGATCACCTGCCCCTGCCTGCCCCTGCCTGCCCGCACCCCCCCCCCCCGCCCACCGTGTACCACAGCTCACTGGCTGATCGAGGCTCAGCTTGCCGATCACCTGCCATTAACGTGCCCCTGCCTGCCCCTGCCTGCCCGCACCCCCCGCCCGCCGGAATAGACAGTTGGCCTGGCGAGTACTCCTCCCCCGCGGCGATTCCTAACGACGTATTGGCCATCCCTTCCACCGTCAGAGGTGCGCTACGACGCAACGGCTGTAGCGGGGGGGGGGGGGGCAGGTCCGTGGGGGTGACGGGGGGAGGCAGGTCCGTGGGGGGTGACGGGGGGAGACAGGTCCGTGGGGGTGACTAGGGGGAGGCTAGTCTATGGGGGTTGACTGGCCTGGGGTCCGTGGGGGTGACTGGGTTGGGGTCCGTGGGGGTGACAGGGCTGGGGTCCGTGGGGGTGACTGGGTTGGGGTCCGTGGGGGTGACGGGGCTGGGGTCCGTGGGGGTGACGGGGATGGGGACCGTGGGGGTGACTGGGATGGGGCCCGTGGGGGTGACGGGGATGGGGACCGTGGGGGTGACTGGGATGGGGCCCGTGAGGGTGACTGGGATGGGGCCCGTGGGGGTGACTGGGCTGGGTTCCGTGGAGGTGACGGTGACGGTGACGGTGATGGGGACCGTGAGGGTGACTGGGTTGGGGTCCGTGGGGGTGACTGGGTTGGGGTCCGTGAGGGTGACTGGGATGGGGCCCGTGGAGGTGACGGGGCTGGGGTCCGTGGGGGTGACTGGGTTGGGGACCGTGGGGGTGACGGGGATGGGGACCGTGGGGGTGACTGGGATGGGGCCCGTGAGGGTGACTGGGATGGGGCCCGTGGGGTGACTGGGCTGGAGTCCGTGGCTCGCGGTGGCTGTCTGTCACCGTCACGTGCACGACCCTTCACTGCGGAAGTCGAGGTAGTTCACTTGATATCAGACCGGAAGTGAACATGGCCACGTGGCTACACAGGGGTTGTTAAGTTGCTTGCTTTCGACGAAGATACCGTGATGTGAAGATATGGAGAGAGACCCATGTAGGTGGGGGGAGGGGGGGGGTGTCATTGACACTGTTCTAAGAACATATGCGTCATGTGACTGACTACATCGCCTCGCTGTCTGCCTTGAAAGTGACAAGTTTGGCGCTTTTCTTGTTTTACCTACCCCTACCCCCCCCCCCCAACCGTGGCCCACCTGTGCCACCTAACGTCCCACCTCCCTACGTACCGCTACCGTGTCCTGTTGCACCTGGTAACTAAGGCCTACGTTCTGATTGCGAACCCTTTGCGGGAGTACCTCAATGAGGACCTACCCCCTGCGGTGTACGTCTATCTGTGATGGACATGCCCTGTGAGGCGCAATCTGCGCCGGCTTATGTACCAATACCTATTGCCTGTGCCCCCCCCCCACCCCACTCCCGCATCCCACCACGTGGTCTGTAATGCAGCACCTCACCCCCTACCCCCTCCCCACTGAGGCCGTGGTGACCATGCACACAGCGTTGCCCTGATCTCATTGCCCTGATCTCGTTGCCCTGATCTCGTTGCCCCGATCTCGTTGCCCTGATCTCGTTGCCCTGATTTCATTGCTCTGATCTCGTTGCCCCGATCTCGATCTCGTTGCGGTTGATCTAGATCTGCTGCAGGTTTACAGGGGTGTAATTATGGCCAGTACCATGTGTTCATGGCCTGGTGATATCTCTTCACCTTACACACGGCATGACCAACGGGTACCCTGTTCTCACTGATACCTGTGGCTGTTCCGCCCCGCCCCGCCCCCCTTCCCGTGGCTAAAGGGTACCCTCCTCCCACCTGTGTGACCTCCCTGTCTGACTTCCCTGTCTGACCTCCCTGTCTGACCTCCCTGTCTGACCTCCCTGTCTGACCTCCCTTTCGTCCTTGCAGCCTACAGATTCCAGGAGAACCTGCTGAAGACGATGATGCAGATTGAGAACACGTTCTTTGACCTGGCGGCCTCGTCTTCCCAGAACGCCCTCGTCATCTGCGACCGCGGCACCATGGACGCCTCGGCCTGTGAGTACAGCGCCCCCTGGCAAATGGCCAGCCAGTCTGCGCCGACCCGGGCACGCCAGTGGGGCCTTGGTCCTGTAATTCACGCCTTGGCTACGCTAATGGATAAACACACCCAGCAACACATCTACTGATTGATTCTGTATAGGTTGTTCGACTTAATTATTAATCTGTGGTACAGGTGGTGGTGGCCGTGGATAGTTAAGGTGGGTGTCGCCGGCCCCGGGGGGTCAGGGCGGTGGAGGGGCCGGCAGTACAGCGGCCAAGGGTGTAACGGCGGGTCGCCCTGTGTAACGGAGTATGTTACAGTGCGTAACACAGAACACGGCATCAGTCAGACCACGTGGTCAGGTAAGTGGAACACGTGACCTAAAGACGAGACTTTTCGGCCGCTCGGCGTGTGAGAGTTTGATCTGTCCCACTATATAGCGGGGTTGTGTCCTTAACCTGGGCGTCCCCTGGGTGCGGCTGGCCGTGTGGCTGACCCAGGCGTCCCCTGGGTGTGGCTGGCCGTGTGGCTGACCCAGGCGTCCCCTGGGTGTGGCTGGCCGTGTGGCTGACCCAGGCATTCCCTGGGTGCGGCTGGCCGTGTGGCTGACCCAGGCGTCCCCTGGGTGCGGCTGGCCGTGTGGCTGACCCAGGCGTCCCCAGGGTGTGGCTGGCCGTGTGGCTGACCCAGGCGTCCCCAGGGTGTGGCTGGCCGTGTGGCTGACCCTGTGAGGTAAGGGTAGCGCCACCTGGTGGCGTGCTTCGCTCGCTGGTCAAAGGGTTGAGAACCTTGAGACTGCTGTTTTGGAGCGGCCGTCGTTTCAGTGTTGTCTGCGCGGAGGCCGTTCGTACCGAGAACGACCACCAGGGGCCACGCCGGTCTGTGCGGGCTCAGGTAACGGTGTAAGTATGCGGCGGCCGGACTCGGGTCTATATTTAGTCCTGACGCCGAGGCCGCGGCGGCAACCTTCTGGATGTAGACCCGGGTGTTTGGCGGCGAGGCCACGGCGGCCCCCTTCTGGATGAAGGAGGCGGTAAGGCTGATCTGGACGAATGGGGCGGCGGCGCCGGGGGGGTGGGGGGGGAGGTGGCATCCTGGCTAACGGAGTACTGGCCGTAGTTTTCCAGCCTGGGGTCCGCCCCCGCTCCGGCCCACGCCCCGCTCGGTTAGCGCCCCCCCCCGGCTACCCCCCAGGTACACCGCGTGTGTCGAGAAGTTCTCTGCTCAGCTGCCCCAGACCTAATGACTTCCGGGCCAATATAAATACCAACAGCTTTACGACTAGGCTTCTTTAATCCAACGAGAGATGGTTGCTTTCTCCCTTTCCTCCCTCGTCCTGCTTGAACTGTTCCTCTTCCAGAAGGTACAGTTCACGACCACCGATATGTAGGTCTCGCCTCATTCACGGTATCGCCTGTTGCCTCCCACTATATTGGAGCTAACCCAGTTGAATGTAGGAAATAAATATAGACTGCTAACCATTGTGTGTGCCTCTGAGGTCGTGGAGGGGCCGCAATGCACTTAGTGTCTCACTGTGGTGGGAGTGCCCTGACGTCTCACTGTGGTGGGAGTGCTCTGACGAACAACGCCTAAAGGTTATAGATCTGTATGTTTGTACATCACCAATAACAGGTTTAAAGGGTAGGTTGGCGGCTGGGGTTGTGGTCTACAGTAGGCCATGTGCTGACCATGTACAGCCTCAGCGTCATTTTATTTCTGACATTTCATTTTTTGCGTGTCTAGTGAAAGCCCCGACCGGGACAGGCCGTCGGATCTCTTCCTGCGTTCGTAGCATTAACCATTGTGTTGTGTTTGATGGGTTGTATTGACATTATGAGGCCTCCGCCAACACGTACTGTTGGCGGCCGCGGCCGGGGAGCTCTAGGTGTTGTGGTTTGTAGCAGAATCTCTTACTTAAATGACGGCTGTAGATTAACACATATGCTGTTCTTTGTGATTCTGTGTTTTTTTTACTGAAATAAACTGGGTATGGATGAGGTTTATACAGTCATATTATTATGTACTGCATGAATATTAAAGAAAATAAAGAAAGCTGCTATGATCGGACAGTTTTAAGTCGAAAGCTTACGGTACAACACTGTATGCCGTTAATGTAGACCCCAGGGCGAACTTCCACTTATAGAGTTCCCCTAAATTTTGTTCTTTCAGACCAGACCAGGTAAGATCACTGTTCTAGCACGACCACCAGTGACAGCGAGCAGGCGGCCTCCGTGACCTCACCTCTGACCTTGAGTTGGGTTAGTGGTCTTCATGATGACGCGGCACACAGATAAAGCCAATAAGCTTTCAGGAGAGAACGTGATCGCTTTAACCGCCATGACAGATGAAGACTATTCGAGAAGAAGTTGCCTTCCTGGCCGGAGTGAGGCGCTTACAACGCTGCTAGTCGGCTGCCCCGTTGTCTCTAACCAGACCAGGACCCTCCCTGTGTATGCTGTATTAATACTAGCCGTATGGAATAGACATAGCAGGGTGGAATGATATTTTGGCTTGGTTAATAGCTTCTCTCGTTAATTTAATTCCTTAGTTGATTTTTGTTCCATTAAGTCTGGAAGCCTGAGTGTTGAATAAGAAGGCATGCGTTGATGACACTAGTCCTCACTCCTAGTATGGCTTTAAGTTGTACCTCACAACGGAGCTGCGGAGGGAGGTTCTGGTGATAACTAGTGCTATGACTAACAACCGTTGTGGGGTGGGTTGACCGTGGGATCCCGGTCAGTGACACACCTTGTCATTGACCGCTGCCAGAGACTGGGGTATGGTACACTGGGTTATAGTATGCTGGGGTATAGTACACTGGGGTATAGTACACTGGGGTATGGTACACTTGAGGTATGGTACACTGGGTTATAGTATGCTGGGGTATAGTACACTGGGGTATAGTACACTGGGGTATGGTACACTTGAGGTATGGTACACTGGGGTATAGTACTCGGGGGGTATAGTACACTGGGGTATGGTACACTGGGGTATGGTACACTGGGTTATAGTATGCTGGGGTATAGTACACTGGGGTATAGTACACTGGGGTATGGTACACTTGAGGTATGGTACACTGGGGTATAGTACTCGGGGGGTATAGTACACTGGGGTATGGTACACTGGGGTATAGTACACTGGGTTATAGTACACTGGGGTATAGTACACTTGAGGTATAGTACACTTGAGGTATGGTACACTGGGGTATAGTGCTCTGGGTTATGGTGCACTGGGGTGTAGTACGCTGGGGTATAGTACACTGGGGTATAGTATGCTGGGGTATAGTACACTGGGGTATGGTACACTTGAGGTATGGTACACTGGGGTATAGTACTCGGGGGTATAGTACACTGGGGTGTAGTACATTTGAGGTATAGTACATTTGAGGTATAGTACACTGGGGTATAGTACCCGGGGGTATAGTACACTGGGGTATGGTACACTGGGGTATAGTACACTGGGTTATAGTACACTGGGTTATAGTACACTGGGGTATAGTACACTGGGGTATAGTACACTTGAGGTATGGTACACTGGGGTATGGTACACTGGGGTATAGTACACTGGGTTATAGTACACTGGGTTATAGTACACTGGGGTATAGTACACTGGGGTATAGTACACTTGAGGTATGGTACACTGGGGTATGGTGCACTGGGGTGTAGTACGCTGGGGTATAGTATACTGGGTATAGTACACTGTATATACTATACGGTTTAATACAATCTGGGTTGACCTTTAACTGAGGTGGGGGGTAGCTGTTTTATAACTTCCACGTGGCAAAGGGACCTGGCAAGCAGTTAAAAGAAAGCTTTGTTTTCTGGGGTCAGTAAAAACTGTAAAATTAGTTCTTGCTAAGTGCTGGGAACCCTGTGTCAGATGCCGTCTCGTGGACATTGTGTGTATGGCCTCTGCTGGACAAAGATTGCAATTACCAATTAACGAGAGATAGCGGTAGAGGCACTGTTTACATGCAGGTAGCTCATCACAGTATGGGTACTACGTCATCACAATATGGGTTCTACGTCATTACAATATGGGTGCTACGTCATCGCAATGTGGGCACTGCTGCCTGGTTTGATGCGTGAGCGGCAATACTGATCAGGCCCTATGTAAGCACAATAACGATCAAGTGATATGTACTCTGTTGATTATCGTGTGGGCGTACAATATCTGGCTGTACTTAAACATGGCGGCTGTGGGTAGTCCAGGCCGACGTGCTGTGAGTGAGGTGTACAGCGTGTGGCCCAGGACGGCTGGGAGGGGCGTCTCTGTGGCGATCGCTCTGAGTTTGTACCACTTTCACAAAAAGTGCGGGAAAATGCCGGGTTTGTGGTAAGCTTGGCCAGGTGAGTGTCTACAAGGTCTCTAAGTTAATCCTCTGGGGGTTCAAATGTATATCGTGACCTTGCTTAACTAGATGAGTTTTCTTGTCATGAACCGGTTTTAAACAGAATTAATACAGATTTTGTCATGACGAAATGACGTCATTGTATTATTTACTGCGGACATGCTATACGTCACTTTTGTGTTCCACGTTCCGTTGATGTTATGTGGTGTCCGCAAACATTCCGGCTCGTCACCGTCAGATTAAACAAAAACCCCTTGGATGTCTAGTCTCGGCACCTTTCTGGTGTAAGTCCACCATTAATATGGGGTTGAACCGTGTGGAAGAGAGAAAACTAACGTTTTCGTTTTTGTTGTTAAAATATGTGTATTATTGACCGCGTTATAATCCAAATGGAAAGACCGCTTTAACCATTGTGTAAAGAGCGTAGACTTGTGACTCCGCGGAGAGGTGGTGCCATTGGAGCTCGGAGGGTCGCCAGCCTACCCGAATGAACGAGTTTCAGGCTCTCTAAGTTGTTACCGCAAGGCCAATGGTTGAATGCATTGGATATTCCACATGTGTGACCTCTAATACCCTGAGAGAATTGTAACCTCCGATGACTGAAAGAGGAAACATCTCGTTTGCGTTGGAGGTCCACCTTAATCCACCAACTAATTCAAAGTGCAGCAATTGGATTTCCGTTCTGTGGCCACCCTTCTCAACACTCTGCATTGGACTACAGAACAGAAGGTGACGGCGCGGTGTATGTTGAACCGTCGTTAAGACAACTGTTGTGACGACACGTGGTGTCGATCAGCACCCGACCTGATTCCATGAACTTCACGGTATCCTTGGTGAGGGGCCCCACGTGACCGATCAGTACGTCCTGTAACTCACGGGATTGACGTCAGATTCAACGGATCCCAAAGACTCGACAAGAGGCGTGGAACGACGACTGAGCTACAGTGTAAACCATAATGACCTTGACCTTAATCGTAATGAAACCAGTTACAAGAACAGGAGACAGACACTGAGACAACCAATCATAAGACAGGAACAGGGGACACTGAAACAACCAATCACAACTCAGGAACAGGAGACACTGAGACAACCAATCATAAGACTGGAACAGGACACTGAGACAACCAATCACAAGACAGGAACAGGAGAGACTGAGACAACCAATCATAAGACAGGAACAGGAGACACTGAGACAACCAATCATAAGACAGGAAGAGGAGACACTGAGACAACCAATCACAAGACAGGAACAGGAGACACTGAGACAACCAATCATAAGACAGGAACAGGAGTCACTGAGACAACCAATCACAAGACAGAAACAGGAGGAAAGGAGGCAGCCAATCACAGCACAGGAACAGGAGGAAATGAGACAGCCAATCAATATACAAAAGCAGAAGACATTGAGACAGCCAATCGCAAGACAGGAACAGGAGGAAACTGAGACAGCCAATCACAAGACAGGATCAGGAAACACCAAGACAGCCAGTCACAACCCAAGGGATGAGAAGGCTCGGCAGACTGCTGTCTGGTTGCTGCGTTTGTAGGACGCTATAACATGATCATCACAGTTATGAATCTGAGTTGCTGATGTTTATTTAATCTTTTAAGTCTGGTGTAAAGTGCAGTGCCGATTCTGTCCAAGGCTGTATGTTTTAGGTAAGGGCTCGAGTGTTACAGTAAGTGTTACAGGGGCTCGAGTGTTACAGTAAGTGCTGCCCGTATACTGTGCCCTTAACCCCAGTTGTTTCAGCCAGACGAGAGGGCAGTCTCCATCAGACTCGAACCAGTCCTCGTGCGGGCCTTGCTCCGCCATAGCGTGTAAGGGGGTCCATTCGCCAGGTGGCGCTTGAGGTGTTGCTGTGGCGCTGTGTTGCCGGCGGCGCTGACGACTTGTCTTCTTGCAGACCTGAAGGCCAGTCAGTGGGAGCGGATGAAGGGGGACAACCAGTGGAACGAGGTGGACATGCGCGACTCCCGCTACAACCAGGTCATCCACATGGTGTCCGCCTCCAAGGGGGCCGAGGTGTTCTACCGCACGGACAACCACGCCACGAGGCACGAGGGCATTGAGCTGGCGCGCACCCTCGACACCATCACCTCGCAGGTAACCATGGTCACGGCGCCAGGGATGTCCTTGGGGCCATTGAGGGGGGGTGGGGGGTCGCCATCTAGACTAAAGTATTGGGACGATTCAGCGCCGCCATTTTGTCTAAACAGAGATAGCGCCGCCATTTTGTCTACATGGGAATTAGGGCCGCCATTTTGTCTAAACGGAGTTAGCGCCGCCATTTTGTCTACATGGAGTTAGCGCCGCCATTTTGTCTACATGGAGTTAGCGCCGCCATTTTGTCAGCATGGAGTTAGGGCCGCCATTTTGCCCAGGCCAAGTGAAGCATTGGGACTAGTTGTCGCAGCCGTCTAGTTAGCCGACCCAGCTACCCTGTCTATGTCATGTGACCACGCTCCCGCCACGGCTTCAGCAGCTTGGGAGCGGTCTGTCGCCGGGTCCTTGCCTCGGCCTACACAGACGGGTGGCGGTCAGGCAGGGTGTGTGGAGTGCGGGGTGACGGCCTCCACGGCTCGACGTGATTATAACGGGTGATCTCAACGCAGATAGCATGTGTTTGCAGGCCTGGGTTGGTCATCCCTACTATGACGTCATCGACAACTCGACGGATTTCGAGAGAAAGATTGTCCGAATGATGGCCGTAAGTAAACCCTTTTTCAACGTTTATGTAAAAACGTTAATGTTTGACAGTGACTTTAACGCACATATTGGGTGTCTTGTCCACCTTCGCCCCTGTTCGCAAACAGTTCAATGTCTTACGGGTAGGATTACGTTTTATAGTGTTGTTATCATCCATGGCTTGCTGTCTTGCCTGTTGACGTCACGTCCTGTTTTATTACAGGCGGTGGTGAATCGCCTGGGTATCGAGGCGGGTGACCGGCTGTCTCTGGACAGCAGGAAGCGCAAGTTCTTGGTCACCAGCCTTCCCGATGAACTGGTGAGAGCCTAGCCTGCGTGACCTCTGTCACCCTACATATAACCTCTGCTCTGACCTCTGGCACCCGACGAAGTGACCTCTGGCACCCGATAGATGACCTCTGGCGCCCAACATGATCCGAAATATCAACGCGATGCACATTTTGTATTCGCATAAATATGGGACTTTATTGGGATCATAATGAAAATTGTATTTGGATCTTTACGTTTTGGGATTTTTGTTCGTAGTGTTATGAAATTGTATTCTTAGTATATATGGGGATCGTATCCATATCGCTGTATACTCCAAATATTTGCCAGACGTAGTCCCGTTATTATTGTTATGACGTGAGTGCTGACTGCCCTGTGTGTTTGCCAGACGTACCCGCAGTTCCAAGACTTCATCGTGGTGCACGACTACCTGGTGACCCCCAACCAGAAGATGCAGGCTCGCATCCGGCGCCGGGGCCAGAACGGTCAGTCCCCCCCCCCCCCGCATCCCTGGCCCCCTCCACCCTCTGCCCGCCTCTCACCATGCACCTCTCCGCGGCGACTTCAATGCACTAATGGGCGTGTACATAATCTGTAATGTAGAGCTTAGGAGCCACCGCCTCCGCCAGCGAGTCGCTAGTGTATGTAGAGTCCTCTGGCCATGTATTGGTTAATCTCTGCTAACTTTTAGTCGGGTAGTTTCTTGTCTGGTAACCTGTAAATAAGCAGTAAGTGTGATGATAGTTATTCAGCGTGGCGCTATCGGAGCAAGGACCGGGTGAGGACGACATGGTTCGTGCCGCATGCTTCAGCCCGTCTCTGATGACTGTCTGCAGCTGTGGACAGGACCCCCCCTCCCCCTCCCAACCATTATCAACAGTCTGGGCGGCACCCCCCCTCCCCCAACCATTGTCAATAATCTGGGCAGCACCCCCCCCCCCCCCACCCACCCCAAACCAGAAGCAACCGTCTAGACAGGATCACCCCCCGCCCTACCGTAAGCAACCGTCTAGACAGGATCAGCCCCTACCCTACCCTTAGCAACCGTCTAGACAGGATCAGCCCCCCCCCCCTACCCGTAGCAACCGTCTAGACGGGATCACTCCCCGCCCTACCGCAAGCAACCGTCTAGACAGGATCAGCCCCTACCCTACCCTTAGCAACCGTCTAGGCAGGATCAGCCCCCCCCCCTACCCGTAGCAACCGTCGAGACAGGATCAGCCACCCCCACTAACCTTAGCAACCGTCTAGACGGGATCAGCCCCCCCCTCCCCACCGTAAGCAACCGTCTAGACAGGATCAGCGCCCCCACCTACCGTAAGCAATCGTCCAGACAGGATCAGCCCCCCCCCCCCTCCTTCCCTCGCCACTAAAACAGTGACGCCCCCCCCCCTCCCCTACATATGATCCTACGTGCTGCTTTTTGGCGTTTCGCATTGATGCATATTTCCTTGTGTTTGTGCTGTTTCCTTGGATGTTATTAAACCTCACCCAAGAGTCAACATATGTGATCGAATGCGTCCAGTTACGAAGGTATTATTTTCCTTGTTATATAGCGTTTGTACTGATACACATTGCGACCATTAAAGGTAGCGGGCAGTGGCTAGTCGCCCAGGCAACGCAGGCCGCCTCGGATCGATCACGTGTGTTGATGACGTGTGTGTGTGTGTGATGACGTCACTAACCGACTCCCCGGTCACCGCTCTCGGTACGCTTTCGTTTTCAGTGTCGTGGGACGCTCAGCAAAAGCGCTGGAATCTCGAGACCGGTAAGTGGGTCAGCGGCTCCTCCCCTCCCCCTCCCCCTCCCCCTCCCCTCACCTGCCCCCCGCGTCATGTCCAGGGAGCACCAGGGGGTGGGTGGGGGTGGAGTGGTCATGGCTTGTGTGTGGATTGGACCCAGGCCAGGTAAGGCGTTCTAGCGGCGGGCAGTAACACCAGGGGCGCCGCTAGGGGCGCTGTCACGAGCGCCTCTATTAGTCGGCGTGAGGGATGTCACGTGATCCACACCGGGTAAGGTCGCCCGATCGACCTGACTTGACATGACCCGATTTCACCTGACTTGGCCTAATCTGACCTGACCTGACTATCTGGCCTGATGTGGCCAGACCTGGCTATCTAACCTGGTATAATATGACCTGATCTAATCTGATCTGGCCCGACCTGACCAGACCTAATCTCACCTGTCCTGACATAATCCCACCTGACCAGACCTAATCTCACCTGTCCTGACCTAATCTCACCTGACCAGACCTAATCTCACCTGTCCTGACCTAATCTCACCTGTCCTAACCTAATCTCACCTGACCAGACCTAATCTCACCTGTCCTGACATAATCCCACCTGACCAGACCTAATCTCACCTGTCCTGACCTAATCTCACCTGACCAGACCTAATCTCACCTGTCCTGACCTAATCTCACCTGTCCTAACCTAATCTCACCTGACCAGACCTAATCTCACATGTCCTGACATAATCTTACCTGACCTGACCTAATCTCACCTGTCCTGACCTAATCTCACCTGTCCTGACCTAATCTCACATGTCCTGACATAATCTCACCTGTCCTGACATAATCTCACCTGACCTGACCTAATCTCACATGTCCTGACATAATCTTACCTGACCTGACCTAATCTCACCTGTCCTGACCTAATCTCACCTGACCAGACCTAATCTCACCTGTCTTGACATAATCCCACCTGACCAGACCTAATCTCACCTGTCCTGACCTAATCTCACCTGACCAGACCTAATCTCACATGTCCTGACATAATCTCACCTGTCCTGACATAATCTCACCTGACCTGACCTAATCTCACATGTCCTGACATAATCTTACCTGACCTGACCTAATCTCACCTGTCCTGACCTAATCTCACCTGTCCAGACCTAATCTCACCTGTCCTGACCTTATCTCACCTGACCAGACCTAATCTCACCTGTCCTGACATAATCCCACCTGACCAGACCTAATCTCACCTGTCCTGACCTAATCTCACCTGTCCTGACCTAATCTCACCTGACCAGACCTAATCTCACCTGTCCTGACATAATCCCACCTGACCAGACCTAATCTCACCTGTCCTGACCTAATCTCACCTGACCAGACCTAATCTCACATGTCCTGACATAATCTCACCTGTCCTGACATAATCTCACCTGACCTGACCTAATCTCACATGTCCTGACATAATCTTACCTGACCTGACCTAATCTCACCTGTCCTGACCTAATCTCACCTGTCCAGACCTAATCTCACCTGTCCTGACCTTATCTCACCTGACCAGACCTAATCTCACCTGCCCTGACCTAATCTCACCTGACCAGACCTAATCTCACCTGTCCTGACCTAATCTCACCTGACCAGACCTAATCTCACATGTCCTGACATAATCTCACCTGACCAGACCTAATCTCACCTGTCCTGACATAATCTCACCTGACCTGACCTAATCTCACGTGTCCTGACCTAATCTCACCTGACCAGACCTAATCTCACCTGTCCTGACCTAATCTCACCTGACCAGACCTAATCTCACCTGACCAGACCTAATCTCACCTGACCAGACCTAATCTCACCTGTCCTGACATAATCTCACCTGACCTGACCTAATCTCTCATGTCCTGACATAATCTCACCTGACCAGACCTAATCTCACTTGACCAGACCTAATCTCACCTGTCCTGACCTTATCTCACCTGACCAGATCTAATCTCACCTGTCCTGACCTAATCTCACCTGTCCTAACCTAATCTCACCTGACCAGACCTAATCTCACTTGACCAGACCTAATCTCACCTGTCCTGACCTTATCTCACCTGACCAGACCTAATCTCACCTGTCCTGACCTAATCTCACCTGTCCTAACCTAATCTCACCTGACCAGACCTAATCTCACTTGACCAGACCTAATCTCACCTGACCAGACCTAATCTCACCTGTCCTGACCTTATCTCACCTGTCCTGACCTAATGTCACCTGACCAGACCTAATCTCACCTGTCCTGACCTAATCTCACCTGTCCTAACCTAATCTCACCTGACCAGACCTAATCTCACCTGACCAGACCTAATCTCACCTGGCCTGACCTAATCTCACCTGTCCTGACCTAATCTCACCTGACCAGACCTAATCTCACCTGACCAGACCTAATCTCACCTGACCAGACCTAATCTCATCTGACCAGACCTAATCTCACCTATCCTGACCTAATCTCACCTGTCCTGACCTGATCTCACCTGACTAGATCTAATATCACCTGTCCTGACATAATCTCGCCTGGCCTGACCTAATTTAACCTGACCTGGCCTGGCCTGGGTTTGTATGTGTTCTTCGTGGCGCCCTCTGTGTGAAGATCCTTGCGGTGACGAAGTGAAGTATCGGTCGCGGGTTTCTTGCGGTAGGCGGCGCGTCAGTCGGCCGGGGGCTGGTCTCCCGCCTCCCGTAGCCTTGTAGTCTGTGTTTGATAGCGCCCATCACCGCCACGCCCCCTCTCCCACTCTCGCATAGCCATTCTCTCTGCATCTTTCTCTCCACGACCCGGGCGCAGTGTGTCACTTGACTTTTGCATGCTTCCAGGTCCAGGTGTTATCTGGGAGAAGCTGTTAATATGTGCACCCCCCCCCCCCTCCCCCGCCAGCGAGTGTCAGCCCTGGGTGGTGGGTCAGGGCCCGTGTGGTGTTGGGCTGTGTACATGTGGCTGTCTGGTTCCTTGCAGACGGACCCACCGATAATCGATACCAGGTCCTCAGCGTCTCCATTGGCGAGAAGGCTGACCAGGAGTCCCACCCCGTTTTCATTTACGGAACGGACCAAGACTTTAGTAGGCCATCTTGTATTTTGGCATCCCAGCCCCTGCCTTCTGCCCTCAGACGTCATTATAGCACTGCCAATTGCTTTGTTGCACTGTAATTATTGCATTTTGTCCGCGACTCGTGGCTGCAGCCTTCTTTCCCCGTAACCAAGGAACCGTAACCATGGACCTGTTGCCAGGGACCCGTAACCATGGAAGCATGATAAATTCCCTGACATTAGTTTCTTTGTTAAGTCACAAGTGAAATCATGCGAACCCGATGACAAATTTACTTCATACATAAAATGACGTATATCGAGTCATGTTGTACACAAGCTTTACTTTTTTTTGGCCAAATTTTGCTTGAAATTAAAAGTGGTGAATATTTTTTGGGGGGGGAGGGGGGGGGAGGGTGGAGACACTGAGAAGCGACTGGTATCCACACCGGTCGATTTGGTGAATTAAAACAACGGCTAGAATAAGTCTTTTTATACGCTTTGGGCATCCTATTAGCACAATGTGATATATATATATATACGAATAGTTTTATATATTCAAGCGAATTTGTCATGTATCGAAAGTGTCATCATTCAGTGGTCACGTCTGCAAGTGTTGTTATGTGGGAGCATTTCTCTGGTACACCGGTCCTGGGTAGCATGTGACGTCACCGATGTACCGCCGGGACTGTCTCACGGTTACCCTGTGACGTCACGGAGGTCCCGCCGGGACTGTCTCGCGGTTACTCTGTGACGTCACGGAGATCCTGCCAGGACTGTCTCACGGTTACCCTGTGACGTCACGGAGGTCCCGCCGGGACTGCCTCGCGGTTACCCTGTGACGTCACGGAGGTCCCGCCGGGACTGCCTCGCGGTTACCCTGTGACGTCACGGAGGTCCTGCCAGGACTGTCTCACGGTTACCCTGTGACGTCACGGAGGTCCGGCCGGGACTGCCGCGCGGTTACCCTGTGACGTCACGGAGGTCCCGCCGGGACTGCCTCGCGGTTACCCTGTGACGTCACGGAGGTCCCGCCGGGACTGCCTCGCGGTTACCCTGTGACGTCACGGAGGTCCCGCCGGGACTGTCTCACGGTTACCGTGTGACGTCACGGAGGTCCCGCCGGGACTGCCTCGCGGTTACCCTGTGACGTCACGGAGGTACCGCCGGGACTGCCTCGCAGTTACCCTGTGACGTCACGGAGGTCCCGCCGGGACTTCCTCGCGGTTACCCTGTGACGTCACGGAGGTCCCGCCGGGACTTCCTCGCGGTTACCCTGTGACGTCACGGAGGTCCCGCCAGGACTGCCTCGCGGTTACCCTGTGACGTCACGGAGGTCCCGCCGGGACTGCCTCGTACGGACCGCAGAAATGCTCCCTGGGTTGTGTACAGTGGAGTGAAGTGACTGGCTTGGAGTGTTCCATAGTGAGACGACCGTCACTGATTGGTTTATTGGTCGTAAACAGATTATTTCCCCGACCTTGGATTAACCTTGTGATTTGGCTCCAATTGAACAGATTTGTTTCACAAGGCTAATACCTTAAGCAACATTTATTGAGCAGTTTTCTTTCTGTCAGTCGGACGCAGCCGTACACGCTGAACGTTAACCTACAAACCCTGTCACTGGGCAGGCGTTGGTGGGCGTCCTGCCATGATGTATTGGCTGTTAGTAATGCTAATGAGACTCACTAGATGCTCGCCGGAAATGCTAATGGGAGAAGTTTTGATTTAGTTTCTGTTTTTGTCGTTACATTTAGTGCTTTGGTTTCGACTCCTGGTTTGGTTTCGAATGTTTCCCGGGTGACCTTTTCACCTTTGTTTCAAATGTTGCCTTGTTAAGCAGTTGATTTGGTATTCAGCTGCCGAGATTGATAAATAGTTTGGTTTCTTACAACGAGTTACTTTGCTTTATTCTACTAACAAATATTCCATGGGAAGTGATATGGATAATAAGATGACTGAGTTCAGTGATGTTGTTACGCTTACGGTCACCGCCCTCCATAGCGAGTGTGTATCCGAAACAGCCTGTGTGCAGACCGCCCCAGATCACAGTGGGGTCTGGTGCCTGTGTGCAGACCGCCCCAGATCACAGTGGGGTCTGGTGCCTGTGTGCAGACCGCCCCAGATCACAGTGGGGTCTGGTGCCTGTGTGCAGACCGCCACAGACCACAGTGGGGTCTTGTGCCTGTGTGCAGACCGCCCCAGATCACAGTGGGGTCTGGTGCCTGTGTGCAGACCGCCCCAGATCACAGTGGGGTCTGGTGCCTGTGTGCAGACCGCCCCAGATCACAGTGGGGTTTGGTGGCTGTGTGCAGACCGCCCCAGATCACAGTGGGGTTTGGTGGCTGTGTGCAGACCGCCCCAGATCACAGTGGGGTTTGGTGCCTGTGTGCAGACCGCCACAGACCACAGTGGGGTCTGGTGGCTGTGTGCAGACCGCCACAGACCACAGTGGGGTTTGGTGGCTGTGTGCAGACCGCCACAGACCACAGTGGGGTCTGGTGGCTGTGTGCAGACCACCACAGACCACAGTGGGGTCTGGTGGCTGTGTACAGACCTCCACAGACCACAGTGGGGTCTGGTGGCTGTGTGCAGACCGCCACAGACCACAGTGGGGTCTGGTGGCTGTGTGCAGACCGCCACAGACCACAGTGGGGTCTGGTGGCTGTGTGTAGACCGCCACAGACCACAGTGGGGTCTGGTGGCTGTGTGCAGACCGCCACAGACCACAGTGGGGTCTGGTGGCTGTGTGCAGACCGCCATAGACCACAGTGGGGTCTGGTGGCTGTGTGCAGACCACCACAGACCACAGTGGGGTCTGATGGCTGTGTTCAGACCACAGTGGGGTCTGGTGGGTGTGTGCAGACCGCCACAGACCACAGTGGGGTCTGGTGGCTGTGTGCAGACCGCCACAGACCACAGTGGGGTCTGGTGGCTGTGTGCAGACCGCCACAGACCACAGTGGGGTCTGGTGGCTGTGTGCAGACCGCCACAGACCATAGTGGGGTCTGATGGCTACATCACATTGATCAAGTACATTGATTACTCCATGTTCCATCTTTCAGCAGTTTCTTCTTTTCTCTTTTTTTTCCCACTGGTCACTGTTCTATCGACGGCCGACAGAGGCGCCACTATCTATTATGCATATGTATAGGGTCACGTGACCTGTCGTTCCGGTCCCAACCCTGGAGTCCCGTGACCAGAGCTTATAGTTTAATCAAACATTTTGGTTATCCATTAATGGTTATTTCAACACATCTACACACCCAGGCAATAAGAAAAGCAAACAAAAAAAATCTATTTCGGTGTGAAATCTTGCCTTGGACTGTAGAAAGTTTATATTTCAGTGTATCTGGTCTGATTCTGAGCTGTGTGTATTAGGTAGTGCTAGTATTGACATATCTCACTTGGTGATTTCTCTGTGAATGAAGTAATCTTGGCCGTTGGTGGAGTTGTCATGACGTCAAGGTCGTTGTTTCCACCTCTCAGGTAACTGGACTCACACCCATACCATACGCATGCCTGAAATTAACAAGGAGAGCCCAGAGGTCAAAATGCAAACGAGCCATCGAGAGTATAAGGTAGAGTTGGTGTAAGATGTGGCCTGCCAGGGTCCGCAGGAGGGGTTTCCGGCTGTGTGTGTCTGGCTCTGTTGTCACGTCGCTGGGGCTGAGAGGGGCTCTGGTCCCACTGGTTCCCCCGGTCTGGACCCCACGCCTGGCGTGTGACGTCACTGTCTGTGCTGCCTGGCGTGTGGCGTCACTGCCCGCGCTGCCTGCTGTGTGACGTCACTGCCCGTGCTGTCTGTCGTGGGAAAGCCTCTCTCAAACCATATTACTGTTGTAACACTGTTTTCTCTCCCATGTTTTGACATCATACGGCACCCAATTATACCCGAAGGTGGCAAATTTAGTAATAGATCCAAACCGGTTACTTTTATTTTTACCTGCCCGTTGACCCGGTTAAACGGTCAACCGAGTGACATTTGACCCAGTCAAACGGGTGACCTTTGACCCAGTTAAGTGGTCAACCAAAATGACCTTTGACCCAGACAAATTCACATATTTGGCACACGTACAGATCCTGTTTACGTGTTTGTTTCGCTGAGATTCTCCACGTGGCCGTATGATATCAACCTTAGGCGGACCTCACCACACGGCCCGCCGTGACCTGCCACCACTCTCAACCTTGTCGAGCATGCTTTGTTGTTTCTGTGTTATATTTTTCTGCAATCTGTTCCTTTTGCTTCCGTTCACACCAGGTAACTGGACGTATATTCACACGATTCGTAGGCCTGAGATTAACAAACAGAGACCGGAAGTGAAGCACCAGATCAATATGAAGGAATACCGGGTAACTATCTGGGTGCTCATGGCTCCTGGGGCCACAGCGCGGTCCACGGCTCACGAGGGCTCCTGGTGCCACAGCGTGGTCCACGGCTCACGAGGGCTCCTGATGCCACAGCGCGGTCCACGGCTCACGAGGGCTCCTGGTGCCACAGCGTGGTCCACGGCTCACGAGGGCTCCTGATGCCACAGCGTGGTGCACGGCTCACGAGGGCTCCTGGTGCCACAGCGTGGTGCACGGCTCACGAGGGCTCCTGGTGCCACAGCGCGGTCCACGGCTCACGAGGGCTCCTGGTGCCACAGCGTGGTCCACGGCTCACGAGGGCTCCTGGTGCCACAGCGCGGTCCACGGCTCACGAGGGCTCCTGGTGCCACAGCGTGGTCCACGGCTCACGAGGGCTCCTGGTGCCACAGCGCGGTCCACGGCTCACGAGGGCTCCTGGTGCCACAGCGTGGTCCACGGCTCACGAGGGCTCCTGGTGCCACAGCGTGGTCCACGGCTCACGAGGGCTCCTGGTGCCACAGCGCGGTCCACGGCTCACTAGGGCTCCTGGTGCCACAGCGCGGTCCACGGCTCACGAGGGCTCCTGGTGCCACAGCGTGGTGCACGGCTCACGAGGGCTCCTGGTGCCACAGCGTGGTCCACGGCTCACGAGGGCTCCTGGTGCCACAGCGCGGTCCACGGCTCACGAGGGCTCCTGGTGCCACAGCGCGGTCCACGGCTCACGAGGGCTCCTGGTGCCACAGCGCGGTCCACGGCTCACGAGGGCTCCTGGTGCCACAGCGTGGTCCACGGCTCACGAGGGCTCCTGGTGCCTCAGCGTGTTCCACGGCTCACGAGGGCTCCTGGTGCCACAGCGCGGTCCACGGCTCACGAGGGCTCCTGGTGCCACAGCGTGGTCCACGGCTCACTGGGGCTCCTGGTGCCACAGCGCGGTCCACGGCTCACGAGGGCTCCTGGGGCCACAGCGTGGTCCACGGCTCACGAGGGCTCCTGGTGCCACAGCGCGGTCCACGGCTCACGAGGGCTCCTGGTGCCACAGCGCGGTCCACGGCTCACGAGGGCTCCTGGTGCCACAGCGTGGTCCACGGCTCACGAGGGCTCCTGGTGCCACAGCGTGGTCCACGGCTCACGAGGGCTCCTGGTGCCACAGCGTGGTCCACGGCTCACGAGGGCTCCTGGGGCCACAGCGCGGTCCACGGCTCACGAGGGCTCCTGGTGCCACAGCGCGGTCCACGGCTCACTAGGGCTCCTGGTGCCACAGCGTGGTCCACGGCTCACGAGGGCTCCTGGTGCCACAGCGCGGTCCACGGCTCACGAGGGCTCCTGGTGCCACAGCGTGGTGCACGGCTCACGAGGGCTCCTGGTGCCACAGCGCGGTCCACGGCTCACGAGGGCTCCTGGTGCCACAGCGTGGTCCACGGCTCACGAGGGCTCCTGGTGCCACAGCGTGGTCCACGGCTCACGAGGGCTCCTGGTGCCACAGCGCGGTCCACGGCTCACGAGGGCTCCTGATGCCACAGCGCGGTCCACGGCTCACGAGGGCTCCTGGTGCCACAGCGCGGTCCACGGCTCACGAGGGCTCCTGGTGCCACAGCGCGGTCCACGGCTCACGAGGGCTCCTGATGCCACAGCGCGGTCCACGGCTCACGAGGGCTCCTGGTGCCACAGCGCGGTCCACGGCTCACGAGGGCTCCTGGTGCCACAGCGCGGTCCACGGCTCACGAGGGCTCCTGGTGCCACAGCGTGGTCCACGGCTCACGAGGGCTCCTGGTGCCACAGCGCGGTCCACGGCTCACGAGGGCTCCTGGTGCCACAGCGTGGTCCACGGCTCACGAGGGCTCCTGGTGCCACAGCGCGGTCCACGGCTCACGAGGGCTCCTGGTGCCACAGCGCGGTCCACGGCTCACGAGGGCTCCTGGTGCCACAGCGCGGTCCACGGCTCACGAGGGCTCCTGGTGCCACAGCGCGGTCCACGGCTCACGAGGGCTCCTGGTGCCACAGCGTGGTCCACGGCTCACGAGGGCTCCTGGTGCCACAGCGCGGTCCACGGCTCACGAGGGCTCCTGGTGCCACAGCGCGGTCCACGGCTCACGAGGGCTCCTGGTGCCACAGCGTGGTGCACGGCTCACGAGGGCTCCTGGTGCCACAGCGCGGTCCACGGCTCACGAGGGCTCCTGGTGCCACAGCGTGGTCCACGGCTCACGAGGGCTCCTGGTGCCACAGCGTGGTCCACGGCTCACGAGGGCTCCTGGTGCCACAGCGCGGTCCACGGCTCACGAGGGCTCCTGATGCCACAGCGCGGTCCACGGCTCACGAGGGCTCCTGGTGCCACAGCGCGGTCCACGGCTCACGAGGGCTCCTGGTGCCACAGCGCGGTCCACGGCTCACGAGGGCTCCTGATGCCACAGCGCGGTCCACGGCTCACGAGGGCTCCTGGTGCCACAGCGCGGTCCACGGCTCACGAGGGCTCCTGGTGCCACAGCGCGGTCCACGGCTCACTAGGGCTCCTGGTGCCACAGCGCGGTCCACGGCTCACGAGGGCTCCTGGTGCCACAGCGTGGTCCACGGCTCACGAGGGCTCCTGGTGCCACAGCGCGGTCCACGGCTCACGAGGGCTCCTGGTGCCACAGCGTGGTCCACGGCTCACGAGGGCTCCTGGTGCCACAGCGCGGTCCACGGCTCACGAGGGCTCCTGGTGCCACAGCGTGGTCCACGGCTCACGAGGGCTCCTGGTGCCACAGCGCGGTCCACGGCTCACGAGGGCTCCTGGTGCCACAGCGCGGTCCACGGCTCACGAGGGCTCCTGGTGCCACAGCGTGGTCCACGGCTCACGAGGGCTCCTGGGGCCACAGCGTGGTCCACGGCTCACGAGGGCTCCTGGTGCCACAGCGCGGTCCACGGCTCACGAGGGCTCCTGGGGTCACAGCGCGGTCCACGGCTCACGAGGGCTCCTGGTGCCTCAGCGTGGTCCACGGCTCACGAGGGCTCCTGGTGCCACAGCGCGGTCCACGGCTCACGAGGGCTCCTGGTGCCACAGCGCGGTCCACGGCTCACGAGGGCTCCTGGTGCCACAGCGTGGTCCACGGCTCACGAGGGCTCCTGGTGCCACAGCGCGGTCCACGGCTCACGAGGGCTCCTGGTGCCTCAGCGTGGTCCACGGCTCACGAGGGCTCCTGGTGCCACAGCGTGGTCCACGGCTCACGAGGGCTCCTGGTGCCACAGCGCGGTCCACGGCTCACGAGGGCTCCTGGTGCCACAGCGTGGTCCACGGCTCACGCGGGCTCCTGGTGCCACAGCGTGGTCCACGGCTCACGAGGGCTCCTGGTGCCACAGCGCGGTCCACGGCTCACGAGGGCTCCTGGTGCCACAGCGTGGTCCACGGCTCACGAGGGCTCCTTGGGCCATAGCGTGGTCCACGGCTCACGAGGGCTCCTGGTGCCACAGCGCGGTCCACGGCTCACGAGGGCTCCTGGTGCCACAGCGCGGTCCACGGCTCACGAGGGCTCCTGGTGCCACAGCGTGGTCCACGGCTCACGAGGGCTCCTGGTGCCACAGCGCGGTCCACGGCTCACGAGGGCTCCTGGTGCCACAGCGTGGTCCACGGCTCACGAGGGCTCCTGGGGCCACAGCGTGGTCCACGGCTCACGAGGGATCCTGGTGCCACAGCGTGGTCCACGGCTCACGAGGGCTCCTGGTGCCACAGCGTGGTCCACGGCTCACGAGGGCTCCTGGTGCCACAGCGTGGTCCACGGCTCACGAGGGCTCCTGGTGCCACAGCGTGGTCCACGGCTCACGAGGGCTCCTGATGCCACAGCGTGGTGCACGGCTCACGAGGGCTCCTGGTGCCACAGCGTGGTCCACGGCTCACGAGGGATCCTGGTGCCACAGCGTGGTGCACGGCTCACGAGGGCTCCTGGTGCCACAGCGCGGTCCACGGCTCACGAGGGCTCCTGGTGCCACAGCGTGGTGCACGGCTCACGAGGGCTCCTGGTGCCACAGCGTGGTCCACGGCTCACGAGGGCTCCTGGTGCCACAGCGCGGTCCACGGCTCACGAGGGCTCCTGGTGCCACAGCGTGGTCCACAGCTTGCTGGAGGAGGGTCACTCTACAATCACGGTTATTCTGTCATCCACTTTATACACGTTTTAGTTGTCGTAGAGTGTCACCAGGACGCGTCATTGGTCACCCGTCATTGACGTACCTAGTTATCATGTCGTGGTGTGACCTTCTAACGTCGTGCGGCCTCTCGCTCGAGTCTTGGTCCGACGACGTGTTAGCTGTAGTCCCTGGTAAATGTTAGTCATGCTTAGTGACGTTGTGTACAATTCTTCAGTGGAATATATCGTCTTTATTGCTTTCGAAGTGAAGAAAAGTATATGGTTATTTTGCATAATGTACATTTAAGCGAAGAATAACATTGCGTACCACAATGAAGTATTAATAAAGCGATACTTGTGGATACTTGTGGCTGGTATGTTGACAGCGTGTGTGAGTGACAGACTGATTGTGGTGACGTCTGGTGGCGCTGTGTGTCAGTCTGTATGGCGTGTGTTTCAGTCTGTATGGCGTGTGTTTAAGGCTGTATGGCGTGTGTTTCAGTCTGTATGGCGCGTGTTTCAGTCTGTATGGCGTGTGTTTCCATCTGTATGGCGTGTGCTTCAGTCTGTATGGCGTGTGTTTCAGTCTGTATGGCGTGTTGGTCCGTCTGTATGGTGTGTGTTTCAGTCTGTATGGCGTGTGTTTCAGGCTGTATGGCGTGTGTTTCAGGCTGTATGGCGTGTGTTTCCGTCTGTATGGTGTGTGTTTCAGTCTGTATGGTGTGTGTTTCCGTCTGTATGGTGTGTTTCAGTCTGTATGGCGTGTGTTTCAGTCTGTATGGTGTGTTTCAGGCTGTATGGTGTGTTTCAGTCTGTATCGTGTGTTTCATTCTGTATCGTTTCAGTCTGTATCGTGTGTTTCAGTTGTTGTTGGCCCAGAAGGACACCAACCGCTACACGGTCTATAAGAAGCGGCGATGCTTCCTCTGGAACAACCAGTACTTCCAGATGGACATATACCAGGAGCCGTGCCACGCCAGGTAAGTGTCCTGTTGTAAGTCTTCCATCCGTGCCACGCCAGGTATTTAGGACTGCCTGGTTCCCCTGCCCGTGCTTATGATGACCTGGTTCCCCTGCCCGTGTTTATGATGACCTGGTTTCCCTGCCAGTATTTATGATGACCTGGTTCCCTGCCCGTACTTATGACTGCCTGGTTCCCCTGTTGCAGGTGTCGGAACCTGATCCTGCTGGAGACCTACACGACGCAGAAGGGCGAGGAGCTCGACCTGCCGGAGTTCCTGGCCATCCACAAGGAGGTCACTGACGACCCCTACTACTCCATGTACAACCTCTCCAGGAAGGACGCCGAGATGGACGAGAAGCGCCGCCTGCAGGAGATTCAGGAAAACATCCAGACTCCACTCGAGCTGAGCAAACAGAAGAACAACGCCGACCAAAGTCTCGTTAACGGTCTTGCGTGAAGTGATGTTTACCACGTGTTGTACCACGTGTTCTGGGACTTCAGCGAACGTGTTGCACATGGCGGCTCCGTTGTCATGGCAACGGACGTGGACTTTATTTGAAGTTGCTACGTATTCTGTGTTGGTACGGGGAGGAAAGAGTGCTCTATTCGGCTTTACACGCCTGGTTTTTTTTATTTTGTTATGTATGCTTTGTGTGTATTGAAGATCGCCATGTTATCTGTTACGGTCTGGGATCGGCAGCCAACGGCATGAGACAAGTTGCGCCACCGCACTCTAGTGTGATCTCTTTCGGTAACTTGAAAAAACCTAAATTAAAGATTTAATTTGTTGTGAATTTATTTACTTCCAACTGTTGTTTAACATATACTATTTGACTAGTTTGGAAGTTTTGAACTCCTTTTGAACCTAAATGAATATATAACGACGATAATTGAGTTAAATTCGCCTTTACTCGTGGCTATATGTTGAAGTGAAAACTCTGTTTAAGACCCAAAATTACTTACACAATGTAAATTTTTAGGTTACCTCCACAATGTAAATCTTTAGGTTACCTCCACAATGTACATCTTTAGCTTACCTCCACATTGTAAATCTTTAGGTTACCTCCACAATGTGTTCCTTTTCGATTGTTATGTTTGAATTAACTTAGCATAAGATCTGATTGCACCTTTTTGTGCTTTTGATGTACTCCCTATTGTCTTGTCATGATGGGACTTGAATGTTAACAGTATTGAATGGTTCTTGTATAATGACACCAAGGAGGGGGGAGGGGGGGGGGGTAAGGCAAGCTGTGCCTCGACCTGTGGTTGGAGTCAGCTATACTGAATCCAAGCAGGCAACATCGATATAATGTAGTTACTGGAACTCTAAACAAATTCAAATGGGCGCAAAAGAAATTGTTGTTTAAAGTGGGGGATAGATCTGAATATTGTTACTGCTCAAAGTCATTACTGTGTCGTCTTTCACAATGAAATGATTTTGCAGATACGATGATATCTGGTAAATCTGGAAAGGTCTAGGCGACCTTCAAGTAACAGGAGAGATTTCTTTTGTGGCTAGTTGTTAATGTGACCTTTGGACACGTGTTATACACGTCGTTCTGTTTACGATTGTAGATAGTAATAACACGTACGGCCAGACATTCTGATTCTATGTAATGTACCTTATGCAAGAGTCACTTGTAGAACACTCAAATTAGTGACTATGTAACTGGTATGATAATAGTGACCACGTGACTGGTATTACTGGTGTCACACCTTCATACTAGTGATCATGTGACTGGTATTACTGATGTGGCACCTTGAGGTCAATGACTGGTGTTACTGCTGTGACACCTTGATACTAGTGATCGCGTGATGTGACACCTTGAGGTCAGTTACTGGTGTTACACCTTGATACTACTGATCACGTGACTGGTGTTACTGATGTGACACCTTGAGGTCAGTGGTATTACTGGTGTGACTGATACTAGTGACCATGTGACTGGTATTACTGATGTGACACATTGAGGTCAGTGACTGGTGTTACTGGTGTGACACCGTGACACCTTGATACTAGTGATCGCGCGACTGGTGTTACTGATGTGACAACATGAGGTCAGTGGTGTTACTGATGTGACAACATGAGGTCAGTGGTGTTACTGATGTGACAACATGAGGTCAGTGGTATTACTGATGTGACAACATGAGGTCAGTGGTATTACTGATGTGACAACATGAGGTCAGTGGTGTTACTGATGTGACATGAGGTCCGTGGTGTTACTGATGTGACAACATGAGGTCAGTGGTGTTACTGATGTGACAACATGAGGTCAGTGGTGTTACTGATGTGACAACATGAGGTCAGTGGTATTACTGGTGTGACTGATACTAGTGACCACGTGACTGGTATTACTGATGTGACAACATGAGGTCAGTGGTGTTACTGATGTGACAACATGAGGTCAGTGGTATTACTGATGTGACAACATGAGGTCAGTGGTGTTACTGATGTGACAACATGAGGTCAGTGGTGTTACTGATGTGACAACATGAGGTCAGTGGTGTTACTGATGTGACAACATGAGGTCTGTGGTGTTACTGATGTGACAACATGAGGTCAGTGGTGTTACTGATGTGACAACATGAGGTCAGTGGTGTTACTGATGTGACAACATGAGGTCAGTGGTGTTACTGATGTGACAACATGAGGTCAGTGGTATTACTGGTGTGACTGATACTAGTGACCACGTGACTGGTATTACTGATGTGACCCATTGAGGTCAGTGACTGGTGTTACTGATGTGACACCTTGATACTAGTGGTCACGTGACTGGTGTTGGACCTTGATGCTAGTGATCACGTGACCTTCTGTAACTGATGTGACGCCGTTAAATGGTCTACTACCTCGTAGCTGGCTAGTGTTGTCACGTGACATTGCCACTGATTTTGTCCATTGTTCCGTGTGGTTCGTGCCCCCACGGACCTGACAGCGGGTGCCCCCCACGGACCTGACAGCGGGTGCCCCCCACGGACCTGACAGCGGGTGCCCCCCACGGACCTGACAGCGGGTGCCCCCCACGGACCTGACAGCGGGTGCCCCCCACGGACCTGACAGCGGGTGTCGTCACGTGCTTGCCAAGGACATTGTCTGTGTGATTGGAGTGGAGTGAGAGGAACCCAATGTACTAGTGTAACCGACATTCCGAGCTGTGTTTACCTGTGTACGTCCTACAAGTAGCCAGCCACAGGGGTCACTGGCTCCTTGACCCCGCGCACTGACTGACCTGTAGTCCGAGGAATGAATCCTCCTGTCACCCTGTAAACCTGGCTCCGTGTACTGCCAGCGTAAACCTGGCTCTGTGTACTGCCAGCGTAAACCTGGCTCCGTGTACTGCCAGCGTAAACCTGGCTCCATGTACTGCCAGCGTAAACCTGGCTCCATGTACTGCCAGCGTAAACCTGGCTCCATGTACTGCCAGCGTAAACCTGGCTCCGTGTACTGCCAGCGTAAACCTGGCTCCATGTACTGCCAGCGTAAACCTGGCTCCGTGTACTGCCAGCGTAAACCTGGCTCCATGTACTGCCAGCGTAAACCTGGCTCCATGTACTGCCAGCGTAAACCTGGCTCCATGTACTGCCAGCGTAAACCTGGCTCCATGTACTGCCAGCGTAAACCTGGCTCCATGTACTGCCAGCGTAAACCTGGCTCCATGTACTGCCAGCGTAAACCTGGCTCCATGTACTGCCAGCGTAAACCTGGCTCCATGTACTGCCAGCGTAAACCTGGCTCCATGTACTGCCAGCGTAAACCTGGCTCCATGTACTGCCAGCGTAAACCTGGCTCCATGTACTGCCAGCGTAAACCTGGCTCCATGTACTGCCAGCGTAAACCTGGCTCCATGTACTGCCAGCGTAAACCTGGCTCCATGTACTGCCAGCGTATACCTGGCTCCATGTACTGCCAGCGTAAACCTGGCTCCGTGTACTGCCAGCGTAAACCTGGCTCCGTGTACTGCCAGCGTAAACCTGGCTCCGTGTACTGCCAGCGTAAACCTGGCTCCGTGTACTGCCAGCGTAAACCTGGCTCCATGTACTGCCAGCGTAAACCTGGCTCCATGTACTGCCAGCGTAAACCTGGCTCCATGTACTGCCAGCGTAAACCTGGCTCCATGTACTGCCAGCGTAAACCTGGCTCCATGTACTGCCAGCGTAAACCTGGCTCCATGTACTGCCAGCGTAAACCTGGCTCCATGTACTGCCAGCGTAAACCTGGCTCCATGTACTGCCAGCGTAAACCAGGCTCCATGTACTGCCAGCGTAAACCTGGCTCCATGTACTGCCAGCGTAAACCTGGCTCCATGTACTGCCAGCGTAAACCTGGCTCCATGTACTGCCAGCGTAAACCTGGCTCCATGTACTGCCAGCGTAAACCTGGCTCCATGTACTGCCAGCGTAAACCTGGCTCCATGTACTGCCAGCGTAAACCTGGCTCCATGTACTGCCAGCGTAAACCTGGCTCCATGTACTGCCAGCGTAAACCTGGCTCCGTGTACTGCCAGCGTAAACCTGGCTCCATGTACTGCCAGCGTAAACCTGGCTCCATGTACTGCCAGCGTAAACCTGGCTCCATGTACTGCCAGCGTAAACCTGGCTCCATGTACTGCCAGCGTATACCTGGCTCCATGTACTGCCAGCGTAAACCTGGCTCCATGTACTGCCAGCGTATACCTGGCTCCATGTACTGCCAGCGTAAACCTGGCTCTGTGTACTGCCAGCGTAAACCTGGCTCCATGTACTGCCAGCGTATACCTGGCTCCATGTACTGCCAGCGTAAACCTGGCTCCATGTACTGCCAGCGTATACCTGGCTCCATGTACTGCCAGCGTATACCTGGCTCCATGTACTGCCAGCGTAAACCTGGCTCCATGTACTGCCAGCGTAAACCTGGCTCCGTGTTCTGCCAGCGTAAACCTGGCTCTGTGTACTGCCAGCGTAAACCTGGCTCTGTGTACTGCCAGCGTAAACCTGGCTCTGTGTACTGCCAGCGTAAACCTGGCTCCATGTACTGCCAGCGTAAACCTGGCTCCGTGTACTGCCAGCGTAAACCTGGCTCCATGTGCTGCCAGCGTAAACCTGGCTCTGTGTACTGCCAGCGTAAACCTGGCTCCGTGTACTGCCAGCGTAAACCTGGCTCCATGTACTGCCAACGTAAACCTGGCTCCATGTACTGCCAGCGTAAACCTGGCTCCGTGTACTGCCAGCGTAAACCTGGCTCCATGTACTGCCAGCGTAAACCTGGCTCCATGTACTGCCAGCGTAAACCTGGCTCCGTGTACTGCCAGCGTAAACCTGGCTCCATGTACTGCCAGCGTAAACCTGGCTCCATGTACTGCCAGCGTAAACCTGGCTCCATGTACTGCCAGCGTAAACCTGGCTCCATGTACTGCCAGCGTAAACCTGGCTCCATGTACTGCCAGCGTAAACCTGGCTCCATGTACTGCCAGCGTAAACCTGGCTCCATGTACTGCCAGCGTAAACCTGGCTCCATGTACTGCCAGCGTAAACCTGGCTCCATGTACTGCCAGCCTAAACCTGGCTCTGTGTACTGCCAGCGTAAACCTGGCTCCATGTACTGCCAGCGTAAACCTGGCTCCGTGTACTGCCAGCGTAAACCTGGCTCCGTGTACTGCCAGCGTAAACCTGGCTCCGTGTACTGCCAGCGTAAACCTGGCTCCATGTACTGCCAGCGTGAACCTGGCTCCATGTACTGCCAGCGTAAACCTGGCCCCGTGTACTGCCAGCGTAAACCTGGCTCCATGTACTGCCAGCGTAAACCTGGCTCCATGTACTGCCAGCGTAAACCTGGCCCCGTGTACTGCCAGCGTAAACCTGGCTCCATGTACTGCCAGCGTAAACCTGGCTCCATGTACTGCCAGCGTAAACCTGGCTCCGTGTACTGCCAGCGTAAACCTGGCTCCGTGTACTGCCAGCGTAAACCTGGCTCCATGTACTGCCAGCCTAAACCTGGCTCTGTGTACTGCCAGCGTAAACCTGGCTCCATGTACTGCCAGCGTAAACCTGGCTCCGTGTACTGCCAGCGTAAACCTGGCTCCATGTACTGCCAGCGTAAACCTGGCTCCATGTACTGCCAGCGTAAACCTGGCCCCGTGTACTGCCAGCGTAAACCTGGCTCCATGTACTGCCAGCGTAAACCTGGCTCCATGTACTGCCAGCGTAAACCTGGCTCTGTGTACTGCCAGCTGACCAAGCCTCCCCCCACGCCAGGCGGATGGTGACTAAGGTGTAGGCATATATTGTCTTTATGTTTACACATTTGGTCAGATCCGCTTTGGGTCGTGGCCTGGTTGGGTTCTTTGGCAGCATCACCCACCACCACACTGATTTGTCTGTCAGAGGAACAGTGTATGGTGGAACTAACTGGCCCTACCAAGTTAATTTATTGCCACGCTTTGTTTTGTGTGAGTTCAATGATGCTTTTCGTGCATTCATAGCAACCACGCGCGTACCTGACGTCACGTCCTCGTTGTCATGGATAACATTTACGTCATCAAACTTAGTCGCCTGGTCTGGGTTTCTCTTCAGTTTGTTTGCATACAGCTATCGTCAAATTCTCATTATTTGGTCATCGGTTTGGAATCTGACCATTGTTCGGCAGGTTTATCTGGCTGCCGACAGGTTTGACGCTAGTGCCCCTACCATCGAGAACACGATAGTATCTGCCTCCACAAGATCGGCAGCGAAACTATTTT
Organism: Arenicola marina; assembly: GCA_964019135.1. Taxonomy (NCBI): domain Eukaryota; kingdom Metazoa; phylum Annelida; class Polychaeta; family Arenicolidae; genus Arenicola; species Arenicola marina. The sequence continues at coordinate 41,521,788 of OZ025258.1, forward strand.
GTATCGAAGTTTCAAACGAACGAGGAATTTTTGAATGAAATTGCGATGCCAAATTTAGTCAATAAAACATCTTTTGTAGAAAAGAACCTGACTTGTGTTGGTGTTTGTCCTACAGGGGGTACCACTCTCACGATGGGACGCCGTGACTTGTGTCGGTGTTTGTCCTACAGGGGGTACCACTCTCACGATGGGACGCCGTGACTTGTGTTGGTGTTTGTCCTACAGGGGGTACCACTCTCACGATGGGACGCCGTGACTTGTGTTGGCGTTTGTCCTACAGGGGGTACCACTTTCACGATGGGACGCCGTGACTTGTGTTGGTGTTTGTCCTACACGGGATACCACTCATACGATGGGACGCCGTGACTTGTGTTGGTGTTTGTCCTACAGGGGGTACCACTCTCACGATGGGACGCCGTGACTTGTGTTGGTGTTTGTCCTACAGGGGGTGCCACTTTCACGATCGGACGCCGTGACTTGTGTTGGTGTTTGTCCTACAGGGGGTACCACTCTCACGATGGGACGCCGTGACTTTTGTTGGTGTTTGTCCTACAGGGGATACCACTCTCACGATGGGACGCCGTGACTTGTGTTGGTGTTTGTCCTACAGGGGGTACCACTTTCACGATGGGACGCCGTGACTTGTGTTGGTGTTTGTCCTACAGGGGATACCACTCTCACGATGGGACGCCGTGACTTGTGTTGGTGTTTGTCCTAAAGGGGGTACCACTTTCACGATGGGACGCCGTGACTTGTGTTGGTGTTTGTCCAACAGGGGGTACCACTCTCACGATGGGACGCCGTGACTTGTGTCGGTGTTTGTCCTACAGGGGGTACCACTCTCACGATGGGACGCTGGGACTTGTGTTGGTGTTTGTCCTACAGGGGATACCACTCTCACGATTGGACGCCGTGACTTGTGTTGGTGTTTGTCCTACAGGGGGGTACCACTCTCACGATGGGACGCCGTGACTTGTGTTGGTGTTTGTCCTACAGGGGGTACCACTCTCACGATGGGACGCCGTGACTTGTGTTGGTGTTTGTCCTACAGGGGATACCACTCTCACGATGGGACGCCGTGACTTGTGTTGGTGTTTGTCCTACAGGGGGTACCACTCTCACGATGGGACGCCGTGACTTGTGTTGGTGTTTGTCCTACAGGGGATACCACTCTCACGATGGGACGCTGGGACTTGTGTTGGTGTTTGTCCTACAGGGGGTACCACTTTCACGATGGGACGCCGTGACTTGTGTTGGTGTTTGTCCTACAGGGGGTACCACTCTCACGATGGGACGCCGTGACTTGTGTTGGTGTTTGTCCTACAGGGGATACCACTCTCACGATGGGACGCCGTGACTTGTGTTGGTGTTTGTCCTACAGGGGATACCACTCTCACGATGGGACGCCGTGACTTGTGTTGGTGTTTGTCCTACAGGGGATACCACTCTCACGATGGCATGATCTCAGGAGGTGTATATCTCCTGGGATATGTCCCGGTATGATCTCAGGAGGTGTATATCTCCTGGGATATGTCCCGGTATGATCTCAGGAGGTGTATATCTCCCGGGATATGTCCCGGTATGATCTCAGGAGGTGTATATCTCCTGGGATATGTCCCGGTATGATCTCAGGAGGTGTATATCTCCTGGGATATGTCCCGGTATGATATCAGGAGGTGTATATCTTTTAGATATGTCTCGGTATGATCTCAGGAGGTGTATATCTCCTGGGATATGTCCCGGTATGATCTCAGGAGGTGTATATCTCCCAGGATATGTCCCGGTATGATCTCAGGAGGTGTATATCCTTTAGATATGTCCCGGTATGATCTCAGGAGGTGTATATCTCCTGGGATATGTCCCGGTATGATCTCAGGAGTGTATATCTCCTGGGATATGTCCCGGTATGATATCAGGAGGTGTATATCTTTTAGATATGTCCCGGTATGATATCAGGAAGTGTATATCTCCTGGGATATGTCCCGGTATGATCTCAGGAGGTGTATATCTCCCGGGATATGTCCCGGTATGATCTCAGGAGGTGTATATCTCCTGGGATATGTCCCGGTATGATCTCAGGAGGTGTATATCTCCTGGGATATGTCCCGGTATGATCTCAGGAAGTGTATATCTCCTGGGATATGTATTCCGCACTATATCACGAGATGTATTCCGCACTATATCACGAGATGTATTCCGCACTATATCACGAGATGTATTTGGTATTATCTCGATATATGTATTTCGTATTATCTCGATATATGTATTTGGTATTAACTTGAGTAGTATGTATTCAAAATTATCTCGGGGATACCTATCTGGTATTACCTGCTGTGGTATCACAGGTGATATGTAGTCTGTCTTGAAATCGGTAAGACCAGATAACAGCGATAAAAATGTCATTTATTAATCAATTTGACGTACATTACGGTATTGCTATATAACATCTACATCGCTCTTATCACAGGGCTATGGCGTAGCATTGATATAGAACCAGGGATAAATAGTAATTTATACAGATTTGATACAGTTACTGCACTACGTCTAACATGAACCCGTTAAGACCTCCCGAGAGTGCGGGATTTTCCTGGCATGACGTCACTTCCGGAAACAAGTTACTAGATTGGGGGACACTATCCACTTCCGCCAAGCTGATTTTTATCCAGTTCGATTGATGAGGAATACTATGTCAACTAAACACGTGAAACATATACCTTGCCTACTTCCTTGGCACGAAGGAGTTTACACAGCTGACACCAATGTGACATGCCAAATGACCGCTCATCGTACGGGTCGCACAACCTGAACCAGCACCCTGGGAGGTACCCCTGGGAGGTACCCCTGGGAGGTACCCCTGGGAGGTACCCCTGGGAGGTACCCCTGAGAGGTACCCCTGAGAGGTACCCCTGGAAGGTACCCCTGGGAGGTACCCCTGAGAGGTACCCCTGGGAGGTACCCCTGGGAGGTACCCCTGGGAGGTACCCTTGGGAGGTACCTTTTTTGGAGGTACCCATGGGGGGTACCCATGGGGGGTACCCCTGGGAGGTACCCCTGGGAGGTACCCCTGGGAGGTACCCTTGGGAGGTACCCCTGGGAGGTACCCCTAAGGTACCAGGGGTAAGGTACCCCTGGGAGGTACCCCTGGGAGGTACCCCTGGGAGGTACCCCTGGGAGGTACCCCTGAGGTACCAGGGGTGAGGTACCCCTGAGAGGTAACATGACTCCCACATAGTAACATCGACATACTACATACCACGCTAACTTGGCAAGTACTGGAATTACCGATGGAATATTTTATAATCAGTAACATGAATTCAAAGTATGTACCACTTGGCAAGACCTCCCGTAATTTGCCAGATATATAATTTCTATATCTTGACAAAAAGACACTGAGGTTTTCTAACAGTACTTTGTACAACTATTATCCTTGAACAGTCCTTTACAGGCCGTATGTACACACGACTTCAAGGAGACATTATCTAATCGCTCAATTAAAAAATCACAGACTAACATCATGATTTAAGTAAGTACCCACTGCGAAAACAATCAAGGCAGTCGATAGTGATGTCACCAGTCACGTGCTGATGTGCCGTCACAATGCAGCAGTTTAACATCTGGTAACCGCCGGACAAAGGGCTGCCATGGTTGCCAATGGATGAAGGCGGCCCCGGTTGCCAGAGGACCCGTCTCACCAGTGAGCATTGTGTCTGTGCGCCACCTCCTTGATGAAGTCAATGTGGCTGGCGTACAGGTTGAGCCTTCCGTCCACATCAGTCCACTTCACACCCACGGCGTCGTCACCTGTAACCATGGCAACACGGGGGTCAAGGGGGTGGGCAGTCACCGGCCCACACTGTCCCCACTCACTGGCCCACATTGTCCCCACTCACTGGCCCACACTGTCCCCACTCACCGGCCCACACTATCCCCACTCACCGGCCCACACTGTCCCCACTCACTGGCCCACACTGTCCCCACTCACCGGCCCACACTATCCCCACTCACCGGCCCACACTGTCCCCACTCACCGGCCCACAGTCCCCACTCACCGGCCCACACTGTCCCCACTCACCGGCGTGCAGCTTGAACCGGCCCACACTGTCCCCACTCACCGGCCCACGCTGTTCCCACTTACTGGCCCACACTGTCCCCACTCTCACCGGCCCACACTGTCCCCACTCTCACCGGCCCACAGTCCCCACTCACCGGCCCACACTGTCCCCACTCACCGGCCCACAGTCTCCACTCACCGGCCCACACTGTCCCGACTCTCACCGGCCCACACTGTCCCCACTCACTGGCCCACATTGTCCCCACTCACTGGCCCACACTGTCCCCACTCACCGGCCCACACTATCCCCACTCACCGGCCCACACTGTCCCCACTCACCGGCCCACAGTCCCCACTCACCGGCCCACACTGTCCCCACTCACCGGCCCACACTGTCCCCACTCACCGGCCCACACTGTTCCCACTCACTGGCCCACACTGTCCCCACTCTCACCGGCCCACACTGTCCCCACTCTCACCGGCCCACATTGTCCCCACTCACCGGCCCACACTGTCCCCACTCACCGGCCCACAGTCTCCACTCACCGGCCCACACTGTCCCGACTCTCACCGGCCCACACTGTCCCCACTCACCGGCCCACACTGTCCCCACTCTCACCGGCCCACACTGTCCCCACTCACCGGCCCACACTGTCCCCACTCACCGGCGTGCAGCTTGAACCGGCCCACACTGTCCCCACTCACCGGCCCACACTTCCCACTCACTGGCCCACACTGTCCCCACTCCCCGGCCCACACTGTCCCCACTCACCGGCCCACACTGTCCCCACTCACCGGCCCACAGTCCCCACTCACCGGCCCACACTGTCCCCATTCACCGGCGTGCAACTTAAACCGGCCCACACTATCCCCACTCTCACCGGCCCACACTGTTCCCACTCACCGGCCCACTGTCCCCACTCACCGGCCCACACTGTCCCCACTCACCGGCCCACACTGTCCCCACTCCCACCGGCCCACACTGTCCCCACTCACAGGCGTGCAGCTTGAACCGGACCACACTGCCCCCACTCACCGGCCCACACTGTCCTCACTCACCGGCCCACACTGTCCCCACTCTCACCGGCCCACACTGTCCCCACTCACCGGCCCACACTGTCCCCACGCATCGGCCCACACTGTCCCTACTCTCACCGGCCCACACTGTCCCCACTCTCACCGGCCCACACTGTCCCCACTCACCGGCCCACACTGTCCCCACTCACCGGCCCACACTGTCCTCGCTCACCGGCCCACACTGTCCTCACTCACCGGCCCACACTGTCCCCACCCACCGGCCCACACTGTCCCCACTCACCGACCCACACTGTCCCCACTCTCACCGGCCCACACTGTCCCCACTCTCACCGGCCCACACAGTCCCCACTCACCGGCCCACACTGTCCCCACTCTCACCGGCCCACACTCCCTACTTACCGGCCCACACTGTCCCCACTGTCCCCAATCACCGGCCCGCACTGTCCCCACTCACTGGCCCACAGTCCCCACTAACCGGCCCACACTGTCCCCACTCACCTGCCCACACTGTCCCCACTCTCACCGGCCCACACTGTCCCCACTCTCACCGTCCCACACTGTCCCCACTGTCCCCACTCACCGGCCCACACTGTCCCCACTCTCACCGGCCCACACTGTGACCACTCTCACCGGCCCACACCGTCCCCACTCACCTGCGTGCAGCTTGAACCGGCCCACTGTCCCCACTCACTGGCCCACACTGTCCCCACTCACCGGCCCCCACTGTCCCCACTCACCGGCCCACACTGTCCCCACTCTCACCGGCCTACACTGTCCCCACTCACAGGCGTGCAGCTTGAACCGGACCGCACTGCCCCCACTCACCGGCCCACACTGTCCTCACTCACCGGCCCACACTGTCCCCACTCTCACCGGCCCACACTGTCCCCACGCACCGGCCCACACTGTCCCTACTCTCACCGGCCCACACTGTCCCCACTCTCACCGGCCCACACTGTCCCCACTCACCGGCCCACACTGTCCCCATTCACCGGCCCACACTGTCCTCGCTCACCGGCCCACACTGTCCCCACTCACCGGCCCACACTGTCCCCACTCACCGACCCACACTGTCCCCACTCTCACCGGCCCACACTGTCCCCACTCTCACCGGCCCACACAGTCCCTACTCACCGGCCCACACTGTCCCCACTCTCACCGGCCCACACTGTCCCTACTCACCGGCCCACACTGTCCCCACTTTCACCGGACCACACTCCCTACTTACCGGCCCACACTGTCCCCACTGTCCCCAATCACCGGCCCACACTGTCCCCACTCACTGGCCGACAGTCCCCACTAACCGGCCCACACTGTCCCCACTCACCTGCCCACAGTCCCCACTCTCACCGGCCCACACTGTCCCCACTCTCACCGTCCCACACTGTCCCCACTCTCACCGGCCCACACTGTGACCACTCTCACCGGCCCACACTGTCCCCACTCACCTGCGTGCAGCTTGAACCGGCCCACTGTCCCCACTCACTGGCCCACACTGTCCCCACTCACCGGCCCCCACTGTCCCCACTCACCGGCCCACACTGTCCCCACTCTCACCGGCCCACACTGTCCCCACTCACAGGCATGCAGCTTGAACCGGCCCACACTGCCCCCACTCACCGGCCCACACTGTCCTCACTCACCGGCCCACACTGTCCCCACTCACCTGCGTGCAGCTTGAACCGGCCCACTGTCCCCACTCACTGGCCCACACTGTCCCCACTCACCGGCCCCCACTGTCCCCACTCACCGGCCCACACTGTCCCCACGCTCACCGGCCTACACTGTCCCCACTCACAGGCGTGCAGCTTGAACCGGACCACACTGCCCCCACTCACCGGCCCACACTGTCCTCACTCACCGGCCCACACTGTCCCCACTCTCACCGGCCCACACTGTCCCCACGCACCGGCCCACACTGTCCCCACGCACCGGCCCACACTGTCCCTACTCTCACCGGCCCACACTGTCCCCACTCTCACCGGCCCACACTGTCCCCACTCACAGGCCCACACTGTCCCCATTCACCGGCCCACACTGTCCTCGCTCACCGGCCCACACTGTCCCCACTCACCGGCCCACACTGTCCCCACTCACCGGCCCACACTGTCCCCACTCACCGACCCACACTGTCCCCACTCTCACCGGCCCACACTGTCCCCACTCTCACCGGCCCACACTGTCCCAACTCTCACCGGACCACACTCCCTACTTACCGGCCCACACTGTCCCCACTGTCCCCAATCACCGGCCCACACTGTCCCCACTCACTGGCCCACAGTCCCCACTAACCGGCCCACACTGTCCCCACTCACCTGCCCACACTGTCCCCACTCTCACCGGCCCACACTGTCCCCACTCTCACCGTCCCACTGTCCCCACTCACCGGCCCACACTGTCCCCACTCACCGACCCACACTGTCCCCACTCTCACCGGCCCACACAGTCTCCACTCACCGGCCCACACTGTCCCCACTCTCACCGGCCCACACTGTCCCCACTCACCGGCCCACACTGTCCCCACTCTCACCGGCCCACACTCCCTACTTACCGGCCCACACTGTCCCCACTGTCCCCAATCACCGGCCCACACTGTCCCCACTCACCGGCCCACACTGCCCCCACTCTCACCGGCCCACACTGTCCCCACTCTCACCGGCCCACACTGTCCCCACTCACTGGCCCACAGTCCCCACTAACCGGCCCACACTGTCCCCACTCACCTGCCCACAGTCCCCACTCAGCGGCCCACACTGTCCCCACTCTCACCGTCCCACACTGTCCCCACTCACCGGCCCACACTGTCCCCACTCTCACCGGCCCACACTGTCCCCACTCACCGGCCCACACTGTCCCCACTCACCGACCCACACTGTCCCCACTCTCACCGGCCCACACTGTCCCCACTCTCACCGGCCCACACAGTCCCCACTCACCGGCCCACACTGTCCCCACTCACCGGCCCCCATTGTCCCCACTCACCGGCCCACACTGTCCCCACTCTCACCGGCCCACACTGTCCCCACTCACAGGCGTGCAGCTTGAACCGGACCACACTGCCCCCACTCACCGGCCCACACTGTCCTCGCTCACCGGCCCACACTGTTCCCACTCTCACCGGCCCACACTGTCCCCACGCACCGGCCCACACTGTCCCTACGCACCGGCCCACAATGTCCCTACTCTCACCGGCCCACACTGTCCCCACTCACCGGCCCACACAGTCTCTACTCACCGGCCCACACTGTCCCCACTCTCACCGGCCCACACTGTCCCCACTCACCGGCCCACACTGTCCCCACTCTCACCGGCCCACACAGTCCCCACTCACCGGCCCACACTGTCCCCACTCTCACCGGCCCACACTGTCCCCACTCACCGGCCCACACTGTCCCCACTCTCACCGGCCCACACTCCCTACTTACCGGCCCACACTGTCCCCAATCACCGGCCCACACTGTCCCCACTCACCGGCCCACACTGCCCCCACTCTCACCGGCCCACACTGTCCCCACTCTCACCGGCCTACACTCTCCCCAATCAACCGGCCCACTGTCCCCACTCACCGGCCCACACTGTCCCCACTCACTGGCCCACAGTCCCCACTAACCGGCCCACACTGTCCCCACTCACCTGCCCACACTGTCCCCACTCTCACCGGCCCACACTGTCCCCACTCAGCGGCCCACTGTCCCCACTCTCACCGTCCCACACAGTCCCCACTCACCGGCCCACACTGTCCCCACTCTCACCGGCCCACACTGTCCCCACTCACCGGCCCACACTGTCCCCACTCACCGACCCACACTGTCCCCACTCTCACCGGCCCACACTGTCTCCACTCTCACCGGCCCACACAGTCCCCACTCACCGGCCCACACTGTCCCCACTCTCACCGGCCCACACTGTCCCCACTCACCGGCCCACACTGTCCCCACTCTCACCGGCCCACACTGTCCCCACTCTCACCGGCCCACACTGTCCCCACTCTCACCGGCCCACTGTCCCCACTCTCACCGGCCCACACTGTCCCCACTCACCGGCGTGCAGCTTGAACCGGCCCACACTGTCCCCACTCTCGTCGTGGAAGTTGAAGGCGACGGTTTCCATCCAGGCCTGGTCCGTGTTGCGGGGGTCGTCCACGTAGCCTCGGTAAACCTGCACACCCAGACACACGGGTCAGGGACAGCGCTACAGGGGTGGGGGGTAGCCCCGGTAAACCTGCACACCCAGACACACGGGTCAGGGACAGCGCTACAGTGGTGGGCGGACACACGCTCCCCGCTATCGATACAGCCTTTAAAGGCACAGAGATGGCCTCACATAGACATTACATGATCATTTATCTTCTCACAAGATATTTGGCCCATAACAGACCGAAAAGAACAAGTTTATGTGACTTGTGCAGGAAGCAATTATGGTACTCATAACAGATTTCCGTTTACGGGATTATCCACGTATATAGTACACCAAACATTGTGATAGCATCTACAGGAAATAAATAGGGCAAGAATGTTCCACCGAACGTCGAATTCTTCGAAGCCTCAAAATTCTACCACAAAGAACAGAGATCCAAGAGCCAGAAAACTATTAGGTAAGTAATAAAGAATTAAACTTAATAACCATGACATATATAAAGTTTTAAAAAAAGTAAAAAATTAATTAAACAAAGTTTCGTATAATGTTAAATACGTTTTATGTAAGAAGTGCCCAGCTCCGTTGGGGCACTGTAACTGGATACTGATGAGACTAGAACACAAACACGCTGGGTGCCAGATATCTCCCCTCACTGCCCCAGCACAGCCCTATACGATAGAACACTGGGGTACCAGGGGGGTTCCCCCTTGTGGCCAAGACATGACGCAGGCCATGACGTCACCGATCTGGACCAATGGCTGTGAGCCGTTACCTCGGTGCCGTGTGCAAACAGGTCCTCGACGTGGCGCTGAACCCGTTCTCTCTGCGCCTCATCCGCCTCCATCGTGTTCAGCGCCTCCTCGCCGAACTCCCGCGACAGCGTCAGTGACACCGTCTCGCCGGGTCCTACCATGCCCTGTGGTCGTTAACAGCGGGTAAAGCCAGGGTAACCAGGGGGGGGGGGGGTTAGAGCGTCAATGACACCGTCTCGCTGGGTCCTACCATGCCCTGTGGTCGTTAACAGCGGGTAAAGCCAGGGTAACCAGGGGGGAGGGGGGGGTTAGAGCGTCAATGACACCGTCTCGCCGGGTCCTACCATGCCCTGTGGTCGTTAACAGCGGGTAAAGCCAGGGTAACCAGGGGGGAGGGGGGGGGGTTAGAGCGTCAGTGACACCGTCTCGCTGGGTCCTACCATGCCCTGTGGTCGTTAACAGCGGGTAAAGCCAGGGTAACCAGGCGGGAGGGGGGAGGGGTTAGAGCGTCAATGAAGCCGTCTAACCAAGTCTTACCATGAGTCAGCGTCAGTCAGCGACAGCATCAACTACAGCATCAGTATCAGCGACAGCGACCGCGTCAGCGACAGCATCAGCGTCAGCATCAGCGACAGCGTCAGCGACAGCATCAGCATCAGCGACAGCGTCAGCATCAGCGTCAGCGACAGCGTCAGCGACAGCGTCAGCGTCAGCGTCAGCGTCAGCGGGGGTAACCAGAGGGGGCGGGGGGAGGGGGCAGGCAGGAGGTAGTCTCGAGCGATAACATGCCAGCTAGAATAATACCCTCTGGGGCGTGAAGGAGTCGGTAGGGGGGGGGGAGGTGAGGGGGGGGGGAGGTGGGGAGGGGCCAGTGCGTTTATAACTACACGTGCTTTGTGGTTGCCTTAGTGCAGAGTGGTGGCTCCTACATAATTGGTCCTCCTGTTTGTGTCCTGTACACGGACTTGTACTTGTGTCGGGGATGCGCCCAAGACACCTGCCTACAGGCGTTCTACACCATGCCCCAACTCTCATCTCACGTATCTCACCATGGCGACAGATCGGAGGAACCTCTACACCTCTACAGTTCTACAACTTATATAAACCGATCAACCAAAAGTAAAATATATGAAGGAACAAAAAACGTAACTTGTCGGACATGCAATAAGACTTAAAATAATAAGGAAGTGAAAATAGACATGGCATAAATATTCCGCATCCGGGGTGGGGGTTCAAATAGAAAGGGACAGGGTAATAAACATTCCGCATCCAGGGTGGGGATTCAAAGTGAAAGGGACAGGGTAATAAATATTCCGCATCCAGGGTAAGGGTTCAAAGTGAAAGGGACAGGGTAATAAATATTCCGCACCCATGCTGATGAGACAAGGCAATAGGCGTTAAAGATCTATGTCTAGGTCAGGGGTCACGTGACAGACCACGTGACGGCCTGTATCATCACCTCCTTTCCCTGGCTGAAGAAATTGGATAAGTTATTGGCCAGGGTTTTGGTGGGTCCCTCGGTGGCGTCCCCCATGTTGAGGGCCTCTTCCTCGAACTCTCGCCTCAGGGTGGTGGTCACGTGCTCTCCAGGGTCTACCATGCCCTGCCAGCCGATAGCAACAAGCACAGGTCACAAGAGGTCACAACAGGTCAAAGGTCACAGCCAGATCAGTACCAGGCCATTGGCAGGTCACAAGGTCACAACAAGATCACAAGGTCACTCGATCACAAGGTCACAGCCAGAAAAACTGGCATGTCATATGAAGTCAAACACAGGTCACAACTATGTCACTAGCACATTAATCACCATCAATTTGCCATCAAAGGTCAGTGGAAGGGTCAGCACAGGTCAGCACAGGTCAGTGGGAGGGTCAGATAGACCTATGACATTGGCTGTCCTATAATAGACCTATGACACTGGCTGTCCTACAATAGATCTGACACTGGCTGTCCTACAATACTCATGACACTGGCTGTCCTACGATACTCATGACACTGGCTGTCCTACAATACTCATGACACTGGCTGTCCTACGATACTCATGACACTGGCTGTCCCACAATAGACTCATGACACTGGCTGTCCTACGATACTCATGACACTGGCTGTCCTACAATAGATCTATGACACTGGTTTTCCTACAATAGACCCATGACACTGGCTATCCTACAATAGACTCATGACACTGGCTGTCCTACAATACTCATGACACTGGCTGTCCTACAATAGACTCATGACACTGGCTGTCCTACAATAGACCAATGACACTGGCTGTCCTACAATAGACTCATGACACTGGCTGTCCTACAATAGACCAATGACACTGGCTGTCCTACGATACTCATGACACTGGCTGTCCTACGATACTCATGACACTGACTGTCCTACAATAGACTCATGACACTGGCTGTCCTACAATAGATCTTTGACACTGGTTTTCCTACAATAGACCCATGACACTGGCTATCCTACAATAGACTCATGACACTGGCTGTCCTACAATACTCATGACACTGGCTGTCCTACGATACTCATGACACTGGCTGCCCTACAATAGACTCATGACACTGGCGGTCCTGCAATAGACTCATGACACTGGCTGTCCTACAATAGACTCATGACACTGGCTGTTCTACAATAGATCTATGACACTGGCTGTCCTACAATAGACTCATGACACTGGTTGTCCTACAATACTCATGACACTGGCTGTCCTACAATACTCATGACACTGGCTGTCCTACAATACTCATGACACTGGCTGTCCTACAATAGACTCATGACACTGGCTGTCCTACAATAGACTCGTGACACTGGCTGTCCTACAATACTCATGACACTGGCTGTCCTACAATAGACTCATGACACTGGCTGTCCTACAATACTCATGACACTGGCTGTCCTACAATAGACTCATGACACTGGCTGTCCTACAATACTCATGACACTGGCTGTCCTACAATAGACTCATGACACTGGCTGTCCTACAATACTCATGACACTGGCTGTCCTACAATAGACTCATGACACTGGCTGTCCTACAATACTCATAACACTGGCTGTTCTACAATACTCATGACACTGGCTGTCCTACAATAATTCATGACACTGGCTGTCCTACAATAGACTCATGACACTGGCTGTCATACAATACTCATGACACTGGCTGTCATACAATACTCATGACACTGACTGTCCTACAATACTCATGACACTGGCTGTCCTACAATACTCATGACACTGGCTGTCCTACAATACTCATTACACTGGCTGTCCTACAATACTCATGACACTGGCTGTCCTACAATACTCATGACACTGGCTGTCCTACAATACTCATGACACTGGCTCTCCTACAATACTCATGACACTGGCTGTCCTACAATACTCATAACACTGGCTGTCCTACAATACTCATGACACTAGCTGTCCTACAATAGACTCATGACACTGGCTGTCCTACAATACTCATAACACTGGCTGTCCTACAATATTCATGACACTGGCTGTCCTACAATACTCATGACACTGGCCGTCCTACAATAGACTCGTGACACTGGATGTCCTACAATACTCATGACACTGGTTGTCCTACAATACTCATGACACTGGCTGTCCTACAATACTCATGACACTGGCTGTCCTACAACAGACTCATGACACTGGCTGTCATACAATAGACTCATGACACTGGCTGTCCTACAATAGCCTCATGACACTGGCTGTCCTACAATACTCATGACACTGGCTGTCTTACAATACTCATGACACTGACTGCCCTACAATAGACTCACGACACTGGCTGTCCTACAATAGCCTCATGACACTGGCTGTCCTACAATACTCATGACACTGGCTGTCCTACAATAGATTCATGACACTGGCTGTCCTACAATACTCATAACACTGGCTGTCATACAATACTCATGACACTAGCTGTCCTACAATAGACTCATGACACTGGCTGTCCTACAATACTCATAACACTGGCTGTCCTACAATATTTATGACACTGGCTGTCCTACAATACTCATGACACTGGCCGTCCTACAATAGACTCATGACACTGGATGTCCTACAATACTCATGACACTGGCTGTCCTACAATACTCATGACACTGGCTGTCCTACAATACTCATGACACTGGCTGTCCTACAACAGACTCATGACACTGGCTGTCATACAATAGACTCATGACACTGGCTGTCCTACAATAGCCTCATGACACTGGCTGTCCTACAATACTCATGACACTGGCTGTCTTACAATACTCATGACACTGACTGTCCTACAATAGACTCACGACACTGGCTGTCCTACAATAGACATATGACACTGGCTTTCCTACAATAGACCCATGACACTGGCTGTCCTACAATACTCATGACACTGGCTGTCCTACAACAGACTCATGACACTGGCTGTCCTACAACAGACTCATGACACTGGCTGTCCTACAATACTCATGACACTGGCTGTCCTACAATAGACTCACGACACTAGCTGTCCTACAATAGACCTATGACACTGGCTGTCCTACAATAGACTCATGACACTGGCTGTCCTTCAATAGACTTATGACACTGGCTGTCCTACAATACTCATGACACTGACTGTCCTACAATAGACTCATGACGCTGGCTTTCCCACAATAGACTCATGACACTGGCTGTCCTACAATAGAATTATGACACTGGATGCCCTACAATAGACTCATAACACTGGCTGTCCTACAATAGACCTATGACACTGGCTGTCCTACAATAGACCCATGACACTGGCTGTCCTACAATAGACCTGACACTGGCTGTCCTACAGTAGACATGATGGTGACAACATAAAGTGCCATTCCGATATGACTGAAACATAGACCAACCATAGACTGATGTCAATCAATAGACAAACCATAGACTGATGTCAATCAATCTGCCAGCGTGATTCCATAAAGCTTTAAATAAAGTCATTCCAATCAAATGACAGTCTAATCAGCATCATTTCAGCAACTGGTTCTTTAATAGTAAACACTTTGTAATGATTGATAGCAATAAACATCCAATTAGCAAAAAGGTTATTTAACAGTTCGACAAGCAGTTTGACTGCACTGTCAGGTGATCAGAAGCAAGCACACTGGACACAGGACAGCATCATTACAAGCCAGGGATAGACCACCCAGCTCTGACAGCATCATTACAAGCCAGGGACAGACCACCCAGCTCTGACAGCATCATTACAAGCCAGGGACAGACCACCCAGCTCTGACAGCATCATTACAAGCCAGGGACAGACCACCCAGCTCTGACAGCATCATTACAAGCCAGGGACAGACCACCCAGCTCTGACAGCATCATTACAAGTCAGGGACAGACCACCCAGCTCTGACAGCATCATTACAAGCCAGGGACAGACCACCCAGCTCTGACAGCATCATTACAAGCCAGGGACAGACCACCCAGCTCTGACAGCATCATGACAAGCCAGGGACAGACCACCCAGCTCTGACAGCATCATGACAAGCCAGGGACAGACCACCCAGCTCTGACAGCATCATTACAAGCCAGGAACAGACCACCCAGCTCTGACAGCATCATGACAAGCCAGGGACAGACCACCCAGCTCTGACAGCATCATTACAAGCCAGGGACAGACCACCCAGCTCTGACAGCATCATTACAAGCCAGGGACAGACCACTCAGCTCTGACAGCATCATTACAAGTCAGGGACAGACCACCCAGCTCTGACAGCATCATTACAAGCCAGGGACAGACCACCCAGCTCTGACAGCATCATTACAAGTCAGGGACAGACCACCCAGCTCTGACAGCATCATTACAAGCCAGGGACAGACCACCCAGCTCTGACAGCATCATTACAAGCCAGGGACAGACCACCCAGCTCTGACAGCATCATTACAAGTCAGGGACAGACCACCCAGCTCTGACAGCATCATTACAAGCCAGGGACAGACCCACGGTATAATGGCTGCTCCACATGATATACATATCCCAACCCATGAGTCTAGAAGCTGCTTATATGATATACATACCCCCGGTAAGTTTAGGCGCTGTTCTATTTGACATACATACCCCAGGTAAGTTTAGGCGCTGTTCTATTTGACATGCATACCCCCGGTAAGTTTAGGCGCTGTTCTATATAACATACATACCCCCGGTAAGTTTAGGCGCTGTTCTATATGACATACATACCCCCGGTATGGCCCACTCCCCTGAGTCGCCTCTCTTGATGGCAATGAACTGCAGTATCTTTCGCTTGGACGTTGGGTGCTCCAGTTGGTCTCCAGCCTCACTCCGCTTCCACCTGCGGCGTCGACAGAACCACGTGGTTACACGGCAGCACAACGGGTCGTCAACACAAACAGTCACACCGGCTACAAGTTATACATGGAGCGGCATGTGGAGATTACTACAACACCAAAACAACAAACATAAACCCTGTTAGCTAGTCAGTGGACTGACCTAGTTGAAGTGGAGCTAGTCAGGGAAATGGACTCACCTGGTTACAGTGGAGCTAGTCAGTGAAAATGGACTCACCTGGTTACAGTGGAGCTAGTCAGTGAAATGGACTCACCTGGTTACAGTGGAGCTAGTCAGTGAAAATGGACTCACCTGGTTACAGTGGAGCTAGTCAGTGAAATGGACTCACCTGGTTACAGTGGAGCTAGTCAGTGAAATGGACTGACCTGGTTACTGTGTAGCTAGTCAGTGAAATGGACTCACCTGGTTACAGTTGAGCTAGTCAGTGAAATGGACTCACCTGGTTACAGTGGAGCTAGTCAGTGAAATGGACTGACCTGGTTACAGTGGAGCTAGTCAGTGAAGTGGACTGACCTGGTTACAGTGGAGCTAGTCAGTGAAATGGACTCAGCTAGTTACAGTGGAGCTAGTCAGTGAAATGAACTCACCTGGTTACAATGGAGCTAGTTAGTGAAATGGACTAACCTGGTTACAGTGGAGCTAGTCAGTGAAATGTGCTGACCTGGTTACAGTGGAGCTAGTCAGTGAAGTGGACTGACCTGGTTACAGTGGAGCTATTCAGTGAAATGGACTGACCTGGTTACAGTGGAGCTAGTCAGTGAAATGGACTGACCTGGTTACAGTGGAGCTAGTCAGTGAAATGGACTGACCTGGTTACAGTGGAGCTAGTCAGTGAAATGGACTGACCTGGTTACAGTGGAGCTAGTCAGTGAAATGGACTCACCTGGTTACTGTGTAGCTAGTCAGTGAAATGGACTGACCTGGGTACAGTGGAGCTAGTCAGTGAAATGGACTGACCTGGGTACAGTGGAGCTAGTCAGTGAAATGTGCTGACCTGGTTACAGTGGAGCTAGTCAGTGAAATGGACTGACCTGGTTACTGTGTAGCTAGTCAGTGAAATGGACTGACCTGGTTACAGTGGAGCTAGTCAGTGAAATGGACTGACCTGGTTACAGTGGAGCTAGTCAGTGAAAATGGACTCACCTGGTTACAGTGGAGCTAGTCAGGGAAATGGACTCACCTGGTTACAGTGGAGCTAGTCAGTGAAATGGACTGACCTGGTTACAGTGGAGCTAGTCAGTGAAATGGACTGACCTGGTTACAGTGGAGCTAGTCAGTGAAATGGACTGACCTGGTTACAGTGGAGCTAGTCAGTGAAATGGACTCACCTGGTTACAGTGGAGCTAGTCAGTGAAATGGACTGACCTGGTTACAGTGGAGCTAGTCAGTGAAATGGACTGACCTGGTTACAGTGGAGCTAGTCAGTGAAATGGACTCACCTGGTTACAGTGGAGCTAGTCAGTGAAATGGACTGACCTGGTTACAGTGGAGCTAGTCAGTGAAATGGACTCACCTGGTTACAGTGGAGCTAGTCAGTGAAATGGACTGACCTGGTTACAGTGGAGCTAGTCAGTGAAATGGACTCAGCTGGTTACAGTGGAGCTAGTCAGTGAAATGGACTCACCTGGTTACAGTGGAGCTAGTCAGTGAAAATGGACTCACCTGGTTACAGTGGAGCTAGTCAGGGAAATGGACTCACCTGGTTACAGTGGAGCTAGTCAGTGAAATGGACTCACCTGGTTACAGTGGAGCTAGTCAGTGAAATGGACTGACCTGGTTACAGTGGAGCTAGTCAGTGAAATGGACTGACCTGGTTACAGTGGAGCTAGTCAGTGAAATGGACTGACCTGGTTACAGTGGAGCTAGTCAGTGAAATGGACTGACCTGGTTACAGTGGAGCTAGTCAGTGAAATGGACTGACCTGGTTACGGTGGAGCTAGTCAGTGAAATAGACTGACCTGGTTACAGTGGAGCTAGTCAGTGAAATAGACTGACCTAGTTACGGTGGAGCTAGTCAGTGAAATGGACTGACCTGGTTACAGTGGAGCTAGTCAGGGAAATGGACTGACCTGGTTACAGTGGAGCTAGTCAGTGAAGTGGACTGACCTGGTTACAGTGGAGCTAGTCAGTGAAATGGACTGACCTGGTTACTGTGGAGCTAGTCAGTGAAGTGGACTGACCTGGTTTCAGTGGAGCTAGTCAGTGAAATGGACTGACCTGGTTACTGTGGAGCTAGTCAGTGAAATGGACTCACCTGGTTACAGTGGAGCTAGTCAGTGAAATGGACTGACCTGGTTACAGTGGAGCTAGTCAGTGAAATGGACTGACCTGGTTACAGTGGAGCTAGTCAGTGAAATGGACTGACCTGGTTACAGTGGAGCTAGTCAGTGAAATGGACTGACCTGGTTACAGTGGAGCTAGTCAGTGAAATAGACTGACCTGGTTACAGTGGAGCTAGTCAGTGAAATAGACTGACCTAGTTACGGTGGAGCTAGTCAGTGAAATGGACTGACCTGGTTACAGTGGAGCTAGTCAGTGGACTGACCTGGTTACAGTGGAGCTAGTCAGTGAAGTGGACTGACCTGGTTACTGTGGAGCTAGTCAGTGAAGTGGACTGACCTGGTTACAGTGGAGCTAGTCAGTGAAATGGACTGACCTGGTTACAGTGGAGCTAGTCAGTGAAATAGACTGACCTGCTTACAGTGGAGCTAGTCAGTGAAATGGACTCACCTGGTTACAGTGGAGCTAGTCAGTGAAATGGACTGACCTGGTTGAAGTGGAGCTAGTCAGTGAAATGGACTCACCTGGTTACAGTGGAGCTAGTCAGTGAAAATGGACTCACCTGGTTACAGTGGAGCTAGTCAGGGAAATGGACTGACCTGGTTACAGTGGAGCTAGTCAGTGAAGTGGACTGACCTGGTTACAGTGGAGCTAGTCAGTGAAATGGACTGACCTGGTTACTGTGGAGCTAGTCAGTGAAGTGGACTGACCTGGTTTCAGTGGAGCTAGTCAGTGAAATGGACTGACCTGGTTACTGTGGAGCTAGTCAGTGAAATGGACTGACCTGGTTACAGTGGAGCTAGTCAGTGAAATGGACTGACCTGGTTACAGTGGAGCTAGTCAGTGAAATGGACTGACCTGGTTACAGTGGAGCTAGTCAGTGAAATGGACTGACCTGGTTACAGTGGAGCTAGTCAGTGAAATGGACTGACCTGGTTACAGTGGAGCTAGTCAGTGAAATAGACTGACCTGCTTACAGTGGAGCTAGTCAGTGAAATGGACTCACCTGGTTACAGTGGAGCTAGTCAGTGAAATGGACTGACCTGGTTGAAGTGGAGCTAGTCAGTGAAATGGACTGACCTGGTTACAGTGGAGCTAGTCAGTGAAGTGGACTGACCTGGTTACTGTGGAGCTAGTCAGTGAAGTGGACTGACCTGGTTACAGTGGAGCTAGTCAGTGAAATGGACTGACCTGGTTACTGTGTAGCTAGTCAGTGAAGTGGACTGACCTGGTTACAGTGGAGCTAGTCAGTGAAGTGGACTGACCTGGTTACAGTGGAGCTAGTCAGTGAAGTGGACTGACCTGGTTACAGTGGAGCTAGTCAGTGAAGTGGACTGACCTGGTTACAGTGGAGCTAGTCAGTGAAGTGGACTGACCTGGTTACAGTGGAGCTAGTCAGTGAAATGGACTGACCTGGTTACAGTGGAGCTAGTCAATGAAATGAACTGACCTGGTTACGGTGGAGCTAGTCATTGAAATTGGCTGACCTGGTTACTGTGTAGCTAACACCTGTCATTGTCTCATTAGACCCGCGATAAATGACATACGACAAACCCAACGTGACATCTTAAGCGGCCATATTGGCGGGCACCGTAGAGAGTGGCGGCCGTGACCTTGCTGACTGACTGACCTGGTCACGATAGGGTCCGCAGCATGGTTTGGCCCCCAGCGGCCCAGCAACCCGCGCCCTCGCACACCCGTCCGGCCCACCGGGTTCCTGCAGGGAACATACTAGAATACTAGAACAAAATACTAGAACAGAATACTGGCACAGAATACTGGCACAGAATATTAGAACAGAAGAATAGAATACAGAATACAATAATAGAATACTAGAACAGGATACTAGAACAGAGTACCGGTACTATAATAGAATGCTAGAAGAGAGTACTAGAATAAAATCCTAGAATAGAAAATTATAATAGAATATTAGAATAGAATACTAGAATAGAATATTAGAAAAGAATACTAGAATAGAAAACGAGAACAGAATACAAGCATACTACTATGTACATGTCACTTATTAATGTTTATTATTGTAATATTATAATAATCATAAAGTCATAACAGCCCTGTATACCGTTCACTCTCACTGGGGTGATGACATGGGCTGACCTACCTGGGCACCCTGTCCTCTATGCTGTACGCCCCCATGTGGCTGGCTCGGTTAACGTCGCCGTCCACCTCGTTCCACCTCACTTCAGCCGGCCCAGTTCTGGAGGCACAACGGACAACACTCAACACAACACCCTCCACATAGACACAAGCACCTGAAACATATCGTCAGTACTGTGATATCGCCAGTCATATCTGTGATATTGCCAGTAGCCCGTAGCTACTAATGTTCCACCATAACGCACTGCTCCCTCAGAAGGCTAAATCCTTAAAACCAACATATTTCCAGGTTACGATTTGACGAGTTGTCAAGTTTAACGTGCACATGTGATGTCACGTTCCACAATCGTGTGACGTCACGTTCCACATACATGTGACGTCACGTTCCACAAACACGGATAATTTCAGGTTTTCGCCCCCTCCCCTCGGGGTCCCTCTCTCACATACCTGAAGTCTGTGTCTGCCCACACGGGCTGTGCCAGGACGGACGGGGCCCCTCTCCCACATACCCGAAGTCTGTGTCTGCCCACACGGGCTGTGCCAGGACGGGGCGGGGCGGGGCCCCTCTCTCACATACCTGAAGTCTGTGTCTGCCCACACGGGTTGTGCCAAGACGGACGGGGCGGGGCCCCTCTCCCACATACCTGAAGTATGTGTCTGCCCACAAGGGCTGTGTCAGGACGGACGGGGCGGGGCCCCTCTCTCACATACCTGAAGTCTGTGTCTGCCCACACGGGCTGTGCCAGGACGGACGGGGCGGGGCCCCTCTCTCACATACCTGAAGTCTGTGTCTGCCCACACGGGTTGTGCCAGGACGGACGGGGCGGGGCCCCTCTCTCACATACCTGAAGTCTGTGTCTGCCCACACGGGTTGTGCCAGGACGGACGGGGCGGGGCCCCTCTCTCACATACCTGAAGTCTGTGTCTGCCCACACGGGCTGTGCCAGGACGGACGGGGCGGGGCCCCTCTCTCACATACCTGAAGTCTGTGTCTGCCCACACGGGCTGTGCCAGGACGGACGGGGCGGGGCCCCTCTCCCACATACCTGAAGTCTGTGTCTGCCCACACGGGCTGTGCCAGGACGGACGGGGCAGGGCCCCTCTCCCACATACCTGAAGTCTGTGTCTGCCCACACGGGCTGTGCCAGGACGGACGGGGCGGGGTCCCTCTCTCACATACCTGAAGTCTGTGTCTGCCCACACGGGCTGTGCCAGGATGGACGGGGCGGGGCCCCTCTCTCACATACCTGAAGTCTGAGTCTGCCCACACGGGCTGTGTCAGGACGGACGGGGCGGGGCCCCTCTCTCACATACCTGAAGTCTGTGTCTGCCCACACGGGCTGTGCCAGGACGGGGCGGGGCGGGGCCCCTCTCTCACATACCTGAAGTCTGTGTCTGCCCACACGGGCTGTGCCAGGACGGGGCGGGGCGGGGCCCCTCTCTCACATACCTGAAGTCTATGTCTGCCCACACGGGCTGTGCCAGGACGGACGGGGCGGGGCCCCTCTCTCACATACCTGAGATCTGTGTCTGCCCACACGGGCTGTGTCAGGACGGACGGGGCGGGGCCCCTCTCTCACATACCTGAAGTCTGTGTCTGCCCACACGGGCTGTGCCAGGACGGACGGGGCGGGGCCCCTCTCTCACATACCTGAAGTCTGTGTCTGCCCACACGGGCTGTGCCAGGACGGACGGGGCGGGGCGGGGCGGGGCGGGGCCCCTCTTTTTACATACCTGAAGTCTGTGTCTGCCCACACGGGCTGTGCCAGGACGGACGGGGCGGGGTCCCTCTCTCACATACCTGAAGTCTGTGTCTGCCCACACGGGCTGTGCCAGGACGGACGGGGCGGGGCCCCTCTCTCACATACCTGAAGTCTGAGTCTGCCCACACGGGCTGTGTCAGGACGGACGGGGCGGGGCCCCTCTCTCACATACCTGAAGTCTGTGTCTGCCCACACGGGCTGGGCCAGGACGGACGGGGCCGTGTGGTCGACAGGCTGGTATCCCGGTAGCGGAGTCTCCCACGAGACACGGTCGTCAGGGACGGGGCAGCGAGCCACGTCCTTGGTGCGGGGGTAGTTCCCGCCCCGACACTTCCAGTGTGACTTGGGGCAGGCGGCCAGGGTAGACATTATCCGGGGTGCTGCGTTGCCCATACAAATATAACTGAAAAGAGACGAAGTGACAAGGTCATTGGTCGCAGGTCTCTCGCGCTGCAACGAAACACATGACGTCAAAGGTTAAAGGTCGCCTGCCCTCTTTTCGTAGCCACATGGGACCTTTATCTTGGTCATATGCATCATAAATATACTATAGGTGGAGCCAGAACCCTCGAGTTTGTATCTATCACCAGGTTGTAGGCTGACCCGACCGGACCAATTGAGGTATATGGGACGCCCACAGTCTCCACTCCTGAGCTGAGATTGGGAAGTCTGACGTCAAATCAGTCTGTTGAAAGTATCTGAATACACAACCGACAAGAATAAAGATATATCAACCGTCAGACAAAGGAACCTTAGACTTTGGCTTTGTTTGCCCAGTTGTCCCGGCATTCCACTGGTACCCAGAAAGCTCTTCGTGGGTCTTGACACAGACACGGACAGTGATATTGATTTGGACCTTGCCACAAATCAGTCTTTAAAGTGAGTTGTTCCTGGCAGCATGCATCATGGAATAGTTGTGCAAAGTCCCCACTAACACAGGCGGCTCAACAAAAAGTCCCCACTGACACAGGCGGCTCAACAAAAGTTCCCGCTGACACAGGCGGCTCAACAAAAGTCCCCACTAACGCAGGCAGTTCAACAAAAGTCCCCACTAATACAGGCGGTTCAACAAAAGTCCCCACTAACACAGGCGGCTCAACAAAAGTCCCCACTAACGCAGGCGGCTCAACAAAAGTCCCCACTAACGCAGGCAGTTCAACAAAAGTCCCCACTAATACAGGCGGTTCAACAAAAGTCCCCACTAACACAGGCGGCTCAACAAAAAGTCCCCACTGACACAGGCGGCTCGACAAAAGTGCCCACTAACACAGGCGGTCCAACAAAAGTCCCCAGTAACATAGGCGGCTAAACAAAAGTCCCCACTAACACAGGCGGCTCAACAAAAAGTCCCCACTGACACAGGCGGCTCAACAAAAGTCCCCACTAACACAGGCGGCTCAACAAAAGTCCCCACTGACACAGGCGGCTAAACAAAAAGTCCCCACTGACACAGGCGGCTCAACAAAAGTCCCCACTAACACAGGCGGCTAAACAAACGTCCCCACTAACACAGGCGGCTAAATAAAAGTCCCCACTAACACAGGCGGCTAAACAAAAGTCCCCACTAACACAGGCGGCTCTACAAAAGTCCCCCCCTGACACAGGCAGCTCAACAAAAGTCCCCACTAACACAGGCGGCTAAACAAACGTCCCCACTAACACAGGCGGCTCTACAAAGTCCCGACTGACACTGTCGGCTCTACCAAAGTCTCCACTAAGACAGGCGGCTCGAAAAATGTCCCCACTAACACAGGCGGCTCTACAAAAATCCCCACTAACACAGGCGGCTCTACAAAGTCCCGACTGACACTGGCGGCTCTACAAAGTCCCGACTGACACTGTCGGCTCTACCAAAGTCTCCACTAAGACAGACGGCTCGAAAAATGTCCCCACTAACACAGGCGGCTCTACAAAAATCCCCACTAACACAGGCGGCTCTACAAAGTCCCGACTGACACTGGCGGCTCTACCAAAGTCTCCACTAAGACAGGCGGCTCAACAAACGTCCCCACTAACACAGGCGGCTCAACAAAAGTCCCCACTAACACAGGCGATTCAACAAAAGTCCCCACTAACACAGGCGATTCAACAAAAGTCCCCACTAACACAGGCGGCTCTACAAAGTCCCCACTAACACAGGCGGCTCTACAAAAGTCCCCACTGACACAGGCGGCTCAACAAAAGTCCCCACTGACACAGGCGGCTCAACAAAAATCTTCACTGACACAGGCGGCTCGACAAAAGTCCCCACTGACACATGCGACTCAACAAAAGTCCCCACTGACACAGGCGGCTCAACAAAAATCTTCACTGACACAGGCGGCTCGACAGAAGTCCCCACTAACACAGGCGGCTAAACAAACGTCCCCACTAACACAGGCGGCTCTACAAAGTCCCGACTGACACTGTCGGCTCTACCAAAGTCTCCACTAAGACAGACGGCTCGAAAAATGTCCCCACTAACACAGGCGGCTCTACAAAGTCCCGACTGACACTGGCGGCTCTACAAAGTCCCGACTGACACTGGCGGCTCTACCAAAGTCTCCACTAAGACAGGCGGCTCAACAAACGTCCCCACTAACACAGGCGGCTCAACAAAAGTCCCCACTAACACAGGCGATTCAACAAAAGTCCCCACTAACACAGGCGATTCAACAAAAGTCCCCACTAACACAGGCGGCTCTACAAAGTCCCCACTAACACAGGCGGCTCTACAAAAGTCCCCACTGACACAGGCGGCTCAACAAAAGTCCCCACTGACACAGGCGGCTCAACAAAAATCTTCACTGACACAGGCGGCTCGACAAAAGTCCCCACTGACACATGCGACTCAACAAAAGTCCCCACTGACACAGGCGGCTCAACAAAAATCTTCACTGACACAGGCGGCTCGACAGAAGTCCCCACTGACACATGCGACTCGACAAAAGTCCCCACTTACACTGGCAGCTCAACAAAAGTCCCCACTAACACAGGCGGCTCTACAGAACTGACACAGCACTGCACTGACACAGGCGGCTCAACAAAAATCTTCACTGACACAGGCGGCTCGACAAAAGTCCCCACTGACACATGCGGCTCGACAAAAGTCCCCACTTACACTGGCAGCTCAACAAAAGTCCCCACTAACACAGGCGGCCCTACAGAAGTCCCCACTGACACAGGCGGCTCAACAAAAGTCCCCACTGACACACGCGGCTCGACAAAAGTCCCAACTGACACTGGCAGCTCAACAAAAGTCCCCACTAACACAGGCGGCTCTACAGAAGTCCCCACTGACACAGGCGGCTTAACAAAAGTCCCCACTAACACAGGCGGCTCTACAGAAGTCCCCACTGACACAGGCGGCTCAATAAAAGTCCCCACTGACACAGGCGGCTCGACAAAAGTCCCCACTGACACTGGCAGCTCAACAAAAGTCCCCACTAACACAGGCGGCTCTACAGAAGTCCCCACTGACACAGGCGGCTCAACAAAAGTCCCCACTAACACAGGCGGCTCAACAAAAGTCCTCCAATGACTGTCTGCATCAGTCATCTAAAGTCAGTCACTTTAAATTGAGTGGATCTTACTTCTCTAATAGTTTGTCTTATCTCTATGTGTAGTTCTAGCAGGACATGTAGTTTTCAACAATATTTGTTAAAATACTTTGGAGCTGCAGTCCATATGCTGCACATTATAATAAAACCAAGATTATTGCTTTGGCCTTGCATTGCATCACATGATGTGTATGTAAGTATATTGTGTACATCAGCTGTTACAAAAACATACATTTGATTGAAAAGGCTGATAAAGTAATATATTTTAGCCAAGTCATTTGTAATATTTAAGTCACATTTGCCTCTTTATGGGAGTGTTTGATTTACATGAAGCTAACCTGAGGATGGATGCCCTGGTTTCATTGGTCGCCAGCTTCAACAAGTTATTAGGCATTGGCACAGGTCACAACCAATGTACTCAGACAGTTATGTCACAAGAAATGTGCTATCTTATGTTTTGTCCAACTCTTATTTATTACATTTAAGACAAGATGTATTCCTAATTAAAGAATTTTGAAGAGTTTGTTGAAAAAAGGGTGCCATACCAAATTCATGAAAGCGCATTAGCCAGTACCAGGAATATGTCACTAGACACAAGGTGTGAGAACAACAGCTAAACTGGAGACAACTTGGGCCGCTAATGCCTACACCATTTTTTTAAATGGTGTATCCGTAACCACTAGTAGGTGATCATGGTGCAGGGGCAGGTAGAGGTGCATTGGGGGTAGGAGGAGTCAAAATATAGGTGTGCTCAGGGTATACCTGGCCAATAGGCTGTCTGTGTACTTTTATAACATCTGGTGAACACTGCATACTTTAGCTGTAGTTTTTTCTAATATTAAACTGCAATGAGGCCACACGTACATTTACAGCTTGCAATGATTTATTGCACGTTTAACAGCGTTTTGCCAGTGCTAAGCTAATTGATCGTTTTGTGTTGTTGTCTTCACAAGACAAGACTCCACCCCTACAAACATAGCAACCACACCTCCCACATCAGAACTCCAGCTGCTCCAGCCACACTTGCAACCTCCATTCAACACCCCTACAAACATAGCAACCACACCTCCTACACCAGACCTCCAGCCACACCTGCAACCTCCACCCAACACCCCTACAAACATAGCAACCACACCTCCTACACCAGACCTCCAGCCATGCCTGCAACCTCCACCCAACACCCCTACAAACATAGCAACCACACCTCCTACACCAGACCTCCAGCCATGCCTGCAACCTTCACCCAACACCCCTTGTAGCCAAAAGGTACCATGGCCACATTTTTAACTTATTGGTTTCACAACTCTGTGAAATTTTCAGTTGCGACAACGGCCACACCAATCCAAATCGTCTAGTAACTGAAAAAAGTTACCAAGTTTAATCGGTTTACACCCAATTTGACTGCCAGATATTTTAACCGCAAGACAAGTTGACTGCTAGCCATGAATCCATATATGTGTTTCAGCCCACACAGCCTAGGGTTCTGGGCTAAGTTGACTGCTAAGAAGGGTTTAGGGCAGGGGTTTGCATTGGTCCCTGGGGTATGGTGTGGGGGGTTCGATATGTCAATGAAGGGGTGAGAGCATGCCCAGGTGACTCAGGATTACGATAAATGATGCCTGGGTGTTATTTACTCATCGGAGGTGGGGTCGTACACCAGTGAAGGGGGATTGTGATGGCTGGTTATTATTTGTTAATCAGCTTAAAAAGCATCGCTGACACCAAATTAGAACTTAAGTTGAACTTCATCTTTTGTTTAATTTACATATATATATACGTCATGCAGCGGCTGGAGTTGGCAATACGAGATGTAGTCAAAGGGTCTGAAACAATATAATTTGGGCGATATAATTTTACATATTGCTTTGCTGCACTTCAGCTTCAGTAAATTAAAGTTGCATGTCGAGCTCTTTCTCGCCAAAACTAATGAGGTCAAAATACATATAAGAATCAGTCCTTGAATCATTCAAGACTTCTTTTATCTATACTCCACCCATACCAGACTGCCACATAGTGTCTCTTAGCCTTGTCTGTGATATCAATTTACCACAAGTTTTCATTTTAGTGGTAAACGTCATCAGTTTGTGTGCTTCGCGATGCTTTGGTATAAGTAGCAGTGCCGCGACCGAGTTCTGTGGTGTCCCGGGATAGACACATTTGCCATACCACAGCCGAAACGGCGATGTTTATCAGGTTTCTGAATTTATAGAATGAAACAATCGAGTTTTCTGCAAATTTTGATATAAATTTCGCCTAGGCTTAGTTTTGGCGGGAAAGGACTCCACATGCAACTTTAATAGTAGTCCCTAATCCTACCTACCCACTTCCATCCCCATGGTCATGTATGGTTGCATTATGATGAAGAGCTGGCTCACCTGGAACCAGTCGGAATGGAATGTTGGTGTTTTAGGCCACTTTTGTGCACATACAGGCTAAATTGGGCCAAGGAACCTCCCGAGACGATGAAGGATGAAGGAATGAAACATGCCCCAGATTAGGTGCCCGAGCCCGGATTCGAACCCAGGACCTATTGATCTGGAACCAGTTGGCATCAGTTGTCGTATATATCTTGGAGGTGGTGCTAGTGTAATTGTTGTATTGGCCACCAGGAGACATATATATTATTAAAGGCGAGGTGATTTGAATAAAATCCTTCTTCAGAGTGTCACTTGTCTGGCTATTTGGTTTTTGGTTAGCGAATCGGCCTGTGAAATACATGGACATTTCAAGGACAAAACACCCACCACTCCCCGCTCATTCCCCATGGACCCCAACCCCCTCTGCGGTCAAATTGTCCTACAGTGAAATCATTAATTAGATGGTCAAAGTGGGCCTACATTGTTTAAAGTTGCATGTGGAGCTCTTTCCCACCAAAACTAAAGGTCAAAATACAAATAAGAATCAGTCCTTGAATCATTCAAGATTGGTTTTGTCTATACTCCACCCATGCCAGACTGCCAAACAGTGTCTCTTAGCCTTGCCCGGGATATCAATTTACCACAAATTTTCATTTCAGTGGTAAACATCATCAGTTTGTATGCTTCGCAATGCTTTGTTATAAGTAGCAGTGCCGCGACAGAGTGCTGTAGTGTCACGGGATAGACACGTTTGCCACACCACAGCCGAAACGGCGAGGTTTATCAGGTTTCTGAATTTATGGAATGGAACAATCAAGTTTTCTGCAAATTTTGATATAAATTTCGCCTGGGCTTAGTTTTGGCGGGAAAGAACTTGACATGCAACTTTAAATTAAACTACACAAGAGAGGATGAGACTCTATGTCAGTATTTGACACTTGATGGGTGAAGTAAGTTAGTAGGCTACATGTAATTTATGATGTAAACATTGATCCGCTGATTGCTGAGTGTCCATCGTCAGCGATTGCGGATTGGCAGCCAGGCAGGTGTGGTGACCAGTTAGCCTACCGATCGATATGTGAAGTCAAAATTTGCAGCTTGTGTGTTTACTAATCGAGAACAGTACAAATCATAATGACTCAGCCCTGATATTAGTGTGTCGTTATTTGAAAGCACTTACTCGGTTAATCTTGATATAACCAGTTACAGTTCATTCATAAGAATAACAACAGAAAACAGCACAGCCGCTCTTTTGGCTTTGCTATGGAAGCTACCTTGATGACGTCAGGTAGCAATGTCGGTTGGATGCTACTAAAAAGCAGATTCAACGACAGTTTGGTTTTAGAATGTTCCAAACTTCACCGACAGGGAGCGCGCTACCAAGGATAGTGTATGCACAAACCTAAAATGGGCAACTACTCCATAATAATTAAGGGAGTGCCCCCCCCCCCAACCCCCACACACACACATCTACCCCTAAAACTACTATTCCTGCTCCTCGACCTGTCACTCCCACCCAGCCACCGGTCCCATGATGAAAATGGCCTGGGGCTCCACACCAAATTAAGCGATGGAGGGGTAGGGGTGGGGGGGCCTACACCTCAGAACGCCTTTGATTTTCCACGGAAAAACAGGATTCTTCCTAATTTGCCATATGCCGCACGCATATATACTTAAATCAGGCTCTAGTACAAGCCATTTTAAAGCTACTATCTCAACATTGTGAGAGCGGGGACGTATACAAACCTGTGCAGTGACGCCAGCAAATTAACTAGCGGACGTAACCCGCACATGATCAATACTCTATCGACATAGGGCGCAACAACTTCTCATTCGGGTTCTCACTTATCGTATATATTCATCGTAAGACTGCAATCACTCCTAACGGAACCCGGCCTCCAGTTTAACACTGCCCGTAAAGTAATTTTCTATCTATACAATTACGATTGATCAAAATCGCTTAGATTACTGCAGTGGTTACATTTTGCTGCGTGAATGAAAATCAAAATATAGATGCGTGATTATATGTTTCTAAAGGAATTTAACTGTCTGTGCATGCCCCTGTATATTTAAGACGTATAGCACAGTGCACATATAAGAAGACGACAGAAGTGCACAAGTTAGTCAAAAAACGTGACTGTCAACATGCGACTTATTAGTTATTGTGTATAATAAGTGAATTCTTACGTATTCCTACTAAATAACTTAATTACTATAAAGATATCTAAATCCGGGCAAAACATTTATTCATGTAGGCCTACAGTCAAGCTTGAAGCCTATCAGCTGGTCGTCGCTTTTAACTAATTTAATGTTACGTTCTTAAATTAATAGCAACATATTTTATAATTAAATGCCGGTTGTATGACAACATCCGAAAAACATTCTTTCTTGATATTTAGCGATAAATGATATCAAGAGTTTTTATGTATTGGGACATCTGAAGAAAAACCGTGGTTAATCTCCTTGGCAATTTTTTTACAGAAAGCGTTCAGCCATATATGTATGAAAAATGGTCCAATTCTTTGTAATCAACAATTATAAGGTTTCTTCTAGTCGTTCGCATGTTATTCATTGTGTTCCGTATTTGTACGATGCAACCCAGAGGCGGATCCAAGGGCCGGGGGGAGGGGTGGGGGCGGGGGTAAACCCACGCCACTGAAGCAAGCGTTAAGGACGTTCGCGTCAAAGTCGAATTGTTTCAAAATAAAATTGGTACACATGGATTTTCACCGCACCCCCCCCCCCCCACACCCCGTCGCAAGCTTTAGAGAGCCACTAACCGCGGTCTCACCCCTCCCCCGTTTTCCGTTTCCCCTCAAAAGGGGGACCCCCTGGATCCCCTCCCCCGCCCTGGATCAGCCCTTGCGTTCGTAACACTTGGAGAAAATTCGCCTTTTAGTTGTCTCGGAATAGTCACGTGACATTGATTGTAAACAGAGGCACAGGGGCATCTGTCATCTCTACCTGGAACCGTATTTAGAAGAGATGGAAGAGGAAAAGTACTTGCTTTGCTGCATGATTTTCTTGTCTTGCTGCAGACCTCTTCACGTAGATCTTAATACTCTGCCATAAATAATAGAACCGACGATTAGTTACGTGATATTTGTCGTGAACATTGAACTCCTCGATTATCGCTCACTGAAATGACGCAGCCGATGATCCATTGGCATTGTGCGTTCTGGATCCGAGCTGTATCCCGATCAGGCTTGGCTCATTGCCATTTTTCATCTCCAGACATTATAGTTTAATGTTGATATTTGTCGATTCTAGTATAGCAGCGGTGCATTGTAGTAATGTCAGATTATCTGGAAATGGGAATCTCTTCACTGAGCCCCTGAACTCTTGTCTAATCTAAATAATAGATTAGCCTGCCTAGGACCCCACTTCAGAAGATCAGCATCATTTCAGGCAGTAATGTTGAGGTATCCTACACTGAACATCCAAAGTAAATATCCAATATTTGTATGCATGATTGTAAGAGTGGTGATGACAACTTAATGTATTCAGCTTAGATATAATTTAATGTATAAGATATTATCACTCTTGCAGAAGATATTAAAGATAGAGCTATCTATCTTTGATATCTTTCAATAGATATATTTTGAATGATTTAAAATTTTATATAGATATATATTATTGTTTATAAGATAAAGTTGATAATGCAAATATTTTTTTAAGAGCTGGTACTTATAATAAGAGATAATTTATTTAGAAGTGATGACAACTTAATGTATTTACCGTAAACTGCCTATTTGAAGCTGCATACATATTAGAAGCCACACCCCAACTTTGGCCTCAAAACTGGGTTGGCAGTCATCCAGAACCATTTCCGGAAAATTATATGTTATAAGCCACACCCAGACTTTGGCCTCTCAACCCCCCCCCCCCCCCCCCATATCCCTGCTTAATCCCGTCCCGCCAACGAAACCAATTAATTGTTTTTACAAGCAGTCACAATTATACTAATAACATTCACCTCTCCCTCTCCGATCGCACCTCTTTTCAGGTGTCACACCAGTGGCTGGCTCTCCTGGCCCCTACCAAGCCAATTAATTGTTTATACAAGCAGTCACGACTACTAACAACATTTACCTCTCCCTCTCCGATCGCACCTCTTGCATCATCGCAGCTCTTATCAAGTGCCTCCTGGCTCTTACTGCATGTTTATGAAGCACTGTCATACCTACACAGTATCAAGTTTCTGTCTGGCCCAATTAACTTATTGCATTTGGTGAGAGGCCCGGCGGCAGCCGTATCAATTTACACCACCTGAAACCTGGCCTCTGATCGTTGGTCTAGAATAGGTAATAAATAACACAATCGTAAGTAGCTCATTGTCAGTCATGATTGCCACGGTAAAAATGCTGTGGAAAAGAACATCTTACGACGCAGCTTTCAAGTTGTATTATCTCCCGACTTGTTGACTTGTATGACATTATAAGGCAATACATTATTTTGGCAACACCGGTAATTTTTGTATTACCCCCCCGGCTTGTCTCGCCACACTCACTTTAAATCGGCAAAAGGCCCTTTTTAAAGCCGCACCCTGACTCAAACCCGGAAAGTGGAATCTCCAACTTCCTAATATACTAGCCACCCGACGTCTAGCGTTCGTAGTAATAAGCGAAAGAAATGACAGTATTTTGTTTTATACATTAAATAGTAGCAGGCAGAAGGTAGACATTGGGCAGAAATAATACAGATAATTATATTGACATAAATTGAGACCGGGAACTACTGAATAACGGGACATAAATGTTAAAGATATTTAAACACTTTCTGTGCAATTATTGTGCACCCAGTTCAGAATACTCAAATTGCAGCTAAAGCACGCTAATAAACGAATATCAGTCCCGTAAAACTAAGGCCCAAGCTCATAGATTGATTCAGTAAAAAAAAAGGGTTGATTGAGTAAAAAAAGGGGCTGTTTCTCGTCCGTTGTTTGTCATTTAATGTGGTACTACTACATTCAGTGGATCAAATCTGCTTGACGTCCTGGTTGGATCTATAGAATTGACGTGTAGTCCGCTTAACTATCCTGTAAAATTGGATACTGCTGTGACTGATGTTAAGAGCAGCGTGTTATCAGTGGTTATAGGCATGGTTCCCAGGGCAGAGTTCCCAGGGCAGAGTTCGTTCTCTTGCTACTGATGGGAAGTTGTGGGCGCGAGACAGTACGGGATTTGTTTGCTTTGATTACGGTTCGAGCGATAATGCGTTGGAAAAAATATTACTGTTGGCACCAAGCCAGATAGCCTGCCGCACCCGAAAGCGATATTATGCTGTGAGATAAGGTGATTAGCACCCAGCTGGTGTGTTGACACATGCGATAGCTTTGACGCATCTAAGAGCAGCGGCTGGATATTAATAGGGTAAAGGCGGCTGCTGATGCCAATGGGCTCTTGCATGCCACTGCATAGTGAGACAGACAGCTTTATTTTATTAGTATAGAAGCTGCGGCTTCAAATAGGCAGTTTACGGTAATATACATATATATTTAATTGCAACTCTTAAAGGAGATATTAGAGAGAGCTATCTATCTTTAATATCTTTAAATAGATATATTTTGAATGATTTTAGATTGAAAGAAATAAAAAAAAAAATTATTTAAGATAAAGTTGATAATGGAAGTATTTGTTTAAGAGCTGGTACTTACAATATAAGATAATTTGTTAAGTACACTTAAAACAAATATTTCACAAGTTATGACAACAGTGGATAATTGCTGTATGAACTGTTTTAATTTTATGATTAGAGATAGAGATTAGTAATATGATTATAATTATGTATTGATCCTTATGTGCAAGAGTTACCTTTATAATTTGTAAGTACTGGGTGTAATGTAGATCAACTTCCTGAGTTGTGCATAAATAGTATTGAAACATCATCACTATAAAGTCTGAATAAGCTATCAATTTTGTGCCACAATAACTTTTCTCATATACCAATGATACTAGGGGCAGTCTTCCTGTGATGGTACAAACATCTTTAGAAAATTTATGTATCTTACAGATTATCTGAAGAAGATGACAGACTCAGAGCTGCAGTATTAGAAAACTGTATAGGTGATGTCATCAATATGATACGTCTGCGCACCAAAGCAAAATATACCTATGCCCGATGGGACATTCACCGTGCTGTAGCTCTGGGACAGCTGAAGGCTGTGCAGTACCTGCTGCTGAAAGAACAATTTGTAGAGGGCATCAACGAGTTGGACGAGAATGGCCGCACACCCCTAATGCTGGCAGTGATCACTGACAGGTATGACATCGCCCAGGCCTTGTTGGCCGTCGAGCATTGTGACGTCACTGTGATAGGCGACCACCGGGAGAACGTGCTGCACGCCGAGGCGGAGAAGGAGTCGAGCTGTCTGGAGATGGCCAGTCTGCTGGTTAAACACGGCACCGACCTGGAGGCCCAGAACGTCTACGGCATGACGCCATTCCGCAAGGCCGTCGAGTACCACAACGTGACGCTGGCCCGATTCCTCTGCGCGGCCGGATGTGACGTCAACACGGCGTGCTCGGTGCAGGGCTCCACGCCGCTGCACGCGGCGGTTCAGGAAGGTCACGAGGACATGGTCAAGTGGCTGGCTCTCCACCCGCGCTGCAAGGTCAACCTGAAGGACGCGGACGGCCACACACCGCTGATGCTGTGCGTGCAGCAGCGCAAGGAGCCTCACCTGGTCTTCTTGCTGATGAAGCACCTCCTCGAGGCCGGCTCGCAGCTCAACCACCGTGACGCCGAGGGCTGCTCGGCGCTGCTGCTGGCCATGAGCAACCCGGTGGCCATCCGCAGGCGGCACATCGAGCTGCTGCTCCTGGCCGGCGCCAACCCCAACCTGGCCAACCGGGACGGGCTAACCCCGCTGTGGCAGGCCGTGTACACGGGCACCTACAACCTGGACCGGCTGGAGATCATCCAGCTGCTGATCCAGGAGAACTGCGACCTGGACACGGCCTGTCGCGGCAAGCTGCTGTTTCGCTGCGGGGTCGACTCGGTGTACTGCTACGAGACGTCGATGACGCCGCTCGAGGTGGCCATGGACTCCGGTCTGTACGAGGCGGCCAAGATCCTGGTGCTGGCCGGCTGTCTGGTCAAGCCTGACATGCGCTACGAGATGCCCCTGACGGACACCCCGCAGGAGCTCGTCTGGTTCCGAGAGGTCTTCGAGACGCCCGTCAGTCTGGAACACCTCAGTCGGCTGGCGATCAGAAATCTTCTCGGCAAGTCCGTCCAGTCCAAAGTGCGCAAACTACCACTGCCAGAGAAAATCAAAAGCTACCTTCTGCTAGAAGACGTCTTCGAGGAATTTAACGCTCGAAAGTGAAATAATATGAAGTCATTTTGGATGCTACAAAGTATGATATTTTGAATTTTATTTTTGTTACTGCTTTGTTGTTTTTTTGTGCAGTAATTTACGACTAGCCCGCCGAGACCTGTTAGTAATCAAAGGATGTGCATAGCCCCTGGACTAGTCTTATGGTGCCCTCAAATCCTGTCGACATTGACAGCTATGGTGACCTTGTGTATATAACTGATCCCTCCTCAATGCTTGGTCACATTCAACAGAATTCAGTACAGAAGTTTATATTTTGAACGCTAGTACATCTGACAGGAATCATTTGGTTCATTTATGAGTTGCGTTATAGCTTTGTGCAAGGATTAAGTTGCTTAATATCGCGTGAAAGGTATAATATTTGTTGCGCATGCTTCGAGCGTCTAACTGACAGTGGCGCCATATGTGTTCAGAGGCCGCCAGAAGTACTTAGGTACTGTATTCATTGTGTTGTCAGCGGTCGTGGCCGGCGTTACAGTTGTGTTTCATGCACAGTAGCTGCCTCAGGCAAAAAAGGGAAACAAAGAAAATTATCTATTCCACTATTCCCACTTCAATGCATCTATTATGTCTAAGCAGTTTAATGCTTCAGATTAACTGATGTTTGAATCTAAGGGATAATGGCTCAACTTATTTTCGGTGTATAGCATTTAGTTATCTTCCTACTTCTAGTCAATGTTGCGCACACAAAGTGTTATTCTTAAGAGGGAAGTGAACGTTTGCGGTTTGTCCACTTCGTCTATCTGCGCTTGATGTAGCTGTTACGGAGTATTGTTTCCTCCTATCGTTGTGTCTTTCCGCTGTCTTTCACACGTTTAATGTATTGTCTTACACCCCAATTTGTATTATATTTTTATTGGAACATTTTACGCGGGTTTTCGAAATGAAAATGATACATTCTAGTCTTGACGTACACGAGTATCCAACAGTGTCTCGCAATGTTCAGTGATAGGAGCTTTCATTTGTTGGTCATGCCCTAATTCTACTATTTATTATAGTAATGATAATTTATCTTCGTAAGACATGCTTCATTATTAATAATAGCTAAATAACATGTGTTTTCTAATAAAAGAGAAGAAACGTTGTCGCTTGATGATACTTGTAGTTGAATAAGGAATGACTGTCACGGTCCTTGCTTGGTCACCTGTAGCCCCCGTATCATGGATGCTTTGCATATTTAAACCTTTCACGCTCGGTGACCACGTGCTATTGGACGCTTAGAGACCGTTATTTCTCCACGTGCTTATTGTGCCATATGGTCCCGAGCTTTACCCTCCAATGTGTTTATGTCATGGTTGTCCCCAACAGTGTGTCCCACGGCTAATGATATAGTTTTGAAGTGTTTACTGTGTCTGCCCAACAGGACGAGTTGGGGAAATTGATTATTGTATTGATGAGGATCAGACCTAATATGTAGTGGTTTACTTGTGTATTTCTTTAGAAGGAGACTTCACCAGATAATTATACTTTTACAATGTTGTAGGTGTTTTATGGAAAAGAATTATTTATTTGTGGGATCTCAAATGTGTTCATATCTCGTGAGTTATCTCGTGATGTTTGGAGCCTCCAGAGACGTGGCGGTCAAGCGTAAACAGTTCTATGCTGTGAACTTTGGATTTGTTTGAGTTGATCAACTTACCGCCCCGTCTGTACAAAGTTTACTTGGCCGAGTTTTTCATTACCTCACAATGCTGTACGAAGTAGTAGTAGGAAGTACCGATATGCAAGGTACTGTCTGTTGTTGTCTGTTTCCTATGGGTACGGATGTGTATTGTATAGAAATTAATGTCTGTTGTGGTGGGTTACTATGGGTACGGATGTGTATTGTATAGAAGTTACTGTCTGTTGTGGTGGGTTACTATGGGTACGGATGTGTATTGTATAGAAGTTACTGTCTGTTGCGGTGGGTTACTATGGGTACGGATGTGTATTGTATAGAAGTTACTGTCTGTTGTGGTGGGTTACTATGGGTACGGATGTGTATTGTATAGAAGTTACTGTCTGTTGCGGTGGGTTACTATGGGTACGGATGTGTATTGTATAGAAGTTACTGTCTGTTGTGGTGGGTTACTATGGGTACGGATGTGTATTGTATAGAAGTTACTGTCTGTTGCGGTGGGTTACTATGGGTACGGATGTGTATTGTATAGAAGTTACTGTCTGTTGTGGTGGGTTACTATGGGTACGGATGTGTATTGTATAGAAGTTACTGTCTGTTGTGGTGGGTTACTATGGGTACGGATGTGTATTGTATAGAAGTTACTGTCTGTTGCGGTGGGTTACTATGAGTACGGATGTGTATTGTATAGAAGTTACTGTCTGTTGCGGTGGGTTACTATGGGTACGGATGTGTATTGTATAGAAGTTACTGTCTGTTGCGGTGGGTTACTATGGGTACGGATGTGTATTGTATAGAAGTTACTGTCTGTTGCGGTGGGTTACTATGGGTACGGATGTGTATTGTATAGAAGTTACTGTCTGTTGCGGTGGGTTACTATGGGTACGGATGTGTATTGTATAGAAGTTACTGTCTGTTGTGGTGGGTTACTATGGGTACGGATGTGTATTGTATAGAAGTTACTGTCTGTTGTGGTGGGTTTACTTAGGGTACGGATGTGTATTGTATAGAAGTTACTGTCTGTTGCGGTGGGTTATTATGGGTACGGATGTGTATTGTATAGAAGTTACTGTCTGTTGTGGTGGGTTATTATGGGTACGGATGTGTATTGTATAGAAGTTACTGTCTGTTGTGGTGGGTTTACTTAGGGTACGGATGTGTATTGTATAGAAGTTACTGTCTGTTGTGGTGGGTTACTATGGGTACGGATGTGTATTGTATAGAAGTTACTGTCTGTTGTGGTGGGTTTACTTAGGGTACGGATGTGTATTGTATAGAAGTTACTGTCTGTTGTGGTGGGTTACTATGGGTACGGATGTGTATTGTATAGAAGTTACTGTCTGTTGCGGTGGGTTACTATGGGTACGGATGTGTATTGTATAGAAGTTACTGTCTGTTGTGGTGGGTTACTATGGGTACGGATGTGTATTGTATAGAAGTTACTGTCTGTTGCGGTGGGTTACTATGGGTACGGATGTGTATTGTATAGAAGTTACTGTCTGTTGTGGTGGGTTACTATGGGTACGGATGTGTATTGTATAGAAGTTACTGTCTGTTGTGGTGGGTTACTATGGGTACGGATGTGTATTGTATAGAAGTTACTGTCTGTTGTGGTGGGTTACTATGGGTACGGATGTGTATTGTATAGAAGTTACTGTCTGTTGTGGTGGGTTACTATGGGTACGGATGTGTATTGTATAGAAGTTACTGTCTGTTGTGGTGGGTTACTATGGGTACGGATGTGTATTGTATAGAAGTTACTGTCTGTTGCGGTGGGTTACTATGGGTACGGATGTGTATTGTATAGAAGTTACTGTCTGTTGTGGTGGGTTACTATGGGTACGGATGTGTATTGTATAGAAGTTACTGTCTGTTGTGGTGGGTTACTATGGGTACGGATGTGTATTGTATAGAAGTTACTGTCTGTTGCGGTGGGTTACTATGGTCACGGATGTGTATTGTATAGAAGTTACTGTCTGTTGCGGTGGGTTACTATGGGTACGGATGTGCATTGTGTGGAGGTAGGTTAGCCGTTGTTGGACAGCTGTGTTACCGCTTGGCCGGCTAGTCGTCGTGTGTTGTGTTGTAGCCAGTGTCAGGTGAAGGTTTACACCCCCCTGTGGTCTGCTCGGCTATGTATAACCGTGTTTCTTTGATATGAGAGCTCCATGTTATATCCCGGGGAGTAGATAAGAAGAGAGCTATGATAGCTGACACCTGGTTGTACAGCGGGGTGTATGACATATAACTGGCTGTACAGCGGGGTGTATGATATACAACTGGCTGTACAGCGGGGTGTATGATATACAACTGACTGTACAGCGGGGTGTATGATATACAACTGGCTGTACAGCGGGGTGTATGATATACAACTGACTGTACAGCGGGGTGTATGATATACAACTGACTGTACAGCGGGGTGTATGACATATAACTGGCTGTACAGCGGGGTGTATGATGTACAACTGGCTGTACAGCGGGGTGTATGATATACAACTGACTGTACAGCGGGGTGTATGATATACAACTGACTGTACAGCGGGGTGTATGACATATAACTGGCTGTACAGCGGGGTGTATGATGTACAACTGGCTGTACAGCGGGGTGTATGATATACAACTGGCTGTACAGCGGGGTGTATGATGTACAACTGGCTGTACAGCGGGGTGTATGATGTACAACTGGCTGTACAGCGGGGTGTATGATATACAACTGGCTGTACAGCGGGGTGTATGACATATAACTGGCTGTACAGCGGGGTGTATGATATACAACTGGCTGTACAGCGGGGTGTATGATGTACAACTGACTGTACAGCGGGGTGTATGACATATAACTGGCTGTACAGCGGGGTGTATGATATACAACTGGCTGTACAGCGGGGTGTATGATATACAACTGACTGTACTGCGGGGTGTATGACATATAACTGGCTGTACAGCGGGGTGTATGATGTACAACTGGCTGTACAGCGGGGTGTATGATATACAACTGGCTGTACAGCGGGGTGTATGATGTACAACTGGCTGTACAGCGGGGTGTATGATATACAACTGGCTGTACAGCGGGGTGTATGACATATAACTGGCTGTACAGCGGGGTGTATGATATACAACTGGCTGTACAGCGGGGTGTATGATGTACAACTGACTGTACAGCGGGGTGTATGACATATAACTGGCTGTACAGCGGGGTGTATGATATACAACTGGCTGTACAGCGGGGTGTATGATATACAACTGACTGTACAGCGGGGTGTATGACATATAACTGGCTGTACAGCGGGGTGTATGATGTACAACTGGCTGTACAGCGGGGTGTATGATATACAACTGACTGTACAGCGGGGTGTATGACATATAACTGGCTGTACAGCGGGGTGTATGATATACAACTGACTGTACAGCGGGGTGTATGATATACAACTGGCTGTACAGCGGGGTGTATGATGTACAACTGGCTGTACAGCGGGGTGTATGACATATAACTGGCTGTACAGCGGGGTGTATGACATATAACTGGTTGTACAGCGGGGTGTATGACATATAACTGGCTGTACAGCGGGGTGTATGACATATAACTGGTTGTACAGCGGGGTGTATGACATATAACTGGCTGTACAGCGGGTGTATGATGTACAACTGGCTGTACAGCGGGGTGTATGATATACAACTGACTGTACAGCGGGGTGTATGATATACAACTGACTGTACAGCGGGGTGTATGATATACAACTGGCTGTACAGCGGGGTGTATAATGTACAACTGGCTGTACAGCGGGGTGTATGATGTACAACTGGCTGTACAGCGGGGTGTATGACATATAACTGGCTGTACAGCGGGGTGTATGACATATAACTGGTTGTACAGCGGGGTGTATGACATATAACTGGCTGTACAGCGGGTGTATGATGTACAACTGGCTGTACAGCGGGGTGTATGATATACAACTGACTGTACAGCGGGGTGTATGATATACAACTGACTGTACAGCGGGGTGTATGATATACAACTGGCTGTACAGCGGGGTGTATAATGTACAACTGGCTGTACAGCGGGGTGTATGATGTACAACTGGCTGTACAGCGGGGTGTATGATGTACAACTGGCTGTACAGCGGGGTGTATGGTGTACAACTGGTTGTACAGCGGGGTGTATGACATACAACTGGCTGTACAGCGGGGTGTATGATATACAACTGATTGTACAGCGGGGTGTATGATATACAACTGACTGTACAGCGGGGTGTATGACATACAACTGGTTGTACAGCGGGGTGTATGATGTACAACTGACTGTACAGCGGGGTGTATGATGTACAACTGACTGTACAGCGGGGTGTCTGATATACAACTGACTGTACAGCGGGGTGCATGATGTACAACTGGTTGTACAGCGGGGTGTATGATATACAACTGACTGTACAGCGGGTGTATGATGTACAACTGGCTGTACAGCGGGGTGTATGATATACAACTGACTGTACAGCGGGGTGTATGATGTACAACTGGTTTTACAGCGGGGTGTATGATGTACAACTGGCTGTACAGCGGGGTGTATTATGTACAACTGGCTGTACAGCGGGGTGTATGACATACAACTGGTTGTACAGCGGGGTGTATGACATACAACTGACTGTACATCGGGGTGTATGATGTACAACTGACTGTACAGCGGGGTGTATGACATACAACTGGCTGTACAGCGGGGTGTATGATGTACAACTGGCTGTACAGCGGGGTGTCTGATATACAACTGACTGTACAACGGGGTGTATGACATACAACTGGTTGTACAGCGGGGTGTATGATGTACAACTGGCTGTACAGCGGGGTGTATGACATACAACTGGTTGTACAGCGGGGTGTATGATGTACAACTGGTTGTTCAGCGGGGTGTATGATGTACAACTGGCTGTACAGCGGGGTGTATTATGTACAACTGGCTGTACAGCGGGGTGTATGACATACAACTGGCTGTACAGCGGGGTGTATGACATACAACTGGCTGTACAGCGAGGTGTATGCTGTACAACTGACTGTACAGCGGGGTGTATTATTTACAACTGACTATAGCGGGGTGTATGATGTACAGCGGAGTGTATGATGTACAGCGGGGTGTATGACATACAACTGACTGTACAGCGGGGTGTATGATGTACAACTGGCTGTACAGCGGGGTGTATGATGTACAACTGGCTGTACAGCGGGGTGTATGATATACAACTGGTTGTACAGCGGGGTGTATGACATACAACTGGCTGTACAGCGGGGTGTATGATGTACAACTGACTGTACAGCGGGGTGTATGATGTACAATTAAAGGTCGGCGAGATTTTTCCTTTCGTCTATTTTACGACTTCGCTATGGATTTGCCTGTCGTAAATGGGGTGTTTGAGGACGAGAGCAGTTCCCGCGAGCAGTAAGCCAGTCAGGAGACAGGTGGTGTTCAGTATATACACACGGAGATGTACACATGGGTGGGTGTGCGTCATGGGAATCCCCGGCACTACCGTCGGCGGCGAGCCTAGACTTGCTGCACTCTGTTGGTGCTAGCTAGGTAATAGGCAGAGTAGATATATTTACATGTTTTATTTACACATTTACGAAGACCTTCTGATGAAGACCTTCAATGGATTGTCCAGACTGATCACAGAAATAAACCATTGTGTTCAGCTTAATTTTGTCAATGTGTTTTAATTTGTTCTGGTCGCATTGCGCTCAGTTTTATATAGACCAGTGCCCCCGCCCCCCCCCCCCCCCTCCCCTCCACCATCCCCAGTAACTCTGAGGGGCAGGGCGGTCGTCTACAGGTCCCGGTCACCCCCCCCCCCACCTCCTTCACCAGTCACTCTGAGGGACAGGGCGGTCGGCTGTAGATCCCGGGTTAACCCCCCCCCCCCAACCCACCCCTCCACCCTCCGTGACTTGAGTGGTAGGGCGCTCGGCTTCAGATCTGTAGGTCCCGGGTCACCCCCCCCCCCCCTCTATCAACCCCATCTGGCGACTCTTCAATGTGAGGCCCTAACTGTTTGGATACTATGTATGTTGTATGTAGGTTAATAGTCCAAGTTATTGTCCCACCATACGTTATCAACACCAATTGTCAACACGTCACAGTCTGTTTTTATTTATAAAAAAAAGTCTTCACAGTTGAACAGGTAAAGAGCCTGCTGACAGATATCTGGGGCAAGTGGTCAGAGACAAAAGGTCACTGAACTGACCACTGAATTACCACCCCATCCTTAATCCTTACCCGGCTGTTAAATAGCTAAGCTGGGCAATGCCACCATGTCTTAATAACTTGTAGCCGGAAACAGAAAATCTTGACCTAGCACAATTCAGCTTAATTGTTTCTCGGCGATGGAAGATAGAGAAACATGTCCTTATTCTTATTATAATACTTATTCAGTGTTACCACAAACTTGATGCTGACACATAGTTTTACTTTACAGAAATACATGTCTAAATTACTACTACGCTACGAGGCAAGGGTCAGTTAGCAGGTCACCAGGGGTCAAATGTATCAGTGCGTCACAATGATGAATGACGTCATAGATATTCGATGAAGGTATGACGTCACAGCAAAGTCAGAGATGACATTGTGACGTCACCTGTATGACCACGTCACAATAAGGTTACAAGTATGACGTCACCGCTAGGAACGGCTGAATCAGTATGGAACAATCATCGATCAAAGAAGTTGGGAATCGTGTCGATAATAAATACTCACATAATGCTGTACATAAGACAAGACGTCTGAGGAATTAACCACCCTAAGAACGTGACTATTCTTAATTTAACTTTTCCTTGTTGGCCTAGACATCATCTATCGCCTCTCAATTGTCCTCATCAGCCGTGCTATCCACGACAACTTGACACGGGTCACCATGGTTACTGTTGTTGTTTAACGTGTCGTCTTGCAGATGCAAGGACTCGTTCCTTGGCTCAAGCACCTCTGGTTGGTTCCCTGTTTCGCTAGTATGACCTGTATCTGGGGTATCCGATGGGGAGGCCGTGACGTCATCAGACATGGGCTGGGACACGGTGACGTCATCAGACATGGGCTGGGACACGGTGACGTCATCAGACATGGGATGGGGCACGGTGACGTCATCAGACATGGGCGGGGGCACGGTGACGTCATCAGACATGGGCGGGGGCACGGTGACGTCATCAGAAATGGGCGGGGGCCCGGTGACGTCATCAGACATGGGCGGGGGCCCGGTGACGTCATCAGAAATGGGCGGGGGCCCGGTGACGTCATCAGACATGGGCGGGGGCCCGGTGACGTCATCAGACATGGGCGGGGGCACGGTGACGTCATCAGAAATGGGCGCGGGCAGG
Source organism: Arenicola marina (assembly GCA_964019135.1). Classification (NCBI taxonomy): domain Eukaryota; kingdom Metazoa; phylum Annelida; class Polychaeta; family Arenicolidae; genus Arenicola; species Arenicola marina. Next base: position 41,566,458 of record OZ025258.1, read on the forward strand.
GTGACGTCATCAGACATGGGCGGCGGCGAGACCCTTGCCAGGCCCTCGGGTATTTCATCACGTGACCCTGATTCGGAACAGTCTTGATCGGCATTGACTAGATCACCACTAGGTTGGGACCCACGGGGGTCACATGACACGGGCAGCTGACCCACGTGACTAGGAATCATGGGAGTTCCCAGCAGCGACTCCGCCACGGAGGTCGGTGTGTTTATCTGTGCGGGGGCAGCGCCCCCCGGGGGCCCACCAGGGGGTCCCCCCGGATACCCCCCGGGGGTGGTGAGGACCAGGGGCTGGAGGGGTGGGGGCAGGCGGTCGGCCCCCTCCGCCTCGTCGTCCAGGTCCGCCTTCTGCCTGCGCGGCTTGATTGTAAGCGGCGTCCTGGTCAGCACGTCCTGGATCTCTCTCCGGAAGGTCGTCTTGAAGTCCACCATGTCCTGCTGCATCTGGAGCGCCTCGGCCATCAGGCGCTGCTGGCGGCTGCGCAGCTGCGCCAGGGAGTCGAGGTTCTGGCGCATAATCCTGAGGCCGTCGCAGCCGTGCTGGCGCGTGGGGTCGTGGGGCACGGCCTGGCCGCTCATGTAGCGCGCGTACTCCTCCTGCGGGATGCTCAGCGAGTCCGCGGTCAGGTTCTCCACGAACGCCACGGCGCAACACTAAAACGCAAACACACAACACTATAGCACAAACACACAACACGTAGCACTATAGCACAAACACGTAACACTACAACACAAACGCACACGTACCACTATAGCACAAACACGTAACACTACAACACAAACACACACGTAACACTATAGCACAAACACGTAACACTACAACACAAACACACACGTAACACAAACAGGGGGTCCGCCCTGCTGGAGTTTTAAAGCCCTATCGCATCAGTGAAATCATACACAACCCTTCCAACAGTCAATCAAATCAGTGGGTAAAAGATTATGTCCATTAAAGGGGATGTGAAAAGTAATTTACGAAGTGCATAATAACAATCTAATAATAGTACTTTTAAACTAATGTAGAATAATAATGTATAATTATTCTATATATCCTTGAGCTGTCACCAAGAGCCTCACTGGTCACGGGACTTAAGGTACACAGCTGACCATTAGGTGCTTGAAACTGACCAGGTTGGTGAAGTAATAGCCATACTGACCAGGTTGGCGAAGTAGTAGCCATACTGACCAGGTTGGTGAAGTAGTAGCCATACTGACCAGGTTGGCGAAGTAGTAGTCATACTGACCAGGTTGGTGAAGTAGTAGTCATACTGACCAGGTTGGTGAAGTAGTAGTCATACTAACCAGGTTGGTGAAGTAGTAGCCATACTGACCAGGTTGGTGAAGTAGTAGTCATACTGACCAGGTTGGTGAAGTAGTAGTCATACTGACCAGGTTGGTGAAGTAGTAGTCATACTGACCAGGTTGGTGAAGTAGTAGTCATACTGACCAGGTTGGTGAAGTAGTAGTCATACTGACCAGGTTGGTGAAGTAGTAGTCATACTGACCAGGTTGGTGAAGTAGTAGTCATACTGACCAGGTTGGTGAAGTAGTAGTCATACTGACCAGGTTGGTGAATTAGTAGTCATACTGACCAGGTTGGTGAAGTAGTAGTCATACTGACCAGGTTGGTGAAGTAGTAGTCATACTGACCAGGTTGGTGAATTAGTAGTCATACTGACCAGGTTGGTGAAGTAGTAGTCATACTGACCAGGTTGGTGAATTATTAGTCATACTGACCAGGTTGGTGAAGTAGTAGTCATACTGACCAGGTTGGTGAAGTAGGAGTCATACTGACCAGGTTGGTGAAGTAGTAGTCATACTGACCAGGTTGGTGAAGTAGTAGTCATACTGACCAGGTTGGTGAATTAGTAGTCATACTGACCAGGTTGGTGAAGTAGTAGTCATACTGACCAGGTTGGTGAAGTAGTAGTCATACTGACCAGGTTGGTGAAGTAGTAGTCATACTGACCAGGTTGGTGAATTAGTAGTCATACTGACCAGGTTGGTGAAGTAGTAGTCATACTGACCAGGTTGGTGAAGTAGTAGTCATACTGACCAGGTTGGTGAAGTAGTAGTCATACTGACCAGGTTGGTGAAGTAGTAGTCATACTGACCAGGTTGGTGAAGTAGTAGTCATACTGACCAGGTTGGTGAAGTAGTAGTCATACTGACCAGGTTCGTGAAGTAGGAGTCATACTGACCAGGTTGGTGAAGTAGTAGTCATACTGACCAGGTTGGTGAAGTAGTAGTCATACTGACCAGGTTGGTGAATTAGTAGTCATACTGACCAGGTTGGTGAAGTAGGAGTCATACTGACCAGGTTGGTGAAGTAGTAGTCATACTGACCAGGTTGGTGAAGTAGTAGTCATACTGACCAGGTTGGTGAAGTAGTAGTCATACTGACCAGGTTGGTGAAGTAGTAGCCATACTGACCAGGTTGGGGAAGTAGGAGTCATACTGACCAGGTTGGTGAAGTAGTAGCCATACGGACCAGATTGGTGAAGTAGTAGTCATACTGACCAGGTTGGTGAAGTAGGAGTCATACTGACCAGGTTGGTGAAGTAGTAGCCATACGGACCAGGTTGGCGAAGTAGTAGTCATACTGACCAGGTTGGTGAAGTAGTAGTCATACTGACCAGGTTGGTGAAGTAGTAGTCATACTGACCAGGTTGGTGAAGTAGGAGTCATACTGACCAGGTTGGTGAAGTAGTAGCCATACGGACCAGGTTGGTGAAGTAGTAGCCATACTGACCAGGTTGGTGAAGTAGTAGTCATACTGACCAGGTTGGTGAAGTAGTAGTCATACTGACCAGGTTGGTGAAGTAGTAGCCATACGGACCAGGTTGGTGAAGTAGTAGTCATACTGACCAGGTTGGTGAAGTAGTAGTCATACTGACCAGGTTGGTGAAGTAGTAGTCATACTGACCAGGTTGGTGAAGTAGTAGTCATACTGACCAGGTTGGTGAAGTAGTAGTCATACTGACCAGGTTCGTGAAGTAGGAGTCATACTGACCAGGTTGGTGAAGTAGTAGTCATACTGACCAGGTTGGTGAAGTAGTAGTCATACTGACCAGGTTGGTGAATTAGTAGTCATACTGACCAGGTTGGTGAAGTAGGAGTCATACTGACCAGGTTGGTGAAGTAGTAGTCATACTGACCAGGTTGGTGAAGTAGTAGTCATACTGACCAGGTTGGTGAAGTAGTAGTCATACTGACCAGGTTGGTGAAGTAGTAGCCATACTGACCAGGTTGGGGAAGTAGGAGTCATACTGACCAGGTTGGTGAAGTAGTAGCCATACGGACCAGATTGGTGAAGTAGTAGTCATACTGACCAGGTTGGTGAAGTAGGAGTCATACTGACCAGGTTGGTGAAGTAGTAGCCATACGGACCAGGTTGGCGAAGTAGTAGTCATACTGACCAGGTTGGTGAAGTAGTAGTCATACAGACCAGGTTGGTGAAGTAGTAGTCATACTGACCAGGTTGGTGAACTAGTAGTCATACTGACCAGGTTGGTGAAGTAGGAGTCATACTGACCAGGTTGGTGAAGTAGGAGTCATACTGACCAGGTTGGTGAAGTAGGAGTCATACTGATCAGGTTGGTGAAGTAGTAGACATACTGACCAGGTTGGTAAAGTAGTAGTCATACTGACCAGGTTGGTGAAGTAGTAGTCATACTGACCAGGTTGGTGAAGTAGTAGTCATACTGACCAGGTTGGTGAAGTAGTAGTCATACTGACCAGGTTGGTGAAGTAGTAGTCATACTGACCAGGTTGGTGAAGTAGTAGTCATACTGACCAGGTTGGTGAAGTAGTAGCCATACTGACCAGGTTGGTGAAGTAGTAGTCATACTGACCAGGTTGGTAAAGTAGTAGTCATACTGACCAGGTTGTTGAAGTAGTAGTCATACTGACCAGGTTGGTGAAGTAGTAGTCATACTGACCAGGTTGGTGAAGTAGTAGTCATACTGACCAGGTTGGTGAAGTAGTAGTCATACTGACCAGGTTGGTGAAGTAGTAGCCATACTGACCAGGTTGGTGAAGTAGTAGTCATACTGACCAGGTTGGTAAAGTAGTAGTCATACTGACCAGGTTGGTGAAGTAGTAGTCATACTGACCAGGTTGGTGAAGTAGTAGTCATACTGACCAGGTTGGTGAAGTAGTAGTCATACTGACCAGGTTGGTGAAGTAGTAGTCATACTGACCAGGTTGGTGAAGTAGTAGTCATACTGACCAGGTTGGTGAAGTAGTAGCCATACTGACCAGGTTGGTGAAGTAGTAGTCATACTGACCAGGTTGGTGAAGTAGTAGTCATACTGACCAGGTTGGTGAAGTAGTAGTCATACTGACCAGGTTGGTGAAGTAGTAGTCATACTGACCAGGTTGGTGAAGTAGTAGTCATACTGACCAGGTTGGTGAAGTAGTAGCCATACTGACCAGGTTGGTGAAGTAGTAGTCATACTGACCAGGTTGGTGAAGTAGTAGTCATACTGACCAGGTTGGTGAAGTAGTAGTCATACTGACCAGGTTGGTGAAGTAGTAGTCATACTGACCAGGTTGGTGAAGTAGTAGCCATACTGACCAGGTTGGTGAAGTAGGAGTCATACTGACCAGGTTGGTAAAGTAGTAGTCATACTGACCAGGTTGGTGAAGTAGTAGCCATACTGACCAGGTTGGTGAAGTAGGAGTCATACTGACCAGGTTGGTGAAGTAGTAGACATACTGACCAGGTTGGTAAAGTAGTACTCATACTGACCAGGTTGGTGAAGTAGTAGTCATACTGACCAGGTTGGTGAAGTAGTAGTCATACTGACCAGGTTGGTGAAGTAGTAGTCATACTGACCAGGTTGGTGAAGTAGTAGCCATACTGACCAGGTTGGTGAAGTAGTAGCCATACTAACCAGGTTGGTGAAGTAGTAGCCATACTGACCAGGTTGGTGAAGTAGTAGTCATACTGACCAGGTTGGTGAAGTAGTAGTCATACTGACCAGGTTGGTGAAGTAGTAGCCATACTGACCAGGTTGGTGAAGTAGTAGCCATACTGACCAGGTTGGTGAAGTAGTAGCCATACTGACCAGGTTGGTGAAGTAGTAGTCATACTGACCAGGTTGGTGAAGTAGTAGCCATACGGACCAGGTTGGTGAAGTAGTAGTCATACTGACCAGGTTGGTGAAGTAGTAGTCATACTGACCAGGTTGGTGAAGTAGTAGCCATACTGACCAGGTTGGTGAAGTAGTAGTCATACTGACCAGGTTGGTGAAGTAGTAGTCATACTGACCAGGTTGGTGAAGTAGTAGTCATACTGACCAGGTTGGTGAAGTAGTAGTCATACTGACCAGGTTGGTGAAGTAGGAGTCATACTGACCAGGTTGGTGAAGTAGGAGTCATACTGACCAGGTTGGTGAAGTAGTAGACATACTGACCAGGTTGGTAAAGTAGTAGTCATACTGACCAGGTTGGTGAAGTAGTAGTCATACTGACCAGGTTGGTGAAGTAGTAGTCATACTGACCAGGTTGGTGAAGTAGTAGTCATACTGACCAGGTTGGTGAAGTAGTAGTCATACTGACCAGGTTGGTGAAGTAGTAGCCATACTGACCAGGTTGGTGAAGTAGTAGTCATACTGACCAGGTTGGTAAAGTAGTAGTCATACTGACCAGGTTGGTGAAGTAGTAGTCATACTGACCAGGTTGGTGAAGTAGTAGTCATACTGACCAGGTTGGTGAAGTAGTAGTCATACTGACCAGGTTGGTGAAGTAGTAGTCATACTGACCAGGTTGGTGAAGTAGTAGCCATACTGACCAGGTTGGTGAAGTAGTAGTCATACTGACCAGGTTGGTAAAGTAGTAGTCATACTGACCAGGTTGGTGAAGTAGTAGTCATACTGACCAGGTTGGTGAAGTAGTAGTCATACTGACCAGGTTGGTGAAGTAGTAGTCATACTGACCAGGTTGGTGAAGTAGTAGTCATACTGACCAGGTTGGTGAAGTAGTAGTCATACTGACCAGGTTGGTGAAGTAGTAGCCATACTGACCAGGTTGGTGAAGTAGTAGTCATACTGACCAGGTTGGTGAAGTAGTAGTCATACTGACCAGGTTGGTGAAGTAGTAGTCATACTGACCAGGTTGGTGAAGTAGTAGTCATACTGACCAGGTTGGTGAAGTAGTAGTCATACTGACCAGGTTGGTGAAGTAGTAGCCATACTGACCAGGTTGGTGAAGTAGTAGTCATACTGACCAGGTTGGTGAAGTAGTAGTCATACTGACCAGGTTGGTGAAGTAGTAGTCATACTGACCAGGTTGGTGAAGTAGTAGTCATACTGACCAGGTTGGTGAAGTAGGAGTCATACTGACCAGGTTGGTGAAGTAGGAGTCATACTGACCAGGTTGGTGAAGTAGTAGCCATACTGACCAGGTTGGTGAAGTAGTAGCCATACTGACCAGGTTGGTGAATTAGTAGTCATACTGACCAGGTTGGTGAAGTAGTAGCCATACTGACCAGGTTGGTGAATTAGTAGGCATACTGACCAGGTTGGTGAAGTAGTAGCCATACTGACCAGGTTGGTGAAGTAGTAGTCATACTGACCAGGTTGGTGAAGTAGGAGTCATACTGACCAGGTTGGTGAAGTAGGAGTCATACTGACCAGGTTGGTGAAGTAGTAGCCATACTGACCAGGTTGGTGAAGTAGTAGTCATACTGACCAGGTTGGTGAAGTAGTAGCCATACTGACCAGGTTGGTGAAGTAGTAGCCATACTGACCAGGTTGGTGAAGTAGTAGTCATACTGACCAGGTTGGTGAAGTAGTAGTCATACTGACCAGGTTGGTGAAGTAGTAGCCATACTGACCAGGTTGGTGAAGTAGTAGCCATACTGACCAGGTTGGTGAAGTAGTAGCCATACTGACCAGGTTGGTGAAGTAGTAGTCATACTGACCAGGTTGGTGAAGTAGTAGCCATACGGACCAGGTTGGTGAAGTAGTAGTCATACTGACCAGGTTGGTGAAGTAGTAGTCATACTGACCAGGTTGGTGAAGTAGTAGTCATACTGACCAGGTTGGTGAAGTAGTAGCCATACTGACCAGGTTGGTGAAGTAGTAGTCATACTGACCAGGTTGGTGAAGTAGTAGTCATACTGACCAGGTTGGTGAAGTAGTAGTCATACTGACCAGGTTGGTGAAGTAGTAGTCATACTGACCAGGTTGGTGAAGTAGGAGTCATACTGACCAGGTTGGTGAAGTAGGAGTCATACTGACCAGGTTGGTGAAGTAGTAGACATACTGACCAGGTTGGTAAAGTAGTAGTCATACTGACCAGGTTGGTGAAGTAGTAGTCATACTGACCAGGTTGGTGAAGTAGTAGTCATACTGACCAGGTTGGTGAAGTAGTAGTCATACTGACCAGGTTGGTGAAGTAGTAGTCATACTGACCAGGTTGGTGAAGTAGTAGCCATACTGACCAGGTTGGTGAAGTAGTAGTCATACTGACCAGGTTGGTAAAGTAGTAGTCATACTGACCAGGTTGGTGAAGTAGTAGTCATACTGACCAGGTTGGTGAAGTAGTAGTCATACTGACCAGGTTGGTGAAGTAGTAGTCATACTGACCAGGTTGGTGAAGTAGTAGTCATACTGACCAGGTTGGTGAAGTAGTAGCCATACTGACCAGGTTGGTGAAGTAGTAGTCATACTGACCAGGTTGGTAAAGTAGTAGTCATACTGACCAGGTTGGTGAAGTAGTAGTCATACTGACCAGGTTGGTGAAGTAGTAGTCATACTGACCAGGTTGGTGAAGTAGTAGTCATACTGACCAGGTTGGTGAAGTAGTAGTCATACTGACCAGGTTGGTGAAGTAGTAGTCATACTGACCAGGTTGGTGAAGTAGTAGCCATACTGACCAGGTTGGTGAAGTAGTAGTCATACTGACCAGGTTGGTGAAGTAGTAGTCATACTGACCAGGTTGGTGAAGTAGTAGTCATACTGACCAGGTTGGTGAAGTAGTAGTCATACTGACCAGGTTGGTGAAGTAGTAGTCATACTGACCAGGTTGGTGAAGTAGTAGCCATATTGACCAGGTTGGTGAAGTAGTAGTCATACTGACCAGGTTGGTGAAGTAGTAGTCATACTGACCAGGTTGGTGAAGTAGTAGTCATACTGACCAGGTTGGTGAAGTAGTAGTCATACTGACCAGGTTGGTGAAGTAGGAGTCATACTGACCAGGTTGGTGAAGTAGGAGTCATACTGACCAGGTTGGTGAAGTAGTAGCCATACTGACCAGGTTGGTGAAGTAGTAGCCATACTGACCAGGTTGGTGAATTAGTAGTCATACTGACCAGGTTGGTGAAGTAGTAGCCATACTGACCAGGTTGGTGAATTAGTAGGCATACTGACCAGGTTGGTGAAGTAGTAGCCATACTGACCAGGTTGGTGAAGTAGTAGTCATACTGACCAGGTTGGTGAAGTAGGAGTCATACTGACCAGGTTGGTGAAGTAGGAGTCATACTGACCAGGTTGGTGAAGTAGTAGCCATACTGACCAGGTTGGTGAAGTAGTAGTCATACTGACCAGGTTGGTGAAGTAGTAGTCATACTGACCAGGTTGGTGAATTAGTAGTCATACTGACCAGGTTGGTGAAGTAGTAGCCATACTGACCAGGTTGGTGAAGTAGTAGTCATACTGACCAGGTTGGTGAAGTAGGAGTCATACTGACCAGGTTGGTGAAGTAGTAGTCATACTGACGAGGTTGGTGAAGTAGTAGTCATACTGACCAGGTTGGTGAAGTAGTAGTCATACTGACCAGGTTGGTGAAGTAGTAGCCATACTGACCAGGTTGGTGAAGTAGTAGTCATACTGACCAGGTTGGTGAAGTAGGAGTCATACTGACCAGGTTGGTGAAGTAGTAGTCATACTGACCAGGTCGGTGAATTAGTAGTTATACTGACCAGGTTGGTGAAGTAGTAGCCATACTGACCAGGTTGGTGAAGTAGTAGCCAGCCTCCCCCGACATGAGGCGACTCGGGTTAGCGAACCGCGTGATGAAGTTGATGTTGGAGCTGAGTCTCGGGGGGTTGGCCTTCAGCACGATGTAGATGAGAGCCGGAAGGAACTCGTCGGCACTGGCGGGGGCGTCCTTCGACGTCCGCAAGGCCTCCAGGATGTTCTTACTGCAGCGAACCACAGTGACCAGCTTGTCCTGTGGCGACCGCCGCGAGTCCATCTCAATGATGGCTGTAAACAATAAACAATGTATAGTAAACAATAACCAATGTGTGGTAAACAATAAACAATGTTTGGTAAACAATAAACAATGCGTGATAAACAACAACCAATGTGTGGTAAACAATATATAGTAAACAATAAACAGATGTGTGGTAAACAATAAACCATGTGTGGTAAACAATAAACAATGCGTCATACACAACAACCAATGTATGGTAAACAATATATAGTAAGCAATAAACAGATGTGTGGTAAACAATAAACTATGTGTGTTGTTGTACCAGGTACAACACTGACAACGTTAACCCCTGCTGACCTGTGATGGCTTCGTCCACCAGGTGGCGCACCTCGGGCCTGGCCTCGTTGATCTCGGCGTCCAGGATGTGCGAGTTGACCCAGTGCAGACTCCGGATCTTGGCCTGGATCGCCAGGTCGCTCTGCTCGTCGTCAGTGGTAACGGGACAGAAGACGGCGCGGTACAGCCGGGTCGTCACGTACTTCTCCATGTAGTCCATCAGCTGGGTCACCGTGTCCTCAGTCATACCTGTGGGTGGAGGGGTGGAGGGTGAGTGGGGGAGGGGGTCACCGTGTCCTCAGTCATACCTGTGGGTGGAGGGGTGGAGGGTGAGTGGGGGAGGGGGTCACCGTGTCCTCAGTCATACCTGTGGGTGGAGGGGTGGAGGGTGAGTGGGGGAGGGGGTCACCGTGTCCTCAGTCATATCTGTGGGTGGAGGGGTGGAGGGTGAGTGGGGGAGGGGGTCACCGTGTCCTCAGTCATACCTGTGGGTGGAGGGGTGGAGGGTGAGTGGGGGAGGGGGTCACCGTGTCCTCAGTCATACCTGTGGGTGGAGGGGTGGAGGGTGAGTGGGGGAGGGGGTCACCGTGTCCTCAGTCATACCTGTGGGTGGAGGGGTGGAGGGTGAGTGGGGGAGGGGGTCACCGTGTCCTCAGTCATACCTGTGGGTGGAGGGATGGAGGGTGAGTGGGGGAGGGGGTCACCGTGTCCTCAGTCATACCTGTGGGTGGAGGGGTGGAGGGTGAGTGGGGGAGGGGGTCACCGTGTCCTCAGTCATACCTGTGGGTGGAGGGGTGGAGGGTGAGTGGGGGAGGGGGTCACCGTGTCCTCAGTCATACCTGTGGGTGGAGGGGTGGAGGGTGAGTGGGGGAGGGGGTCACCGTGTCCTCAGTCATACCTGTGGGTGGAGGGGTGGAGGGTGAGTGGGGGAGGGGGTCACCGTGTCCTCAGTCATACCTGTGGGTGGAGGGGTGGAGGGTGAGTGGGGGAGGGGGTCACCGTGTCCTCAGTCATACCTGTGGGTGGAGGGGTGGAGGGTGAGTGGGGGAGGGGGTCACCGTGTTCTCAGTCATACCTGTGGGTGGAGGGGTGGAGGGTGAGTGGGGGAGGGGGTCACCGTGTCCTCAGTCATACCTGTGGGTGGAGGGGTGGAGGGTGAGTGGGGGAGGGGGTCACCGTGTCCTCAGTCATACCTGTGGGTGGAGGGGTGGAGGGTGAGTGGGGGAGGGGGTCACCGTGTCCTCAGTCATACCTGTGGGTGGAGGGGTGGAGGGTGAGTGGGGGAGGGGGTCACCGTGTCCTCAGTCATACCTGTGGGTGGAGGGGTGGAGGGTGAGTGGGGGAGGGGGTCACCGTGTCCTCAGTCATACCTGTGGGTGGAGGGGTGGAGGGTGAGTGGGGGAGGGGGTCACCGTGTCCTCAGTCATACCTGTGGGTGGAGGGGTGGAGGGTGAGTGGGGGAGGGGGTCACCGTGTCCTCAGTCATACCTGTGGGTGGAGGGGTGGAGGGTGAGTGGGGGAGGGGGTCACCGTGTCCTCAGTCATACCTGTGGGTGGAGGGGTGGAGGGTGAGTGGGGGAGGGGGTCACCGTGTCCTCAGTCATACCTGTGGGTGGAGGGGTGGAGGGTGAGTGGGGGAGGGGGTCACCGTGTCCTCAGTCATACCTGTGGGTGGAGGGGTGGAGGGTGAGTGGGGGAGGGGGTCACCGTGTCCTCAGTCATACCTGTGGGTGGAGGGGTGGAGGGTGAGTGGGGGAGGGGGTCACCGTGTCCTCAGTCATACCTGTGGGTGGAGGGGTGGAGGGTGAGTGGGGGAGGGGGTCACCGTGTCCTCAGTCATACCTGTGGGTGGAGGGGTGGAGGGTGAGTGGGGGAGGGGGTCACCGTGTCCTCAGTCATACCTGTGGGTGGAGGGGTGGAGGGTGAGTGGGGGAGGGGGTCACCGTGTCCTCAGTCATACCTGTGGGTGGAGGGGTGGAGGGTGAGTGGGGGAGGGGGTCACTGTGTCCTCAGTAATACCTGTGAGTGGAGGGTGAGTGGGGGAGTGCGGGAGGGGGTCACCGTGTCCTCAGTCATACCTGTGGGTGGGGGGGTGGAGGGTGAGTTGGGGAGGGGGTCACCGTGTCCTCAGTCATACCTGTGGGTGGAGGGGTGGAGGGTGAGTGGGGGAGGGGGTCACCGTGTCCTCAGTCATACCTGTGGGTGGGGGGGTGGAGGGTGAGTTGGGGAGGAGGTCACCGTGTCCTCAGTCATACCTGTGGGTGGAGGGGTGGAGGGTGAGTGGGGGAGGGGGTCACCGTGTTCTCAGTCATACCTGTGGGTGGGGGGGTGGAGGGTGAGTTGGGGAGGGGGTCACCGTGTCCTCAGTCATACCTGTGGGTGGAGGGGTGGAGGGTGAGTGGGGGAGGGGGTCACCGTGTCCTCAGTCATACCTGTGGGTGGGGGGGTGGAGGGTGAGTTGGGGAGGGGGTCACCGTGTCCTCAGTCATACCTGTGGGTGGAGGGGTGGAGGGTGAGTGGGGGAGGGGATCACCGTGTCCTCAGTCATACCTGTGGGTGGAGGGGTGGAGGGTGAGTGGGGGAGGGGGTCACCGTGTCCTCAGTCATACCTGTGGGTGGAGGGGTGGAGGGTGAGTGGGGGAGGGGGTCACCGTGTCCTCAGTCATACCTGTGGGTGGAGGGTGAGTGGGTGAGTGGGGGAGGGGGTCACCGTGTCCTCAGTCATACCTGTGGGTGGAGGGTGAGTGGAGGAGGGGGTCACAGTGTCCTCAGTCATACCTGTGGGTGGAGGGGTGGAGGGTGAGTGGGGGAGGGGGTCACCGTGTCCTCAGTCATACCTGTGGGTGGAGGGGTGGAGGGTGAGTGGGGGAGGGGGTCACCGTGTCCTCAGTCATACCTGTGGGTGGAGGGTGAGTGGGGGAGGGGGTCACCGTGTCCTCAGTCATACCTGTGGGTGGAGGGGTGGAGGGTGAGTGGGGGAGGGGGTCACCGTGTCCTCAGTCATACCCGTGGGTGGAGGGGTGGAGGGTGAGTGGGGGAGGGGGTCACCGTGTCCTCAGTCATACCTGTGGGTGGAGGGGTGGAGGGTGAGTGGGGGAGGGGGTCACCGTGTCCTCAGTCATACCTGTGGGTGGAGGGGTGGAGGGTGAGTGGGGGAGGGGGTCACCGTGTCCTCAGTCATACCTGTGGGTGGAGGGGTGGAGGGTGAGTTGGGGAGGGGGTCACCGTGTCCTCAGTCATACCTGTGGGTGGAGGGGTGGAGGGTGAGTGGGGGAGGGGGTCACCGTGTCCTCAGTCATACCTGTGGGTGGAGGGGTGGAGGGTGAGTGGGAGAGGGGGTCACCGTGTCCTCAGTCATACCTGTGGGTGGAGGGGTGGAGGGTGAGTGGGGGAGGGAGTCACCGTGTCCTCAGTCATACCTGTGGGTGGAAGGGTGGAGGGTGAGTGGGGGAGGGGGTCACCGTGTCCTCAGTCATACCTGTGGGTGGAGGGGTGGAGGGTGAGTGGGGGAGGGGGTCACCGTGTCCTCAGTCATACCTGTGGGTGGAGGGGTGGAGGGTTAGTGGGGGAGGGGATCACCGTGTCCTCAGTCATACCTGTGGGTGGAGGGGTGGAGGGTGAGTGGGGGAGGGGGTCACCGTGTCCTCAGTCATACCTGTGGGTGGAGGGGTGGAGGGTGAGTGGGGGAGGGGGTCACCGTGTCCTCAGTCATACCTGTGGGTGGAGGAGTGGAGGGTGAGTGGGGGAGGGGGTCACCGTGTCCTCAGTCATACCTGTGGGTGGAGGGGTGGAGGGTGAGTGGGGGAGGGGGTCACCGTGTCCTCAGTCATACCTGTGGGTGGAGGGGTGGAGGGTGAGTGGGGGAGGGGGTCACCGTGTCCTCAGTCATACCTGTGGGTGGGGGGGGTGGAGGGTGAGTGGGGGAGGGGGTCACCGTGTCCTCAGTCATACCTGTGGGTGGAGGGGTGGAGGGTGAGTGGGGGAGGGGGTCACCGTGTCCTCAGTCATACCTGTGGGTGGAGGGGTGGAGGGTGAGTTGGGGAGGGGGTCACCGTGTCCTCAGTCATACCTGTGGGTGGAGGGGTGGAGGGTGAGTGGGGGAGGGGGTCACCGTGTCCTCAGTCATACCTGTGGGTGGAGGGGTGGAGGGTGAGTGGGAGAGGGGGTCACCGTGTCCTCAGTCATACCTGTGGGTAGAGGGGTGGAGGGTGAGTGGGGGAGTGGGTCACCGTGTCCTCAATTATACCTGTGGGTGGGGCGGGTGGAGGGTGAGTGGGGGAGGGGGTTACCGTGTCCTCAGTCATACCTGTGGGTGGAGGGATGGAGGGTGAATGGGGGAGGGGGTCACCGTGTCCTCAGTCATACCTGTGGGTGGAGGGGTGGAGGGTGAGTGGGGGAGGGGGTCACCGTGTCCTCAGTCATACCTGTGGGTGGAGGAGTGGAGGGTGAGTGGGGGAGGGGGTCACCGTGTCCTCAGTCATACCTGTGGGTGGAGGGATGGAGGGTGAGTGGGGGAGGAGGTCACCGTGACCTCAGTCAAACCTGTGGGTGGAGGGGTGGAGGGTGAATGGGGGAGAGGGTCACTGTAATACCTGTGGGTGGAGGGGTGGAGGGTGAAAGGGGGAGGGGGTCACTGTAATACCTGTGGGTGGAGGGGTGGAGGGTGAATGGGGGAGAGGGTCAGTGTAATACCTGTGGGTGGAGGGGTGGAGGGTGAATGGGGGAGAGGGTCACTGTAATACCTGTGGGTGGAGGGGTGGAATGCACATACCTTTGTAGACGGCGTGTGTCTGGTATCGTTCGCCCATGCTCTGGTAGAAGTTGACGGCGAACTCTGACTGGTCCTCTACCATGGCCGCCTCCCCCATGGCCTGCATCTTCTCGATGAAGTTGCGTACCTGTGGGCAGGGTGAGGGACAGATTACATATAGACGTTGATACAGGTTGAGCGCAAAACTGGCATACCAAATACTAGTGAGACCCCGGGTTGTACTCACCTGCTTTGATGTGTCTAGTGCTAGTGTCTAGACCCCAGGTTGTACTCACCTGCTTTGATGTGTCTAGTGCTAGTATCTAGACCCCGGGTTGTACTCACCTGCTTTGATGTGTCTAGTGCTAGTGTCTAGACCCCGGGTTGTACTCACCTGCTTTGATGTGTCTAGCGCTAGTGTCTAGACCCCGGGTTGTACTCACCTGCTTTGATGTGTCTAGTGCTAGTATCTAGACCCCGGGTTGTACTTTCCTGCTTTGATGTGTCTAGTGCTAGTATCTAGACCCCGGGTTGTACTCACCTGCTTTGATGTGTCTAGTGCTAGTATCTAGACCCCGGGTTGTACTTTCCTGCTTTGATGTGTCTAGTGCTAGTATCTAGACCCCGGGTTGTACTCACCTGCTTTGATGTGTCTAGTGCTAGTGTCTAGACCCCGGGTTGTACTCACCTGCTTTGATGTGTCTAGTGCTAGTGTCTAGACCCCAGGTTGTACTCACCTGCTTTGATGTGTCTAGTGCTAGTATCTAGACCCCGGGTTGTACTTTCCTGCTTTGATGTGTTTAGTGCTAGTATCTAGACCCCGGGTTGTACTTTCCTGCTTTGATGTGTCTAGTGCTAGTATCTAGACCCCGGGTTGTACTCACCTGCTTTGATGTGTCTAGCGCTAGTGTCTAGACCCCGGGTTGTACTTTCCTGCTTTGATGTGTCTAGTGCTAGTATCTAGACCCCGGGTTGTACTCACCTGCTTTGATGTGTCTAGTGCTAGTATCTAGACCCCGGGTTGTACTCACCTGCTTTGATGTGTCTAGCGCTAGTGTCTAGACCCCGCGTTGTACTCACCTGCTTTGATGTGTCTATCGCTAGTGTCTAGACCCCGGGTTGTACTTTCCTGCTTTGATGTGTCTAGTGCTAGTGTCTAGACCCTGGGTTGTAATCACCTGCTTTGATGTGTCTAGCGCTAGTGTCTAGACCCCGGGTTGTACTCACCTGCTTTGATGTGTCTAGTGCTAGTGTCTAGACCCCGGGTTGTACTCACCTGCTTTGATGTGTCTAGCGCTAGTGTCTAGACCCCGGCTTGTACTCACCTGCTTTGATGTGTCTAGTGCTAGTGTCTAGACCCCGGGTTGTACTCACCTGCTTTGATGTGTCTAGCGCTGCCGGTTTCTTTAGTGACTTGAGGAAGTCAGCAAATTCCCCTCCAACTTGTTGACTTTCTATGCTGGACCTCCTGTGCAGTGCCTTGGTTTGTGCCTGTTGCTCTGGGTCGAGCAACCAATGATGGGATATGTCACTTCTCTAGACATCACAACTAGGCTTGTATTTGCATTTTCATAAGCATCAATAAATTGAAATCATACCAGCTATTTTACATACGTTGATGAAGATTATATTAATTGATTGTGTTAAATATTGATATATTCTATAATGCTTAACATAAATACCATGAGGATTCATAACACCAAGGTTACCTTGAGTATTTTTCTTGAAGATAGATCTGACTGTCTGTTTTCTTTTGTCAGAGTGTTGCTTCTTTTTCTCCTCAAACTTGGAGAAGGAGGGCGCCTCAACCAATGCCGGGGGTACTCTGGGGCAGACATGGGGTAATCATAATCAGTAATCGTAATCGATTGTAATCGATTACATTTTTCAAGTAATCGTAATCGATTACATTGGTTTTTAAGGCAATATAATCGTAATCGTAATCGATTACATTGCTAGTGTAATCGTAATCATGATTACTTTGCTATGTTCACTCGGGCTGTTTGATCTCCAATTGATCGTCATACTTTCCATGTCGCCTGTATCATATACGGAAACTCGCCAATGCAGTCTTACTGTAGAGATCCGACCCCCCTCGAAACCACCCTGGCCCTTCCTGCCCCACCGGACAAATAACCAGACATAACCAATTAAGCTGGCTGGGGGTGCCACATTCTAATCCCCTCATTATCTTGTTTGCATTGGATAGCTAGAAATAGTCCAGAGCGACTTAGGGGTCTATATGTTGGGAGCAGGTAGGTGGGTGGGAGCTGCGATGGGTAGGTAGGTGGGTGGGGGCTGCGATGGGTAGGTAGGTAGGTGGGGGCTGTGATGGGAGAATGGTAAATGCTTGTGTTATTGTTCTCTATATAGATTGATTGGAAGAGGTGTTGTTATAAAACGAACTTGGTTCGGTCAGGACTGGTGCACGGCGATGTATGGTGTGGTGGCTGGACTAGATTCACTTGTGTCATATAACGGTGTGGCTTCCTTTAGTTCCATGGTATTTAACATAGAGGTAATAAGTTTTTACGCGGGACACCTCCCTCTCCGGCGAGAATCCTAAAGTTCTAAAGTTTAAATGAATCCAGCAAGCTAGAGGTGCGATTATCCGTCAGTGTTGTGTTTTTTATGTCAATTACGTCGAAAGACAGTCCATGTAATCACGATTGTAATCATGATTGCATTGAATATAATCGTAATCGTAATCGATTACTTTCATATTTCCTGTAATCGTAATCATGAAATTCCCAAGTAATCGTAATCGATTACATTTACAATGTAATCACCCCATGGCTGCTCTGGAGATGTTCATTTGTTTATGTCCAATAGGCACAATATAACACAGTAGCAGACATGCCTCTCTGTTGATACACATGCCAAGATGTAAGTTACTAAAGAAACACTCTGTCCTCAGTCCGCGCACATTATAGTTACATATACCTAATGATGCTCCCTAAGCATGTTAAAACATATTCAAAACATATCTCTATATCCTCACAGGACAATGTTTGGTCAGATTCATGCTTTCAGCAAAATATGGATCAGCATATCATAAACCTCATCATATAGGTCTTATCATTCTTTCTCAATTCTTCCATATCCTAAATTAATTTCTGCAGCAAGAACACTCATTTAAATCATTTTTTTAAGGTTTTGGAATAGAATATTGCCATACAAGTAGTTCATACTATAACTAAAAAAGTAGATGTTAGCCAACAGTGATTTCTAAATATTTCTGTATGATTTCCACCTATTTATGTATATGACTCATAGGTAGCTTATGTTAGAGAAACCTATAAAACGGAATAACGTACCTTGTGACCTGGTGTTTCTGATGGTCATGCTGTAGCTGGGCTTCCCTGGCATGGTGGTAAACTTCTCGCCAACACTTGGAACAGAAGTTTTTCCATGCAGGGTTACCATAAAAGCCACATCCATTTTTACACAGAAGGTCTGCCTTGTCAATACGAATGTTGGACTTCTTGCCCTTGACCACAGGTTCTGGCTCTGACATGATGGAGATTTCTGTAATAGATTATATATCAAGGTTAGGAAACAGCTTGAATTCTGTAAAAAACCTAGACATAAGTTGTCCCTATCTGTCAACAATTGATAACTTATGTAATATTATCAGTCTTACTCATTAATATAAGATAACACTTATATTCTCTATATACCTATAGATAATATAAGTGTTATTTTCGATGGTTCAGTCATCAATAGATAATATCAGAGAAAACTGTCATTCACTAAGTAAACTCTTGATCCATCAGGGATAATAGTTGCTTAATAAACATCACTGGAAAGAAAATGGTTATGGTAAGGCCGATTATGGAACTGATACAAGGACATCACTAGCTAAGGGGGCTTCAAAAGGATACACTGTTAAAATTAAGATTGTTGTGAAAGATATACTGGTTAAGTAGAGATTGTTGTAAAAAGATACACATTTGAAGTTTCTATTTCAACTTAAAGTCTTAAGCAATGAACAAAACTCCTATACTTACACCTATATATAGCATGCAATAAATACTCTTGGGCATGTGGAACAGGCCATGTTTTGTTTTCTAAAGCAAAACAAAATACTGGCAATCATTTCTAAAGCTACACTTGGCCACACTCCTGTGGACAAATGTACCTTTAGTCAGGCAATGTGTCCAGAATGCTTCTCCAAAAGATCTTGAAAATTATAATTTAGGTGGAAAATTGCTATATGAGTATATATAGCTTTATAATAAAAAAGAATGTATTCTGCAAGATGAACCAGTTCTTTATGTGTAAACACAAAGGCTTACAGTTAAACTTCAGTGAGGCATTGCGTTAGTACATGAAAGAACACCATTATCAACTGAATAAAAATTTAAAGCTATATATTGTATTGCTGGCAAAATTCAAGTACAAGGTGAGATTTTTTTCTAATTCTTAGCCAGATCATGTTTTCAACAAACCCCCTCCCTGCACCTTACCCACCTTGGGATTAAATGGTCCATCCCTTATAATACACAGGACTTGCTTTGGGGAAATAATGTTGCAACATGAAGCATCATCTCCTTAAAAATAACAGTATGAAAACATGCCCCTTTGTTTTCTATATAAAGAAAAGTGCATACTTTTTTACGTTTATGTCTATTAGACCTATAAATGAACTGCAGCACTTGTTAACACAGCACAGATGTTAATATTATTATATAGTGATAGCAACAGTTCTACCAGATTGGTAGGCTCCATAATTAGCTGTGTCATTACTTGACAGTACAATACTAGAGGAGAATCCTAATAGATCTACTATAGCCCTTTAATGTTTCACTTTGGCTTCTGCTATATGTTATACTAGCCGCCCCGATGTCTAGCGTTCGTACTAATAAGCAAAAGAAATAACAGTATGGCAGTATTTTGTTTGTACAGAATACTCAAATTGCGGCTAAAGCACGCTAATAAACGAATATCAGTCCAGTAAAACTAAGGCCCAAGCTCATACATTGAGTAAAAAAAAGGGGTTCATTGAGTTAAAAAAGGGGCTGTTTCCCGCCCGTTGTTTGTCATTTAACATACTTTCAGTGGAACAAATTTGCTACTGATGGGAAGTTGTGGATGCGAGACAGTACGGGATTTGTTTGTTTTGATGACGGTTTGGGCGATAATGCATTGGGAAAAATATTATTACTGTTGGCACCAAGCCAGGTAGCCCGCCGCAGACATGGTCACCATGCGGGAAAAGCACCAGAAAGCTATATTATGTGCGGGATTAGGTGATAAGCACCCAGCGGTAGTGGTGACACATGCGATAGCGTTGACACATGTATAAGAGCAATGCATACAGTGCATACAGTTGGATACGTTCAAGGCGGCTGCTGGTGCCAATGTGCTCTTGAGGTGAGCATTTACATGTGAATTCGATGTTGCAAACCTCAGATAATAAATGATGTTTAAACCAATGTGCTCTTGCATGTGCTCTTGCACACAGCGGCATAGAGGGACAGACAGCTTCATTTTATTAGTATAGATATCTTTATGCTTACTTGAGATGCATAACTCGATAAAATACATTATTATTATTATTTATTATTATTATATAATGGATGTATTCATTTTAGTTCTATGCCACTTTTAAGCCAAAAATGTCACAATCACAGGATCACACTGCATAAAACCTAACCTTCAGTCTTAGGCAAGTCAGCCGGGATTAGAGACACCACTGGCCATCCCTGGGGCTCTTGCTAACAAAGAGTTATGGTTGTATGTAACTAGTGAAGCAAATCAACTAGACTGATATGAGGTTAAGGAAGATGGAGGAGAAGGTAGTCCATATGGAGTTGTCTCAGGAATGATGGTGAAACATTGTTGGCTAGAGCTGGTGGGGTATGCAGAATTGTCTCCCATGCTGAGATGTCCCCCCGGACATATATTTCTCATAATGGCACTGTATGACTACATGTAAATATCATAATGGCACTGTACGACTACATGGAGTCGTGAGGGTCTCAATATCATGTGTTCTATACAGGGGCCCTAAGGGGGACAGCTGATGTGGATAACTGGTAGCTTTAACATTGAACCTAGATACCCAGGAGCCTCAATCGCGGATGGGTGGAATGGGGGAGGGGGGGAGATGGCTACACCCAGGCCATGCCGCCATGGCATATATCATATAAGTCTGATGTTGTTTAGGCTGTGTGTTCTGGCTGCAAAATGCTTTGCAGTCTTTCTCTCTTTATATGACATATGGGTGCAGCCGCCTCCCCCTACTCCCCCACCACACCTGTGATTGAGGCTCCTGTGCTTGCTTAAAGTCAGTCATAAATGCTGTAGACTCAGGTTTCTGCCCATATTTTCTGCGAATTTGCCACGATCGCTCTGAAAATCACTGATTGAGAAACCAATACTAGACCCATTTAATGATACTATAATTTCGTTTGTACTGCGATGTTATCCTTTTTTATGAGAATATTTCTCCATGCTGAGACTCCATTGGCAGCAAACACAGTAAGACGCAGTAAGATGATGTAGTTGCCATGGCGCTGAATATGCTCTGAACAATACATGCCCTATGGCAACTATAAAGCCTTTCATTGTCTGTGATTTAGTTTTTTAGTGATTTATTATTTGTGACAAAGTGTCAGCTGCCAGTGGAGTGTCAGCATGAAGAAATATTATTTGTGTCATAATTAAAAGGGGATAACCTCACAGTACACACATAAATTTGGTACCATTAAAATTGTCTGGTATTGCTTTGTCATGTCAGTGATGTTTAGAGCGATCGCAGCACAATCGGAAAATATGGGCCGAAACATGAGTTTACAGCATTTATGACTTTGACTTTAGCTGTTTAGACTAACTGAAGTCTGTGAAGAATTAGCCTGAATGTTCAGACATTACAGTTTGACAGTCTGATGCTGACTGTAATAGAGATCCATATCTCACGGAACTAAAGAAGTTACCATAGAACAAGTTTAAGATATCAATTTTTTTGGATTCATGTGAGTATTTGTGCTGAAAGCAAAAATTTGCGGCTGAACAGCAGTTCTATGCGATGAGTTTAGACGCTACAGTCACAAGAACAAGTGCCAAGACTGTAACGTCTGAACGATCAGGCTAGTGGAGAATGTGCATCCCCTACGGCTCCTACCGCTACCGTCAGACGGTCAGTGGCTCATGTAGCCCCATGTGTTGTGTGTAGCAACAACTGTCTCATATGATATGGGACTATGGCTCATCATCATACATTATCTAATTTATAATTTAAACATCCTTTGAAACCCCCATATATACGTACGTCCAAATGTGCAGTGAGGCTAAACTGTACCAACTGATTAAAATTCCATCCCCATCAAGGTAGATGGGTTTTCTATTTTCCTTTCACAATAACAGATGTGACAGTGTCAGTGGACACTTCTGCATCATCTGACTATGACGTTTGACGTCACTCCCTGCCTTCGATTTACTCCGCTAGGGCTCCATTATAAGCTTGCGTAGCGCCACCGTGCGGGGAGCTTGATTTAACGTGTGCCTACATTCTCCGCTTTCGTTCCAAACTCCGCCGCCAGCGCATATGTTTCGCAGCGCCATCTAGCGAATGAGTATGTGGTCACGTGATGCATGGATCATCTGCCGCCTTATCTGAAATCATGAGCGCTCGACTCCATAATATATTCGAGGACCCCGCGCGCCCGCCATACAATACCTAATTAGGTATATATTCATAATATATTCGAGGACCCCGCCCGCCATGCAATACCTTTGGTTAGGTATTGTATGGCGGGCGGGGTCCGGAGTCGAGCGCACATGGGAACGGGAACCCGAAAAAACGGGAGTCGCTGTGAAGTTGGAACCGGTTCTTAAACCACTTGTTCGAAAAATAAAAAAACCAGGGCGGCACAGCATCTAGTATCGAAGTTATAGCCAAAAGAAGATGAATTCTTCTGGCTATAACTTTTATGCTAGATGTTGTGCCGCCCTAGTTGTTTCTTTATGTGATAGGTACCTTAATAAGTCTTAAAATGACACCAGTCTGATTGGCCTAAACCCCGGAATAAATAGGGGGGGGGGGGGCAAAGGGGGGTCGTGTTCCTAAATTACAAAACATAATACTAAGTGGTTATCGGTTCACGAAGATCATTAACAACGTAATCCCGAATCACGGAGGGTCGAGGAAGTCCTGATTCACGACCAATCACGAGGAACGTGATCGGTCCCCCCTCCTCCCAAACATGCTACATATGACATAAAGGGATGACTTGACATAGCGTTATTGCGGTAAAGTGCGTGATCTTCTTGTGGCTATAACTTTTTACTAGATGCTCTGCCGCCCTGGTTTTTTTTTATGTGAGAGGTACCCTAGTAAGCTTTAAAATGACACCAGTCTGATTGGCATAAACCCCGGAATTAAAATGTCACTCGGCTGTAAAATAGGGTACTGCGGTAACTGATGTCTCGCGCTGATTTTCGCATGTAGTCCGCTTAACTGTAAAATAGGGTAGTGCGGTAACCGATGCCTAGCGCTGTTTCCGCATGTAGTCCGCTTAACTGTAAAATAGGGTAGTGCGGTAACCGATGCCTAGAGCAGTTTCCGCATGTAGTCCGCTTAACTGTAAAAAAGGGTAGTGCGGTAACCGATGCCTAGAGCTGTTTCCGCATGTAGTTCGCTTAACTGTAAAATAGGGTAGTGCGGTAACTGATGCCTCGCGCTGTTTCCGCATGTAGTCTGCTTAACTGTAAACTTAGATACTGCGGTAACTGATGCCTAGAGCTGTTTCCGCATTTAGTCCGCTTAACTGTAAAATAGGGTAGTGCGGTAACCGATGCCTAGAGCTGTTTCCGCATGTAGTCCGCTTAACTGTAAAATAGGGTAGTGCGGTAACCGATGCCTAGAGCTGTTTCCGCATGTAGTCCGCTTAACTGTAAAATAGGGTAGTGCGGTAGCCGATGCCTAGAGCTGTTTCCGCATGTAGTCCGCTTAACTGTAAAATAGGGTAGTGCGGTAACCGATGTCCAGCGCTGTTTCCGCATGTAGTCCGTTTAACTGTAAAATAGGGTAGTGCGGTAACCGATGCCTAGAGCAGTTTCCGCATGTAGTCCGCTTAACTGTAAACTTAGATACTGCGGTAACTGATGCCTAGAGCTGTTTCCGCATTTAGTCTGCTTAACTGTAAAATAGGGTAGTGCGGTAACCGATGCCTAGAGCTGTTTCCCCATGTAGTCCGCTTAACTGTAAAATAGGGTACTGGGGTAACCGATGCCTAGAGCTGTTTCCGCATGTGGTCCGCTTAACTGTAAAATAGGGTAGTGCGGTAGCCGATGGCTAGAGCTGTTTCCGCATGTAGTCCGCTTAACTGTAAAATAGGGTAGTGCGGTAACCGATGTCTAGCGCTGTTTCCGCATGTAGTCCGCTTAACTGTAAAATAGGGTAGTGCAGTAACCGATGCCTAGAGCAGTTTCCGCATGTAGTCCGCTTACCTGTGAAAAAGGGTAGTGCGGTAACCGATGCCTAGAGCTGTTTCCGCATGTAGTCCGCTTAACTGTAAAATAGGGTAGTGCGGTAACTGATGCTTCGCGCTGTTTCCGCATGTAGTCCGCGTAACTGTAAAATTGGATACTGCAGTAACCGATGTCTAGCGCTGTTTCTGCATGTAGTCCGCTTAACTGTAAAATAGAGTACTGCGGTAACCGATGCCTAGAGCTGTTTCCGCATGTAGTCTGCTTAACTGTAGAATAGGGTAGTGCGGTAACTGATGCCTAGAGCTGTTTCCGCATGTAGTCCGCTTAACTGTAAAATAGGGTAGTGCGGTAACCGATGCCTAGAGCTGTTTCCGCATGTAGTCCGCTTAACTGTAAAATAGGGTAGTGCGGTAACCGATGCCTAGAGCTGTTTCCGCATAACTGTAAAATAGGGTAGTGCGGTAACCGATGTCTAGCGCTGTTTCCGCATGTATTCCGCTTAACTGTAAACTTGGATACTGCGGTAACTGATGCCTATAGCTGTTTCCGCATTTAGTCCGCTTAACTGTAAAATAGGGTACTGCGGTAACCGATGCCTAGAGCTGTTTCCGCATGTAGTCCGCTTAACTGTAAAATAGGGTACTGCGGTAACTGATGTCTAACGCTGTTTCCGCATGTAGTCCCCTCATCCGCTCGCGGCACGTTTAGCGCTGTTCCGCATATAGTTCACTAGACTGAAAAGTTGGACGGTTTCCGCATGTAGTCCGCTTAACTGCAAAGTTGAATACTGCGTGTAGTCCGCTTAACTGCAAATATTGGACACTGCGGCAATTGGTGTCTAGCGCGGTTTCCGCATGTAGTCCGTCTAACTATAAAGTTGGATACTGCGTGTAGTCCGCTTAATTCTAAAGTTGGATACTGCGTACAGTCCGCATGACGGTTTGGGCATTGCTACCAGTAGGACTACCGGCTTGCCACAGATATCTGATATGGTGTTGAATTCGGCGATACGGCCTTGGGACTAATGTTATCAGTGTTGGCACCCAGCCAGGTATTGGTGACTATACAGGAAAAGCGATAAGCACCCAGCGACAATGTTGACACGTTCAACACGTTCAAGGCGGGCTGCTGGTGCCATTGAGTTGGTGCATGCAGCGGGTGCATAGGTGGGCCTTTTTGTTTTTCAAATCAGCTTTATTTTACTTTTAGTAGTCTTTTTTGAGTTTTTTGCACCCCGGGGACGCATTATGATGTTACCGTGCCATGAAATAGTGCACCCACGTGAGATTGTGTACCCCTCGCCAAAGACGCATCTATGGTGGACTATTCCAATATTTATTCCCACCTTCTCGATCAATGGAAGTTATACACTGGCCGGTTTATCTTGCCATATTCCCGACATTTTGCTGCAACAAATCGTATTGACTTCCATCAAACCGCTCCCATGTAATAACGGCAGATGGTGATATTATACATTATTATTATTATTCTATTTTATTATTTCTATAATGTAATGCAAATGTTACAATAAAAGGTGGGATATATATTTCAAAAGCATAATTTACAATAATATAAGTAGTAGAACAATTATATATCATTTTTCTGGCTGTATCTAATCAATATATATACCCTGAGAATTCATGCGATCCGTGTAACTAAGAGGCATGCATATTTGTATACCATACAGCAGTAGCTAGCATCCTTGAAATTTGGCACCCCCCTGGGAAACATAGGATAAGCGAGCCCTGAGACTAAGATATTGGGAGGGGGTGCAAACTCTCATAGGTGAAGCAGTATCCATAAGATTTGGTAGCCCCCCCCCCCCCCTGGGATATATAGCATAAGTGAGCCTTGAGACTAAGATATTGGTAGGGGATGCAAGAAGCATGTGATGGCGGCAGTTTTGGCAGAAACCCAACGACATTGAACGGCCAGACGGGACTACACTATTAAATATGGAACCGACCAGACGGGACTACACTATTAAATATGGAACCGGCCAGACGGGACTAAACTATTAAATATGGAACCGGCCAGACGGGACTACACTATTAAATATGGAACCGGCCAAACGGGACTACACTATTAAATATGGAACCGGCTAGACGGGACTACACTATTAAATATGGAACCGGCCAGACGGGATTACACTATTAAATATGGAACCGGCCAGACGGGACTACACTATTAAATATGGAACCGGCCAGACAACACACCACTATTAAATATGGAACCGGCCAGACGGGACTACACTATTAAATATGGAGCCGGCTAGACGGGACTACACTATTAAATATGGAACCGGCCAGATGGGACTACACTATTAAATATGGAACCGGCCAGACGGAACTACACTATTAAATATGGAACCGGCCAGATGGGACTACACTATTAAATATGGAACCGGCCAGACGGAACTACACTATTAAATATGGAACCGGCCAGACGGGACTACACTATTAAATATGGAACCGGCCAGACGGGACTACACTATTAAATATGGAACCGGCCAGACGGAACTACACTATTAAATATGGAACCGGCCAGACGGGACTACACTATTAAATATGGAACCGGCCAGACGGGACTACACTATTAAATATGGAACCGGCCAGATGGGACTACACTATTAAATATGGAACCGGCCAGACGGAACTACACTATTAAATATGGAACCGGCCAGACGGGACTACACTATTAAATATGGAACCGGCCAGATGGGACTACACTATTAAATATGGAACCGGCCAGACGGGACTACACTATTAAATATGGAACCGGTCAGACGGGACTACACTATTAAATATGGAACCGGCCAGACGGGACTACACTATTAAATATGGAACCGGCCAGACGGGACTACACTATTAAATATGGAACCGGCCAGACGGGACTACACTATTAAATATGGAACCGGCCAGATGGGACTAAACTATTAAATATGGAACCGGCCAGACGGAACTACACTATTAAATATGGAACCGGCCAGACGGGACTACACTATTAAATATGGAACCGGCCAGATGGGACTACACTATTAAATATGGAACCGGCCAGATGGGACTACACTATTAAATATGGAACCGGCCAGACGGGACTACACTATTAAATATGGAACCGGCCAGATGGGACTACACTATTAAATATGGAACCGGCCAGACGGGACTACACTATTAAATATGGAACCGGCCAGATGGGACTACACTATTAAATATGGAACCGGCCAGACGGGACTACACTATTAAATATGGAACCGGCCAGACGGGACTACACTATTAAATATGGAACCGGCCAGACGGGACTACACTATTAAATATGGAACCGGCCAGATGGGACTACACTATTAAATATGGAACCGGCCAGACGGGACTACACTATTAAATATGGAACATTTGGCGAGAACGTGTAGTCTGTATGAAACCTGGGCAATTTAATCAGGAGAGCGGTTTTCAGATCGTAAGCCTGTGGGTTAATTCCCGATAGGGGTAATTTTTTGCCATTTACTGATGGTCGCAACCTGAACCCTAAAGATGGTAATGATGTGGCTTAAGAGAGCGGGCGGCCCTTATCCACAAGGGAGGTGAGGCGGCGGGTGAAAAAGAGGGTACCTAACCCTGACCCCAACCCAACCCTGAGCGCAATCTACACCTTTCGCCGGAACAGTAAATATGGTACTCATGTGGCGTTGACAGAGCGGGCGGCCCTTATCCACAAGGGAGGTGAGGCGGCGGGTGAAAAAGAGGGTACCTAACCTTGACCCCAACCCAACCCTGAGCGCAATCTACACCTTTCGCCGGAACAGTAAATATGGTACTCATGTGGCGTTGACAGAGCGGGCGGCCGTTACCCGAAATGCAGGTGTAGCGGCGGGTGAAAAAGAGGGTACCTAACCCTGACCCCAACCCAACCCTGACCGTAGTCGACACCCTACGCCTGAAAACTAAAGATAGTACTCATGTGGCCTTGACAGAGCGGGCGGCCCTCACCCGAAATGCAGTTGAGGCGGCGGGTCCAGAGGGTGCGTAACCATGACCCATACCCAACCCTGAAATGAACACTATTAAATATGGAACCGGCCAGACGGGACTACACTATTAAATATGGAACCGGCCAGACGGGATTACACTATTAAAATATGGAACCGGCCAGACGGGATTACACTATTAAATATGGAACCGGCCAGACGGGACTAAACTATTAAATATGGAACCGGCCAGACGGGCCTACACTATTAAATATGGAACCGGCCAAACGGGACTACACTATTAAATATGGAACCGGCTAGACGGGACGACACTATTAAATATGGAACCGGCCAGACGGGACTACACTATTAAGTATGGAACCGGCCAGACGGGACTACACTATTAAATATGGAACCGGCCAGATGGGACTACACTATTAAATATGGAACCGGCCAGATGGGACTACACTATTAAATATGGAACCGGCCAGACGGGACTACACTATTAAATATGGAACCGGCCAGACGGGACTACACTATTAAATATGGAACCGGCCAGACGGGACTACACTATTAAATATGGAACCGGCCAGATGGGACTACACTATTAAATATGGAACCGGCCAGACGGGACTACACTATTAAATATGGAACATTTGGCGAGAACGTGTAGTCTGTATGAAACCTGGGCAATTTAATCAGGAGAGCGGTTTTCAGATCGTAAGCCTGTGGGTTAATTCCCGATAGGGGTAATTTTTTGCCTTTTTCTGATGGTCGCAACCTGAACCCTAAAGATGGTAATGATGTGGCTTAAGAGAGCGGGCGGCCCTTATCCACAAGGGAGGTGAGGCGGCGGGTGAAAAAGAGGGTACCTAACCCTGACCCCAACCCAACCCTGACCGTAGTCGACACCCTACGCCTGAAAACTAAAGATAGTACTCATGTGGCCTTGACAGAGCGGGCGGCCCTCACCCGAAATGCAGTTGAGGCGGCGGGTCCAGAGGGTGCGTAACCATGACCCATACCCAACCCTGAAATGAACACTATTAAATATGGAACCGGCCAGACGGGACTACACTATTAAATATGGAACCGGCCAGACGGGATTACACTATTAAAATATGGAACCGGCCAGACGGGATTACACTATTAAATATGGAACCGGCCAGACGGGACTAAACTATTAAATATGGAACCGGCCAGACGGGCCTACACTATTAAATATGGAACCGGCCAAACGGGACTACACTATTAAATATGGAACCGGCTAGACGGGACGACACTATTAAATATGGAACCGGCCAGACGGGACTACACTATTAAATATGGAACCGGCCAGACGGGACTACACTATTAAATATGGAACCGGCCAGACGGGACTACACTATTAAATATGGAACCGGCCAGACGGGATTACACTATTAAATATGGAACCGGCCAAACGGGACTACACTATTAAATATTGAACCGGCTAGACGGGACGACACTATTAAATATGGAACCGGCCAGACGGGACTACACTATTAAATATGGAACCGGCCAGACGGAACTACACTATTGAATATGGAACCGGCCAGACGGGACTACACTATTAAATATGGAACCGGCCAGACGGGACTACACTATTAAATATGGAACCGGCCAGACGGGACTACACTATTAAATATGGAACCGGCCAGACGGGACTACACTATTAAATATGGAACCGGCCAGACGGGACTACACTATTAAATATGGAACCGGCCAAACGGGATTACACTATTAAATATGGAACCGGCTAGACGGGACTACACTATTAAATATGGAACCGGCCAGACGGGACTACACTATTAAATATGGAACCGGCCAGACGGGACTACACTATTAAATATGGAACCGGCCAGACGGGACTACACTATTAAATATGGAACCGGCCAGACGGGACTACACTATTAAATATGGAACCGGCCAGACGGGACTACACTATTAAATATGGAACCGGCCAGACGGGACTACACTATTAAATATGGAACCGGCCAGACGGGACTACACTATTAAATATGGAACCGGCCAGACGGGACTACACTATTAAATATGGAGCCGGCTAGACGGGACTACACTATTAAATATGGAACCGGCCAGACGGGCCTACACTATTAAATATGGAACCGGCCAGACGGGCCTACACTATTAAATATGGAACCGGCCAAACGGGACTACACTATTAAATATGGAACCGGCTAGACGGGACGACACTATTAAATATGGAACCGGCCAGACGGGACTACACTATTAAATATGGAACCGGCCAGACGGGACTACACTATTAAATATGGAACCGCCCAGACGGGACTAAACTATTAAATATGGAACCGGCCAGACGGGCCTACACTATTAAATATGGAACCGGCCAAACGGGACTACACTATTAAATATGGAACCGGCTAGACGGGACGACACTATTAAATATGGAACCGGCCAGACGGGACTACACTATTAAATATGGAACCGGCCAGACGGGACTACACTATTGAATATGGAACCGGCCAGACGGGACTACACTATTAAATATGGAACCGGCCAGACGGGACTACACTATTAAATATGGAACCGGCCAGACGGGACTACACTATTAAATATGGAACCGGCCAGACGGGACTACACTATTAAATATGGAACCGGCCAGACGGGACTACACTATTAAATATGGAACCGGCCAGACGGGACTACACTATTAAATATGGAACCGGCCAGACGGGACTACACTATTAAATATGGAACCGGCCAGACGAGACTACACTATTAAATATGGAACCGGCCAGACGGGACTACACTATTAAATATGGAACCGGCCAGACGAGACTACACTATTAAATATGGAACCGGCCAGACGGGACTAAAACTATTAAATATGGAACCGGCCAGACGGGACTACACTATTAAATACGGAACCGGCCAAACGGGACTACACTATTAAATATGGAACCGGCTAGACGGGACTACACTATTAAATATGGAACCGGCCAGACGGGACTACACTATTAAATATGGAACATTTGGCGAGAACGTGTGGTCTGTATGAAACCTGGACAATTTAATCAGGAGAGCGGTTTTCAGATCGTAAGCTTGTGGGTTAATTCAATTCCCGATAGGGTAAATTTTTTGCCATTTACTGATGGTTGCAACCTTTATTAAGGCTAAGGACTTTGTCTTCCCCACGACAGTCACTTTCTGAAACAAAAATACTCGATCGTGATCACTTACCTAAGAAAATACAGCATTGGAATAAGTAGCGCTGAGTAATCCAAGCGTGGCTTTGGCATGGCTTCTTTCTCAAGTTTATCGGGCGTTATTAGAGCTTGTTAAGTGAAGTATTTGGTTCCTTAGTGCTACTAGTGTCTCCGTTATTCTATTGTGGTAGCACGCCTTTTAAGCCCCTTAATGAATGACACCCGGCCATGGTCAACTTGATTTCTTGTCTGATCTCTTATCTGAATCTGATTTCTTAGCCCGCCTGCCACCCACTCTCCACACCCCCCGTCCCCTTGTCCAGCCCTGCAAACCTAACATATCGCCTGCCACCCACTCTCCACACCCCCCGTCCCCTTGTCCAGCCCTGCAAACCTAACATATCGCCTGCCACCCACTCTCCACACCCCCCGTCCCCTTGTCCAGCCCTGCAAACCGAACATATCGCCTGCCACCCACTCTCCACAACCCCCGTCCCCTTGTCCAGCCCTGCAAACCGAACATATCGCCTGCCATCCACTCACCACACCCCCCGTCCCCTTGTCCAGCCCTACAAACCGAACATATCGCCTGCCACCCACTCTCCACATCCCCCGTCCCCTTGTCCAGGCCTACAAACCGAACATATCGCCTGCCACCCACTCTCCACACCCCCCGTCTCCTTGTCCAGGCCTACAAACCGAACATATCGCCTGCCACCCACTCTCCACGTCCCCCGTCCCCTTGTCCAGGCCTACAAACCGAACATATCGCCTGCCACCCACTCTCCACACCCCCCGTCCCCTTGTCCAGGCCTACAAACCGAACATATCGCCTGCCACCCACTCTCCACACCCCCCGTCCCCTTGTCCAGGCCTACAAACCGAACATATCGCCTGCCACCCACTCTCCACACCCCCCGTCCCCTTGTCCAGGCCTACAAACCGAACATATCGCCTGCCACCCACTCTCCACACCCCCCGTCCCCTTGTCCAGGCCTACAAACCGAACATATCGCCTGCCACCCACGCTCCACACCCCCCGTCCCCTTGTCCAGCCCTGCAAACCGAACATATCGCCTGCCACCCACTCTCCACACCCCGCGTCCCCTTGTCCAGCCCTGCAAACCGAACATATCGCCTGCCACCCACTCTCCACACCCCCCGTCCCCTTGTCCAGCCCTGCAAACCGAACATATCGGTCGGTCTTAGTCGGGTCGGTGTGACGGCCACACTGGGCTGACAGTCGGGTCGGTGTGACGGCCACACTGGGCTGACAGTCGGATCGGTGTGACGGCCACACTGGGCTGACAGTCGGATCGGTGTGACGGCCACACTGGGCTGACAGTCTAATCGGTGTGACGGCCGCACTGGGCTGACAGTCGGGTCGGTGTGACGGCCACACTGGGCTGACCGTCGGGTCGGTGTGACGGCTGCACTGGGCTGACAGTCGGGTCGGTGTGACGGCCGCACTGGGCTGACAGTCGGGTCGGTGTGACGGCCGCACTGGGCTGACAGTCGGGTCGGTGTGACGGCCACACTGGGCTGACCGTCGGGTCGGTGTGACGGCCACACTGGGCTGACCGTCGGATCGGTGTGACGGCCACGCTGCGCTGACAGTCGGGTCGGTGTGACGGCCACACTGGGCTGACAGTCGGATCGGTGTGACGGCCGCACTGGGCTGACAGTCGGATCGGTGTGACGGCCACACTGGGCTGACAGTCGGGTCGGTGTGACGGCTGCACTGGCCTGACAGTCGGGTCGGTGTGACGGCCGCACTGGGCTGACAGTCGGGTCGGTGTGACGGCCGCACTGGGCTGACAGTCGGGTCGGTGTGACGGCCACACTGGGCTGACCGTCGAGTCGGTGTGACGGCCACACTGGGCTGACCGTCGGATCGGTGTGACGGCCACACTGCGCTGACAGTCGGGTCGGTGTGACGGCCGCACTGGGCTGACAGTCGGATCGGTGTAACGGCCGCACTGGGCTGACAGTCGGATCGGTGTGACGGCCGCACTGGGCCGACAGTCGGGTCGGTGTGACGGCCACACTGGGCTGACCGTCGGGTCGGTGTGACGGCTGCACTGGGCTGACAGTCGGGTCGGTGTGACGGCCGCACTGGGCTGACAGTCGGGTCGGTGTGACGGCCGCACTGGGCTGACAGTCGGGTCGGTGTGACGGCCACACTGGGCTGACCGTCGAGTCGGTGTGACGGCCACACTGGGCTGACCGTCGGATCGGTGTGACGGCCGCACTGGGCTGACAGTCGGGTCGGTGTGACGGCCGCACTGGGCTGACAGTCGGGTCGGTGTGACGGCCACACTGGGCTGACCGTCGAGTCGGTGTGACGGCCACACTGGGCTGACCGTCGGATCGGTGTGACGGCCACACTGCGCTGAGAGTCGGGTGGGTGTGACGGCCACACTGGGCTGACAGTCGGATCGGTGTAACGGCCGCACTAGGCTGACAGTCGGATCGGTGTGACGGCCGCACTGGGCCGACAGTCGGATCGGTGTGACGGCCACACTGGGCTGACAGTCGGATCGGTGTGATGGCCACACTGGGCTGACAGTCGGGTCGGTGTGACGGCCGCACTGG
This sequence comes from Arenicola marina, assembly GCA_964019135.1. NCBI lineage: Eukaryota > Metazoa > Annelida > Polychaeta > Arenicolidae > Arenicola > Arenicola marina. The sequence continues at coordinate 41,599,917 of OZ025258.1, forward strand.
GCTGACAGTCGGATCGGTGTGACGGCCACACTGGGCTGACAGTCGGATCGGTGTGATGGCCACACTGGGCTGACAGTCGCGTCGGTGTGACGGCCACACTGGGCTGACCGACTGGTCGGTGTGACGGCCACACTGGGCTGACAGTCGGATCGGTGTGATGGCCACACTGGGCTGACAGTCGGATCGGTGTGACGGCCACACTGGGCTGACAGTCGGGTCGGTGTGATGGCCACACTGGGCTGACAGTCGGGTCGGTGTGACGGCCGCACTGGGCTGACAGTCAGGTTGGTGTGACGGCCACACTGGGCTGACAGTCGGATCGGTGTGACGGCCACACTGGGCTGACAGTCGGGTCGGTGTGACGGCCACACTGGGCTGACAGTCGGGTCGGTGTGATGGCCACACTGGGCTGACAGTCGGATCGGTGTGATGGCCACACTGGGCTGACCGTCTGGTCGGTGTGACGGCCACACTGGGCTGACAATCGGGTCGGTGTGATGGCCACACTGGGCTGACAGTCGGATCGGTGTGATGGCCACACTGGGCTGACAGTCGGGTCGGTGTGACGGCCGCCCTGGGCTGACAGTCGGATCGGTGTGACGGCCACACTGGGCTGACAGTCGGATCGGTGTGATGGCCACACTGGGCTGACAGTCGGGTCGGTGTGACGGCCACACTGGGCTGACAGTCGGATCGGTTTGACGGCCACACTGGGCTGACAGTCAGGTCGGTGTGTTGGCCACACTGGGCCGACAGTCGGATCGGTGTGACGGCCACACTGGGCTGACAGTCAGATTGGTGTGACGGCCGCACTGGGCCGACAGTCGGGTAGGTGTGATGGCCACACTGAGCCGGCAGTCGGATCGGTGTGACGGCCACACTGGGCTGACAGTCGGATCGGTGTGATGGCCACACTGGGCTGACAGTCGGATCGGTGTGATGGCCACACTGGGCTGACAGTCGGACCGGTGTGACGGCCACACTGGGCTGACAGTCAGGTCGGTGTGATGGCCACACTGGGCCGACAGTCGGATCGGTGTGACGGCCACACTGGGCTGACAGTCAGGTTGGTGTGACGGCCGCACTGGGCCGACAATCGGGTTGGTGTGATGGACACACTGGGCTGACAGTCAGGTCGGTGTGATGGCCACACTGGGCCGACAGTCGGATCGGTGTGACGGCCACACTGAGCTGACACTCAGGTTGGTGTGACGGCCACACTGGGCCGACAGTCGGATCGGTGTGATGGCCACACTGGGCTGACAGTCGGATCGGTGTGACGGCCACACTGGGCTGACAGTCGGATCGGTGTGACGGCCACACTGGGCTGATAGTCAGGTTGGTGTGACGGCCACACTGAGCTGACAGTCAGGTTGGTGTGACGGCCACACTGGGCCGACAGTCGGATCGGTGTGATGGCCACACTGGGCTGACAGTCGGATCGGTGTGATGGCCACACTGGGCCGACAGTCGGATCGGTGTGACGGCCACACTGGGCTGACAGTCATGTTGGTGTGACGGCCGCACTGGGCCGACAATCGGGTTGGTGTGATGGACACACTGGGCTGACAGTCAGGTCGGTGTGATGGCCACACTGGGCCGACAGTCCAATCGGTGTGACGGCCACACTGAGCTGACAGTCAGGTTGGTGTGACGGCCACACTGGGCCGACAGTCAGGTCGGTGTGATGGCCACACTGGGCCGACAGTCGGATCGGTGTGACGGCCACACTGGGCTGACAGTCAGGTTGGTGTGACGGCCGCACTGGGCCGACAGTCGGGTTGGTGTGATGGCCACACTGGGCTGACAGTCGGATCGGTGTGATGGCCACACTGGGCTGACAGTCGGGTTGGTGTGACGGCCACGCTGGGCTGACAGTCGGGTTGGTGTGATGGCCACACTGGGCCGACAGTCGGGTCGGTGTGATGGCCACACTGGGCTGACAGTCAGGTTGGTGTGACGGCCACACTGGGCTGACAGTCGGGTTGGTGTGATGGCCACACTGGGCCGACAGTCGGATCGGTGTGACGGCCACACTGGGCTGACAGTCAGGTTGGTGTGACGGCCGCACTGGGCCGACAGTCGGGTTGGTGTGATGGCCACACTGGGCTGACAGTCAGGTTGGTGTGACGGCCACACTGGGCTGACAGTCGGGTTGGTGTGATGGCCACACTGGGCCGACAGTCGGATCGGTGTGACGGCCACACTGGGCTGACAGTCAGGTTGGTGTGACGGCCGCACTGGGCCGACAGTCGGGTTGGTTTGATGGCCACACTGGGCTGACAGTCGGATCGGTGTGATGGCCACACTGGGCTGACAGTCAGGTTGTTGTGACGGCCGCACTGGGCCGACAGTCGGGTTGGTGTGATGGCCACACTGGGCTGACAGTCAGGTTGGTGTGACGGCCACACTGGGCTGACAGTCGGGTTGGTGTGATGGCCACACTGGGCCGACAGTCGGATCGGTGTGATGGCCACACTGGGCTGACAGTCAGGTGGGTGTGATGGCCACACTGGGCTGACAGTCGGATCGGTGTGACGGCCACACTGGGCTGACAGTCAGGTTGGTGTGACGGCCACACTGGGCTGACAGTCGGGTTGGTGTGATGGCCACACTGGGCCGACAGTCGGATCGGTGTGACGGCCACACCGGGCTGACAGTCGGGTCGGTGTGATGGCCACACTGGGCCGACAGTCGGATCGGTGTGGCGGCCACACTGGGCTGACAGTCAGGTTGGTGTGACGGCCGCACTGGGCCGACAGTCGGGTTGGTGTGATGGCCACACTGGGCTGACAGTCAGGTTGGTGTGACGGCCACACTGGGCTGACAGTCGGGTTGGTGTGATGGCCACACTGGGCCGACAGTCGGATCGGTGTGACGGCCACACTGGGCTGACAGTCGGGTCGGTGTGACGGCCACACTGGGCCGACAGTCAGATCGGTGTGACGGCCACACTGGGCTGACAGTCAGGTTGGTATGACGGCCACACTGGGCCGACAGTCGGATCGGTGTGACGGCCACACTGGGCTGACAGTCAGGTTGGTGTGATGGTCACACTGGGCCGACAGTCGGATCGGTGTGACGGCCACACTGGGCTGACAGTCAGGTTGGTGTGATGGCCACACTGGGCTGACAGTCAGGTTGGTGTGACGGCCACAGTAGGCCGACAGTCGGATCGGTGTGACGGCCACACTGGGCTGACAGTCAGGTTGGTGTGATGGCCACACTGGGCCGACAGTCGGATCGGTGTGACGGCCACACTGGGCTAACAGTCGGGTCGGTGTGACGGCCACACTGGGCCGACAGTCGGATCGGTGTGACGGCCACACTGGGCTGACAGTCGGGTCGGTGTGATGGCCACACTGGGCTGACAGTCGGATCGGTGTGATGGCCACACTGGGCCGACAGTCGGATCGGTGTGATGGCCACGCTGGGCCGACAGTCGGGTCGGTGTGACGGCCACACTGGGCTGACAGTCGGATCGGTGTGACGGCCACACTGGGCTGACAGTCGGGTCGGTGGGACGGCCACACTGGGCTGACAGTCGGATCGGTGTGACGGCCACACTGGGCTGACAGTCGGATCGGTGTGACGGCCACGCTTGGCCGACAGTCGGGTCGGTGTGACGGCCACACTGGGCTGACAGTCGGATCGGTGTGACGGCCGCAGTGGGCTGACAGTCGGATCGGTGTGATGGCCACACTGGGCTGACAGTCTGGTCGGTGGGACGGCCACACTGGGCTGACAGTCGGATCGGTGTGACGGCCACACTGGGCTGACAGTCGGATCGGTGTGATGGCCACACTGGGCTGACAGTCGGATCGGTGTGACGGCCACACTGGGCTGACAGTCGGGTCGGTGGGACGGCCACACTGGGCTGACAGTCGGATCGGTGTGACGGCCACACTGGGCTGACAGTCGGGTCGGTTGGACGGCCACACTGTGCTGACAGTCGGATCGGTGTGACGGCCACGCTGGGCCGACAGTCGGGTCGGTGGGACGGCCACACTGATCTGACAGTCGGATCGGTGTGACGGCCACGCTGGGCCGACAGTCGGGTCGGTGTGACGGCCACACTGGGCTGACAGTCGGAACGGTGTGACGGCCGCAGTGGGCTGACAGTCGGATCGGTGTGATGGCCACACTGGGCTGAAAGTCTGGTCGGTGGGACGGCCACACTGGGCTGACAGTCGGATCGGTGTGACGGCCACACTGGGCTGACAGTCGGATCGGTGTGATGGCCACACTGGGCTGACAGTCGGATCGGTGTGACGGCCACACTGGGCTGACAGTCGGGTCGGTGGGACGGCCACACTGGGCTGACAGTCGGATCGGTGTGAAGGCCACACTGGGCTGACAGTCGGGTCGGTGTGACGGCCACACTGGGCTGACAGTCGGATCGGTGTGACGGCCACACTGGGCTGACAGTCGGGTCGGTGTGACGGCCACACTGGGCCGACAGTCAGATCGGTGTGACGGCCACACTGGGCTGACAGTCAGGTTGGTGTGACGGCCACACTGGGCCGACAGTCGGATCGGTGTGACGGCCACACTGGGCTGACAGTCAGGTTGGTGTGATGGTCACACTGGGCCGACAGTCGGATCGGTGTGACGGCCACACTGGGCTGACAGTCAGGTTGGTGTGATGGCCACACTGGGCTGACAGTCAGGTTGGTGTGATGGCCACACTGGGCCGACAGTCAGGTTGGTGTGACGGCCACACTGGGCTGACAGTCGGATCGGTGTGACGGCCACACTGGGCTGACAGTCGGATCGGTGTGACGGCCACACTGGGCTGACAGTCGGGTTGGTGTGATGGCCACACTGGGCTGACAGTCGGATCGGTGTGACGGCCACACTGGGCTGACCGTCTGGTCGGTGTGACGGCCACACGGGGCTGACAGTCGGGTCGGTGTGACGGCCACACTGGGCTGACAGTCGGGTCGGTGTGATGGCCACACTGGGCTGACAGTCAGGTCGGTGTGATGGCCACACTGGGCCGACAGTCCAATCGGTGTGACGGCCACACTGAGCTGACAGTCAGGTTGGTGTGACGGCCACACTGGGCCGACAGTCAGGTCGGTGTGATGGCCACACTGGGCCGACAGTCGGATCGGTGTGACGGCCACACTGGGCTGACAGTCAGGTTGGTGTGACGGCCGCACTGGGCCGACAGTCGGGTTGGTGTGATGGCCACACTGGGCTGACAGTCGGATCGGTGTGATGGCCACACTGGGCTGACAGTCGGGTTGGTGTGACGGCCACGCTGGGCTGACAGTCGGGTTGGTGTGACGGCCACACTGGGCCGACAGTCGGGTCGGTGTGATGGCCACACTGGGCTGACAGTCAGGTTGGTGTGACGGCCACACTGGGCTGACAGTCGGGTTGGTGTGATGGCCACACTGGGCCGACAGTCGGATCGGTGTGACGGCCACACTGGGCTGACAGTCAGGTTGGTGTGACGACCGCACTGGGCCGACAGTCGGGTTGGTGTGATGGCCACACTGGGCTGACAGTCAGGTTGGTGTGACGGCCACACTGGGCTGACAGTCGGGTTGGTGTGATGGCCACACTGGGCCGACAGTCGGATCGGTGTGACGGCCACACTGGGCTGACAGTCAGGTTGGTGTGACGGCCGCACTGGGCCGACAGTCGGGTTGGTTTGATGGCCACACTGGGCTGACAGTCGGATCGGTGTGATGGCCACACTGGGCTGACAGTCAGGTTGTTGTGACGGCCGCACTGGGCCGACAGTCGGGTTGGTGTGATGGCCACACTGGGCTGACAGTCAGGTTGGTGTGACGGCCACACTGGGCTGACAGTCGGGTTGGTGTGATGGCCACACTGGGCCGACAGTCGGATCGGTGTGATGGCCACACTGGGCTGACAGTCAGGTGGGTGTGATGGCCACACTGGGCTGACAGTCGGATCGGTGTGACGGCCACACTGGGCTGACAGTCAGGTTGGTGTGACGGCCACACTGGGCTGACAGTCGGGTTGGTGTGATGGCCACACTGGGCCGACAGTCGGATCGGTGTGACGGCCACACCGGGCTGACAGTCGGGTCGGTGTGATGGCCACACTGGGCCGACAGTCGGATCGGTGTGGCGGCCACACTGGGCTGACAGTCAGGTTGGTGTGACGGCCGCACTGGGCCGACAGTCGGGTTGGTGTGATGGCCACACTGGGCTGACAGTCAGGTTGGTGTGACGGCCACACTGGGCTGACAGTCGGGTTGGTGTGATGGCCACACTGGGCCGACAGTCGGATCGGTGTGACGGCCACACTGGGCTGACAGTCGGGTCGGTGTGACGGCCACACTGGGCCGACAGTCAGATCGGTGTGACGGCCACACTGGGCTGACAGTCAGGTTGGTATGACGGCCACACTGGGCCGACAGTCGGATCGGTGTGACGGCCACACTGGGCTGACAGTCAGGTTGGTGTGATGGTCACACTGGGCCGACAGTCGGATCGGTGTGACGGCCACACTGGGCTGACAGTCAGGTTGGTGTGATGGCCACACTGGGCTGACAGTCAGGTTGGTGTGACGGCCACACTAGGCCGACAGTCGGATCGGTGTGACGGCCACACTGGGCTGACAGTCAGGTTGGTGTGATGGCCACACTGGGCCGACAGTCGGATCGGTGTGACGGCCACACTGGGCTAACAGTCGGGTCGGTGTGACGGCCACACTGGGCCGACAGTCGGATCGGTGTGACGGCCACACTGGGCTGACAGTCGGGTCGGTGTGATGGCCACACTGGGCTGACAGTCGGATCGGTGTGATGGCCACACTGGGCCGACAGTCGGATCGGTGTGATGGCCACGCTGGGCCGACAGTCGGGTCGGTGTGACGGCCACACTGGGCTGACAGTCGGATCGGTGTGACGGCCACACTGGGCTGACAGTCGGGTCGGTGGGACGGCCACACTGGGCTGACAGTCGGATCGGTGTGACGGCCACACTGGGCTGACAGTCGGATCGGTGTGACGGCCACGCTTGGCCGACAGTCGGGTCGGTGTGACGGCCACACTGGGCTGACAGTCGGATCGGTGTGACGGCCGCAGTGGGCTGACAGTCGGATCGGTGTGATGGCCACACTGGGCTGACAGTCTGGTCGGTGGGACGGCCACACTGGGCTGACAGTCGGATCGGTGTGACGGCCACACTGGGCTGACAGTCGGATCGGTGTGATGGCCACACTGGGCTGACAGTCGGATCGGTGTGACGGCCACACTGGGCTGACAGTCGGGTCGGTGGGACGGCCACACTGGGCTGACAGTCGGATCGGTGTGACGGCCACACTGGGCTGACAGTCGGGTCGGTTGGACGGCCACACTGTGCTGACAGTCGGATCGGTGTGACGGCCACGCTGGGCCGACAGTCGGGTCGGTGGGACGGCCACACTGATCTGACAGTCGGATCGGTGTGACGGCCACGCTGGGCCGACAGTCGGGTCGGTGTGACGGCCACACTGGGCTGACAGTCGGAACGGTGTGACGGCCGCAGTGGGCTGACAGTCGGATCGGTGTGATGGCCACACTGGGCTGAAAGTCTGGTCGGTGGGACGGCCACACTGGGCTGACAGTCGGATCGGTGTGACGGCCACACTGGGCTGACAGTCGGATCGGTGTGATGGCCACACTGGGCTGACAGTCGGATCGGTGTGACGGCCACACTGGGCTGACAGTCGGGTCGGTGGGACGGCCACACTGGGCTGACAGTCGGATCGGTGTGAAGGCCACACTGGGCTGACAGTCGGGTCGGTGTGACGGCCACACTGGGCTGACAGTCGGATCGGTGTGACGGCCACACTGGGCTGACAGTCGGGTCGGTGTGACGGCCACACTGGGCCGACAGTCAGATCGGTGTGACGGCCACACTGGGCTGACAGTCAGGTTGGTGTGACGGCCACACTGGGCCGACAGTCGGATCGGTGTGACGGCCACACTGGGCTGACAGTCAGGTTGGTGTGATGGTCACACTGGGCCGACAGTCGGATCGGTGTGACGGCCACACTGGGCTGACAGTCAGGTTGGTGTGATGGCCACACTGGGCTGACAGTCAGGTTGGTGTGATGGCCACACTGGGCCGACAGTCAGGTTGGTGTGACGGCCACACTGGGCTGACAGTCGGATCGGTGTGACGGCCACACTGGGCTGACAGTCGGATCGGTGTGACGGCCACACTGGGCTGACAGTCGGGTTGGTGTGATGGCCACACTGGGCTGACAGTCGGATCGGTGTGACGGCCACACTGGGCTGACCGTCTGGTCGGTGTGACGGCCACACGGGGCTGACAGTCGGGTCGGTGTGACGGCCACACTGGGCTGACAGTCGGGTCGGTGTGATGGCCACACTGGGCTGACAGTCGGATCGGTGTGACGGCCACACTGGGCTGACAGTCGGATCGGTGTGATGGCCACACTGGGCTGACAGTCGGATCGATGTGACGGCCACACTGGGCTGACAGTCGGATTGGTGTGACGGCCACACTGGGCTGACAGTCGGGTCGGTGTGACGGCCACACTGGGCTGACAGTCGGATCGGTGTGACGGCCACACTGGGCTGACAGTCGGATCGGTGTGACGGCCACACTGGGCTGACAGTCGGGTCGGTGTGACGGCCACACTGGGCTGACAGTTGGGTCGGTGTGACGGCCACACTGGGCTGACCGTCTGGTCGGTGTGACGGCCACACTGGGCCGACAGTCGGGTCGGTGTGACGGCCACACTGGGCTGACCGTCTGGTCGGTGTGACTGCAACACTGGGCTGACCGTCGGATCGGTGTGACGGCCACACTGGGCTGACAGTCGGATCGGTGTGACGGCCACACTGGGCTGACCGTCTGGTCGGTGTGACGGCCACACTGGGCTGACAGTCGGATCGGTGTGACGGCCACACTGGGCCGACAGTCGGATCGGTGTGACGGCCACACTGGGCTGACAGTCGGGTCGGTGTGATGGCCACACTGGGCTGACAGTCGGATCGGTGTGATGGCCACACTGGGCCGACAGTCGGATCGGTGTGATGGCCACGCTGGGCCGACAGTCGGGTCGGTGTGACGGCCACACTGGGCTGACAGTCGGATCGGTGTGACGTCCACACTGGGCTGACAGTCGGGTCGGTGTGACGGCCACACTGGGCTGACAGTCGGATCGGTGTGACGGCCGCAGTGGGCTGACAGTCGGATCGGTGTGATGGCCACACTGGGCTGACAGTCGGGTCGGTGGGACGGCCACACTGGGCTGACAGTCGGATCGGTGTGACGGCCACGCTGGGCCGACAGTCGGGTCGGTGGGACGGCCACACTGATCTGACAGTCGGATCGGTGTGACGGCCACGCTGGGCCGACAGTCGGGTCGGTGTGACGGCCACACTGGGCTGACAGTCGGAACGGTGTGACGGCCGCAGTGGGCTGACAGTCGGATCGGTGTGATGGCCACACTGGGCTGAAAGTCTGGTCGGTGGGACGGCCACACTGGGCTGACAGTCGGATCGGTGTGACGGCCACACTGGGCTGACAGTCGGATCGGTGTGATGGCCACACTGGGCTGACAGTCGGATCGGTGTGGCGGCCACACTGGGCTGACAGTCGGGTCGGTGGGACGGCCAAACTGGGCTGACAGTCGGATCGGTGTGACGGCCACACTGGGCTGACAGTCGGATTGGTGTGACGGCCACACTGGGCTGACAGTCGGATCGGTGTGACGGCCACACTGGGCTGACAGTCGGATCGGTGTGACGGCCACACTGGGATGACAGTCGGATCGGTGTGACGGCCACACTGGGCTGACAGTCGGATCGGTGTGACGGCCACACTGGGCTGACAGTCGGGTCGGTGTGACGGCCACACTGGGCTGACAGTCGGATCGGTGTGACGGCCACACTGGGCTGACAGTCGGATCGGTGTGACGGCCACACTGGGCTGACAGTCGGATCGGTGTGATAGCCACACTGGGCTGACAGTCGGATCGGTGTGACGGCCACACTGGGCTGACAGTCGGGTCGGTGGGACGGCCACACTGGGCTGACAGTCGGATCGGTGAGACGGCCACACTGGGCTGACAGTCGGGTCGGTTGGACGGCCACACTGTGCTGACAGTCGGATCGGTGTGACGGCCACGCTGTGCCGACAGTCGGGTCGGTGGGACGGCCACACTGATCTGACAGTCGGATCGGTGTGACGGCCACGCTGGGCCGACAGTCGGGTCGGTGTGACGGCCACACTGGGCTGACAGTCGGAACGGTGTGACGGCCGCAGTGGGCTGACAGTCGGATCGGTGTGATGGCCACACTGGGCTGAAAGTCTGGTCGGTGGGACGGCCACACTGGGCTGACAGTCGGATCGGTGTGACGGCCACACTGGGCTGACAGTCGGATCGGTGTGATGGCCACACTGGGCTGACAGTCGGATCGGTGTGACGGCCACACTGGGCTGACAGTCGGGTCGGTGGGACGGCCAAACTGGGCTGACAGTCGGATCGGTGTGAAGGCCACACTGGGCTGACAGTCGGGTCGGTGTGACGGCCACACTGGGCTGACAGTCGGATCGGTGTGACGGCCACACTGGGCTGACAGTCGGATCGGTGTGACGGCCACACTGGGCTGACAGTCGGATCGGTGTGACGGCCACACTGGGCTGACAGTCGGATCGGTGTGACGGCCACACTGGGCTGACAGTCGGATCGGTGTGACGGCCACACTGGGCTGACAGTCGGATCGGTGTGACGGCCACACTGGGCTGACAGTCGGATCGGTGTGACGGCCACACTGGGCTGACAGTCGGGTCGGTGTGATGGCCACACTGGGCTGACAGTCGGATCGGTGTGACGGCCACACTGGGCTGACAGTCGGATCGGTGTGATGGCCACACTGGGCTGACAGTCGGATCGATGTGACGGCCACACTGGGCTGACAGTCGGATTGGTGTGACGGCCACACTGGGCTGACAGTCGGGTCGGTGTGACGGCCGCAGTGGGCTGACAGTCGGGTCGGTGTGACGGCCACACTGGGCTGACAGTCGGATCGGTGTGACGGCCACACTGGGCTGACAGTCGGATCGGTGTGACGGCCACACTGGGCTGACAGTCGGGTCGGTGTGACGGCCACACTGGGCTGACAGTCGGATCGGTGTGACGGCCACACTGGGCTGACCGTCTGGTCGGTGTGACGGCCACACTGGGCCGACAGTCGGGTCGGTGTGACGGCCACACTGGGCTGACCGTCTGGTCGGTGTGACGGCCACACTGGGCTGACAGTCGGATCGGTGTGACGGCCACACTGGGCTGACAGTCGGATCGGTGTGACGGCCACACTGGGCTGACCCTCTGGTCGGTGTGACGGCCACACTGGGCTGACAGTCGGATCGGTGTGACGGCCACACTGGGCCGACAGTCGGATCGGTGTGACGGCCACACTGGGCTGACAGTCGGGTCGGTGTGATGGCCACACTGGGCTGACAGTCGGATCGGTGTGATGGCCACACTGGGCCGACAGTCGGATCGGTGTGATGGCCACGCTGGGCCAACAGTCGGGTCGGTGTGACGGCCACACTGGGCTGACAGTCGGATCGGTGTGACGGCCACACTGGGCTGACAGTCGGGTCGGTGTGACGGCCACACTGGGCTGACAGTCGGATCGGTGTGACGGCCGCAGTGGGCTGACAGTCGGATCGGTGTGATGGCCACACTGGGCTGACAGTCGGGTCGGTGGGACGGCCACACTGGGCTGACAGTCGGATCGGTGTGACGGCCACGCTGGGCCGACAGTCGGGTCGGTGGGACGGCCACACTGATCTGACAGTCGGATCGGTGTGACGGCCACGCTGGGCCGACAGTCGGGTCGGTGTGACGGCCACACTGGGCTGACAGTCGGAACGGTGTGACGGCCGCAGTGGGCTGACAGTCGGATCGGTGTGATGGCCACACTGGGCTGACAGTCGGATCGGTGTGACGGCCACACTGGGCTGACAGTCGGATCGGTGTGATGGCCACACTGGGCTGACAGTCGGATCGATGTCACGGCCACACTGGGCTGACAGTCGGATCGGTGTGACGGCCACACTGGGCTGACAGTCGGGTCGGTGTGACGGCCACACTGGGCTGACAGTCGGATCGGTGTGACGGCCACACTGGGCTGACAGTCGGATCGGTGTGACGGCCACACTGGGCTGGCAGTCGGGTCGGTGTGACGGCCACACTGGGCTGACAGTCGGGTCGGTGTGACGGCCACACTGGGCTGACAGTCGGGTCGGTGTGACGGCCACACTGGGCTGACAGTCGGGTCGGTGTGACGGCCACACTGGGCTGACAGTCGGGTCGGTGTGACGGCCACACTGGGCTGACAGTCGGAACGGTGTGACGGCCGCAGCGGGCTGACAGTCGGATCGGTGTGATGGCCACACTGGGCTGAAAGTCTGGTCGGTGGGACGGCCACACTGGGCTGACAGTCGGATCGGTGTGACGGCCACACTGGGCCGACAGTCGGATCGGTGTGACGGCCACACTGGGCTGACAGTCGGGTCGGTGTGATGGCCACACTGGGCTGACAGTCGGATCGGTGTGATGGCCACACTGGGCCGACAGTCAGATCGGTGTGATGGCCACGCTGGGCCGACAGTCGGGTCGGTGTGACGGCCACACTGGGCTGACAGTCGGATCGGTGTGACGGCCACACTGGGCTGACAGTCGGGTCGGTGTGACGGCCACACTGGGCTGACAGTCGGATCGGTGTGACGGCCGCAGTGGGCTGACAGTCGGATCGATGTGATGGCCACACTGGGCTGACAGTCGGGTCGGTGGGACGGCCACACTGGGCTGACAGTCGGATTGGTGTGACGGCCACACTGGGCTGACAGTCGGATCGGTGTGACGGCCACGCTGGGCCGACAGTCGGGTCGGTGTGACGGCCACACTGGGCTGACAGTCGGATCGGTGTGACGGCCGCAGTGGGCTGACAGTCGGATCGGTGAGATGGCCACACTGGGCTGACAGTCTGGTCGGCGGGACGGCCACACTGGGCTGACAGTCGGATCGGTGTGACGGCCACACTGGGCTGACAGTCGGATCGGTGTGATGGCCACACTGGGCTGACAGTCGGATCGGTGTGACGGCCACACTGGGCTGACAGTCCGGTCGGTGGGACGGCCACACTGGGCTGACAGTCGGATCGGTGTGACGGCCACACTGGGCTGACAGTCGGGTCGGTGGGACGGCCACACTGGGCTGACAGTCGGATCGGTGTGACGGCCACACTGGGCTGACAGTCGGATCGGTGTGATGGCCACACTGGGCTGACAGTCGGATCGGTGTGACGGCCACACTGGGCTGACAGTCGGGTCGGTGTGACGGTCACACTGGGCTGACAGTCGGATCGGTGTGACGGCCACACTGGGCTGACAGTCGGATCGGTGTGACGGCCACACTGGGCTGACAGTCGGGTCGGTGTGACGGCCACACTGGGCTGACAGTCGGGTCGGTGTGACGGCCACACTGGGCTGACAGTCGGATCGGTGTGACGGCCACACTGGGCCGACAGTCGGGTTGGTGTGATGGCCACACTGGGCTGACAGTCGGATCGGTGTGACGGCCACACTGGGCTGACCGTCTGGTCGGTGTGACGGCCACACGGGGCTGACAGTCGGGTCGGTGTGACGGCCACACTGGGCTGACAGTCGGGTCGGTGTGATGGCCACACTGGGCTGACAGTCGGGTCGGTGTGACGGCCACACTGGGCTGACAGTCGGATCGGTTTGACGGCCACACTGGGCTGACAGTCAGGTCGGTGTGTTGGCCACACTGGGCCGACAGTCGGATCGGTGTGACGGCCACACTGGGCTGACAGTCAGATTGGTGTGACGGCCGCACTGGGCCGACAGTCGGGTAGGTGTGATGGCCACACTGAGCCGGCAGTCGGATCGGTGTGACGGCCACACTGGGCTGACAGTCGGATCGGTGTGATGGCCACACTGGGCTGACAGTCGGATCGGTGTGATGGCCACACTGGGCTGACAGTCCGACCGGTGTGACGGCCACACTGGGCTGACAGTCAGGTCGGTGTGATGGCCACACTGGGCCGACAGTCGGATCGGTGTGACGGCCACACTGGGCTGACAGTCAGGTTGGTGTGACGGCCGCACTGGGCCGACAATCGGGTTGGTGTGATGGACACACTGGGCTGACAGTCAGGTCGGTGTGATGGCCACACTGGGCCGACAGTCGGATCGGTGTGACGGCCACACTGGGCTGACACTCAGGTTGGTGTGACGGCCACACTGGGCCGACAGTCGGATCGGTGTGATGGCCACACTGGGCTGACAGTCGGATCGGTGTGACGGCCACACTGGGCTGACAGTCGGATCGGTGTGACGGCCACACTGGGCTGATAGTCAGGTTGGTGTGACGGCCACACTGAGCTGACAGTCAGGTTGGTGTGACGGCCAAACTGGGCCGACAGTCGGATCGGTGTGATGGCCACACTGGGCTGACAGTCGGATCGGTGTGATGGCCACACTGGGCCGACAGTCGGATCGGTGTGACGGCCACACTGGGCTGACAGTCATGTTGGTGTGACGGCCGCACTGGGCCGACAATCGGGTTGGTGTGATGGACACACTGGGCTGACAGTCAGGTCGGTGTGATGGCCACACTGGGCCGACAGTCCAATCGGTGTGACGGCCACACTGAGCTGACAGTCGGAACGGTGTGACGGCCGCAGCGGGCTGACAGTCGGAACGGTGTGACGGCCGCAGCGGGCTGACAGTCGGATCGGTGTGATGGCCACACTGGGCTGAAAGTCTGGTCGGTGGGACGGCCACACTGGGCTGACAGTCGGATCGGTGTGACGGCCGCAGCGGGCTGACAGTCGGAACGGTGTGACGGCCGCAGCGGGCTGACAGTCGGATCGGTGTGATGGCCACACTGGGCTGAAAGTCTGGTCGGTGGGACGGCCACACTGGGCTGACAGTCGGATCGGTGTGACGGCCACACTGGGCCGACAGTCGGATCGGTGTGACGGCCACACTGGGCTGACAGTCGGGTCGGTGTGATGGCCACACTGGGCTGACAGTCGGATCGGTGTGATGGCCACACTGGGCCGACAGTCAGATCGGTGTGATGGCCACGCTGGGCCGACAGTCGGGTCGGTGTGACGGCCACACTGGGCTGACAGTCGGATCGGTGTGACGGCCACACTGGGCTGACAGTCGGGTCGGTGTGACGGCCACACTGGGCTGACAGTCGGATCGGTGTGACGGCCGCAGTGGGCTGACAGTCGGATCGATGTGATGGCCACACTGGGCTGACAGTCGGGTCGGTGGGACGGCCACACTGGGCTGACAGTCGGATTGGTGTGACGGCCACACTGGGCTGACAGTCGGATCGGTGTGACGGCCACGCTGGGCCGACAGTCGGGTCGGTGTGACGGCCACACTGGGCTGACAGTCGGATCGGTGTGACGGCCGCAGTGGGCTGACAGTCGGATCGGTGAGATGGCCACACTGGGCTGACAGTCTGGTCGGCGGGACGGCCACACTGGGCTGACAGTCGGATCGGTGTGACGGCCACACTGGGCTGACAGTCGGATCGGTGTGATGGCCACACTGGGCTGACAGTCGGATCGGTGTGACGGCCACACTGGGCTGACAGTCCGGTCGGTGGGACGGCCACACTGGGCTGACAGTCGGATCGGTGTGACGGCCACACTGGGCTGACAGTCGGGTCGGTGGGACGGCCACACTGGGCTGACAGTCGGATCGGTGTGACGGCCACACTGGGCTGACAGTCGGATCGGTGTGATGGCCACACTGGGCTGACAGTCGGATCGGTGTGACGGCCACACTGGGCTGACAGTCGGGTCGGTGTGACGGTCACACTGGGCTGACAGTCGGATCGGTGTGACGGCCACACTGGGCTGACAGTCGGATCGGTGTGACGGCCACACTGGGCTGACAGTCGGGTCGGTGTGACGGCCACACTGGGCTGACAGTCGGGTCGGTGTGACGGCCACACTGGGCTGACAGTCGGATCGGTGTGACGGCCACACTGGGCCGACAGTCGGGTTGGTGTGATGGCCACACTGGGCTGACAGTCGGATCGGTGTGACGGCCACACTGGGCTGACCGTCTGGTCGGTGTGACGGCCACACGGGGCTGACAGTCGGGTCGGTGTGACGGCCACACTGGGCTGACAGTCGGGTCGGTGTGATGGCCACACTGGGCTGACAGTCGGGTCGGTGTGACGGCCACACTGGGCTGACAGTCGGATCGGTTTGACGGCCACACTGGGCTGACAGTCAGGTCGGTGTGTTGGCCACACTGGGCCGACAGTCGGATCGGTGTGACGGCCACACTGGGCTGACAGTCAGATTGGTGTGACGGCCGCACTGGGCCGACAGTCGGGTAGGTGTGATGGCCACACTGAGCCGGCAGTCGGATCGGTGTGACGGCCACACTGGGCTGACAGTCGGATCGGTGTGATGGCCACACTGGGCTGACAGTCGGATCGGTGTGATGGCCACACTGGGCTGACAGTCCGACCGGTGTGACGGCCACACTGGGCTGACAGTCAGGTCGGTGTGATGGCCACACTGGGCCGACAGTCGGATCGGTGTGACGGCCACACTGGGCTGACAGTCAGGTTGGTGTGACGGCCGCACTGGGCCGACAATCGGGTTGGTGTGATGGACACACTGGGCTGACAGTCAGGTCGGTGTGATGGCCACACTGGGCCGACAGTCGGATCGGTGTGACGGCCACACTGGGCTGACACTCAGGTTGGTGTGACGGCCACACTGGGCCGACAGTCGGATCGGTGTGATGGCCACACTGGGCTGACAGTCGGATCGGTGTGACGGCCACACTGGGCTGACAGTCGGATCGGTGTGACGGCCACACTGGGCTGATAGTCAGGTTGGTGTGACGGCCACACTGAGCTGACAGTCAGGTTGGTGTGACGGCCAAACTGGGCCGACAGTCGGATCGGTGTGATGGCCACACTGGGCTGACAGTCGGATCGGTGTGACGGCCACACTGGGCTGACAGTCATGTTGGTGTGACGGCCGCACTGGGCCGACAATCGGGTTGGTGTGATGGACACACTGGGCTGACAGTCAGGTCGGTGTGATGGCCACACTGGGCCGACAGTCCAATCGGTGTGACGGCCACACTGAGCTGACAGTCAGGTTGGTGTGACGGCCACACTGGGCCGACAGTCAGGTCGGTGTGATGGCCACACTGGGCCGACAGTCGGATCGGTGTGACGGCCACACTGGGCTGACAGTCAGGTTGGTGTGACGGCCGCACTGGGCCGACAGTCGGGTTGGTGTGATGGCCACACTGGGCTGACAGTCGGATCGGTGTGATGGCCACACTGGGCTGACAGTCGGGTTGGTGTGACGGCCACGCTGGGCTGACAGTCGGGTTGGTGTGATGGCCACACTGGGCCGACAGTCGGGTCGGTGTGATGGCCACACTGGGCTGACAGTCAGGTTGGTGTGACGGCCACACTGGGCTGACAGTCGGGTTGGTGTGATGGCCACACTGGGCCGACAGTCGGATCGGTGTGACGGCCACACTGGGCTGACAGTCAGGTTGGTGTGACGGCCGCACTGGGCCGACAGTCGGGTTGGTGTGATGGCCACACTGGGCTGACAGTCAGGTTGGTGTGACGGCCACACTGGGCTGACAGTCGGGTTGGTGTGATGGCCACACTGGGCCGACAGTCGGATCGGTGTGACGGCCACACTGGGCTGACAGTCAGGTTGGTGTGACGGCCGCACTGGGCCGACAGTCGGGTTGGTTTGATGGCCACACTGGGCTGACAGTCGGATCGGTGTGATGGCCACACTGGGCTGACAGTCAGGTTGTTGTGACGGCCGCACTGGGCCGACAGTCGGGTTGGTGTGATGGCCACACTGGGCTGACAGTCAGGTTGGTGTGACGGCCACACTGGGCTGACAGTCGGGTTGGTGTGATGGCCACACTGGGCCGACAGTCGGATCGGTGTGATGGCCACACTGGGCTGACAGTCAGGTGGGTGTGATGGCCACACTGGGCTGACAGTCGGATCGGTGTGACGGCCACACTGGGCTGACAGTCAGGTTGGTGTGACGGCCACACTGGGCTGACAGTCGGGTTGGTGTGATGGCCACACTGGGCCGACAGTCGGATCGGTGTGACGGCCACACCGGGCTGACAGTCGGGTCGGTGTGATGGCCACACTGGGCCGACAGTCGGATCGGTGTGGCGGCCACACTGGGCTGACAGTCAGGTTGGTGTGACGGCCGCACTGGGCCGACAGTCGGGTTGGTGTGATGGCCACACTGGGCTGACAGTCAGGTTGGTGTGACGGCCACACTGGGCTGACAGTCGGGTTGGTGTGATGGCCACACTGGGCCGACAGTCGGATCGGTGTGACGGCCACACTGGGCTGACAGTCGGGTCGGTGTGACGGCCACACTGGGCCGACAGTCAGATCGGTGTGACGGCCACACTGGGCTGACAGTCAGGTTGGTATGACGGCCACACTGGGCCGACAGTCGGATCGGTGTGACGGCCACACTGGGCTGACAGTCAGGTTGGTGTGATGGTCACACTGGGCCGACAGTCGGATCGGTGTGACGGCCACACTGGGCTGACAGTCAGGTTGGTGTGATGGCCACAATGGGCTGACAGTCAGGTTGGTGTGACGGCCACACTAGGCCGACAGTCGGATCGGTGTGACGGCCACACTGGGCTGACAGTCAGGTTGGTGTGATGGCCACACTGGGCCGACAGTCGGATCGGTGTGACGGCCACACTGGGCTAACAGTCGGGTCGGTGTGACGGCCACACTGGGCCGACAGTCGGATCGGTGTGACGGCCACACTGGGCTGACAGTCGGGTCGGTGTGATGGCCACACTGGGCTGACAGTCGGATCGGTGTGATGGCCACACTGGGCCGACAGTCGGATCGGTGTGATGGCCACGCTGGGCCGACAGTCGGGTCGGTGTGACGGCCACACTGGGCTGACAGTCGGATCGGTGTGACGGCCACACTGGGCTGACCGTCGGGTCGGTGTGACGGCCACACTGGGCTGACAGTCGGATCGGTGTGACGGCAGCAGTGGGCTGACAGTCGGGTCGGTGTGATGGCCACACTGGGCTGACAGTCGGGTCGGTGGGACGGCCACACTGGGCTGACAGTCGGATCGGTGTGACGGCCACACTGGGCTGACAGTCGGATCGGTGTGACGGCCACGCTTGGCCGACAGTCGGGTCGGTGTGACGGCCACACTGGGCTGACAGTCGGATCGGTGTGACGGCCGCAGTGGGCTGACAGTCGGATCGGTGTGATGGCCACACTGGGCTGACAGTCTGGTCGGTGGGACGGCCACACTGGGCTGACAGTCGGATCGGTGTGACGGCCACACTGGGCTGACAGTCGGATCGGTGTGATGGCCACACTGGGCTGACAGTCGGATCGGTGTGACGGCCACACTGGGCTGACAGTCGGGTCGGTGGGACGGCCACACTGGGCTGACAGTCGGATCGGTGTGACGGCCACACTGGGCTGACAGTCGGGTCGGTTGGACGGCCACACTGTGCTGACAGTCGGATCGGTGTGACGGCCACGCTGGGCCGACAGTCGGGTCGGTGGGACGGCCACACTGATCTGACAGTCGGATCGGTGTGACGGCCACGCTGGGCCGACAGTCGGGTCGGTGTGACGGCCACACTGGGCTGACAGTCGGAACGGTGTGACGGCCGCAGTGGGCTGACAGTCGGATCGGTGTGATGGCCACACTGGGCTGAAAGTCTGGTCGGTGGGACGGCCACACTGGGCTGACAGTCGGATCGGTGTGACGGCCACACTGGGCTGACAGTCGGATCGGTGTGATGGCCACACTGGGCTGACAGTCGGATCGGTGTGACGGCTACACTGGGCTGACAGTCGGGTCGGTGGGACGGCCACACTGGGCTGACAGTCGGATCGGTGTGAAGGCCACACTGGGCTGACAGTCGGGTCGGTGTGACGGCCACACTGGGCTGACAGTCGGATCGGTGTGACGGCCACACTGGGCTGACAGTCGGGTCGGTGTGACGGCCACACTGGGCCGACAGTCAGATCGGTGTGACGGCCACACTGGGCTGACAGTCAGGTTGGTGTGACGGCCACACTGGGCCGACAGTCGGATCGGTGTGACGGCCACACTGGGCTGACAGTCAGGTTGGTGTGATGGTCACACTGGGCCGACAGTCGGATCGGTGTGACGGCCACACTGGGCTGACAGTCAGGTTGGTGTGATGGCCACACTGGGCTGACAGTCAGGTTGGTGTGATGGCCACACTGGGCCGACAGTCAGGTTGGTGTGACGGCCACACTGGGCTGACAGTCGGATCGGTGTGACGGCCACACTGGGCTGACAGTCGGATCGGTGTGACGGCCACACTGGGCTGACAGTCGGGTTGGTGTGATGGCCACACTGGGCTGACAGTCGGATCGGTGTGACGGCCACACTGGGCTGACCGTCTGGTCGGTGTGACGGCCACACGGGGCTGACAGTCGGGTCGGTGTGACGGCCACACTGGGCTGACAGTCGGGTCGGTGTGATGGCCACACTGGGCTGACAGTCGGATCGGTGTGACGGCCACACTGGGCTGACAGTCGGATCGGTGTGATGGCCACACTGGGCTGACAGTCGGATCGATGTGACGGCCACACTGGGCTGACAGTCGGATTGGTGTGACGGCCACACTGGGCTGACAGTCGGGTCGGTGTGACGGCCACACTGGGCTGACAGTCGGATCGGTGTGACGGCCACACTGGGCTGACAGTCGGATCGGTGTGACGGCCACACTGGGCTGACAGTCGGGTCGGTGTGACGGCCACACTGGGCTGACAGTTGGGTCGGTGTGACGGCCACACTGGGCTGACCGTCTGGTCGGTGTGACGGCCACACTGGGCTGACAGTCGGGTCGGTGTGACGGCCGCACTGGGCCGACAGTCGGGTCGGTGTGACGGCCACACTGGGCCGACAGTCGGGTCGGTGTGACGGCCACACTGGGCTGACCGTCTGGTCGGTGTGACTGCAACACTGGGCTGACCGTCGGATCGGTGTGACGGCCACACTGGGCTGACAGTCGGATCGGTGTGACGGCCACACTGGGCTGACCGTCTAGTCGGTGTGACGGCCACACTGGGCTGACAGTCGGATCGGTGTGACGGCCACACTGGGCCGACAGTCGGATCGGTGTGACGGCCACACTGGGCTGACAGTCGGGTCGGTGTGATGGCCACACTGGGCTGACAGTCGGATCGGTGTGATGGCCACACTGGGCCGACAGTCGGATCGGTGTGATGGCCACGCTGGGCCGACAGTCGGGTCGGTGTGACGGCCACACTGGGCTGACAGTCGGATCGGTGTGACGTCCACACTGGGCTGACAGTCGGGTCGGTGTGACGGCCACACTGGGCTGACAGTCGGATCGGTGTGACGGCCGCAGTGGGCTGACAGTCGGATCGGTGTGATGGCCACACTGGGCTGACAGTCGGGTCGGTGGGACGGCCACACTGGGCTGACAGTCGGATCGGTGTGACGGCCACGCTGGGCCGACAGTCGGGTCGGTGGGACGGCCACACTGATCTGACAGTCGGATCGGTGTGACGGCCACGCTGGGCCGACAGTCGGGTCGGTGTGACGGCCACACTGGGCTGACAGTCGGAACGGTGTGACGGCCGCAGTGGGCTGACAGTCGGATCGGTGTGATGGCCACACTGGGCTGAAAGTCTGGTCGGTGGGACGGCCACACTGGGCTGACAGTCGGATCGGTGTGACGGCCACACTGGGCTGACAGTCGGATCGGTGTGATGGCCACACTGGGCTGACAGTCGGATCGGTGTGGCGGCCACACTGGGCTGACAGTCGGGTCGGTGGGACGGCCAAACTGGGCTGACAGTCGGATCGGTGTGACGGCCACACTGGGCTGACAGTCGGATCGGTGTGACGGCCACACTGGGCTGACAGTCGGATCGGTGTGACGGCCACACTGGGATGACAGTCGGATCGGTGTGACGGCCACACTGGGCTGACAGTCGGATCGGTGTGACGGCCACACTGGGCTGACAGTCGGGTCGGTGTGACGGCCACACTGGGCTGACAGTCGGATCGGTGTGACGGCCACACTGGGCTGACAGTCGGATCGGTGTGACGGCCACACTGGGCTGACAGTCGGATCGGTGTGATAGCCACACTGGGCTGACAGTCGGATCGGTGTGACGGCCACACTGGGCTGACAGTCGGGTCGGTGGGACGGCCACACTGGGCTGACAGTCGGATCGGTGTGACGGCCACACTGGGCTGACAGTCGGGTCGGTGTGACGGCCACACTGGGCTGACAGTCGGAACGGTGTGACGGCCGCAGTGGGCTGACAGTCGGATCGGTGTGATGGCCACACTGGGCTGAAAGTCTGGTCGGTGGGACGGCCACACTGGGCTGACAGTCGGATCGGTGTGACGGCCACACTGGGCTGACAGTCGGATCGGTGTGATGGCCACACTGGGCTGACAGTCGGATCGGTGTGACGGCCACACTGGGCTGACAGTCGGGTCGGTGGGACGGCCACACTGGGCTGACAGTCGGATCGGTGTGAAGGCCACACTGGGCTGACAGTCGGGTCGGTGTGACGGCCACACTGGGCTGACAGTCGGATCGGTGTGACGGCCACACTGGGCTGACAGTCGGGTCGGTGTGACGGCCACACTGGGCCGACAGTCAGATCGGTGTGACGGCCACACTGGGCTGACAGTCAGGTTGGTGTGACGGCCACACTGGGCCGACAGTCGGATCGGTGTGACGGCCACACTGGGCTGACAGTCAGGTTGGTGTGATGGTCACACTGGGCCGACAGTCGGATCGGTGTGACGGCCACACTGGGCTGACAGTCAGGTTGGTGTGATGGCCACACTGGGCTGACAGTCAGGTTGGTGTGATGGCCACACTGGGCCGACAGTCAGGTTGGTGTGACGGCCACACTGGGCTGACAGTCGGATCGGTGTGACGGCCACACTGGGCTGACAGTCGGATCGGTGTGACGGCCACACTGGGCTGACAGTCGGGTTGGTGTGATGGCCACACTGGGCTGACAGTCGGATCGGTGTGACGGCCACACTGGGCTGACCGTCTGGTCGGTGTGACGGCCACACGGGGCTGACAGTCGGGTCGGTGTGACGGCCACACTGGGCTGACAGTCGGGTCGGTGTGATGGCCACACTGGGCTGACAGTCGGATCGGTGTGACGGCCACACTGGGCTGACAGTCGGATCGGTGTGATGGCCACACTGGGCTGACAGTCGGATCGATGTGACGGCCACACTGGGCTGACAGTCGGATTGGTGTGACGGCCACACTGGGCTGACAGTCGGGTCGGTGTGACGGCCACACTGGGCTGACAGTCGGATCGGTGTGACGGCCACACTGGGCTGACAGTCGGATCGGTGTGACGGCCACACTGGGCTGACAGTCGGGTCGGTGTGACGGCCACACTGGGCTGACAGTTGGGTCGGTGTGACGGCCACACTGGGCTGACCGTCTGGTCGGTGTGACGGCCACACTGGGCCGACAGTCGGGTCGGTGTGACGGCCACACTGGGCTGACCGTCTGGTCGGTGTGACTGCAACACTGGGCTGACCGTCGGATCGGTGTGACGGCCACACTGGGCTGACAGTCGGATCGGTGTGACGGCCACACTGGGCTGACCGTCTAGTCGGTGTGACGGCCACACTGGGCTGACAGTCGGATCGGTGTGACGGCCACACTGGGCCGACAGTCGGATCGGTGTGACGGCCACACTGGGCTGACAGTCGGGTCGGTGTGATGGCCACACTGGGCTGACAGTCGGATCGGTGTGATGGCCACACTGGGCCGACAGTCGGATCGGTGTGATGGCCACGCTGGGCCGACAGTCGGGTCGGTGTGACGGCCACACTGGGCTGACAGTCGGATCGGTGTGACGTCCACACTGGGCTGACAGTCGGGTCGGTGTGACGGCCACACTGGGCTGACAGTCGGATCGGTGTGACGGCCGCAGTGGGCTGACAGTCGGATCGGTGTGATGGCCACACTGGGCTGACAGTCGGGTCGGTGGGACGGCCACACTGGGCTGACAGTCGGATCGGTGTGACGGCCACGCTGGGCCGACAGTCGGGTCGGTGGGACGGCCACACTGATCTGACAGTCGGATCGGTGTGACGGCCACGCTGGGCCGACAGTCGGGTCGGTGTGACGGCCACACTGGGCTGACAGTCGGAACGGTGTGACGGCCGCAGTGGGCTGACAGTCGGATCGGTGTGATGGCCACACTGGGCTGAAAGTCTGGTCGGTGGGACGGCCACACTGGGCTGACAGTCGGATCGGTGTGACGGCCACACTGGGCTGACAGTCGGATCGGTGTGATGGCCACACTGGGCTGACAGTCGGATCGGTGTGGCGGCCACACTGGGCTGACAGTCGGGTCGGTGGGACGGCCAAACTGGGCTGACAGTCGGATCGGTGTGACGGCCACACTGGGCTGACAGTCGGATCGGTGTGACGGCCACACTGGGCTGACAGTCGGATCGGTGTGACGGCCACACTGGGATGACAGTCGGATCGGTGTGACGGCCACACTGGGCTGACAGTCGGATCGGTGTGACGGCCACACTGGGCTGACAGTCGGGTCGGTGTGACGGCCACACTGGGCTGACAGTCGGATCGGTGTGACGGCCACACTGGGCTGACAGTCGGATCGGTGTGACGGCCACACTGGGCTGACAGTCGGATCGGTGTGATAGCCACACTGGGCTGACAGTCGGATCGGTGTGACGGCCACACTGGGCTGACAGTCGGGTCGGTGGGACGGCCACACTGGGCTGACAGTCGGATCGGTGTGACGGCCACACTGGGCTGACAGTCGGGTCGGTTGGACGGCCACACTGTGCTGACAGTCGGATCGGTGTGACGGCCACGCTGTGCCGACAGTCGGGTCGGTGGGACGGCCACACTGATCTGACAGTCGGATCGGTGTGACGGCCACGCTGGGCCGACAGTCGGGTCGGTGTGACGGCCACACTGGGCTGACAGTCGGAACGGTGTGACGGCCGCAGTGGGCTGACAGTCGGATCGGTGTGATGGCCACACTGGGCTGAAAGTCTGGTCGGTGGGACGGCCACACTGGGCTGACAGTCGGATCGGTGTGACGGCCACACTGGGCTGACAGTCGGATCGGTGTGATGGCCACACTGGGCTGACAGTCGGATCGGTGTGACGGCCACACTGGGCTGACAGTCGGGTCGGTGGGACGGCCAAACTGGGCTGACAGTCGGATCGGTGTGAAGGCCACACTGGGCTGACAGTCGGGTCGGTGTGACGGCCACACTGGGCTGACAGTCGGATCGGTGTGACGGCCACACTGGGCTGACAGTCGGATCGGTGTGACGGCCACACTGGGCTGACAGTCGGATCGGTGTGACGGCCACACTGGGCTGACAGTCGGATCGGTGTGACGGCCACACTGGGCTGACAGTCGGATCGGTGTGACGGCCACACTGGGCTGACAGTCGGATCGGTGTGACGGCCACACTGGGCTGACAGTCGGATCGGTGTGACGGCCACACTGGGCTGACAGTCGGGTCGGTGTGATGGCCACACTGGGCTGACAGTCGGATCGGTGTGACGGCCACACTGGGCTGACAGTCGGATCGGTGTGATGGCCACACTGGGCTGACAGTCGGATCGATGTGACGGCCACACTGGGCTGACAGTCGGATTGGTGTGACGGCCACACTGGGCTGACAGTCGGGTCGGTGTGACGGCCGCAGTGGGCTGACAGTCGGGTCGGTGTGACGGCCACACTGGGCTGACAGTCGGATCGGTGTGACGGCCACACTGGGCTGACAGTCGGATCGGTGTGACGGCCACACTGGGCTGACAGTCGGGTCGGTGTGACGGCCACACTGGGCTGACAGTCGGATCGGTGTGACGGCCACACTGGGCTGACCGTCTGGTCGGTGTGACGGCCACACTGGGCCGACAGTCGGGTCGGTGTGACGGCCACACTGGGCTGACCGTCTGGTCGGTGTGACGGCCACACTGGGCTGACAGTCGGATCGGTGTGACGGCCACACTGGGCTGACAGTCGGATCGGTGTGACGGCCACACTGGGCTGACCCTCTGGTCGGTGTGACGGCCACACTGGGCTGACAGTCGGATCGGTGTGACGGCCACACTGGGGCGACAGTCGGATCGGTGTGACGGCCACACTGGGCTGACAGTCGGGTCGGTGTGATGGCCACACTGGGCTGACAGTCGGATCGGTGTGATGGCCACACTGGGCCGACAGTCGGATCGGTGTGATGGCCACGCTGGGCCGACAGTCGGGTCGGTGTGACGGCCACACTGGGCTGACAGTCGGATCGGTGTGACGGCCACACTGGGCTGACAGTCGGGTCGGTGTGACGGCCACACTGGGCTGACAGTCGGATCGGTGTGACGGCCGCAGTGGGCTGACAGTCGGATCGGTGTGATGGCCACACTGGGCTGACAGTCGGGTCGGTGGGACGGCCACACTGGGCTGACAGTCGGATCGGTGTGACGGCCACGCTGGGCCGACAGTCGGGTCGGTGGGACGGCCACACTGATCTGACAGTCGGATCGGTGTGACGGCCACGCTGGGCCGACAGTCGGGTCGGCGTGACGGCCACACTGGGCTGACAGTCGGAACGGTGTGACGGCCGCAGTGGGCTGACAGTCGGATCGGTGTGATGGCCACACTGGGCTGAAAGTCTGGTCGGTGGGACGGCCACACTGGGCTGACAGTCGGATCGGTGTGACGGCCACACTGGGCTGACAGTCGGATCGGTGTGATGGCCACACTGGGCTGACAGTCGGATCGGTGTGGCGGCCACACTGGGCTGACAGTCGGGTCGGTGGGACGGCCAAACTGGGCTGACAGTCGGATCGTTGTGACGGCCACACTGGGCTGACAGTCGGGTCGGTGTGACGGCCACACTGGGCTGACAGTCGGATCGGTGTGACGGCCACACTGGGCTGACAGTCGGATCGGTGTGACGGCCACACTGGGCTGACAGTCGGATCGGTGTGACGGCCACACTGGGCTGACAGTCGGATCGGTGTGACGGCCACACTGGGCTGACAGTCGGGTCGGTGTGACGGCCACACTGGGCTGACAGTCGGATCGGTGTGACGGCCACACTGGGCTGACAGTCGGATCGGTGTGACGGCCACACTGGGCTGACAGTCGGGTCGGTGTGACGGCCACACTGGGCCGACAGTCGGATCGGTGTGACGGCCACACTGGGCTGACAGTCGGATCGGTGTGACGGCCACACTGGGCCGACAGTCGGGTTGGTGTGATGGCCACACTGGGCTGACAGTCGGATCGGTGTGACGGCCACACTGGGCTGACCGTCTGGTCGGTGTGACGGCCACACGGGGCTGACAGTCGGGTCGGTGTGACGGCCACACTGGGCTGACAGTCGGGTCGGTGTGATGGCCACACTGGGCTGACAGTCGGATCGGTGTGACGGCCACACTGGGCTGACAGTCGGATCGGTGTGATGGCCACACTGGGCTGACAGTCGGATCGATGTCACGGCCACACTGGGCTGACAGTCGGATCGGTGTGACGGCCACACTGGGCTGACAGTCGGGTCGGTGTGACGGCCACACTGGGCTGACAGTCGGATCGGTGTGACGGCCACACTGGGCTGACAGTCGGATCGGTGTGACGGCCACACTGGGCTGGCAGTCGGGTCGGTGTGACGGCCACACTGGGCTGACAGTCGGGTCGGTGTGACGGCCACACTGGGCTGACCGTCTGGTCGGTGTGACGGACACGCTGGGCCGACAGTCGGGTCGGTGTGACGGCCACACTGGGTTGACCGTCTGGTCGGTGTGACGGCCACACTGGGCTGACAGTCGGAACGGTGTGACGGCCGCAGTGGGCTGACAGTCGGATCGGTGTGATGGCCACACTGGGCTGAAAGTCTGGTCGGTGGGACGGCCACACTGGGCTGACAGTCGGATCGGTGTGACGGCCACACTGGGCCGACAGTCGTATCGGTGTGACGGCCACACTGGGCTGACAGTCGGGTCGGTGTGATGGCCACACTGGGCTGACAGTCGGATCGGTGTGATGGCCACACTGGGCCGACAGTCAGATCGGTGTGATGGCCACGCTGGGCCGACAGTCGGGTCGGTGTGACGGCCACACTGGGCTGACAGTCGGATCGGTGTGACGGCCACACTGGGCTGACAGTCGGGTCGGTGTGACGGCCACACTGGGCTGACAGTCGGATCGGTGTGACGGCCGCAGTGGGCTGACAGTCGGATCGGTGTGATGGCCACACTGGGCTGACAGTCGGGTCGGTGGGACGGCCACACTGGGCTGACAGTCGGATTGGTGTGACGGCCACACTGGGCTGACAGTCGGATCGGTGTGACGGCCACGCTGGGCCGACAGTCGGGTCGGTGTGACGGCCACACTGGGCTGACAGTCGGATCGGTGTGACGGCCGCAGTGGGCTGACAGTCGGATCGGTGAGATGGCCACACTGGGCTGACAGTCTGGTCGGCGGGACGGCCACACTGGGCTGACAGTCGGATCGGTGTGACGGCCACACTGGGCTGACAGTCGGATCGGTGTGATGGCCACACTGGGCTGACAGTCGGATCGGTGTGACGGCCACACTGGGCTGACAGTCCGGTCGGTGGGACGGCCACACTGGGCTGACAGTCGGATCGGTGTGACGGCCACACTGGGCTTACAGTCGGGTCGGTGGGACGGCCACACTGGGCTGACAGTCGGATCGGTGTGACGGCCACACTGGGCTGACAGTCGGATCGGTGTGATGGCCACACTGGGCTGACAGTCGGATCGGTGTGACGGCCACACTGGGCTGACAGTCGGGTCGGTGTGACGGTCACACTGGGCTGACAGTCGGATCGGTGTGACGGCCACACTGGGCTGACAGTCGGATCGGTGTGACGGCCACACTGGGCTGACAGTCGGGTCGGTGTGACGGCCACACTGGGCTGACAGTCGGGTCGGTGTGACGGCCACACTGGGCTGACAGTCGGATCGGTGTGACGGCCACACTGGGCCGACAGTCGGGTTGGTGTGATGGCCACACTGGGCTGACAGTCGGATCGGTGTGACGGCCACACTGGGCTGACCGTCTGGTCGGTGTGACGGCCACACGGGGCTGACAGTCGGGTCGGTGTGACGGCCACACTGGGCTGACAGTCGGGTCGGTGTGATGGCCACACTGGGTTGACAGTCGGATCGGTGTGACGGCCACACTGGGCTGACAGTCGGATCGGTGTGATGGCCACACTGGGCTGACCGTCTGGTCGGTGTGACGGCCACACTGGGCTGACAGTCGGATCGGTGTGACGGCCACACTGGGCCGACAGTCGGATCGGTGTGACGGCCACACTGGGCTGACAGTCGGGTCGGTGTGATGGCCACACTGGGCCGACAGTCGGATCGGTGTGATGGCCACGCTGGGCCGACAGTCGGGTCGGTGTGACGGCCACACTGGGCTGACAGTCGGGTCGGTGTGACGGCCACACTGGGCTGACCGTCTGGTCGGTGTGACGGCCACACTGGGCCGACAGTCGGATCGGTGTGACGGCCGCAGTGGGCTGACAGTCGGATCGGTGTGATGGCCACACTGGGCTGACAGTCGGGTCGGTGGGACGGCCACACTGGGCTGACAGTCGGATCGGTGTGACGGCCACACTGGGCTGACAGTCGGATCGGTGTGACGGCCACACTGGGCCGACAGTCGGGTCGGTGTGACGGCCACACTGGGCTGACAGTCGGAACGGTGTGACGGCCGCAGTGGGCTGACAGTCGGATCGGTGTGATGGCCACACTGGGCCGACAGTCGGATCGGTGTGATGGCCACGCTGGGCCGACAGTCGGGTCGGTGTGACGGCCACACTGGGCTGACGGTCGGATCGGTGTGACGGCCACACTGGGCTGACAGTCGGGTCGGTGTGACGGCCACACTGGGCTGACAGTCGGATCGGTGTGACGGCCGCAGTGGGCTGACAGTCGGGTCGGTGTGACGGCCACACTGGGCTGACAGTCGGATCGGTGTGACGGCCGCAGTGGGCTGACAGTCGGATCGGTGTGATGGCCACACTGGGCTGACAGTCGGATCGGTGTGACGGCCGCAGTGGGCTGACAGTCGGATCGGTGTGATGGCCACACTGGGCTGACAGTCGGATCGGTGTGACGGCCACACTGGGCTGACAGTCGGATCGGTGTGACGGCCACACTGGGCTGACAGTCGGATCGGTGTGACGGCCACACTGGGCTGACAGTCGGATCGGTGTGACGGCCACACTGGGCTGACAGTCGGGTCGGTGTGACGGCCACACTGGGCTGACAGTCGGATCGGTGTGACGGCCACACTGGGCTGACAGTCGGATCGGTGTGACGGCCACACTGGGCTGGCAGTCGGGTCGGTGTGACGGCCACACTGGGCTGACAGTCGGGTCGGTGTGACGGCCACACTGGGCTGACCGTCTGGTCGGTGTGACGGCCACGCTGGGCCGACAGTCGGGTCGGTGTGACGGCCACACTGGGTTGACCGTCTGGTCGGTGTGACGGCCACACTGGGCTGACAGTCGGATCGGTGTGACGGCCACACTGGGCTGACAGTCGGATCGGTGTGACGGCCACACTGGGCTGACCGTCTGGTCGGTGTGACGGCCACACTGGGCTGACAGTCGGATCGGTGTGACGGCCACACTGGGCCGACAGTCGGATCGGTGTGACGGCCACACTGGGCTGACAGTCGGGTCGGTGTGATGGCCACACTGGGCTGACAGTCGGATCGGTGTGATGGCCACACTGGGCCGACATTCAGATCGGTGTGATGGCCACGCTGGGCCGACAGTCGGGTCGGTGTGACGGCCACACTGGGCTGACAGTCGGATCGGTGTGACGGCCACACTGGGCTGACAGTCGGGTCGGTGTGACGGCCACACTGGGCTGACAGTCGGATCGGTGTGACGGCCGCAGTGGGCTGACAGTCGGATCGGTGTGATGGCCACACTGGGCTGACAGTCGGGTCGGTGGGACGGCCACACTGGGCTGACAGTCGGATTGGTGTGACGGCCACACTGGGCTGACAGTCGGATCGGTCTGACGGCCACGCTGGGCCGACAGTCGGATCGGTGTGACGGCCGCAGTGGGCTGCCAGTCGGATCGGTGAGATGGCCACACTGGGCTGACAGTCTGGTCGGCGGGACGGCCACACTGGGCTGACAGTCGGATCGGTGTGACGGCCACACTGGGCTGACAGTCGGATCGGTGTGATGGCCACACTGGGCTGACAGTCGGATCGGTGTGACGGCCACACTGGGCTGACAGTCCGGTCGGTGGGACGGCCACACTGGGCTGACAGTCGGATCGGTGTGACGGCCACACTGGGCTGACAGTCGGGTCGGGGGGACGGCCACACTGGGCTGACAGTCGAATCGGTGTGACGGCCACACTGGGCTGACAGTCGGATCGGTGTGACGGCCACACTGGGCTGACAGTCGGATCGGTGTGACGGCCACACTGGGCTGACAGTCGGGTCGGTGTGACGGTCACACTGGGCTGACAGTCGGATCGGTGTGACGGCCACACTGGGCTGACAGTCGGGTCGGTGGGACGGCCACACTGGGCTGACAGTCGGATCGGTGTGACGGCCACACTGGGCTGACAGTCGGGTCGGTGTGACGGCCACACTGGGCTGACAGTCGGGTCGGTGGGACGGCCACACTGGGCTGACAGTCGGGTCGGTGTGACGGCCACACTGGGCTGACAGTCGGATCGGTGTGACGGCCACACTGGGCCGACAGTCGGGTCGGTGTGACGGCCACGCTGGGCCGACAGTCGGGTCGGTGGGACGGCCACACTGATCTGACAGTCGGATCGGTGTGACGGCCACGCTGGGCCGACAGTCGGGTCGGTGTGACGGCCACACTGGGCTGACAGTCGGAACGGTGTGACGGCCGCAGTGGGCTGACAGTCGGATCGGTGTGACGGCCACACTGGGCTGACAGTCCGGTCGGTGGGACGGCCACACTGGGCTGACAGTCGGATCGGTGTGACGGCCACACTGGGCTGACAGTCGGGTCGGTGGGACGGCCACACTGGGCTGACAGTCGGATCGGTGTGACGGCCACACTGGGCTGACAGTCGGATCGGTGTGATGGCCACACTGGGCTGACAGTCGGATCGGTGTGACGGCCACACTGGGCTGACAGTCGGGTCGGTGTGACGGTCACACTGGGCTGACAGTCGGATCGGTGTGACGGCCACACTGGGCTGACAGTCGGATCGGTGTGACGGCCACACTGGGCTGACAGTCGGGTCGGTGTGACGGCCACACTGGGCTGACAGTCGGGTCGGTGTGACGGCCACACTGGGCTGACAGTCGGATCGGTGTGACGGCCACACTGGGCCGACAGTCGGGTTGGTGTGATGGCCACACTGGGCTGACAGTCGGATCGGTGTGACGGCCACACTGGGCTGACCGTCTGGTCGGTGTGACGGCCACACGGGGCTGACAGTCGGGTCGGTGTGACGGCCACACTGGGCTGACAGTCGGGTCGGTGTGATGGCCACACTGGGTTGACAGTCGGATCGGTGTGACGGCCACACTGGGCTGACAGTCGGATCGGTGTGATGGCCACACTGGGCTGACCGTCTGGTCGGTGTGACGGCCACACTGGGCTGACAGTCGGATCGGTGTGACGGCCACACTGGGCCGACAGTCGGATCGGTGTGACGGCCACACTGGGCTGACAGTCGGGTCGGTGTGATGGCCACACTGGGCCGACAGTCGGATCGGTGTGATGGCCACGCTGGGCCGACAGTCGGGTCGGTGTGACGGCCACACTGGGCTGACAGTCGGGTCGGTGTGACGGCCACACTGGGCTGACCGTCTGGTCGGTGTGACGGCCACACTGGGTTGACCGTCTGGTCGGTGTGACGGCCACACTGGGCTGACAGTCGGGTCGGTGTGACGGCCACACTGGGCTGACCGTCTGGTCGGTGTGACGGCCACACTGGGCCGACAGTCGGGTCGGTGTGACGGCCACACTGGGCTGACAGTCGGGTCGGTGTGACGGCCACACTGGGCTGACCGTCTGGTCGGTGTGACGGCCACACTGGGCCGACAGTCGGATCGGTGTGACGGCCGCAGTGGGCTGACAGTCGGATCGGTGTGATGGCCACACTGGGCTGACAGTCGGGTCGGTGTGACGGCCACACTGGGCTGACAGTCGGGTCGGTGTGACGGCCACACTGGGCTGACAGTCGGGTCGGTGTGACGGCCACACTGGGCCGACAGTCGGATCGGTGTGACGGCCGCAGTGGGCTGACAGTCGGATCGGTGTGATGGCCACACTGGGCTGACAGTCGGGTCGGTGGGACGGCCACACTGGGCTGACAGTCGGGTCGGTGTGACGGCCACACTGGGCTGACAGTCGGGTCGGTGTGACGGCCACACTGGGCCGACAGTCGGATCGGTGTGACGGCCGCAGTGGGCTGACAGTCGGATCGGTGTGATGGCCACACTGGGCTGACAGTCGGGTCGGTGGGACGGCCACACTGGGCTGACAGTCGGATCGGTGTGACGGCCACACTGGGCTGACAGTCGGGTCGGTGTGACGGCCACACTGGGCTGACAGTCGGGTCGGTGTGACGGCCACACTGGGCCGACAGTCGGATCGGTGTGACGGCCGCAGTGGGCTGACAGTCGGATCGGTGTGATGGCCACACTGGGCTGACAGTCGGGTCGGTGGGACGGCCACACTGGGCTGACAGTCGGATCGGTGTGACGGCCACACTGGGCTGACAGTCGGATCGGTGTGACGGCCACACTGGGCCGACAGTCGGGTCGGTGTGACGGCCACACTGGGCTGACAGTCGGAACGGTGTGACGGCCGCAGTGGGCTGACAGTCGGATCGGTGTGATGGCCACACTGGGCCGACAGTCGGATCGGTGTGATGGCCACGCTGGGCCGACAGTCGGGTCGGTGTGACGGCCACACTGGGCTGACGGTCGGATCGGTGTGACGGCCACACTGGGCTGACAGTCGGGTCGGTGTGACGGCCACACTGGGCTGACAGTCGGATCGGTGTGACGGCCGCAGTGGGCTGACAGTCGGGTCGGTGTGACGGCCACACTGGGCTGACAGTCGGATCGGTGTGACGGCCGCAGTGGGCTGACAGTCGGATCGGTGTGATGGCCACACTGGGCTGACAGTCGGATCGGTGTGACGGCCACACTGGGCTGACAGTCGGATCGGTGTGACGGCCACACTGGGCTGACAGTCGGATCGGTGTGACGGCCACACTGGGCTGACAGTCGGGTCGGTGGGACGGCCACACTGGGCCGACAGTCGGGTCGGTGTGACGGCCACACTGGGCTGACAGTCGGGTCGGTGTGACGGCCACACTGGGCTGACAGTCGGGTCGGTGTGACGGCCACACTGGGCCGACAGTCGGATCGGTGTGACGGCCGCAGTGGGCTGACAGTCGGATCGGTGTGATGGCCACACTGGGCTGACAGTCGGGTCGGTGGGACGGCCACACTGGGCTGACAGTCGGATCGGTGTGACGGCCACACTGGGCTGACAGTCGGATCGGTGTGACGGCCACACTGGGCCGACAGTCGGGTCGGTGTGACGGCCACACTGGGCTGACAGTCGGAACGGTGTGACGGCCGCAGTGGGCTGACAGTCGGATCGGTGTGATGGCCACACTGGGCCGACAGTCGGATCGGTGTGATGGCCACGCTGGGCCGACAGTCGGGTCGGTGTGACGGCCACACTGGGCTGACGGTCGGATCGGTGTGACGGCCACACTGGGCTGACAGTCGGGTCGGTGTGACGGCCACACTGGGCTGACAGTCGGATCGGTGTGACGGCCGCAGTGGGCTGACAGTCGGGTCGGTGTGACGGCCACACTGGGCTGACAGTCGGATCGGTGTGACGGCCGCAGTGGGCTGACAGTCGGATCGGTGTGATGGCCACACTGGGCTGACAGTCGGATCGGTGTGACGGCCACACTGGGCTGACAGTCGGATCGGTGTGACGGCCACACTGGGCTGACAGTCGGATCGGTGTGACGGCCACACTGGGCTGACAGTCGGATCGGTGTGACGGCCACACTGGGCTGACAGTCGGATCGGTGTGACGGCCACACTGGGCTGACCGTCTGGTCGGTGTGACGGCCACACTGGGCCGACAGTCGGGTCGGTGTGACGGCCACACTGGGCTGACCGTCTGGTCGGTGTGACGGCCACACTGGGCTGACAGTCGGATCGGTGTGATGGCCACACTGGGCTGACAGTCGGATCGGTGTGACGGCCACACTGGGCTGACAGTCGGATCGGTGTGACGGCCACACTGGGCCGACAGTCGGATCGGTGTGACGGCCACACTGGGCTGACCGTCTGGTCGGTGTGACGGCCACACTGGGCCGACAGTCGGATCGGTGTGACGGCCACACTGGGCTGACAGTCGGGTCGGTGTGATGGCCACACTGGGCTGACAGTCGGATCGGTGTGATGGCCACACTGGGCCGACAGTCGGATCGGTGTGACGGCCACACTGGGCTGACAGTCGGATCGGTGTGACGGCCACACTGGGCCGACAGTCGGATCGGTGTGACGGCCACACTGGGCTGACAGTCGGATCGGTGTGACGGCCACACTGGGCCGACAGTCGGATCGGTGTGACGGCCACACTGGGCTGACAGTCGGGTCGGTGTGATGGCCACACTGGGCTGACAGTCGGATCGGTGTGATGGCCACACTGGGCCGACAGTCGGATCGGTGTGATGGCCACGCTGGGCCGACAGTCGGGTCGGTGTGACGGCCACACTGGGCTGACGGTCGGATCGGTGTGACGGCCACACTGGGCTGACAGTCGGGTCGGTGTGACGGCCACACTGGGCTGACAGTCGGATCGGTGTGACGGCCGCAGTGGGCTGACAGTCGGATCGGTGTGATGGCCACACTGGGCTGACAGTCGGATCGGTGTGACGGCCGCAGTGGGCTGACAGTCGGATCGGTGTGATGGCCACACTGGGCTGACAGTCGGATCGGTGTGACGGCCACACTGGGCTGACAGTCGGATCGGTGTGACGGCCACACTGGGCTGACAGTCGGATCGGTGTGACGGCCACACTGGGCTGACAGTCGGATCGGTGTGACGGCCA
The DNA here is from genome assembly GCA_964019135.1 of Arenicola marina. Classification (NCBI taxonomy): domain Eukaryota; kingdom Metazoa; phylum Annelida; class Polychaeta; family Arenicolidae; genus Arenicola; species Arenicola marina. Next base: position 41,636,189 of record OZ025258.1, read on the forward strand.
CACTGGGCTGACAGTCGGGTCGGTGTGACGGCCACACTGGGCTGACAGTCGGATCGGTGTGACGGCCACACTGGGCTGACAGTCGGATCGGTGTGACGGCCACACTGGGCTGGCAGTCGGGTCGGTGTGACGGCCACACTGGGCTGACAGTCGGGTCGGTGTGACGGCCACACTGGGCTGACCGTCTGGTCGGTGTGACGGCCACGCTGGGCCGACAGTCGGGTCGGTGTGACGGCCACACTGGGTTGACCGTCTGGTCGGTGTGACGGCCACACTGGGCTGACAGTCGGATCGGTGTGACGGCCACACTGGGCTGACAGTCGGATCGGTGTGACGGCCACACTGGGCTGACCGTCTGGTCGGTGTGACGGCCACACTGGGCTGACAGTCGGATCGGTGTGACGGCCACACTGGGCCGACAGTCGGATCGGTGTGACGGCCACACTGGGCTGACAGTCGGGTCGGTGTGATGGCCACACTGGGCTGACAGTCGGATCGGTGTGATGGCCACACTGGGCCGACATTCAGATCGGTGTGATGGCCACGCTGGGCCGACAGTCGGGTCGGTGTGACGGCCACACTGGGCTGACAGTCGGATCGGTGTGACGGCCACACTGGGCTGACAGTCGGATCGGTGTGACGGCCACACTGGGCTGACAGTCGGGTCGGTGTGACGGCCACACTGGGCTGACAGTCGGATCGGTGTGACGGCCGCAGTGGGCTGACAGTCGGATCGGTGTGATGGCCACACTGGGCTGACAGTCGGATCGGTGTGACGGCCACACTGGGCTGACAGTCGGATCGGTGTGACGGCCACACTGGGCTGACAGTCGGATCGGTGTGATGGCCACACTGGGCTGACAGTCGGGTCGGTGGGACGGCCACACTGGGCTGACAGTCGGATTGGTGTGACGGCCACACTGGGCTGACAGTCGGATCGGTGTGACGGCCACGCTGGGCCGACAGTCGGATCGGTGTGACGGCCGCAGTGGGCTGACAGTCGGATCGGTGAGATGGCCACACTGGGCTGACAGTCTGGTCGGCGGGACGGCCACACTGGGCTGACAGTCGGATCGGTGTGACGGCCACACTGGGCTGACAGTCGGATCGGTGTGATGGCCACACTGGGCTGACAGTCGGATCGGTGTGACGGCCACACTGGGCTGACAGTCCGGTCGGTGGGACGGCCACACTGGGCTGACAGTCGGATCGGTGTGACGGCCACACTGGGCTGACAGTCGGGTCGGGGGGACGGCCACACTGGGCTGACAGTCGAATCGGTGTGACGGCCACACTGGGCTGACAGTCGGATCGGTGTGACGGCCACACTGGGCTGACAGTCGGATCGGTGTGACGGCCACACTGGGCTGACAGTCGGGTCGGTGTGACGGTCACACTGGGCTGACAGTCGGATCGGTGTGACGGCCACACTGGGCTGACAGTCGGGTCGGTGGGACGGCCACACTGGGCTGACAGTCGGATCGGTGTGACGGCCACACTGGGCTGACAGTCGGGTCGGTGTGACGGCCACACTGGGCTGACAGTCGGGTCGGTGGGACGGCCACACTGGGCTGACAGTCGGGTCGGTGTGACGGCCACACTGGGCTGACAGTCGGATCGGTGTGACGGCCACACTGGGCCGACAGTCGGGTCGGTGTGACGGCCACGCTGGGCCGACAGTCGGGTCGGTGGGACGGCCACACTGATCTGACAGTCGGATCGGTGTGACGGCCACGCTGGGCCGACAGTCGGGTCGGTGTGACGGCCACACTGGGCTGACAGTCGGAACGGTGTGACGGCCGCAGTGGGCTGACAGTCGGATCGGTGTGACGGCCACACTGGGCTGACAGTCCGGTCGGTGGGACGGCCACACTGGGCTGACAGTCGGATCGGTGTGACGGCCACACTGGGCTGACAGTCGGGTCGGTGGGACGGCCACACTGGGCTGACAGTCGGATCGGTGTGACGGCCACACTGGGCTGACAGTCGGATCGGTGTGATGGCCACACTGGGCTGACAGTCGGATCGGTGTGACGGCCACACTGGGCTGACAGTCGGGTCGGTGTGACGGTCACACTGGGCTGACAGTCGGATCGGTGTGACGGCCACACTGGGCTGACAGTCGGATCGGTGTGACGGCCACACTGGGCTGACAGTCGGGTCGGTGTGACGGCCACACTGGGCTGACAGTCGGGTCGGTGTGACGGCCACACTGGGCTGACAGTCGGATCGGTGTGACGGCCACACTGGGCCGACAGTCGGGTTGGTGTGATGGCCACACTGGGCTGACAGTCGGATCGGTGTGACGGCCACACTGGGCTGACCGTCTGGTCGGTGTGACGGCCACACGGGGCTGACAGTCGGGTCGGTGTGACGGCCACACTGGGCTGACAGTCGGGTCGGTGTGATGGCCACACTGGGTTGACAGTCGGATCGGTGTGACGGCCACACTGGGCTGACAGTCGGATCGGTGTGATGGCCACACTGGGCTCACAGTCTGGTCGGTGTGACGGCCACACTGGGCTGACAGTCGGATCGGTGTGACGGCCACACTGGGCCGACAGTCGGATCGGTGTGACGGCCACACTGGGCTGACAGTCGGGTCGGTGTGATGGCCACACTGGGCCGACAGTCGGATCGGTGTGATGGCCACGCTGGGCCGACAGTCGGGTCGGTGTGACGGCCACACTGGGCTGACAGTCGGGTCGGTGTGACGGCCACACTGGGCTGACCGTCTGGTCGGTGTGACGGCCACACTGGGCCGACAGTCGGATCGGTGTGACGGCCGCAGTGGGCTGACAGTCGGATCGGTGTGATGGCCACACTGGGCTGACAGTCGGGTCGGTGGGACGGCCACACTGGGCTGACAGTCGGATCGGTGTGACGGCCACACTGGGCTGACAGTCGGATCGGTGTGACGGCCACACTGGGCCGACAGTCGGGTCGGTGTGACGGCCACACTGGGCTGACAGTCGGAACGGTGTGACGGCCGCAGTGGGCTGACAGTCGGATCGGTGTGATGGCCACACTGGGCCGACAGTCGGATCGGTGTGATGGCCACGCTGGGCCGACAGTCGGGTCGGTGTGACGGCCACACTGGGCTGACGGTCGGATCGGTGTGACGGCCACACTGGGCTGACAGTCGGGTCGGTGTGACGGCCACACTGGGCTGACAGTCGGATCGGTGTGACGGCCGCAGTGGGCTGACAGTCGGGTCGGTGTGACGGCCACACTGGGCTGACAGTCGGATCGGTGTGACGGCCGCAGTGGGCTGACAGTCGGATCGGTGTGATGGCCACACTGGGCTGACAGTCGGATCGGTGTGACGGCCACACTGGGCTGACAGTCGGATCGGTGTGACGGCCACACTGGGCTGACAGTCGGATCGGTGTGACGGCCACACTGGGCTGACAGTCGGATCGGTGTGACGGCCACACTGGGCTGACAGTCGGATCGGTGTGACGGCCACACTGGGCTGACCGTCTGGTCGGTGTGACGGCCACACTGGGCCGACAGTCGGGTCGGTGTGACGGCCACACTGGGCTGACCGTCTGGTCGGTGTGACGGCCACACTGGGCTGACAGTCGGATCGGTGTGACGGCCACACTGGGCTGACCGTCTGGTCGGTGTGACGGCCACACTGGGCTGACAGTCGGATCGGTGTGACGGCCACACTGGGCCGACAGTCGGATCGGTGTGACGGCCACACTGGGCTGACAGTCGGGTCGGTGTGATGGCCACACTGGGCTGACAGTCGGATCGGTGTGATGGCCACACTGGGCCGACAGTCGGATCGGTGTGATGGCCACGCTGGGCCGACAGTCGGGTCGGTGTGACGGCCACACTGGGCTGACGGTCGGATCGGTGTGACGGCCACACTGGGCTGACAGTCGGGTCGGTGTGACGGCCACACTGGGCTGACAGTCGGATCGGTGTGACGGCCGCAGTGGGCTGACAGTCGGATCGGTGTGATGGCCACACTGGGCTGACAGTCGGATCGGTGTGACGGCCGCAGTGGGCTGACAGTCGGATCGGTGTGATGGCCACACTGGGCTGACAGTCGGATCGGTGTGACGGCCACACTGGGCTGACAGTCGGATCGGTGTGACGGCCACACTGGGCTGACAGTCGGATCGGTGTGACGGCCACACTGGGCTGACAGTCGGATCGGTGTGACGGCCACACTGGGCTGACAGTCGGGTCGGTGTGACGGCCACACTGGGCTGACAGTCGGATCGGTGTGACGGCCACACTGGGCTGACAGTCGGATCGGTGTGACGGCCACACTGGGCTGGCAGTCGGGTCGGTGTGACGGCCACACTGGGCTGACAGTCGGGTCGGTGTGACGGCCACACTGGGCTGACCGTCTGGTCGGTGTGACGGCCACGCTGGGCCGACAGTCGGGTCGGTGTGACGGCCACACTGGGTTGACCGTCTGGTCGGTGTGACGGCCACACTGGGCTGACAGTCGGATCGGTGTGACGGCCACACTGGGCTGACAGTCGGATCGGTGTGACGGCCACACTGGGCTGACCGTCTGGTCGGTGTGACGGCCACACTGGGCTGACAGTCGGATCGGTGTGACGGCCACACTGGGCCGACAGTCGGATCGGTGTGACGGCCACACTGGGCTGACAGTCGGGTCGGTGTGATGGCCACACTGGGCTGACAGTCGGATCGGTGTGATGGCCACACTGGGCCGACATTCAGATCGGTGTGATGGCCACGCTGGGCCGACAGTCGGGTCGGTGTGACGGCCACACTGGGCTGACAGTCGGATCGGTGTGACGGCCACACTGGGCTGACAGTCGGGTCGGTGTGACGGCCACACTGGGCTGACAGTCGGATCGGTGTGACGGCCGCAGTGGGCTGACAGTCGGATCGGTGTGATGGCCACACTGGGCTGACAGTCGGGTCGGTGGGACGGCCACACTGGGCTGACAGTCGGATTGGTGTGACGGCCACACTGGGCTGACAGTCGGATCGGTGTGACGGCCACGCTGGGCCGACAGTCGGATCGGTGTGACGGCCGCAGTGGGCTGACAGTCGGATCGGTGAGATGGCCACACTGGGCTGACAGTCTGGTCGGCGGGACGGCCACACTGGGCTGACAGTCGGATCGGTGTGACGGCCACACTGGGCTGACAGTCGGATCGGTGTGATGGCCACACTGGGCTGACAGTCGGATCGGTGTGACGGCCACACTGGGCTGACAGTCCGGTCGGTGGGACGGCCACACTGGGCTGACAGTCGGATCGGTGTGACGGCCACACTGGGCTGACAGTCGGGTCGGGGGGACGGCCACACTGGGCTGACAGTCGAATCGGTGTGACGGCCACACTGGGCTGACAGTCGGATCGGTGTGACGGCCACACTGGGCTGACAGTCGGATCGGTGTGACGGCCACACTGGGCTGACAGTCGGGTCGGTGTGACGGTCACACTGGGCTGACAGTCGGATCGGTGTGACGGCCACACTGGGCTGACAGTCGGGTCGGTGGGACGGCCACACTGGGCTGACAGTCGGATCGGTGTGACGGCCACACTGGGCTGACAGTCGGGTCGGTGTGACGGCCACACTGGGCTGACAGTCGGGTCGGTGGGACGGCCACACTGGGCTGACAGTCGGGTCGGTGTGACGGCCACACTGGGCTGACAGTCGGATCGGTGTGACGGCCACACTGGGCCGACAGTCGGGTCGGTGTGACGGCCACGCTGGGCCGACAGTCGGGTCGGTGGGACGGCCACACTGATCTGACAGTCGGATCGGTGTGACGGCCACGCTGGGCCGACAGTCGGGTCGGTGTGACGGCCACACTGGGCTGACAGTCGGAACGGTGTGACGGCCGCAGTGGGCTGACAGTCGGATCGGTGCGATGGCCACACTGGGCTGAAAGTCTGGTCGGTGGGACGGCCACACTGGGCTGACAGTCGGATCGGTGTGACGGCCACACTGGGCTGACAGTCGGATCGGTGTGATGGCCACACTGGGCTGACAGTCGGATCGGTGTGGCGGCCACACTGGGCTGACAGTCGGATCGGTGGGACGGCCACACTGGGCTGACAGTCGGATCGGTGTGACGGCCACACTGGGCTGACAGTCGGGTCGGTGTGACGGCCACACTGGGCTGACAGTCGGATCGGTGTGACGGCCACACTGGGCTGACAGTCGGATCGGTGTGATGGCCACACTGGGCTGACAGTCGGATCGGTGTGACGGCCACACTGGGCTGACAGTCGGATTGGTGTGACGGCCACACTGGGCTGACAGTCGGATCGGTGTGACGGCCACACTGGGCTGACAGTCGGGTCGGTGGGACGGCCACACTGGGCTGACAGTCGGATCGGTGTGACGGCCACACTGGGCTGACAGTCGGGTCGGTGTGACGGCCACACTGGGCTGACAGTCGGGTCGGTGGGACGGCCACACTGGGCTGACAGTCGGATCGGTGTGACGGCCACACTGGGCTGACAGTCGGATCGGTGTGATGGCCACACTGGGCTGACAGTCGGATCGGTGTGATGGCCACACTGGGCTGACAGTCGGATCGGTGTGACGGCCACACTGGGCTGACAGTCGGATCGGTGTGACGGCCACACTGGGCTGACAGTCGGATCGGTGTGATGGCCACACTGGGCTGACAGTCGGTTCGGTGTGACGGCCACACTGGGCTGACAGTCGGGTCGGTGGGACGGCCACACTGGGCTGACAGTCGGATCGGTGTGACGGCCACACTGGGCTGACAGTCGGGTCGGTGGGACGGCCACACTGGGCTGACAGTCGGATCGGTGTGACGGCCACACTGGGCTGACAGTCGGATCGGTGTGATGGCCACACTGGGCTGACAGTCGGATCGGTGTGACGGCCACACTGGGCTGACAGTCGGATTGGTGTGACGGCCACACTGGGCTGACAGTCGGATCGGTGTGACGGCCACACTGGGCTGACAGTCGGGTCGGTGGGACGGCCACACTGGGCTGACAGTCGGATCGGTGTGATGGCCACACTGGGCTGACAGTCGGATCGGTGTGACGGCCACACTGGGCTGACAGTCGGGTCGGTGGGACGGCCACACTGGGCTGACAGTCGGATCGGTGTGACGGCCACACTGGGCTGACAGTCGGGTCGGTGGGACGGCCACACTGGGCTGACAGTCGGATCGGTGTGACGGCCACACTGGGCTGACAGTCGGATCGGTGTGACGGCCACACTGGGCTGACAGTCGGATCGGTGTGATGGCCACACTGGGCTGACAGTCGGATCGGTGTGACGGCCACACTGGGCTGACAGTCGGGTCGGTGGGACGGCCACACTGGGCTGACAGTCGGATCGGTGTGACGGCCACACTGGGCTGACAGTCGGGTCGGTGGGACGGCCACACTGGGCTGACAGTCGGATCGGTGTGACGGCCACACTGGGCTGACAGTCGGATCGGTGTGATGGCCACACTGGGCTGACAGTCGGATCGGTGTGACGGCCACACTGGGCTGACAGTCGGATTGGTGTGACGGCCACACTGGGCTGACAGTCGGATCGGTGTGACGGCCACACTGGGCTGACAGTCGGGTCGGTGGGACGGCCACACTGGGCTGACAGTCGGATCGGTGTGACGGCCACACTGGGCTGACAGTCGGGTCGGTGTGACGGCCACACTGGGCTGACAGTCGGGTCGGTGGGACGGCCACACTGGGCTGACAGTCGGATCGGTGTGACGGCCACACTGGGCTGACAGTCGGATCGGTGTGATGGCCACACTGGGCTGACAGTCGGATCGGTGTGATGGCCACACTGGGCTGACAGTCGGATCGGTGTGACGGCCACACTGGGCTGACAGTCGGATCGGTGTGACGGCCACACTGGGCTGACAGTCGGATCGGTGTGACGGCCACACTGGGCTGACAGTCGGATCGGTGTGACGGCCACACTGGGCTGACAGTCGGGTCGGTGTGACGGCCACACTGGGCCGACAGTCGGATCGGTGTGACGGCCACACTGGGCTGACAGTCGGATCGGTGTGACGGCCACACTGGGCCGACAGTCGGGTTGGTGTGATGGCCACACTGGGCTGACAGTCGGATCGGTGTGACGGCCACACTGGGCTGACCGTCTGGTCGGTGTGACGGCCACACTGGGCTGACAGTCGGGTCGGTGTGACGGCCACACTGGGCTGACAGTCGGGTCGGTGTGATGGCCACACTGGGCTGACAGTCGGATCGGTGTGACGGCCACACTGGGCTGACAGTCGGATCGGTGTGATGGCCCCACTGGGCTGACAGTCGGATCGGTGTGATGGCCACACTGGGCTGACAGTCGGATCGGTGTGACGGCCACACTGGGCTGACAGTCGGGTCGGTGTGACGGCCACACTGGGCTGACAGTCGGATCGGTGTGACGGCCACACTGGGCTGACAGTCGGATCGGTGTGACGGCCACACTTGGCTGAGAGTCGGGTCGGTGTGACGGCCACACTGGGCTGACAGTCGGGTCGGTGTGACGGCCACACTGGGCTGACCGTCTGGTCATTGTGACGGCCACACTGGGCCGACAGTCGGGTCGGTGTGACGGCCACACTGGGCTGACCATCTGGTCGTGTGACGGCCACACTGGGCTGACAGTCGGATCGGTGTGACGGCCACACTGGGCTGACAGTCGGATCGGTGTGACGGCCACACTGGGCTGACCGTCTGGTCGGTGTGACGGCCACACTGGGCTGACAGTCGGATCGGTGTGACGGCCACACTGGGCTGACAGTCAGATCGGTGTGACGGCCACACTGGGCTGACAGTCGGGTCGGTGTGACGGCCACACTGGGCCGACAGTCGGATCGGTGTGACGGCCACACTGGGCTGACAGTCGGGTCGGTGTGATGGCCACACTGGGCTGACAGTCGGATCGGTGTGATGGCCACACTGGGCTGACAGTCGGGTCGGTGTGACGGCCACACTGGGCTGACAGTCGGATCGGTGTGACGGCCGCACTGGGCTGACAGTCGGGTCGGTGTGACGGCCACACTAGGCCGACAGTCGGATCGGTGTGACGGCCACACTGGGCTGACAGTCGGGTCGGTGTGATGGCCACACTGGGCTGACAGTCGAGTCGGTGTGATATCCGCACTGGGCTGACAGTCAGGTTGGTGTGACGGCCACACTGGGCTGACAGTCGGGTCGGTGTGACGGCCACACTGGGCTGACAGTCGGATCGGTGTGACGGCCACACTGGGCTGACCGTCGGATCGGTGTGACGGCCACACTGGGCTGACAGTCGGATCGGTGTGACGGCCACACTGGGCTGACAGTCGGGTCGGTGTGACGGCCACACTGGGCCGACCGTCGGATCGGTGTGACGGCCACACTGGGCTGACAGTCGGGTCGGTGTGATGGCCACACTGGGCTGACAGTCGGGTCGGTGTGATGGCCGCACTGGGCTGACAGTCAGGTTGGTGTGACGGCCACACTGGGCCGACAGTCGGGTCGGTGTGATGGCCACACTGGGCTGACAGTCGGATCGGTGTGATGGCCGCACTGGGCTGACAGTCGAATCGGTGTGATGGCCACACTGGGCTGAGAGTCGGGTCGGTGTGATGGCCACACTGGGCTGACAGTCGGGTCGGTGTGACGGCCGCACTGGGCTGACAGTCAGGTTGGTGTGATGGCCACACTGGGCTGACAGTCGGGTCGGTGTGACGGCCACACTGGGCTGACAGTCGGGTCGGTGTGATGGCCGCACTGGGCCGACAGTCAGGTCGGTGTGATGGCCACACTGGGCTGACAGTCGGGTCGGTGTGACGGCCACACTGGGCTGACAGTCGGATCGGTGTGATGGCCGCACTGGGCCGACAGTCAGGTCGGTGTGACGGCCGCACTGGGCTGACAGTCAGGTTGGTGTGACGGCCGCAGTGGGCTGACAGTCGGATCGGTGTGACGGCCACACTGGGCTGACAGTCGGATCGGTGTGACGGCCACACTGGGCTGACAGTCGGATCGGTGTGACGGCCACACTGGGCTGACAGTCGGATCGGTGTGACGGCCACACTGGGCTGACAGTCGGATCGGTGTGACGGCCACACTGGGCTGACCGTCGGGTCGGTGTGATGGCCACACTGGGCTGACAGTCGGGTCGGTGTGACGGCCACACTGGGCTGACCGTCAGGTCGGTGTGACGGCCACACTGGGCTGACAGTCGGGTCGGTGTGACGGCCACACTGGGCTGACAGTCGGGTCGGTGTGACGGCCACACTGGGCTGACAGTCGGGTCGGTGTGACGGCCACATTGGGCTGACAGTCGGGTCGGTGTGACGGCCACACTGGGCTGACAGTCGGGTCGGTGTGACGGCCACACTGGGCTGACAGTCGGGTCGGTGTGACGGCCACATTGGGCTGACAGTCGGGTCGGTGTGACGGCCACACTGGGCTGACAGTCGGGTCGGTGTGACGGCCGCCCGGGCGGGCGCCCTATGGAAGCGTTTATTCGGGAAAATGTCTGCATTTCTACCTGGCTAAGATACTTTGTAACAAATGAAAAAACTTTGTAACAATTGAAGACATTTGGTAACAACTAAGGACATCCGGTAACAATTAGTCATTGGGTAACACTAAAGACATCCGGTAACAATTAGTCATTGGGTAACAATTGAAGACATTGGGCAACCATTGAAAACATTTTGCAAGACATGTTATAATTACAAAACAATTAAAGTTATCATTTGGTAATCAGGTAGATTAGTCTATAGATATGGATACTAGTCTTCCGTGCAGTAACATTTCATAGGTCACGGCCACAGCAAAATTAAGTTACGGTCCTAAAACTTTGACTTCTAACTTCTTTCGTAAATAATTAATTACTTAATAACGCTTAAATTAATGGAGTATGCGAGTAAAAAAAATCAGCTAATTTGTCGAGTTCTCTACGGCGAATGACCAGGTGCTCCGATGGCGCAACATGAGGCGCAATCACTGTGACAGAATCCAGTGTTGTGACGCCTACGTAAACGGTTGATAGGTTGGGAACAATTAACAACCGACATTTGGAACTTAACGGTATTAATCTGTGGTTCGCTTTCAAATGAAACGGCCTTACAACAACTAACTTTAGTCATAATTGCATTTTGCATGTCAGGAGATTAACAGATCAGCTGGCTTGCCTTACTATATAGTGAAGCGAGTCGATCGATCAAAAGTAACAAATTTAACACCGTTGCATGTGTTCATTATCAAGAGAATGACACACGCTATAGTAAATAACGCAAGGCTATGTCTAAGATAAATAGCTTTTGTACGTACTAGTACTTGGTGGTTACGTATTTATAAACAACACTTAAAATACACGGCACACACTTGTTTTTAAATCAAATTGTTTTATCAGGCTTAACCGCGACTGACTGAACAAGAACCGATGACTTCTCGCTTCTAGAAAGTGATTGATCTGGTCGGTGTGTCCAAAAAACCATTTGTGTACATCTCTAACTCGATCAATCATTTCGGCCACAGACACGATTAGCTGGAATTAGCAGCGGATTACCGGTTGTGTCTGAACAAACAAAGTCGACCGCTGCCACAAGTCAGCCAAGTTTTCATCATTGTATTCTAATGTCATTCATTCAGTGCGTATATTTCTAGCTGTAACTACACTTGCCTGCTTAAAGAATGTGATCGGTACGCTTTTGTTTGTATAGCTCACGCTGTATTCGCACAGTGCCTTTGCTGTAATAATTGATATCATGCGCCATAACATGGAAGATAAAGGACGTGATTTATTATTATAACTTACTGTTGTAACCACTGGCAGGTTAAAGCCCCTCGATGTCGCTCGCACATTCGTTGTGTTTTCAGTTTCATTTTCTTTCAGCCGCCATTACATGCAGTCACTTAATTTGCTTTATGCAACTGTGTTTGAAGCCTACATGAGATATACAAGGGCTGCAAGCATATTATTATAGGTCTTTCATGAGATAAGACTTACGCCATAGTGGCTGGCTACAGCGGGATCTTTGGGGTAACACATGTGGTAGACCAACTGGCGGCAGAAATACGTTATTACACGAGCAGGATGACCTCTCAACTCCATCATACGTCAATTACGCCGAGACGACAAAAGAGAAAAGCTATGAGTTATCAACAAGATGGGTCATTCAATCGTAAATGTTCACGTTGCCTTAAAGCCGAAATAACGGTATTTTAGAATGAATGTTATGCATTATATATCGTTTGTATGTAGATGTTTTTGTTCCATGATCTAAAGTGTAATAAATTCTTTCCTGTGGAAAAATTCAACACCCAAAGTTAAATTAGAAGTTATGGCTCAGCCAATAAACGAAGGAGGCTTGAAAGCTCCTATCTACAGTCAGACCCCGTTAATCCGACATATTCGGTTACACCTGAATTTGTGTCGGATAACTAACATGTCGGATTAACGAATTCAGAAATCCCAGGGGTGGGGGGGGGGTGTTACTTACATGACCCTTCGGCAATGGCCGATTGTTTGTGCATTCATTGCGTTGTAGGCAATGGTAACTGTCTGCGACATTGAACACGTAGGCTACGTGTGGGTAAACTGCTAATTTTAAGAAAGTATCCAAAGTACATTGCCCACGGGCATAGGGAGAATAGCTCTGTAAGTCTTTGTGCAAAGCTGCCATATGGTTCAGGTGTTTGACACACAACCTGGACTTGATTCATGTTGGAGCTTCCAGCTTCACCGTGCTTGGTGAATTGTTTTATGGGGAAACGTTTCTTGAAGCGATTCAGCCACCCAGAAGAGTACTTAAAATCATCTGACCGAGGACTTTGGCTTGAGTCATAAGTATTTCGTCAGTGACTGTCGCCCCCTTAGGGCTAGCCTCGTTGAACCATGTGAAGAGAACATTCTCCATATGGAGGCATGTTGGGCCGATAGTATGCGGAGGACATCTTCTAAATCTTTGGTGACAGCCAGTCACTTGTTTTTTTGGTCGAAGATATCGCGCCAGTGATATGGATGCCAAAATGTGAAATGGATGCTGAAGTTGCGTCTTTAGTGCGTGTTCATTCTTGTAGAGGCAGATCTCGCGTGTCGCGTGTTGACGGTACCCTTTTATTTTTTAATGATTACAGCCTGAAAGCTCTTTGATATCTGTAAAACAAAGACATCGCACCTTCAGGTGTCGACGCTTGAAAACAATAACCATCAGTGTTAATTCTTCGTGTGAAGAGTCCACCGGCCACTTATCGCAACAAAAGACTGGAGCGAAAACCAATTAACACGGCGCGGCTTTACACAACGAGAGAAATAGGCACTTTGGTTGCAGAAAAGCCGTGTCGGTGTCGGAAAGCGAATGTCGGATTAACGGGGCCAATTAGCATTGTGGAAATCCGTTACAGGTCGAAATGTGTTGGATCACGGGGTTTCCGGATTAACGGGTGTCGGATAAATGGGGTCTGACTGTAAATAATTCAAGTTAAAGCACTCAGATTAAGCTTTATTAAGATAATTTGTAATGATGAAAAGAAAGCATGGAAGGACTGCGCACAGACTTTCTTTCCATATATACTAATGAATGATTTATTTAACACCAGATGCGCGGTTCCTGCCTCGTGTTTAAATGATTTACCAATGTTTCATAAAGAACTTGTTCTCTTCTTGGCTGAGTTAAAGTCAAAGAAACCCCCTGTTACAAAAAGCGAAATTGTATCCGAATCGTTATGGTTTATTTCGCTTATTAAAGTAAATGGCAATACAGTATTTTATGAGGCAGCATTGGTACAGCAAACGGGTCAAAACTATACATGACATCATTGGTAGTCACACAAGGACTAGGAGACTGGTACGTGGAAGAGTTTAATATGTTAGGCCTGACATATACAAAGCAATATGAAGTGGCATAGTCACACAAGGACTAGGAGACTGGTACGTGGAGGAGTTTAATATGTTAGGCCTCACACATACAAAGCAATATGAAGTGGCATAGTCACACAAGGACTAGGAGACTGGTACGTGGAGGAGTTTAATATGTTAGGCCTGACATATACAAAGCAACATGAAGTGGCATAGTCACACAAGGGCTAGGAGACTGGTACGTGGAGGAGTTTAATATGTTAGGCCTGACATATACAAAGCAACATGAAGTGGCATAGTCACACAGGGGACTAGGAGACTGGTATGCACCACACGGGCCAATCATGATTTTATAACCAAGTGCATAAGGTATAGTTTAATTAGCATTATAAACTTAGAATCTAGTTGCATTCTTGATAAAGTCCACACTCATAGCTTACAAGGTTTCGCAAAATATGCCAAAATCATATCTCAAGCAAATACTCACTTGACTGCCATATCCCAAACTGTTATGTATGTGAAGCCACTTAACTTTATATATTGTACATTTTGATCTAATTGCAGTGCTCTGGTATCTCTGGCTGTACTCAAAGATAGGTTTACGGAAATCTGATATAATGTAGTAAACATGTACTCAGATTTTTCGTTTAAATGACTTAATTTCTTTCGGGTTATTATAACTTATTCTCTCTTGTCTTATTCTTAAAAAATATATATTTTAAAAATGCATATTTTCCTTGTGTCTTTTCACTTGGTCTGGTTATTGCGTGCATGATTTAACATTAGTCCATCAGGTGGCTCTAATGATAGCGGCACTGTGTGGTTTTAATTGGAGTCTCCTGCGCTATTAATGATTACATTATGAATATGATTAATGTTCTCATTATGGCCATTAGTATGACTTGAACTGTCACTATTATCAGGGTTATGATTATTCTGACTATAAGCATAGTTAAGGATTGTATATCTGTCTTCACCCATGTATCTCTAGCTATATGTTAATTATTTTTATTTCGACTGGAACCTGATAGTGGATGTGATTATTTGTACCTCGTCGCCATAATGCAGATGTACATAGTGAAAATAAATGGTTATTGACTTGACGACTTTAAGTGTATAGCATTGTCTCCGCGTGTCTACATATCGAAAGGGTTAAACCCAGTGTTAGTCCGGATTAAGCCTACCCACCTCATGATCTTGTTATTGTGTAGGGGGGACGGTTCCACCAATTTGTTTACGACATGAGGGGGGAGGGGATGGCGGGGGCTTGACACCTCAACTCAGAAAGCTTGAAATTGCATGGAAAAACATTCCTCCTGAAAAAATCCGACGTTACGGTAGTGTGTTACTTTTCAAAACTTACGCTATAAAATTGTAAATTTTTTACTAGATACATATTTTATATGCTCATTACAACGCAATGATATAAAAAAAATGGGGTTTTCAGGCTGCTTTTTCTAGAACATGAGGTAGAAGCCCACCACCCCCCCCCCTATTACACCTTAACATTGCGGGCAATGAGATTTTCGGGTATTTTCACCGATTTTTTTATTATAACAAAAAAACAAGACTAAAACATCCTGATTTTGGCGCAAGGAGAACTTTGTTGTATGCTTACGAGAATAATAAAATAATAATGATTTTACTGTCGGGTTTTCTGACTAGTTTTTCTTGATGTAAGCGTGAACCGTCCCACCCGAACCCCCTATAGAAGCTCAGCATTGTAACTTGCAATTGGAACTTCGGGGATTAAAAAACCGAAAAATTGACCAAAGGTCCTGATATTTTTATTATATATTATTTGCTATTATGAACCTTAGATTAATATATAGATATCGCAAAGAAAAAATGCTCGCAATGCCGAGAAACAGTCACATAAAAATAATACTCGGTAGGTGGCGACACGGCGATCCCGCGTACTACCTTAACAGTCCTTAACATTACCTTGTTTGACGGGGACGCGATCAACCCCCCCCCCCTCCTCCCTCACTCCGCTTGGCCCCGGCACTGTGAAACCATGTGTTGGTGGAGCGACACTGATCCCAAAATATCCCATAAGAAAGGAGGCCACGACAACATAACTAATGAGCATGTGAAATTTGGAGGCAGTAATTTAATATTATGCTTAAATAACCTCTTCAACGCCATGTATACATATGAGTACGTTCCAAAGGATTTAAAAAAAGGTACTATCTACACATTGTACAAGGGATCGAATAAGTATGAAGACGACAGGCGAAATTACCGTGGAATTTCACTACTTCCTGTAATTGCCAAACTATTCGATAAAGTAATTCTGTCGAAGGTAAAAACATGGATTAATGTCAACCGCGTAGACTTTCCTTCGTCCAACCAAAATGCCTATCAAGAATCTATGTGCAGCCTCTTAGCGTCTTATAGTGTTCAGGAATGCATTAATTACAACCGCGAGAGGGGATCCGGTGTGTACTTGGCCCTGTTAGATTCGTCTTGCGCTTTTGATACGGTGTGGCACGAAGGGTTGTTTTACAAATTGCATTCCTTCGGCATCAGAGGCAAACTTTGGTCCTTATTATACTCGGCGTACCAAGGTATGGTCTCAAATGTGGTATGTAACGGCATTAAATCCGAAGACATACCTATCAGTAGGTCTGTGCGCCAGGGTTCTGTGTTAGGGCCTTGGTATTACATGCTATATATACTGGAATTAGCAGTTGCGCTTGGTAGCTCTGTGTATGGCGCACGCATTGGTGACATAATATGCGGCGGCATACTCCAAGCTGACGACATTGCCGTATGTGCTCTAACGAATTCTGCCTTGCAGGCACTGGTAAGCGTCTGCGAAAACTACAGCCGAAGGTGGCAATTTAAATATAATCCAACCAAGTCGAAAGTAATGTTTTTTGATAGCAAATTACGAAGAGTTAAAAAGGCAAATGCATGTCAGATTGCGCTATATAACGAGCGTGTGGAAGAAGTCCAGGTATACAACCATGTGGGAATTCACCTCGATGTCAATCTCTCCTCAACATGTGCGGTGGAGGAGGCGACTAAAATGCTTAAGAGGGGCTTAATGAGCATCCTGTCAGTCAACACAAAGAATGCCGGCATGAGTTGTCTCACCGCTTTGAAACTGTATCGATGTATTGTCATTCCGCGGGCCCTCTATGGCGCTGAGTTATGGAATCATCTGACACACAACCACCTAGCGAAACTTGAAGCGGCCCACAATGGCGCCATACGATGTATTCAAAATTTTCCAAAATGCTCCAGTGCGACCATTGCCCGCAGTATGGTTAACGAAATGTCTCTTGTGGAAGAAATTGATCAAAAGAAGCTAACAATTCTGGGCAGATTATGTCGGCTCAAAAATACCGCATTAGCGAAACGCATATTTGTGGAACGTCTCTATCAATCCCAGGGCCCAGGGCCAAAGTTTGGGTATATTAGGGACATCATAGAGATCCTGAAGAAATATAATCTAGAAGGAATCGTTTTTAGGTTCATGGATAACAGCAACTTTCCTAGCAAAGGCGACTGGAAAAAGTTGGTGAGAACGGCCGCGCGGCGCTGGTCGGAACAACTGTTAACCACCAAATTGTCACAACCAAAATACAGACGCTTTGAAATGATTAGAGGGGGAGTTTTTGGCGTAAACGCCATATGGACCTTAGAACACCGTACGCGTGGTCGAAGGCAACACCTTCGTGACCTAGCTCGTTTGAACTGTGTCGTACACGACACCAAGACATATGCATGCACACACTGTGACCGTGCATATACGGATATTCTCAATCACCTTTTCCATCATTGCGTGGCGTACGGTGAGGCCCGTGAATACTTCTGGGCACTAATTGTAAATACATGTGAAGTGCCAATAAGCGCGTATCTATACAATCTTGAAGAGATCGAATTAACTCGAGTAATGTTAGGCAAGCCTCCTGACATTGAAGCCACCCTAGAGCAGCTTAGCATTTTAACCCAAATATGTGCCAACGCTTGGCAAAGAATGTCATACGACAAAATGTTAAAATTTTACTGACGACCGTTTTTTTTTTTTTTTTTTTTTTTTTTTTTTTTTTTTTTGTTCTGTGTGTTTTTGTTATTTGTTCTGTTTTTTGACATGTTCTAATGCTCACCAGGAAGTGGTGGAATAAAGGAGATTCATTCATTCATTCATTCGCCCTTTTCACTAACCCCAACTCCCAGACAACCATCTTCCCAGACAAGCCCTCCCCCCCCACCCCACCTCCCGGAAAACCATCCTCCGAGACAACCACGCGATCCCCCCACCCTATCTCGCGGACAACCATCCCAGCAGACAACCTCGCCCCCACCACCCCACCTCCCTGACAACTATTCACCCAGACAACCATCCTCCCAAACAACCCCCTCCACCCCACCTCTAGGACAACCATCCTCCCAGACAACCACGCCCCCCCCCCCACCCCATCTCCCAGACAACCAATCTTCAAGACAACCACGCCCCCCCACCCCACCTTCCGGACAACCATCGTCCCAGACAACTATCCTAACAGACAACCCCCACCCGACCCGACCCTCCCGGACAATCATCCCAGACAACCACGCCCCCCCCCCCGCCCACCCCAACTCCCAGACAACCATTCTTCAAGACAACCATCCTAACAGACAACCCCCACCCGCACCCTACCCTCGCGGACAATCATCCCAGACAACCACGCCCCTCCCCCCACCCCACTTCCCGGACTACCATTCTCCCAGACAACCCGCCCCCCCCCCCAACCCCACCTCCCGGACAACGATCCTTCCAGACAATCACGCCTCCCCCCACCTCCCGGACAACCATCGTCCCAGACAACCATCCTAACAGACAACCCCCACCCGCACCCTACCCTCGCGGACAATCATCCCAGACAACCACGCCCCCCCCCCCCGCCCACCCCAACTCCCAGACAACCATTCTTCAAAACAACCACGCCCCTCCACCTTCCGGACAACCATCGTCCCAGACAACCATCCTAACAGACAACCCCCACCCGCACCCTACCCTCGCGGACAATCATCCCAGACAACCACGCCCCCGCCCCCCACCCCACTTCCCGAACTACCATCCCCCCCCCCCTCAACCCCACCTCCCGGACAACCGTCCTCTCAGACAATCACGCCTCCCCCCACTCCAACTCCCGGACAACCATCCTCCCAGACAACCACGCCCCCCCTCCCTCCACCCCACCTCCCGAACAACCATCCTCTCAGACGACCGCGCTTCCCCCACCCCACCTCCCAGACAACCACGCCCCCCCCCCACCCCACCTCCCAGACAACCACGCCCCCCCCCCAACCACCCCACCTCAGAGACAATCATCATTGGAAGGCTTGGTCTGAAGACCCTCTACATAATTAGCCAGCCTTTCCAATTACGATCCCTCCCCAAATTGGTCTCTGTCGTGAAAATCTTCGCTTGAGTTAAAGCGGTTTTTTCAAGTGTTATTCCAACAATTGTTGAAATGGTAACCACTGACCTGAAATTAACTACTGTGTCAAAGTCGCAGCTGACAGCATGCTAGCGACATAATCACTGCCAACAATTGGGTGACACCGCGAGGAGTCCATTTCCATTTTAATTTTCTTTCCTTCCTTTCTTCCCTTCCCTGTTTTCGCTTCTGTTTGTTTTGACCGTGAGCTTCTACCCGTAGCCACACGAAATGTACATAGGGTTAAAGAGTTGTACTTGCATATCACTGCTTCGCGCCCGCACGTCGCCTGGTTTTAACACCCTATATGTTCTCGCGTTTCTCGTTTTGTTTTTCCTTGCAATCAACTAACTCAAGTTTCATACATGTGCATTCACGAAGCGACCTACCGATGTCCTTTTACTATGTACTGCTGTACTTTACTCTCTCATGTTCAACTCGATTTAGTCTTCTGCTCCTTATTTTACCTTAGACTATGCGCGAGATGCCCAATGTAATGTGTCCGACCCAATGTGAGAAGCTGCTGGAACACGTGTCCTCTGTAAACACGCGACTATGTTCGGGCGATATTGCCATGAATCCTGGTCCCTCCCCAGGTCGGGGTCCCAGAGTCCAGTCTGTCAGAGCTGTTTTTGTGTGTCATGTGAACGTGAACGGCTTGCACGACGATGAAATGAACTATATTACTGCGAACTTTGTTGGTAGCCACGATATTATTTGCATAACTGAAACGCGCTTGAATCCGGCTTCTGTTGTCGATCTTAGTCTTCAGGTTACCAACAGCCCTTTCGCCGAGATCAAATAGCAGGGACCTGGGGCGGAGTTTTGGTATGGGTCTCTGATGGTATACTGGCCACACGTAGAACTGATCTTGAGGCAGGGGATATGGAGAGCATTTGGTTAGAATGTCTCATAGGCAATAACAAGTTCTTATTTTGTGGGATTTACAGATCACCAAGTTCTCCTGTGGGGTTCTGGGACACACTTCAAATCAACGTTGACAACGCCAAGAGCTATCTCGACTGTAATATCGTATTGACAGGTGATCTTAATGATGACGAAATAACAAACCCAAGTCATCATTTGCATATGCTCACTTTGGCAGACAATAATTACATGAAGATCCATGTCGACAAGCCTACGCGCGTTACCGCTCGTTCAAAGTCCATTTTAGACCAGTTTTTAAGCGCCCCGACTGACCTGGTAAAGAATGTTGACATTCTCACACCAGTCACCACTAGTGACCACTCTGTGATTGTTTGTGAACTCAGTCTTAAATCGCATACGATCAAATGCTACACACGCAAGGTTTGGTATTATGACAAAGCCGACTTCGATCAGTTTCGTGAAGCTCTGTCACATACGGACTGGAGCGAATGCTTTCTGTCAGGGGACCCAGATACTATGTGTGAGGCGTGGACGTCGCAGTTTCTTAGCTTATGTACAGATTTCATTCCAAACAAGGTAGTTACTATTTGTCCGAAGGATAAACCATTTTTAATAAGGAACTTAGATGTAAAAAGAGGGCTCTTGACAGGCTTCATGGTAAAGCACGGAAGTCCAGTAGAGACAGGGACTGGGCCGAGTACAGAAGACTGCGTAACGAATATATCACAAACTTAAGGGAGGCAAAAGCTACCTACTTGTATGATTGTATCATAAATGATAGTTGCGGGTACCCAGTCTTACAGTCTTACAGGCTGATGGTCGAGTCCAATCCTCACACTAAAGCATCTATGTTTAATAACTACTTTTTATCCCATTCAACTGTCGATGTAAGTGAGCGTGTCAGCCTAGACACAGATGCTGATTGTATGCTCACGGGTTTGAATAACATCTCTGTTACACAGGACGAAGTAGTCGATCTGCTAAAATGCATAGATATAAAGAAAGCCTGTGGTCCTGATGAGATTAGCCCTCGACTGTTACGCGAAGCCGGCTCTTGTATATCATATATTTAGTGAGGCTTTAGACAAACGCAAGATTGTCCGTGTTGTGTTCAGCGATATATCGAAGGCATTTGATCGTGTGTGGCACGTTGGTCTTATCCACAAACTTAAGCGTATTGGAATTACTGGCAGACTTCTGGACTGGTTTAAAAACTACCTCGATGACAGGTATCAGAGTGTGGTGATTGATGGCGCAGCGTCTCCTCTGGGTCATATCCAAGCGGGGGTTCCACAGGGATCAGTCCTGGGTCCTCTTTTATTCTGAGTTTATTTCAACGATATCGTCGACGGGATACCATATCCAATAAACCCCTAACTGATTTACTGCCATTGCAAATGGGAGACGAAGTTTTACAAAATACTAACCAGCATAAACATCTTGGCGTAACCTTGAACTCTAAACTCACATGGTCATTTCATATCAATGAAATGTGTCTTAAGGCGAGTAGGAGGGTCGATTTGTTGTCCAGACTGCGTTACAAGTTAAACCGAGTTACGCTAGATTTAATGTACAATACCTTCGTGCATCCCACTATGGGATATGCATGTGTCCTTTGGGATGGTTGCACACAGGCGGACGCTGACAGGCTAGAAGCCGTTCAGCTCAGAGCAGGCCGTCTTGTATCCGGGGCGATTAAACACACTAGTCACTCGCTTATCTGTGAAGAACTCGGTTGGGAAACATTGAGTGTTCGACGTAAAAGATTTCAATTGTTACTGTTTCCCAAGATGTTTGATGGGAACGCCCCAAGTTATTTATGCGATATTTTACCTCAAAATGTAACACAAAGAACACACTACGCACTTCGTAATGCTCTGCCTTTGAACGTCACGACCGTTAAGGCGCAACTTTCTTCTTATTACAACTCGTTTCTACCAAGTGTGATAAGGCTCTGGAACGAACTACCTATCAATATAAGATCCATGTGCGACCATAAAACTTTCAAACAGGCCTTAGTGAATAAGGATATTTGTCATAAGAGGGAGACTACCAAGTTATTTAACTTTGGCCGGCGCTGCACGAACGTCGTACACTCGCGACTGAGAATGAATTGTAGTAAGTTAAGGGCTCATCTTTTTGATATGTGTATAATTAATGATCAACAATGTAAATGTGGCGCGCCTCGTGACAATCACTACTTTTTAGAATGCCCGATGTATACTATTATACGCGACAGATTATTGCAAAATGTAATGGAAATTACAAGTTTTACACTCGGAACCATTTTTTTTGGGAATGCCGACTTAACTTCGCAAGAAAATTTAGAAATATTTAAACCTGTACATGTGTATATTGAAAAGACAAGGCGTTTTAACACCTAGTTTCGCTAGTTAGAACGCGTATATTTACGAACTCTCTTTCCATTTGCCATACTGCGATGCACAGAGAGAGCCAACAAATCCCATCCCAGTGTCATTTAGTGAACTAATTCTATAAGTTTATTAATTTGATTGCCTCTAATATATGTTTCTTATTTTTCAAGCAAGAGGAATTTGTATAGGCTTTGCCTGCTTTCCAATTGCCAAATAAAAATATGTTTAAACCAATCATCCTCCCAGACAACCACGCCGCCCCCTACCCCACTTCCCAGACCACCATCCTCCCAGACAACCACCCCCCCAACCCCACCTCCCGGACAACCATCCTCCCAGACAACCACGCCGCCCCCCACCCCACCTCCCGGACAACCATCCTCCCATAAACCCACCCCCACGACACCCCACCTGTCGGACAACCATCCTCCCAGACAACCACGCCGCCCCCCACCCCACTTCCCGGACAACCATCTTCCCAGACAACCACGTTCTCCCCACCCCACTTCCCGGACCACCATCCTCATAGACAACCACGCCCCCCCCCCCCACCGCACCTTCCGGACAACCATCCTCTCAGACAACCAAACTCCCCCCACCCCACCTCCCGGACAACCATCCTTCCAGACAACCACGCCCCCCCCCCCCACCCCACTTCCTAGACAACCATCCTTGCAGACAACCACGCTTGCCCCACCCCACTTCCCGGACAACCATCCACCCAGACAAACGTCCTCCAAGACCCTCCACCCCCCCCCCACCCCACCTCCCGGACAACCATCCTCCCAGAAACTCCCCCACGACACCCCACCTGCCGGACAACCATCCTTCCAGACAACCACGCTGCCCCCCACCCCACGTCCCGGACAACCATCTTCCCAGACAACCACCCCCCCCCATCCCACATCCCAGACAACCATCCACCCAGACAACCACGCCCCCCCCCACCCCACATCCCAGACAACCCCCCCCCCCATCGTAACATGTAATCGCCAAGTGGATTTCTACAAGCGATGACTAAAACTGAAAATTAATGAATTGTCCTATGGATATGGATATTTAACGTCGGTATGTAAAAGTCAACCATAAACATTAGTAAAGGTGCCCTAATTTCGTTACTTAAATTGTTTTTGCTTCTAAAAACGCCTCGTTCTTCTAAATTAGAACGAATTAGTGTAATCTTTGAATTGTTCCTCTTACAAAATTAAGTCCGCTATCCATCGGCGAAAAGAAAACTAAATTATTTGTGTTGCGTAGTTAATTATGAGAGATTGTATCGGAGTGCCAAACTGACGATATTCGGAACCCGGGTTCTTAACACAACTGGTGTCAAATATCGTCAGGGGGACCCATTATCGTCATACCGAAAGGTAAGGATCCAAAAGACATGTTGATTAAACTAAAAATGTTGATTGTTAAACTTAAACGGAAAACTAAACTAAAACTGGAATATTTAGACCTAATATGTTTCACAGATAATTATGTCGACATCAGATCTCACAGGTGACGATTTATGACTGTTTAAATTTACGGTAAATGCAAATTAATGCCGGTATCTGTCAATACAAATTATGCATGCTAGACAACTTGTGTTTCTGTGACATCTGGCCAACGCTGTCTAGAATTGTAATAAAGAACACTGACTCGTTCTGCACCACGAGGAGCTACGATGCCTGACTACACACACTTATCTCCTTTTCTCGTACATTTGATCTATAGTGCGGACTTTAGTGAGCAACTACGTCTGTTAGAACCCCAAACGTCATATTGATGAAAACGTCAGACCTTGGTAGAATGAAATACACAGTTTTAAGTTTGACTTCAACCATCCCGGTTATCGCCCACACAGCCTTGCGTAACGTTTCTAAAGGAGGCAGGGCAGGGGCACTTAAAAAAATAATTGCTTGACAAATATAGTGACCTCTGAGGGGCAAATTCGCAAATAAGGAGCAGGAAAAGAAGGAAATCTAAGGTTACTAGGAGTAGAAAGTTCCCAGGGATAAACCCTGGGGGGTGGGGTGGGGTGGGGGGGGGGGGGGGGCGATACCCCATATTGCATCGCTTAGAAAAGCACTTATATATATCTGGAACTGAAGGGTTACTGCCTCATATATTCATAGCCCCCGTCAATAGACACGGCGATTGGTTGGTTGGTTATCCAGGACGCTTTAACCACTTTTGGTCATATGGCGCCAATGGGAGAAGGAAGGGCGAGTGGAGCCATGTCCCCGGGGGTTACCCCCTACTCTTTACGAAGAGAGACATGGGATCTTTATCCTGCGACCACACAGACATGGCCACAGCAGGACTCGTACCATCGATCCACGCGCCGTTAGGCTCTCAGGTGGCCAGAGCACTCGATGCGAGCGCTCTAGCCCACTGAGCTATCGTGCCTGCTCCACACGGCGATTGAGGCACAGTGTTAAACTGTACATTTGCTCCCAGATGGCGCAGGCCGTGTGGTATGACGTGTTCGTCGCTATAACGTTGTGGGTCTAAACGTATCTCTTAATTGTTGGTTCTTTTCTTCCAACTCCATGGCTGTCACCTTTTCCGTCCCTCCCCTTGCAGCGCCCTATCTTCCAACTACACCGCTGTCCCCGTCTTGTGTCCTATACCAACTACACCGCTGTCACCTTTCCGGTACCTCTCCTTTCTGCACACAGTCTTCAAACTACACCGCTGTCACCTTTCCGGCACCTCCCCTTTCTGTACACAGTCTTCAAACTACACCGCTGTCACCTTTCCGGCACCTCCCCTTTCTGCACACTGTCTTCAAACTATACCGCTGTCACCTTTCCGGTTCCTCCCCTTTCTGCACACAGTCTTCAAACTATACCGCTGTCACCTTTCCGGTACCTCTCCTTTCTGCACACAGTTTTCAAACTACACCGCTGTCACCTTTCCGGTACCTCTCCTTTCTGCACACAGTCTTCAAACTATACCGCTGTCACCTTTCCGGTACCTCTCCTTTCTGCACACAGTTTTCAAACTACACCGCTGTCACCTTTCCGGTACCTCTCCTTTCTGCACACAGTTTTCAAACTATACCGCTGTCACCTTTCCGGTACCTCTCCTTTCTGCACACAGTTTTCAAACTACACCGCTGTCACCTTTCCGGTACCTCTCCTTTCTGCACACAGTCTTCAAACTATACCGCTGTCACCTTTCCGGTACCTCTCCTTTCTGCACACAGTTTTCAAACTACACCGCTGTCACCTTTCCGGTACCTCTCCTTTCTGCACACAGTTTTCAAACTACACCGCTGTCACCTTTCCGGTACCTCTCCTTTCTGCACACAGTTTTCAAACTACACCGCTGTCACCTTTCCGGTACCTCCCCTTCCTTGGCCTTCCTTCGCCGTGTCGTTAACTACACCACTGTTTCCTTTCCGGTAGCTCCTCTTCTTGCACCCCGCCTTTCAATTACAACGCTGTCACCTTCTCGGTACCTCCGCTTCCTGCGCCATCCAATCTAACTTAACCGCTGTCACCTTTCCGGTACCACCCTTTTCTGAACCCCGTCTTCCAACTACACCGCTGTCACCTTTTCAACATGATCTTCTTATAACCCTGGCTCGTCTTTGTAATATCTAGTTAATAGATGTAGCAGTGGGGATTGCTTTGTTAATTGTGTCGCAGTAATCTGTAAGCACAACCTGTTTCTTTGAACGCTCCGTGGCATAATGCCATTTATTAATAAAGGATAACATGGCAAAATATACAATAATAATATGCACAATATTACAAGTACCAAGTCAATTTACGATGCAGGTATACAATTTGGTATATATGTAGTGCAGGAATCTTAGATCATTCACATATAACTACAGGTTGCTTTATCTAAATTAATAACAAGCATATTATCTAAGTTCATAACTATCATTAGGAGTAAAACAAAGGGTTTACTTGTAAGAACAGGTTTCTTTGAACGCTCGGTGGAAAATGCACAGATCGAGGTTTAAACATTTGCCACTTGCACCATTGGCGCCGTTTGTACTAACGAATCAGCGGGTCGTGACGTTTGAGCTAATCAGCAATCAGGCTGGGTGAGGTGACATATGGCAGCACATTGCTGCATTAATTTATAAAATGAGTTGGCACATGCCAATTATTTCATGCGGTTACATAGAGATCTTCTCTCAAACTCGGTCAGATAATACCATCCTTGGTAGGGGCGGATGCAAGGGGTGGGAGTGGGGGAGTGCCCTCCCGTCACGCAAGCGGATGTCAAGTTTAGGGGTTTGAACCCCCTTCTTATGCAAACGGATATCAAGTGTATGGGCAGCCTACATCTTTTCAAATATTAGACACACTGTGGCGCTAAAAAAAACAGCATTCTCATTGGTATATAAAGACCATAACGAATCGGCAATAATCATATTATCAGTGATAAGTTATGAAAGACAACGAGTGATGGGTGGTAGCTAAAATCAATCCTGCCCTGCTTATCTAAAGCATTTTGACACCAGTGACAACAATGGGACCCCGCACCCCCTTCCGATGAAATTAGGGGCACTTGAAGCATATAAGGTGACTTTATTTCGTCAAAATGGCCTTTTTAGGGGCCCTAATATCGTCACCAACTTTGAAGCCCCAGAAAACACTGAAAATTAAGTATCTTTTTATCGTAATACAACTAAACGGGAGAAATGGTTTCTCCTGCACGTGCACCAAAAGGCGGCCCCCCCCATTATCGCTCAGATATAACAAAAATGGTTTGTGCAAGTGATTCTCTTTCTTACCGAGACGAACATTTAGACGTCACAAATCAGGGTACCAATTTACAGCACTTCATATGGCGCCTTATATTTCGATATCTCATGCTGTTTTTGTTACGGAAATGTTGTAAACAGATTAAACTTTGTACGAAAACATACGTTACGACTGAGATGTGCTTGTCAGGGGAGGCCGCGGTTATTTTGTGGTGACGATATTAGGACACCGACGAAATTAGGGCACCATACGTTACAAGTGCTATTGACCGACAATGATAAAATGACATGACCTGATGAGATATATATACATAATAAAAATATAACAACCATTGCATCTCTTTAAATCTTATCCGTTAGCTATGTTGCATATTGGGCACGAACTTGAGAAAACATCCGAGGTTGACAGCGTTTTAAATTCTTTGGCAGCTTTGGCTAATTTCGTTTCCCTGTTGAGCATATTCCATAGTTTGCTACCTTGATACTTCACTGAATTATGGTCATAAACTGTTGTCTTAACACGTGGCATACATATATTTGGCCCATTTTTTAAAATGTAATTGCTTTCCTTTACGTTAGAAAATATTTCATATTTATGTGTTTGGCTTTGAGCTTTTGAGCTTGCGTAGATCTATGCTGTTATTATGTTATTAAGTACAGCTTGTGACGAGGTAGCCTGAAAGTTCAGACGTTACAGTCTTGACACGAACAAGTTCAGGCTAGTGACGAGGTTACTGGTGCGCTATCACTCTGACGCGTTTCTCACACAGGACAAAGGCCTTGCACTGCCAGCAGAGGGCGCTCGTTCCTCACATCACCTCTGCCCCACGTCACCGACCACCTCGCGGTTGACCCCAACGGCCCTGGGGTCACGAATGGTTTTAGAGGGTTTTTTAGATTAAATATTAAATTTTAGGTGCAGAATTTGAAAAATATAGACATTCCGTTGTCGAATGATCACAAAGGAAGAGTTAAGCGAAAAATTATTTCAAAATAACACGGGGTCAAATTTCAAAACGCTTCACGCCTTTGACCTCGACCGCACTCGAAAATATAGTTCGAAAGTAACATGGCTTCACATTAATCAAACTCAAATGCATTCGTCAGGTATGGTACTAGTGGCACAGTATATGCTGCACAGTGGTGTATTTGATGCCAAACTGCGTATTTACCTTCGATTAGATTCCTTTTTAATTTTCCCGTATCAAGGATAATTCTGATGGTTAAATTTGACGTGGGGCAGAGGGACTATGGCGCAAGCGTAACGCCCTCTGCCGGGAGATCGGACTATAGCGCAAGCGTAACGCCCTCTGCCGGGAGATCGGTGCGCTATATGAAAGCTGTCGGGGGTTTCCCCAGTCCTTGCTCTACAACTCTGAAAGTCCGACACAACGCGGAAAGCGGGTAGAACTTTCTGAATTTCTCTGGTTCTCTGTAGCTTTATGTTCCAAGTGATTAAGGTAAGTCACAAATTAGGAGTGGGAATGTTCTTAATGAATAGGAAAATAAACATAACGTTGTTAGCTGTCACTGAACTTGTAAAGTTCGACGCCGCACCACACAGGCACAAACAGGGAAAAGATTGGGCGCAAGTCTTGGCAATGCTATAGCCCAGAACCCTAGGCTGTGTGGGCTGAAACACAACTGTGGAAGAGTTCATACATCAGTAATTATATGTAGAAAAGTACTTTTACATTGTTGAAACTAATTATGATAGCTGTACTTAAACAATTCAATTTGTCATGTGAAGTTGATTTCTCACTATAGAATGCTACATGGCTATGATTCTTCAACCATAGCCATGGATTCATGGCTAGGCAATGCCCCCAGGCCTAGAAAAGCGGGCTTGCCTGGGGGCACTTGCGCCAAGCAAATGATATGCTTCTTATCAGAACCCTTACCTTGTCCTTGTATGGGTTTCGATGTCAAAGCTATGATATATGTGGTATCTTTAATACATTTTTGTGGAATCCAGAAATAGTTGGCACCACCGCCCCTTACCAGGCCTGTCTCAATGGTCACACTCAGAGTGGGCACTTACCTGGCCTGTCTCTAACTTATCATGGGGTGCCGTTAGAGCCAGGCAGCAATTGCTTTCGTTGTGGTGTTGCAGCACATATTGGTGCGGCTGGCGCTGATCAAATAAATTTGGCCAGAAAAAGCCCTGACATTGCAAGTTAAGACAATAAATCGAAGTATTTTTTTTCCGCCAGGTCAGTAAATTGCATAAGGATTCTGGAAAGATGCATATTTTGTCAGATAGCTAAAAACTGTATGCCTTATATGTGAAAATATGCGCTGCAACACCGCACAGACAGCAAATGCTGCCTGGCTCTAATGGCCCACAGGCTGCTTAGAGGCAGGCCTGGTAAGCTAACTTACTGAATGTCTACTCCTGAGAAGAGTTAAGCTACAATAGCCTACAGGCAGGCCTGACGTAACACCGCCCCCTGCTCTCATGCGGCAGGCTGTGATAAGCAATCTGTAGGCATATCCCTCCGGTCCACTTTCGGCTGGGGTATGTTACAGCGGCGCGGACCTAGGGTCTAGACACTGACTGCCTGAGGGGACCTTGTTATCACACAAAGATACATACATCGGAGTGTAGGGTGGACACAGGCCTGGTAACTGTACCAACTGAATCCCTGCCCTAACTGGTCTAGTGTTTCTGCAGTTATGCGTGGAATCACGCACTGAATAAACTCAGCTAACCATGGTGTCATCACACATAAAAAGCCATACATAAACACTAGGACAATACAATACAACTGTTGGCAGGTCACGGGCAACCGCTAACTACCAGTGCACCACAACAAATAACAAAGTGTCACATATAGTATAAACAGTCTCCTAACACACAGCTTACCTCATGACACTTGCCAACACAAGTCTAGGCCAAAATACAATTTACACATCTTAATTACCTCCTGCTGGTACCAGCGGCCAAACAACTATCACAGGGGTAGAAAAACATGTTGGCGCTAACCGCACAAACCCATCATGGGCCACACTGGCCAGCGATTGACCAATAACAGCAACAG
Organism: Arenicola marina; assembly: GCA_964019135.1. Taxonomy (NCBI): domain Eukaryota; kingdom Metazoa; phylum Annelida; class Polychaeta; family Arenicolidae; genus Arenicola; species Arenicola marina. The sequence goes on from OZ025258.1 coordinate 41,666,451, forward strand.
TATTTGCCATTGGTCAATCGTCAGGAATTAAGGTAGTATAAATAAGTTGCTACACTGTTTAATTTATACACGGATGAGGGTGTATGCTTAAGTATCTGATTTATCGCTACTTCCGACATAAGACATCAACAGGTCAATAGATAGAAGGGATTTGCTTGATTATGAGACTGTACATGGATTTCAAAGTTACATCTACAGCATTTTTTTTCATGAAATTTGGTTTAAACCTTTTAAGAAAACATCAAAGTTTTGGTTAGTTGTGTGCTTTTTCATAACAATGCTGAAGATTCCCATATAGATATTCTATAGGCTTTGCAAATATGAATGATTAACTTCCAGATTTGATGGTCAGATGATATTTTGCACATTGTTAGGACTGATAACTGACACTGACGTTTTGTGACAAGAACTGACTATCCTTGCAATATTAGAAATTAAAGCTGCTCGTGCAGCAATTTTTTACTTAATTTTTGTTTTTTGAAATATTTTGGAAACATATTTAAAACACCTTGTCTGACTGTATAAATGTAACTTTCATGAGAAATAGATCTGTCATCGCATGATGAAAGGTATAAAACTGCTTGATTTTGACGACCTTCTATCTTTATTGATGTGAACATCAACCTGTGATATTGAATAATGTGTCATTATAACATTAGATAATTGTCACATTGTGACTCTGAAATCAAACCTGTCTGAATCCTTTGGTATCTGTGAATATAATTTCTAAAATCTATTGATTGAAACATATTTTTGACAGGGTGGTTTACCTTAACCCAGTAACTCCAGAAGAATGGAGTTAGCCTGCTATATGTAATGGAGTATAAACCAAACCAAAATAAATGTTTATTATATTATATTTATTTTTCATCAATTGTCAAATTTCCTCAATTTAATTGACTATATATGCATCTTATCTTAGGGCAATCAACTGCTGTGCCGGTCCAGATAACAATGGTAAAAAGAAAGTTATGAAAAAAAGATATACTAGTAATTGAAGGGTAGCCCACCCCCTGCATGGTGTGTCTCCCCCAACTTAATTATGGTGTCTCTCCACCCCTGCGTCTATGTTACCCTAACCTATGTCTACCATATCCTAGCCTGTGTCTACCCTTCCCTATGTCTACCCTACCCTAGCCTGGAACCCTAGGCTGTCTGGGCTGAAACAGGCAATTATGGCTCCTTTTGAAGACTTTAACAACTGTGGAAGAGTTCATACATCAGTAATGATATATAGAAAAGTACTTTTATATTGTTGAAACTAATTATGAAAGCTATACTTAAACAATTCAATTTGTCATGTGAAAGTGATTCTTCAACCATAGCCATGGATTCTTGGCTAACCCTACCCTACCATACCTTGTGTCTACCCTACCCTACCCTGTGTCTACCCTACCTACTCTACCCTGTGTCTACCCTACCCTACCCTGTGTCTACCTACCCTGTGTCTACACTACCCTATCCTACCCTGTGTCTACCTACCCTATGTCTACACTACCCTATCGTACCCTGTGTCTACCCTACCCTGTGTCTACACTAACCTACCCTGTGTCTACCCTAACCTACCGTACCCTGTGTCTACCTACCCTACCCTGTGTCTACCTACCCTATGTCTACACTACCCTATCGTACCCTGTGTCTACCCTACCCTGTGTCTACACTACCCTACTCTGTGTCTACCTACCCTACCCTGTGTCTACCCTACCCTACCCTACCCTATGTCTACCTACCTTACCCTGTGTCTACCCTACCCTACCCTGTGTCTACCCTACCTTACCCTGGGTCTACCCTACTCTGTGTCTACCCTAACCTACCCTACCCTGTGTCTACCTACCCTACTCTGTGCCTACCCTACCCTACCTTGTGTCTACCCTACCTACCCTGTGTCTATCCTATCTACCCTGTGTCTACCCTTTGTCTACACTACACTGTGTCTACCCTATCCTACCCTACCCTGTGTCTACACTACCCTACCATACCCTGTGTCTACGGTACCCTGTGTCTACCCTAACCTACCCTACCATGTGTTTACCTACCCTACCCTGTGTCTACATACCATAACCTGTGTCTACCCCACCTACCTTTTGTCTATCCTACCTACCCTACACTGTGTCTGCCCTAACCTACCCTACCCTATGTCTATCCTACCTACCCTGTGTCTACCCTACCATAACCTGTGTCTACACTACACTGTGTCTACCCTAACCTACCCTACCCTGTGTCTACCCTAACGTACCCTGTGTTTACCCTACCCTACCCTGTGTCTACACTAACCTTACCTACCCTGTGTCTACCCTAACCTACCCTACCCTGTGTCTACCCTACCCTACCCTGTGTCTACCTACCCTACCCTGTGTCTACCCTACCCTACTCTGTGTCTACCCTTCCTTATGTCTACCCTACCCGAGCCTAGAACCCTAGGCTGTGTGGGCTGAAACAGGCAATTATGGCTCCTTTTGAAGACTTTAACAACTGTGGAAGAGTTCATACATCAGTAATGATATATAGAAAAGTACTTTTATATTGTTGAAACTAATTATGAAAGCTATACTTAAACAATTCAATTTGTCATGTGAAAGGGATTCTTCAACCATAGCCATGGATTCTTGGCTAACCCTACCCTACCATACCTTGTGTCTACCCTACCCTACCCTGTGTCTACCCTACCTACTCTACCCTGTGTCTATCCTACCCTACCCTGTGTCTACCTACCCTGTGTCTACACTACCCTATCCTACCCTGTGTCTACCTACCCTATGTCTACACTACCCTATCGTACCCTGTGTCTACCCTAACCTACCGTACCCTGTGTTTACCTACCCTACCCTGTGTCTACCCTAACCTACCGTACCCTGTGTTTACCTACCCTACCCTGTGCCTACACTAACCTACCCTGTGTCTAGCTACCCTAACCTGTGTCTACCCTACCCTGTGTCTACCCTACCCTACCCTGTGTCTACCCTACCCTGTGTCTACCCTACCCTACCCTGTGTCTACCCTACCTACCCTGTGTCTACCCTACCCTGTGTCTACCCTACCCTACCCTGTGTCTACCTGTCCTACCCTGTGTCTACCCTACACTGTGTCTACCTACCCTACCCTGTGTCTACCTGTCCTACCCTGTGTCTACCCTACCCTACCCTGTGTCTATCTACCCTACCCTGTGTCTACCCTACCCTACCCTGTGTCTACCCTACCCTACCCTGTGTCTACCTGTCCTACCCTGTGTCTACCCTACACTGTGTCTACCTACCCTACCCTGTGTCTACCTGTCCTACCCTGTGTCTACCCTACCCTACCCTGTGTCAACCTACCCTACCCTGTGTCTACCTACCCTACCCTGTGTCTACCCTACCCTACCCTGTGTCAACCTACCCTACCCTGTGGCTACCTACCCTACCCTGTGTCTACCCTACCCTACCCTGTGTCCACCTACCCTACCCTGTGTCTACCTACCCTACCCTGTGTCTACCTTACCCTACTCTGTGTCTACCTACCCTACCCTGTGTCTACCCTACCCTACCCTACCCTATGTCTACCTACCTTACCCTGTGTCTACCCTACCCTACCCTGGGTCTACCCTACTCTGTGTCTACCCTAACCTACCCTACCCTGTGTCTACCTACCCTACTCTGTGCCTGCCCTACCCTACCTTGTGTCTACCCTACCTACCCTGTGTCTATCCTATCTACCCTGTGTCTACCCTTTGTCTACACTACACTGTGTCTACCCTATCCTACCCTACCCTGTGTCTACACTACCCTACCATACCCTGTGTCTACCGTACCCTGTGTCTACCCTAACCTACCCTACCATGTGTTTACCTACCCTACCCTGTGTCTACATACCATAACCTGTGTCTACCCCACCTACCTTGTGTCTATCCTACCTACCCTACACTGTGTCTGCCCTAACCTACCCTGCCCTATGTCTATCCTACCTACCCTGTGTCTACCCTACCCTAACCTGTGTCTACACTACACTGTGTCTACCCTAACGTACCCTGTGTTTACCCTACCCTACCCTGTGTCTACACTAACCTAACCTACCCTGTGTCTACCCTAACCTACCCTACCCTGTGTTTACTTACCCTACCCTGTGTCTACCTACCCTACCCTGTGTCTACCCTACCCTACTCTGTGTCTACCCTACCATACCCTACCATGTGTTTACCTACACAACCCTGTGTCTACCTCCCCTACCCTGTGTCTTACTTATCCTACACTGTGTCTACATGTCTACACTACCCTACCCTGAGTTTACCTACCCAACCCTGTGTCTACCTACCCTACCCTGTGTCTACCATACCCTGTGTCTACACTACCCTACCCTACCCTGTGTCTACCCTACCTTACCCTGTGTCTACACTAACCTACCCTACCCTGTGTCTACACTACCCTACCCTGTGTCTACACTACCCTACCCTACCGTGTGTCTTACCTACTCTACACTGTGTCTGCCCTACCCTACCCTGTGTCTACCCTACCCTGTGTTTTTCTACCCAACCCTGTGTCTACCTACCCTACCCTGTGTCTACACTACCCTACCCTACCCTGTGTCTACCCTACCCTGTGTCTACCTACTCTACCCTATGTCTACCATACCCTGTGTCTACACTACTTTACCCTACCCTACCCTGTGTCTACACTGCTCTACCCTACCTTGTGTCTACCCTACCCTACCCTGTGTCTACCCTACCCTACCCTACCCTGTGTCTACACTACCTACCATACTCTGTGTCTACACTACCCTACCCTACCCTGTGTCTACCCGACCCTACCCCACCCTGTGTCTACCCTACCCTGTGTCTACCTACCCTACCTTACCTTGTGTCTACCTACCCTACCCTGTGTCTACCCTATTCTACCCTGTGTCTACCCTACAATACCTTGTGTCTACCCTACCCTACCATACCATGTGTCAACCCGACCCTACCCTACCCTGTGTCTACCCTATCCTACACTGTGTCTACCACATCCTACCCTGTGTCAAGCCTACAATACCTTGTGTCTACCCTACCCTACCATACCCTGTGTCAACCCTACCCTACCCTGTGTCTCCCCTATCCTACACTGTGTCTACCACATCCTACCCTGTGTCTACCCTACCCTACCATGTGTCTGCCCTACCCTACCCTGTGTCTACCCTATCCTGTGTCTACCCTATGTCTACCTTACCCTACCCTGTGTCGACCCTACCCTACACTGTGTCTAACCTATCCTACCCTGTGTCTACCCTACCCTACCCTGTGTCTACCCTACCCTACCCTGTGTCTACCCTGTGTCTACCCTATCCTACCCTGAGTCTATCCTATCCTACCCTGTGTCTATCCTATCCTACCCTGTGTGTACCATACCCTACCCTGTGTCTACCTTACCATATCCTGTGTCTACCCTACCCTATCCTGGCCACGTAATCGAACGCTCGACCCCGTGACTTTGTGTCTACTCTGCGCTACCCTGTGTTTACACTCCCTCCCCCACCCTGTGTCTACCCTACACTGTGTCTACCTACCATACCCTGTGTCTACCCTACCCTACCCTGTGTCTACCCTACCCTACTCTACCCTGTTTCAACCTTACCCTACCCTGTGTCTACCCTACAATACCTTGTGTCTACCCTACCCTACCATACCCTGTGTCTACCCTACCCTACCCTGTGTCTACCCTACCCTGTGTCTACCCTACCCTACCTACCCTAACCTACCCTATCCTGTGTCTACCTACCTTACCCTGTGTCTACCCTACCCTACCCTGTGTCTACCCTATCCTACCCTGTGTCAACCCTACCCTACCCTGTGTCTACCGTACTCTACCTGTGTCTACCCTACCTACCCTGTGTCTACCCTACCCTACCTACCCTGTGACTACCCTATCCTACCCTGTCTATCCTATGCTACCCTGTGTCTACCTTATCCTACCCTGTGTCTACCCTACACTCCCCTGTGTCTACCTACCTTACCCTGTGTCTACGATACCCTGTGTCTACCTACCCTACCCTGTGTTTACCTACCCAACCCTGTGTCTAGCTACCCTAACCTGTGTCTACCCTACCCTGTGTCTATCTACTCTACCTTGTGTCTACCCTACCCTACCCTACCCTGTGTCTACACTACCTACCATACTCTGTGTCTACACTACCCTACCCTGTGTCTACCCTACCCTGTGTCTACCTACCCTACCCTACCTTGTGTCTACCTACCCTGCCCTGTGTCTACCCTAGCCTACCCTGTGTCTACCCTACAATACCTTGTGTCTACCCTACCCTACCATACCATGTGTCAACCCTACCCTACCCTACCCTGTGTCTACCCTATCCTACCCTGTGTCAACCCTACAATACCTTGTGTCTAGCCTACCCTACCATACCCTGTGTCATTCCTACCCTACCCTACCCTGTGTCTCCCCTTTCCTACACTGTGTCTACCACATCCTACCCTGTGTCTACCCTACCTATTTTGTGTCTACCCTACCCTACCATGTGTCTGCCCTACCCTACCCTGTGTCTACCCTATCCTGTGTCTACCCTATATCTACCTTACCCTACCCTGTGTCTACCCTACCCTACACTGTGTCTAACCTATCCTACTCTGTGTCTACCCTACCCTACCCTGTGTCTACCCTACTCTACCCTGTGTCTACCCTATCCTACCCTGAGTCTATCCTATCCTACCCTCTGTCTATCCTATCCTACCCTGTGTGTACCCTACCCTACCCTGTGTCTACCCTACCATATCCTGTGTCTACCCTACCCTACCCTGGCCACGTAATCGAACGCTCGACCCCGTGACTTTGTGTCTACCCTGCGCTACCCTGTGTCTACACTACCTCCCCCACCCTGTATCTACCTACCATACCCTATGTCTACCCTACCCTACCCTGTGTCTACCCTACCCTACTCTACCCTGTGTCAACCCTACCCTACCCTGTGTCTACCCTACAATACCTTGTGTCTACCCTACCCTACCCTGTGTCTACCCTACAATACCTTGTGTCTACCCTACCCTACCCTGTGTGTACCCTACCCTACCCTGTGTGTACCCTACCCTACCCTGTGTCTACCCTACCATATCCTGTGCCTACCCTACCCTGGCCACGTAATCGAACGCTCGACCCCGTGACTTTGTGTCTACCCTGCGCTACCCTGTGTCTACACTACCTCCCCCACCCTGTATCTACACTACCTCCCCCACCCTGTGTCTACCCTACCCTGTGTCTACCTACCATACCCTATGTCTACCCTACCCTACCCTGTGTCTACCCTACCCTACTCTACCCTGTGTCAACCCTACCCTACCCTGTGTCTACCCTACAATACCTTGTGTCTACCCTACCCTACCATACCCTGTGTCTACCCTACCCTACCATACCCTGTGTCTACCCTACCCTACCCTACCCTGTGTCTACCCTACTCTGTGTCTACCCTACCCTACCTACCCTACCCTGTGTCTACCCTAACCTACCCAAACCTGTGTCTACCTACCTTACCCTGTGTCTACCCTATCCTACCCTGTGTCTACCCTACCCTACCCTGTGTCTACCCTATCCTACCCTGTGTCTACCCTACCCTACCCTGTGTCTACCGTACTCTACCTGTGTCTACCCTACCTACCCTGTGTCTACCCTGCCCTACCCTGTGTCTACCCTGCCCTACCCTGTGTCTACCCTGTATCTACCCTACAATACCCTGTGTCTACCCTACCCTACCCCGTGTCTACCCTACTCTACCCTGTGTCAACCTACCCTGTGGCTACCCTACCCTACCCTGTGGCTACACTACCATCCCCTGTGTCTACCCTACCCTACCCTACCCTGTGTCTACCCTACCTACCGTGTCTATCCTACCCTACCCTCTGTCTACCCTACCTTACCGTGTGTCTACCCTACCCTACACTGTCTACCCTAGCCTACTCTGTGTCTACCCTACCTACCCTGTGTCTACCCTACCTACCCTGTGTCTACCCTACCCTACTCTGTGTCTACCTACTTACACTGTGTCCATCTTACCCTACACTGTGTCTACCCTACCCTACCCTATGTCTACCCTACCCTACCCTACCCTACCCTCCCGTAACATAGGGTACCACCCCAACTTTGGGTGTCGCGCTTCCCCAAGCTTGGTGTGTCTCCCCTCCCCTAATTTGAGGTATCACCCAAACGTAGGATGTCTTCATTTCCCTAATTTTTTGTAGGATCCCATATGCTGGTCCCTTATGGTGTCTCCCCTTCCCTATCTTAGCATGTGCCCGTCCCTAACTTGGGGTATCACCCGCACTTAGGGTGTCTCCCCACCTCCAATTTGGGGTGTCTACCCTCCCGTAACAGGGTACCACCCCAACTTTGGGTTTCGCCCCTCCCCTAACTTAGGATGTCTCTCCTCCCCTAACTTTGGGTATTACCCGACCATAGCATGTCTCCCCTCGCCTAACTTCTGGTAGGACACCATATTGGGGTCCTACCCGCACTTGGGGTGCCTCCCCGTCTCTAACTTGGGGTACTATCCCAATTTGGGTGTGTCCCGGCCCCTAACTTAAGAGGTCTCCCTTTGCTTAATTTGGGGTGTCTTCCCTCCCCTAATTTGGGGTGTCTCCCCTCCCCAAACTTAAGTGTCTCCCCGCCCCTGACTTAGGATGTCTCCTATCCTTAATTTGGCGTGTCTCCCCTCCCCTAAGTTGGGGTGTTTCCCCTCCCCTAAGTTGGGGTGTCCCCCCCCCCCCTAAGTTGGGGTGTCTCCCCTCCCTTATTTTGGGGTACCATTATAATTTTAGATGTCTCCCTGCTCCTTGAGGCTAACTGAGGCTATGACCCCAACTTTGGGAGTCTTCCCTTCCCTAACTAAGGTTGTCTCTCCTCCCCTAACTTGGGGTACCACCCGAAGTTTGAATGTCTCCCCTCCCCTAACTTGGGGTACCACCCGAAGTTTGAATTTCTCCCCTCCCCTAATTGGGATGTCTCCCCTCCCCTAACTTGGGGTACCACCCGAAGTTTGAATTTCTCCCCTCCCCTAACCTGGGGTACCACCCGAAGTTTGAATGTCTCCCCTCCCCTAACTTGGGGTACCACCCGAAGTTTGAATTTCTCCCCTCCCCTAATTGGGATGTCTCCTCTCCCCTAACTAAGGTTGTCTCCCCTCCCCTAACTTGGGGTACCACCCGAAGTTTGAATGTCTCCCCACCTATAACTTGGGATGTCTCCCCACCTATAACTTGGGATGTCTCCCCTCCCCTAACTTGGGGTACCGCCCCAGTTTAGGGTGTCTTCTCTCTAATAACTTAGATACCATCCAAACTTGGAGTGTCCGCCCTCCCCAATCTTGAGGTATCACCCCAACTTGGGGTGTGTCTCCTTCCCTGTCTGAGGATATCTCCACTCCACTAAATTGGAGTGTGTCCCCTCCCCTAACTTGTAGTGTGTCCCCTCCCCTAACTTGGAGTGTGTCTCCTCCCCTAACGTGGGGTGTATCCCCTCCCCTAACTTGGGGTGTCCCCTCCCCTAACTTGGAGTGTGTCCCCTCCCCTAACCTGGGGTGTATCCCCTCCCCTAACTTGGGATGTCCCCTCCCCTAACTTGGAGTGTGTCCCCTCCCCTAACCTGGGGTGTCCCCTCCCCTAACTTGGGGTGTCCCCTCCTCTAATTTGGAGTGTGTCCCCTCCCCTAACTTGGCGTGTATCCCTCCCCTAACTTGGGGTGTGCCCTCACCTGACTTGGAGTGTGTTCCCTCCCCTAACTTGGGGTGTCCCCTCTCAGAAGTGAAAAGTAATTACTCACATATGATTGGTAAGCTTAACTTATCAGCGTCAACAACACGTTTTATTTGTTCATAAACCTGTAATTGCAAGTTTTTACCCTCTTAAACTTAGGGATTGACCAATAAGATGGATGCCGCAGCCCTACGCCGAGAGCACGATGAGGGGATAACAGCAGCCAACAGGAAGCTCCACGATACAGGAGCGCTGGCTGACGTCACGGTCACTGTGGGCGATGTGGCCTTCCCCTGCCACAAGGCCCTCCTGGTGGCTTGGAGCGGCTACTTCCGGTCTATGTTCAGCAGCGACTTCAACGAGAAACAAGCCAGTCACGTGACTTTGCCTAAGTGGCACATGGTGTCACCGGAGGCATTTTCTGTGCTCCACAAATGGATATACCTGGGAGAACTGAGCCTGTCACTGGACAAGGCTGAAATGATTCTGCCAACTGCCTTCTATCTGCAGATGGACAAAACGGTGGACATGTTAACCGATTACCTGAGGTTTCAGTACTCCTGCGGTGTTCCTGTGAGTCGTATGTTCGATCACCTCAGTCTGGCCCACAGATGTGGACTCCCGGTCGTGAGAGATATTGCTCTGGAAGGGATGGCCAGAAACTTTGCCGAAGTGGTGGAAATGGAAGATTTCCTTGCGCTGAAGGCAGACGATTTGCTTGGATTGATCCGTAGAGATCAGCTGAAGGCTCGGAGTGAAGACATCGTCTTCAGTGCGGCTTTCGCCTGGCTTCACCACAGTCACGATCGTCTGACTTATTTTCACGATATCGTGAAATCACTGAGAGTTGGTTTGGCCAGTGCCAGGACAATCCGGAAAGCCCTCGACATCAAGATAATGTCTATCAACAGTGAGTGTTGTGACATTCTTCTGGATGCTCTGGCTGCGCGGGAGTCCGACAAGAACAGTCTGGAGCGACTGAAGAAAGACCATTGCGAGATGTTCATGGACAGGACGAACTCGCCGCTTACCGCAGCAGGGTAAGTCTTCGGCAGTGATGGGAGGTATCTTGAGATATTTACTCTGTCAAACTTATTGTAGGTCAGCGATTTGTGAAAGGCGCAACCATGGTAACGATCCCGCCTCAGTGACGCTCGCCCACCGTGGTGACGCTCGCCCACCTCCGTGACGCTCGCCCACCGCGGTGACGCTCGCCCACCGCCGTGACGCTCGCCCACCGCGGTGACGCTCGCCCACCGCTGTGACGCTCACCCTTTGCAGTGACGCTCGCTCACCTTAGTGACGCTTGCCCACTGTAGTGACGCTCGCCCACCTCAGTGACGCTCACCCTCTGCAGTGACGCTCGCTTACCTCAGTGACGCTCGCCCACCGCGGTGACGCTCGCTCACCTCAGTGACGCTCGCCCACCGCGCTTACGCTCGCCCACCGCAGTGAAGCTCGCCCACCGCAATGACGCTCGCCCACCTCAGTGACGCTCGCCCAGCTCCGTGACGCTCGCCTACCGCGGGGACGCTCGCCCACTGCAGTTACGCTCGCCCTCTGCAATGAGGCTCGCCCACTGCAGTGACGGTCGCCCACTGTAGTGACACTCGCCCTCTGTAATGACGCTCGCCCTCTGTAATGACGCTCGCCCTCTGTAATGACGCTCGCCCACTGTAGTGACGCTCACCCTCTGCAGTGACGCTCGCCCACCTCAGTGACGCTCGCCCACCTCAGTGACGCTCGCCCACCTCAGTGAAGCTCGCCCAGTCCAGTGACGCTCGCTCACCTCAGTGACGCTCGCCCACCGCAGTGACACTCGCCCACCCAAGTGACACTCGCCCACCGCAGTGACGCTCGCTTACTACAGTGAGACTCGCCCACCACAGTGACTCTCGCCCACCGCAGTGACGCTCACCCTCTGTATCGACACTCGCCATCTATAGTGACGCTCGCCCTCTGCAGTGACGCTCTCCCAATGTAGTGACGCTCGCCCTCTGTAATGACGCTCGCTCTCTGTAGTCACGCTCGCCCACTGCAGTGACGCTCACCCAATGTAGTGACGCTCGCCCTCTGTAATGACTCTCGCCCTCTGTAGTGACGCTTTCCATCTGTAGTGACGCTCGCTCTCTGTAGTGACGCTCGCCCACTGTAGTGACACGCGCCCACTGTAGTGACGCTCGCCTTCTGTAGTGACGCTCGCCCTCTGTAGTGACGCTCGCCCTCTGTGGTGACGCTCGCCCTCTGTAGTGACGCTCGCCCACTGTAATGACGCTCGCCCTCTGTAGTGACGCTCGCCTACTGTAGTAACGTTCGCCCACTATAATGACACTTGTCCTCTGCAGTGACGTTCGCCCACTGTAATGACGCTCGCCCTCTGTGGTGCCCCTCGCGCACTGTAGTGACGCTCGCCCACTGTAATGGCGCTGCCCACTGTAGTGACGCTCGCCCATTGTAATGACGCTCGCCCTCTGTAGTGACGCTCGCTCTCTTTAGTGACGCTCGCCCTCTGTAGTGACGCTCGCCCACTCTAATGACGATCGCCCACTGTAATAACGCTCGCCCACTGTAGTGACGTTCGCCCATGCACGTTGCACTTTGTCGCTGCTTGAGACTCCTTGATACAGTGGTATCATGAATCCGTGTTATAGTGTTTTCATGACTTCGCTCAGCGGGATCTCCGCTGTGTAGTTAAGCAGATGATGAGATCCGGCAATATCGGGTGAACCAAATGTCAAAACAAGGCTGTTTTTATCTCTTGCAGCCCAACTCCTTTCTAACAACGGACAGTTTTGCCCGACCTTATCACTTCCAAGAAATCGTTGGAACTGTCAGTTCGGGTCTAAAGTTCAATGTGATAACATATATCTGGACTTGTTACATTCTAGATATTAATGTAAGACACCGATGCACGTTGCTCCACCACGGGGTTGCTCAAAACGAATTGTGAGAGAGTCTGAGAATCTGACCAAACACCCACGATGCGATGTCGCCATCTTTGCATCTGCAAACAGCATTGACTGTCAGGTAGAGAGAGCGTTTCTTCCTAAAGTTGCCAAGCCAGGAGAAAGCTCCGCATTGACCTGGTTGACTTGATATTGCTTCACGTATAAAATGACCATCTCCTGTCTTCCAGAGTAACAAGCGTACCCCAGCCTGATATACGTGAGCTCCATGGCGACATCTGGCGGGACGCCTACAAGACTCTTGCAGACACGTGCCCCGACATGGCTGACGTGACGGTGACGGTGGACGGGAAAGCCTTCCACTCTCACAAGGCCGTCCTCTCCGGGTGGAGCAGCTACTTCGAGAGGCGCTTTCTGCACGGCGACGGCACCACGACGAGATCAAGCGAGGAGACGCAGGATGTCCCAAGGTCATACGACGATGACCTTTCTTCAAGATTGAGGCACATATCACTGACGGGCGGACGCATGACCAAGACTGCCTTCAGCGTTGTATTGGATTGGATCTACAGAGGTGAATGCAAGGTGACGGCTCAGAACCTTTGTGATGTCATAATGTGCGCGCGCTGCCTACAGATGGACGTTGTGGTGTCATTGTTGGAAAGGTACTTCCATAGCAACTTGAGCGCTTCAGTCGGAGGAGAGATAGTGACCGTGTTGCATGCAGCGAGGAATTATAACATTAAAGATGTGTATGAGACCTGTGTTAATCAAATCGTGGGGCATTTTGAAGAAATCAGTGTCTGTGATGAGTTCAACGAGCTGCTGGATGTTGACACACTTCTCCGACTATTGCAAGATGATCGTCTGGAAGCCAACGATGAAAATACGGTGTTTAAAGTGGCGTTGTCCTGGTTACGTTATTCCGAGAGTCACCTGGCCCACACTGGTGACGTCATCATGTCCTGCCGCCTCGGGCTGGTGACGTCACAAGTCCTGCACGATGGTCTGGACATTACTTTCTTATCCCGAGATATGGAAACCTTCAAGGTTTTGAATCAAGCAATGATAAAGGAACCCTGGAGCTTGGATTCCCTCCGGAAGGACCGACCGACCCTGTTTACAAAGCGAAGGGTAAGCCCAAGGCGGTCCTGCGTAAAGTGTCTTGTGTGATACATTAACCAACCATCTCCGTGTGCAAATAAACACATAAAGGATGTCATTGTCATTGTCATGACAACCGTCAGTTGGTCTGGTGCTGACGGTGTAGGCCCTATGTGTTGGTCTGGTGCTGACGGTGTAGGCCCTATGTGTTGGTCTGGTGCACGCAGTGCAGGCCCTATTTGTTGGTCTGTTACTGACCGTGTAGGCCCTATGTGTTGGTCTGGTACTGACAGTGTAGGCTCTATGTGTTGGCCTGGTGCTGACGGTGTAGGCCCTATGTGTTGGTCTGGTGCTGACGGTGTAGGCCCTATGTCTTGGTCTGGCACAGACGTTGTAGGCCCTATGTGTTGGTCTGGCACAGACGGTGTAGGCCCTATGTGTTGGTCTGGTGCTGACGGTGTAGGCCCTATGTGTTTGTCTGGTGCTGTCGGTGTAGGCCCTATATGTTGGTCTGGTGCTGACGGTGTAGGCCCTATGTGTTGGTCTGGTGCTGACGGTGTAGGCCCTATGTGTTGGTCTGGTGCTGACGGTGTAGGCCCTATGTGTTGGTCTGGTACAGACGGTGAAGGCCCTATGTGTTGGTCTGGTGCTGACGGTGTCTGCCCTATGTGTTGGTCTGGTGCTGACGGTGTAGGCCCTATGTGTTGGTCTGGTGCTGGCGGTGTAGGCCCTATGTGTTGGTCTGGTACAGACGGTGAAGGCCCTATGTGTTGGTCTGGTGCTGGCGGTGTAGGCCCTATGTGTTGGTCTGGTGCTGACGGTGTCTGCCCTATGTGTTGGTCTGGTGCTGACGGTGTAGGCCCTATGTGTTGGTCTGGTACAGACGGTGAAGGCCCTATGTGTTGGTCTGGTGCTGACGGTGTAGGCCCTATGTGTTGGTCTGGTGCTGACGGTGTCTGCCCTATGTGTTGGTCTGGTGCTGACGGTGTAGGCCCTATGTGTTGGTCTGGTGCTGACGGTGTAGACCCTATGTGTTGGTCTGGTACAAACGGTGTAGACCCTATGTGTTGGTCTGGTACAGACGGTGTAGGCCCTATGTGTTGGTCTGGTGCTGACGGTGTAGGCCCTATGTGTTGGTCTAGTGCTGACGGTGTAGGCCCCTTGTGTTGGTCTGGTGCTGACGGTGTAGGCCCTATGTGTTGGTCTGGTGCTGATGGTGTAGGCCCTATGTGTTGGTCAGGGGCGCTCGACGTTCATATATTGTGTCTTGTTCACTAATAGTAACCACTCGGTCCTTGTGTAAGTGTATGTGTGCAATATGTTACACAATATTGTGTATATATTATTGTGTTTCAGTCCAAGGCATTCTATGATGACCTGAGAGTGACTTCTCCAGTGGGAGACACAGACGGCGAGGGATGTATGAAGACTCCCTGCGCGGCTTGTGTCCTCGGCCACCTCGTCCTGGTGGCCGACAGGAATAGTGGCCGACTGGTGGCCTTCAGTCGCCCGGAGCCTGCCGCCAAACACTCCTACGTGTGTCATGTCGACATTGAGGATCCAAGGCATTGTGTGAGTGACAAGGACACAGACACGGTCTACGTGTGCAGCGATCTTGGTAACAACATTACAATAGTGAAGTGGACCCAAGCAGAGGGTCTTCGTGTGGTCGGGAAGCTGGCGGCCGGGGGTAAGTTGTCGAGACCCGCTCACATGGCGCTGGACCCACGTGACAAGGAACACGTGTATGTGGCCTGTGGGGGCGTACACAAAGTGTCACTGACCACAGACAGAGTGGTCACCACTCTGAGCCGTCCATCGGGGGTTACAGATCGCCCAACAAGGGTGGCGATCATCGGCTCCACTCTGATGGTCAACTACAGGCCAGACAAAACCCTCGTGCTCTACACCGATCACTCCACTTCAGGACACGTGATCACACCCCAAGGACTAAAGAAACCCTGGAGTCTCGGCGAGGACGGGGTGAACTTTCTGGTTGGGGACATGGTCGACAGATGTATCTATGTGATCTCACCCAGCGGTGAGACCCTGACGACCGTGAACACCGGGAACATTGCGCCCTTTAACATCGCTGTGTATGACGACACCTTATACGTCGCGCCCTATAGGAGTACAGGATTGATTTCCGTTATGAGGTGAAATGTGTCAGACCAAAACACTGGACCACGGTGGCGCTCATACTCCTGGTAGATAAGATCGCGTCAGCCACTGATGAAGGGGAATGCGCCTTGGGTATCAAATAGATTTTTTGAAAGCGTTTGATACTGTAAACCATGAGATATTGCTCTCACAATTGGAGAAACATGGGGTGAGGGGTATAGCAGAGAAGTGGTTCCAAAGTGTTTAATATGTGTATAATATGTTAACATGACAGCCATGACATGATGTTAATGGGTCCTCAGTGTTATCCTTATGTAGTAAGGTCCACAACTAGGTGGGCGAAACAGACGAGGCAAGAAGTCAAGATAAGTCAAGGCAGGGCGACTTTTATTCGTTTGTCACACACGCTGTTAAAACAGGAATAAACTAAATAAATATCACAATATGTACGCGGAAGTAACGTCAAATATAAATTTAACAAAAGTTATTTAAATATATGTATATAGTATATATGAGATTATTTATAAATCTCAAAAAAACAATCGGTATATTATAAATCGACCAATATCTGACATTTTTCAAAAGAAGTACAAGAAACATACCGCAGGGTGACTGCGGGTGTGATCTGCCAAGCATCAGTCGATGTTCAGACACAAAAACAGTCACTGCAATAACATAATTAAATATTAATAAAACTACTTCCACTGCAGTGCTAGATATAGAAGGCTTAACTCGTTGTCGGCGCCTGAGACACTCTATAATAGCGGCGTGGCTAGTGTTACGGGTGTCAATGAGTATAACTCACCGGAGTGTGGCAAGACTCACCGGAGAGTGGTACGGGAGGAGTGGTCGCCTGGAGTGAACTCTATTCGTCGTTACAACTCGTCGAGTCAACTCACCGGAGTGTGGCAAGACTCACCGGAGTGTGGTACGGGAGGAGTGGTCGCCTGGAGTGAACTCTATTCGTCATTACAACTCGTCGAGCATCTAGTGTGGCACATGAGGAGTGGTCGCCTGGAGTGAGTTCAGTCACATGGTTTAATTTGAGTAGACTGGACGTGATAAAAGAGAACCCATGTCCTAGGGCCGATACGACTTTCAACCTGACACCGTTCCGGGTCAGTTCTGCGGGACGCTGTCACCACTGATGTGACGGGTCGTCACTGACGCCGTGCCGGGACGGCTTTCTCTCAATCACCCGAGCTTCATCTTCGTCGGGCCGGGCCGGTTTGTCGTCAACCACCCGAGCTTCATCTTCATCGGATTTCATCGCCACGTCGCCTTCATCGTCCAGCCACTCCAGCCACTCCACTCCGGTTGCTTGCCAGCTAAGTAGACTTTAATGAACAATGCTTGTGAACTTGTATTTCAAAGGGGGCGTTTATTGTTGTAAATATATGTATACTTAAATAATCACCACTCGTCTGTTGTTTTGTTTTGATAATTTACTTTTTTGTTGCCGTCACGTAACACTAGTATTTGTCGGCGCCTGGCACACTCTATAATAGCGGCGTGGTTAGTATTTGTCGGCGCCTGACACACTCTATAATAGCGGCGTGGTTAGTATTTGTCGGCGCCTGACACACTCTATAATAGCGGCGTGGTTAGTATTTGTCGGCGCCTGACACTCTATAATAGCGGCGTGGTTAGTATTTGTCGGCGCCTGACACACTCTATAATAGCGGCGTGGTTAGTATTTGTCGGCGCCTGACACACTCTATAATAGCGGCGTGATTAGTATTTGTCGGCGCCTGACACTCTATAATAGCGGCGTGGTTAGTATTTATCGGCGCCTTACATTCTATAATAGCGGCGTGGTTAGTATTTGTCGGCGCCTGACACTCTATAATAGCGGCGTGGTTAGTATTTGTCGGCGCCTTACACACTCTATAATAGCGGCATGGTTAGTATTTGTCGGCGCCTGACACACTCTATAATAGCGGCGTGGCTAGTATTTGTCGGCGCCTGACACTCTATAATAGCGGCGTGGTTAGTATTTGTCGGTGCCTGACACACTCTATAATAGCGGCGTGGTTAGTATTTGTCGGCGCCTTACATTCTATAATAGCGGCGTGGTTAGTATTTGTCAGCGCCTGACACACTCTATAATAGCGGCGTGGTTAATATTTGTCGGCGCCTGACACTCTATAATAGCGGCGTGGTTAGTATTTGTTGGCGCCTGACACACTCTATAATAGCGGCGTGGTTAGTATTTGTCGGCGCCTGACACACTATTATAGCGGCATGGTTAGTATTTGTCGGCGCCTGACACTCTATAATAGCGGCGTGGTTAGTATTTGTCGGCGCCTGACACTCTATAATAGCGGCGTGGTTAGTATTTGTCGGCGCCTGACACACTATAATAGCGGCGTGGTTAGTATTTGTCGGCACCTGACACACTCTATAATAGCGGCGTGGTTAGTATTTGTCGGCGCCTGACACACTCTATAATAGCGGCGTGGTTAGTATTTGTCGGCGCCTGACACACTCTATAATAGCGGCGTGGTTAGTATTTGTCGGCGCCTGACACACTATAATAGCGGCGTGGTTAGTATTTGTCGGCGCCTGACACTCTATAATAGCGGCGTGGTTAGTATTTGTCGGCGCCTGACACTCTATAATAGCGGCGTGGTTAGTATTTGTCGGCGCCTGACACACTCTATAATAGCGGCGTGGTTAGTATTTGTCGGCGCCTGACACACTCTATAATAGCGGCGTGGTTAGTATTTGTCGGCGCCTGACACACTCTATAATAGCGGCGTGGTTAGTATTTGTCGGCGCCTGACACTCTATAATAGCGGCGTGGTTAGTATTTGTCGGCGCCTGACACACTCTATAATAGCGGCGTGGTTAGTATTTGTCGGCGCCTGACACATTCTATAATAGCGGCGTGGTTAGTATTTGTCGGCGCCTGACACACTCTATAATAGCGGCGTGGTTAGTATTTGTCGGCGCCTGACACACTCTCTAAGAGCGGCGTGGTTAGTATTTGTCGGCGCCTGACACACTCTCTAAGAGCGGCGTGGTTAGTATTTGTCG
This sequence comes from Arenicola marina, assembly GCA_964019135.1. Lineage (NCBI taxonomy): Eukaryota > Metazoa > Annelida > Polychaeta > Arenicolidae > Arenicola > Arenicola marina. The sequence goes on from OZ025258.1 coordinate 41,685,321, forward strand.
GCGCCTGACACACTCTATAATAGCGGCGTGGTTAGTATTTGTCGGCGCCTGACACTCTATAATAGCGGCGTGGTTAGTATTTGTCGGCGCCTGACACACTCTATAATAGCGGCGTGGTTAGTATTTGTCGGCGCCTGACACACTCTATAATAGCGGCGTGGTTAGTATTTGTCGGCGCCTGACACACTCTATAACAGCGGCATGGATAGTATTTGTCGGCGCCTGACACTCTATAATAGCGGCGTGGTTAGTATTTGTCGGCACCTGACACACTCTATAATAGCGGCGTGGTTAGTATTTGTCGGCGCCTGACACACTCTATAATAGCGGCGTGGTTAGTATTTATGATCGTACTGCTCATAACGTCATAATTCAGGGCCTTAACAATAACACGGGGGGGGGGGGGTCAACCCTGCGTCCGCTAACTAACGGCCGTGCTAATTAAGTTATCAGTCTCCTAATGTAATCCTGTATTAATCGCACACTGCCTTACAAGATGTATATCACAAAATATATTACAAAGCATAATTAAATTGAAAAGCGTTACTAACAACAGGTAACAAATAACCTCAAGTGGAACAGCACTATTCTCACGCCTACATAGAGCCAGACACGCGTCACAAATACACACAATTATACAATTATCGTTAGTCTGCTTGCAACAAAACGGTAAAATTGAAATTATGAAGTGAAATGTGGTTTGACTGCTGAGCGTCGTGGTGACCCCCCCTCCCTCCTCGTCAATATGTAGAATACTAGTATTATACTTAATATACTGCACGACCTTCACCCAAACAGTCTTAGGTCTCTGTGCCAGGCCCACGGGGACCCAAGCGTCGTGGTGACCTCCCGCCCTCCTCGTCAATATGTAGAATACTAGTATTATACTTAATATACTGCACGACCTTCACCCAAACAGTCTTAGGTCTCTGTGTCAGGCCCACGGGGACCCGAGCGTCGTGGTGACCTCCCGCCCTCCTCGTCAATATGTAGAATACTAGTATTATACTTAATATACTGCACGACCTTCACCCAAACAGTCTTAGGTCTCTGTGCCAGGCCCACGGGGACCCAAGCGTCGTGGTGACCTCCCGCCCTCCTCGTCAATATGTAGAATACTAGTATTATACTTAATATACTGCACGACCTTCACCCAAACAGTCTTAGGTCTCTGTGCCAGGCCCACGGGGACCCAAGCGTCGTGGTGACCTCCCGCCCTCCTCGTCAATATGTAGAATACTAGTATTATACTTAACATACTGCACGACCTTCACCCAAACTGTTTTAGCTCTCTGTGCCAGGCCCACGGGGACCCAAGCGTCGTGGTGACCCCCCCCCCCCCACTCCTCCTCGTCAATATGTAGAATACTAGTATTATACTTAATATACTGCACGACCTTCACCCAAACAGTCTTAGGTCTCTGTGCCAGGCCCACGGGGACCCAAGCGTCGTGGCGACCTCCCGCCCTCCTCGTCAATATGTAGAATACTAGTATTATACTTAATATACTGCACGACCTTCACCCAAACTGTCTTAGGTCTCTGTGCCAGGCCCACGGGGACCCAAGCGTCGTGGCGACCTCCCGCCCTCCTCGTCAATATGTAGAATACTAGTATTATACTTAATATACTGCACGACCTTCACCCAAACTGTCTTAGGTCTCTGTGCCTGGCCCACGGGGACCCAAGCGTCGTGGCGACCTCCCGCCCTCCTCGTCAATATGTAGAATACTAGTATTATACTTAATATACTGCACGACCTTCACCCAAACAGTCTTAGGTCTCTGTGCCAGGCCCACGGGGACCCAAGCGTCGTGGCGACCTCCCGCCCTCCTCGTCAATATGTAGAATACTAATATTATACTTAATATACTGCACGACCTTCACCCAAACAGTCTTAGGTCTCTGTGCCAGGCCCACGGGGACCCAAGCGTCGTGGTGACCTCCCGCCCTCCTCGTCAATATGTAGAATACTAGTATTATACTTAACATACTGCACGACCTTCACCCAAACAGTCTTAGGTCTCTGTGCCAGGCCCACGGGGACCCAAGCGTCGTGGTGACCTCCCCCCCCCCCTCCTCGTCAATATGTAGAATACTAGTATTATACTTAATATACTGCACGACCTTCACCCAAACAGTCTTAGGTCTCTGTGCCAGGCCCACGGGGACCCAATCGTCGTGGTGACCTCCCGCCCTCCTCGTCAATATGTAGAATACTAGTATTATACTTAATATACTGCACGACCTTCACCCAAACAGTCTTAGGTCTCTGTGCCAGGCCCACGGGGACCCAAGCGTCGTGGCGACCTCCCGCCCTCCTCGTCAATATGTAGAATACTAGTATTATACTTAATATACTGCACGACCTTCACCCAAACAGTCTTAGGTCTCTGTGCCAGGCCCACGGGGACCCAAGCGTCGTGGTGACCCCCCCCCCCCCCTCCTCGTCAATATGTAGAATACTAGTATTATACTTAATATACTGCACGACTATCACCCAAACAGTCTTAGGTCTCTGTGCCAGGCCCACGGGGACCCAAGCGTCGTGGTGACCTCCCGCCCTCCTCGTCAATATGTAGAATACTAGTATTATACTTAACATACTGCACGACCTTCACCCAAACAGTCTTAGGTCTCTGTGCCAGGCCCACGGGGACCCAAGCGTCGTGGTGACCTCCCGCCCCCCTCGTCAATATGTAGAATACTAGTATTATACTTAATATACTGCACGACCTTCACCCAAACAGTCTTAGGTCTCTGTGCCAGGCCCACGGGGACCCAAGCGTCGTGGAGACCTCCAGCCCTCCTCGTCAATATGTAGAATACTAGTATTATACTTAATATACTGCACGACCTTCACCCAAACAGTCTTAGGTCTCTGTGCCAGGCCCACGGGGACCCAAGCGTCGTGGCGACCTCCCGCCCTCCTCGTCAATATGTAGAATACTAGTATTATACTTAATATACTGCACGACCTTCACCCAAACAGTCTTAGGTCTCTGTGCCAGGCCCACGGGGACCCAAGCGTCGTGGTGACCCCCCCCCCCTCCTCGTCAATATGTAGAATACTAGTATTATACTTAATATACTGCACGACCTTCACCCAAACAGTCTTAGGTCTCTGTGCCAGGCCCACGGGGACCCAATCGTCGTGGTGACCTCCCGCCCTCCTCGTCAATATGTAGAATACTAGTATTATACTTAATATACTGCACGACCTTCACCCAAACAGTCTTAGGTCTCTGTGCCAGGCCCACGGGGACCCAAGCCTCGTGGTGACCTCCCGCACTTCTCGTCAATATGTAGAATACTAGTATTATACTTAATATACTGCACGACCTTCACCCAAACAGTCTTAGGTCTCTGTGCCAGGCCCACGGGGACCCAAGCGTCGTGGTGACCTCCCGCCCTCCTCGTCAATATGTAGAATACTAGTATTATACTTAACATACTGCACGACCTTCACCCAAACAGTCTTAGGTCTCTGTGCCAGGCCCACGGGGACCCAAGCGTCGTGGTGACCTCCCGCCCTTCTCGTCAATATGTAGAATACTAGTATTATACTTAATATACTGCACGACCTTCACCCAAACAGTCTTAGGTCTCTGTGCCAGGCCCACGGGGACCCAATCGTCGTGGTGACCTCCCGCCCTCCTCGTCAATATGTAGAATACTAGTATTATACTTAACATACTGCACGACCTTCACCCAAACAGTCTTAGGTCTCTGTGCCAGGCCCACGGGGATCCAAGCGTCGTGGTGACCTCCCGCCCTCCTCGTCAATATGTAGAATACTAGTATTATACTTAATATACTGCACGACCTTCAATCAAACAGTCTTAGGTCTCTGTGCCAGGCCCACGGGGACCCAAGCGTCGTGGTGACCTCCCGCCCTCCTCGTCAATATGTAGAATACTAGTATTATACTTAATATACTGCACGACCTTTACCCAAACTGTCTTAGGTCTCTGTGCCAGGCCCACGGGGACCCAAGCGTCGTGGTGACCCCCCCCCCCTCCTCGTCATTATGTAGAATACTAGTATTATACTTAATATACTGCACGACCTTCACCCAAACAGTCTTAGGTCTCTGTGCCAGGCCCACGGGGACCCAAGCGTCGTGGTGACCTCCCGCCCTCCTCGTCAATATGTAGAATACTAGTATTATACTTAATATACTGCACGACATTCACCCAAACAGTCTTAGGTCTCTGTGCCAGGCCCACGGGGACCCAAGCGTCTTGGTGTCCTCCCGCCCTCCTCGTCAATATGTAGAATACTAGTATTGTACTTAATATACTGCACGACCTTCACCCAAACAGTCTTAGGTCTCTGTGCCAGGCCCACGGGGACCCAAGCGTCGTGGTGACCTCCCGCCCTCCTCGTCAATATGTAGAATACTAGTATTATACTTAATATACTGCACGACCTTCACCCAAACAGTCTTAGGTCTCTGTGCCAGGCCCACGGAGACCCAAGCGTCGTGGAGACCTCCAGCCCTCCTCGTCAATATGTAGAGCACTAGTATTATACTTAATATACTGCACGACCTTCACCCAAACAGTCTTAGGTCTCTGTGCCAGGCCCACGGGGACCCAAGCGTCGTGGCGACTTCCCGCCCTCCTCGTCAATATGTAGAATACTAGTATTATACTTAATATACTGCACGACCTTCACCCAAACAGTCTTAGGTCTCTGTGCCAGGCCCGCGGGGACCCAAGCGTCGTGGTGACCTCCCCCCCCCCCCTCCTCGTCAATATGTAGAATACTAGTATTATACTTAATATACTGCACGACCTTCACCCAAACTGTCTTAGGTCTCTGTGCCAGGCCCACGGGGACCCAATCGTCGTGGTGACCCCCCCCCCCCTCCTCGTCAATATGTAGAATACTAGTATTATACTTAATATACTGCACGACCTTCACCCAAACAGTCTTAGGTCTCTGTGCCAGGCCCACGGGGACCCAAGCGTCGTGGTGACCTCCCGCCCTCCTCGTCAATATGTAGAATACTAGTATTATACTTAACATACTGCACGACCTTCACCCAAACAGTCTTAGGTCTCTGTGCCAGGCCCACGGGGACCCAAGCGTCGTGGCGACCTCCCGCCCTCCTCGTCAATATGTAGAATACTAGTATTATACTTAATATACTGCACGACCTTCACCCAAACAGTCTTAGGTCTCTGTGCCAGGCCCACGGGGACCCAAGCGTCGTGGTGACCCCCCCCCACCCCTCCTCGTCAATATGTAGAATACTAGTATTATACTTAATATACTGCACGACCTTCACCCAAACAGTCTTAGGTCTCTGTGCCAGGCCCACGGGGACCCAATCGTCGTGGTGACCTCCCGCCCTCCTCGTCAATATGTAGAATACTAGTATTATACTTAATATACTGCACGACCTTCACCCAAACAGTCTTAGGTCTCTGTGCCAGGCCCACGGGGACCCAAGCGTCGTGGTGACTTCCCGCCCTCCTCGTCAATATGTAGAATACTAGTATTATACTTAATATACTGCACGACCTTCACCCAAACAGTCTTAGGTCTCTGTGCCAGGCCCACGGGGACCCAAGCGTCGTGGCGACCTCCCGCCCTCCTCGTCAATATGTAGAATACTAGTATTATACTTAATATACTGCACGACCTTCACCCAAACAGTCTTAGGTCTCTGTGCCAGGCCCACGGGGACCCAAGCGTCGTGGTGACCCCCCCCCCTCCTCGTCAATATGTAGAATACTAGTATTATACTTAATATACTGCACGACCTTCACCCAAACAGTCTTAGGTCTCTGTGCCAGGCCCACGGGGACCCAAGCGTCGTGGAGACCTCCAGCCCTCCTCGTCAATATGTAGAATACTAGTATTATACTTAATATACTGCACGACCTTCACCCAAACAGTCTTAGGTCTCTGTGCCAGGCCCACGGGGACCCAAGCGTCGTGGCGACCTCCCGCCCTCCTCGTCAATATGTAGGATACTAGTATTATACTTAATATACTGCACGACCTTCACCCAAACAGTCTTAGGTCTCTGTGCCAGGCCCACGGGGACCCAAGCGTCGTGGTGACCCCCCCCCCCCTCCTCGTCAATATGTAGAATACTAGTATTATACTTAATATACTGCACGACCTTCACCCAAACAGTCTTAGGTCTCTGTGCCAGGCCCACGGGGACCCAATCGTCGTGGTGACCTCCCGCCCTCCTCGTCAATATGTAGAATACTAGTATTATACTTAATATACTGCACGACCTTCACCCAAACAGTCTTAGGTCTCTGTGCCAGGCCCACGGGGACCCAAGCGTCGTGGTGACCTCCCGCACTTCTCGTCAATATGTAGAATACTAGTATTATACTTAATATACTGCACGACCTTCACCCAAACAGTCTTAGGTCTCTGTGCCAGGCCCACGGGGACCCAAGCGTCGTGGTGACCTCCCGCCCTCCTCGTCAATATGTAGAATACTAGTATTATACTTAACATACTGCACGACCTTCACCCAAACAGTCTTAGGTCTCTGTGCCAGGCCCACGGGGACCCAAGCGTCGTGGTGACCTCCCGCCCTTCTCGTCAATATGTAGAATACTAGTATTATACTTAATATACTGCACGACCTTCACCCAAACAGTCTTAGGTCTCTGTGCCAGGCCCACGGGGACCCAATCGTCGTGGTGACCTCCCGCCCTCCTCGTCAATATGTAGAATACTAGTATTATACTTAACATACTGCACGACCTTCACCCAAACAGTCTTAGGTCTCTGTGCCAGGCCCACGGGGACCCAAGCGTCGTGGTGACCTCCCGCCCTCCTCGTCAATATGTAGAATACTAGTATTATACTTAATATACTGCACGACCTTCACCCAAACTGTCTTAGGTCTCTGTGCCAGGCCCACGGGGACCCAAGCGTCGTGGTGACCTCCCGCCCTCCTCGTCAATATGTAGAATACTAGTATTATACTTAATATACTGCACGACCTTCACCCAAACTGTTTTAGCTCTCTGTGCCAGGCCCACGGGGACCCAAGCGTCGTGGTGACCTCCCGCCCTCCTCGTCCATATGTAGAATACTAGTATTATACTTAATATACTGCACGACCTTCACCCAAACTGTCTTAGGTCTCTGTGCCAGGCCCACGGGGACCCAAGCGTCGTGGTGACCTCCCGCCCTCCTCGTCCATATGTAGAATACTAGTATTATACTTAATATACTGCACGACCTTCACCCAAACTGTCTTAGGTCTCTGTGCCAGGCCCACGGGGACCCAAGCGTCGTGGTGACCTCCCGCCCTCCTCGTCAATATGTAGAATACTAGTATTATACTTAATATACTGCACGACCTTCACCCAAACAGTTTTGTCCGTAGGTCACAATGCACGACCGCGAATTCTTTGATGTACTTAGAACATTGTTATGCCAAGGCATTAGTTCTGCTCATGATTTGCGTTGTTCATATTCCATTTTTGGACGTAGAAAGTAAATCGACTATTGTCCTTTTAAGGCAGAATAATACTTGAGGGGGCCTTAGAGAAACAATGCCCCAGGAAGTATTTATCATCCAGCGGAATGTACCAGGTTCTCCGTGTTTTAGTAGCGTAAGTGTTCGTTATTATAATGTTGACACTGAACAGTGTTGACATTCGGCGTAGCCCGACCGGTAGTTTCCGGGGAGCCTGAGTGTACCGGGCGGCCCACCGGTCCTGGCCCACAGAAATGCGCCCACTGTAAAATGGTAGCGGCTCCGACATGCCACGTGCTTTTCCATAGAAGTTCACATTCCGCGAACCCATGCACGATAGTATCTACTTCTTCTTGACAGAAACAACATAAATCGCATGTTTTTAAACCCCACTTATATAGCTTTTCATTCGTTGATATAATGCGGTGTAATAACCTAAACTAGAAATCTTGTAATTTAACATATCTCGTAACCTTAAATAAATACCCAAAGGAAGACAAATATTCAGCTTCTGTTAACTGTATATCTGTCACCCAGGCTCTAAAAGGCGTTGCTGGTGTTGTTGCAATTTTTTTGATACGTTTTCCATACACATATTTACAAGCATGTTGTTTCTCCATATCTGTCATATATACCCTTTTACAAACATGCTTTGCGCACTCTTGTCTCAACAAACGTTTCCAGTTTTCGGGGATACTGCACATTAGTCCGTGGTAATGGAGCACATTAATATTACATTTATACTTCCTTATGAGCTCTTCGCACGATAGAAATATTCATTGTTCATCTAAAAGATGTCTGATATATATAATTCCTGCCTTCAACCAGTTGTCATAACAAATGACATTGTTGTCAACTTTTATATGTGAGTTAAACCATATGACTTCTTGCATTACTTGTGCTACATCATCAATTGGGTGGAAGTGAAATTCACACCAGGCTCTTATAATTTCTCGAATAAAGGCGTTTCTGATTCGTTCATAAAAAGGTTTCCTTATTAAGTCTTTATCCATTAGGTTGCATTGCCAGAATAATGAACCCAGCGTTCCAAAGTGACCGTGTACAAAAATCCCACAAGAATCATTGTTAACAAAACACTGCACCCATGCGATCTTAAGAGACTTATTTTTAACTTCAATGTTGGGAATGCTTAAACCTCCGGCATTCTTGACATTATACAGGACGGTCCGTTTAATTTTTTCTGGCTTACCATTCCAAAGAAATTGAAATATATCATTCTGTATATTCTTGATCAGAGTCATGTCTGGTGAAGGTAAAACAGACATCATATAGACCAATTGTGACACTGCATACGTTTTCACAATAATTGATTTACCAAACAGAGTAAGATTTCTTTGTTTCCATATATTAAGAAGTCCAGTCATCTTTTTCCGTATTCCATAGTAGTTTTCCAGCAGTAAATTACATGTAGTTGCCTTTATTTGAACCCCTAGTGTAGTTACAGGGCCTTTCATCCAGACGATACCAGACTCTGGCAGCAAAATATGAAAAGTATCTTTTATTTTTCCTATAGGCATTATAACCGTTTTTCACTTTGAGACCGGATAATCTGTTAAACAGTTCGAACATACCAATAACCTTCTGAACTACATCTTCTGAATATATTAATAGTAGACCGAAACATGCCACGTACATTTCCATAAGAGTTGGTGAATGATAGCTGTTGGCGTTTGGGTTGATGATGTTATGATATAGTTGGCTTTCCATAGCGCCATATCGCCTGTGTGTGTGAGTATGTGAGTGAGTGCTTATCGTAAGGTGTGTCGGGTTGATGATGTTATGATATAGTTGGCTTTCCATAGCGCCATGTCGCCTGTGTGAGGTGAGTATGTGGGTGAGTGCTTTTCGTAAGTTGTGTCGGGTTGATGATGATATGATATAGTTGGCTTTCCATAGCGCCATATCGCCTGTGTGAGTGAGTATGTGGGTGAGTGCTTTTCGTAAGGTGTGTCGGGTTGATGATGATAGGATTACGAGTGAGTATGAAAGTGAGTCTACGAGTGAGTGAGCGGTCACCATAAGGTGTGTGTCATTTGCATGTTGGCCTGTATTAGCCAATCCGCCAGCTTTAACTGCGTCTTGTCCCATCCCTTCCTTGTCACAGCGGGTATATAAACGTGTGGGGATTCTGACTCGTGACTATGGCTCCGTCCCTGCTCGGGGCAGGCTGATATGTATTGGTCACGGTGGTCCCACTGGAAAGGTACGTTACCTGTTTGTATGATTACTTTGATATAGATATGCGTTTCTATGGGATTATTTAAATAGTATTGATTTAAATAGCTATGCCCTTATCCTTGTCATATACCTTGTCTTTACGCTCGATATACTTCCATCTCGCCATGAGAATAAGGTACTTATATGTGTCTCGTCTTTCCCCAGACTACCACGCAATCTTTTGTATACATCTATGTAATAAATGCATTTACTGAACAACACCGGCTTTGGAAGTCTGAGTCACTCGGGAGAAAAGGGAATTACCGACAAACATACAGACAGAGAGGTCGAAACTAACTAGACCGACATAAGGCGAACATCTTTCACACTAACTAGGCCGACATCAGGCGAACATCTTTCAAACTAACTAGACCGACATAAGGCGAACATCTTTCAAACTAACTAGACCGACATCAGGCGAACATTTTTCAAACTAACTAGACCGACATAAGGCGAACATCTTTCAAACTAACTAGACCGACATAAGGTCGTGTTCTGGTTGAGCGGTGTAACGGTCGGTACACTCTGGCTGTAATCCCTTGTAACATTACAAACCGTTATAGCTACATCTGTCCGGGCCGCGTCGTGTTCTGGTTGAGCGGTGTAATGGTCGGTACGCTCTGGCTGTGATCCCTTGTAACATTACAAACCGTTATAGCTACATCTGTCCGGGCCGCGTCGTGTTCTGGTTGAGCGGTGTAACGGTCGGTACGCTCTGGCTGTGATCCCTTGTAACATTACAAACCGTTATAGCTACATCTGTCCGGGCCGCGTCGTGTTCTGGTTGAGCGGTGTAATGGTCGGTACACTCTGGCTGTGATCCCTTGTAACATTACAAACCGTTATAGCTACATCTGTAGTTGCCGCCTCGTGTTCTGGTTGAGCGGTGTAACGGACGGTACGCTCTGGCTGTGATCCCTTGTAACATTACAAACCGTTATAGCTACATCTGTCTGGGTCGCGTCGTGTCCTGGTTGAGCGGTGTAACGGTCGGTACGCTCTGGCTGTGATCCCTTGTAACATTACAAACCGTTATAGCTACATCTGTCCGTGCCGCGTCGTGTTCTGGTTGAGCGGTGTAACGGTCGGTATGCTCTGGCTGTGATCCCTTGTAACATTATAAACCGTTATAGCTACATCTGTCCGGGCCGCGTCGTGTTCTGGTTGAGCGGTGTAACGGTCGGTACGCTCTGGCTGTGATCCCTTGTAACATTACAAACCGTTATAGCTACATCTGTCCGGGCCGCGTCGTGTTCTGGTTGAGCGGTGTAACGGTCGGTACGCTCTGGCTGTGATCCCTTGTAACATTACAAACCGTTATAGCTACATCTGTCCGGGCCGCGTCGTGTTCTGGTTGAGCGGTGTAACGGTCGGTACGCTCTGGCTGTGATCCCTTGTAACATTACAAACCGTTATAGCTACATCTGTCCGGGCCGCGTCGTGTTCTGGTTGAGCGGTGTAACGGTCGGTACGCTCTGGCTGTGATCCCTTGTAACATTACAAACCGTTATAGTTACATCTGTCCGGGCCGCGTCGTGTTCTGGTTGAGCGGTGTAACGGTCGGTACGCTCTGGCTGTGATCCCTTGTAACATTACAAACCGTTATAGCTACATCTGTCCGGGCCGCGTCGTGTTCTGGTTGAGCGGTGTAACTGTCGGTACGCTCTGGCTGTGATCCCTTGTAACATTACAAACCGTTATAGCTACATCTGTCCGGGCCGCGTCGTGTTCTGGTTGAGCGGTGTAACGGTCGGTACGCTCTCGCTGTGATCCCTTGTAACATTACAAACCGTTATAGCTACATCTGTCCGGGCCGCGTCGTGTTCTGGTTGAGCGGTGTAACGGTCGGTACGCTCTGGCTGTGATCCCTTGTAACATTACAAACCGTTATAGCTACATCTGTCCGGGCCGCGTCGTGTTCTGGTTGAGCGGTGTAACTGTCGGTACGCTCTGGCTGTGATCCCTTGTAACATTACAAACCGTTATAGCTACATCTGTCCGGCCCGCGTCGTGTTCTGGTTGAGCGGTGTAACGGTCGGTACGCTCTCGCTGTGATCCCTTGTAACATTACAAACCGTTACAGCTACATCTGTCCGTGCCGCGTCGTGTTCTGGTTGAGCGGTGTAACGGTCGGTATGCTCTGGCTGTGATCCCTTGTAACATTATAAACCGTTATAGCTACATCTGTCCGGGCCGCGTCGTGTTCTGGTTGAGCGGTGTAATGGTCGGTACGCTCTGACTGTGATCCCTTGTAACATTACAAACCGTTATAGCTACAGTCTGTCCGGGCCGCGTCGTGTTCTGGTTGAGCGGTGTAACGGTCGGTACGCTCTGGCTGTGGTCCCTTGTAACATTACAAACCGTTATAGCTACATCTGTCCGGGCCGCGTCGTGTTCTGGTTGAGCGGTGTAACTGTCGGTACGCTCTGGCTGTGATCCCTTGTAACATTACAAACCGTTATAGCTACATCTGTCCGGGCCGCGTCGTGTTCTGGTTGAGCGGTGTAACGGTCGGTACGCTCTCGCTGTGATCCCTTGTAACATTACAAACCGTTATAGCTACATCTGTCCGGGCCGCGTCGTGTTCTGGTTGAGCGGTGTAACGGTCGGTACGCTCTGGCTGTGATCCCTTGTAACATTACAAACCGTTATAGCTACATCTGTCCGGGCCGCGTCGTGTTCTGGTTGAGCGGTGTAGCTGTCGGTACGCTCTGGCTGTGATCCCTTGTAACATTACAAACCGTTATAGCTACATCTGTCCGGCCCGCGTCGTGTTCTGGTTGAGCGGTGTAACGGTCGGTACGCTCTCGCTGTGATCCCTTGTAACATTACAAACCGTTATAGCTACATCTGTCCGTGCCGCGTCGTGTTCTGGTTGAGCGGTGTAACGGTCGGTATGCTCTGGCTGTGATCCCTTGTAACATTAAAAACCGTTATAGCTACATCTGTCCGGGCCGCGTCGTGTTCTGGTTGAGCGGTGTAACTGTCGGTACGCTCTGGCTGTGATCCCTTGTAACATTACAAACCGTTATAGCTACATCTGTCCGGGCCGCGTCGTGTTCTGGTTGAGCGGTGTAACGGTCGGTACGCTATCGCTGTGATCCCTTGTAACATTACAAACCGTTATAGCTACATCTGTCCGGGCCGCGTCGTGTTCTGGTTGAGCGGTGTAACGGTCGGTACGCTCTGGCTGTGATCCCTTGTAACATTACAAACCGTTATAGCTACATCTGTCCGGGCCGCGTCGTGTTCTGGTTGAGCGGTGTAGCTGTCGGTACGCTCTGGCTGTGATCCCTTGTAACATTACAAACCGTTATAGCTACATCTGTCCGGCCCGCGTCGTGTTCTGGTTGAGCGGTGTAACGGTCGGTACGCTCTCGCTGTGATCCCTTGTAACATTACAAACCGTTATAGCTACATCTGTCCGTGCCGCGTCGTGTTCTGGTTGAGCGGTGTAACGGTCGGTATGCTCTGGCTGTGATCCCTTGTAACATTAAAAACCGTTATAGCTACATCTGTCCGGGCCGCGTCGTGTTCTGGTTGAGCGGTGTAACTGTCGGTACGCTCTGGCTGTGATCCCTTGTAACATTACAAACCGTTATAGCTACATCTGTCCGGGCCGCGTCGTGTTCTGGTTGAGCGGTGTAACGGTCGGTACGCTATCGCTGTGATCCCTTGTAACATTACAAACCGTTATAGCTACATCTGTCCGGGCCGCGTCGTGTTCTGGTTGAGCGGTGTAACGGTCGGTACGCTCTGGCTGTGATCCCTTGTAACATTACAAACCGTTATAGCTACATCTGTCCGGGCCGCGTCGTGTTCTGGTTGAGCGGTGTAACTGTCGGTACGCTCTGGCTGTGATCCCTTGTAACATTACAAACCGTTATAGCTACATCTGTCCGGCCCGCGTCGTGTTCTGGTTGAGCGGTGTAACGGTCGGTACGCTCTCGCTGTGATCCCTTGTAACATTACAAACCGTTATAGCTACATCTGTCCGTGCCGCGTCGTGTTCTGGTTGAGCGGTGTAACGGTCGGTATGCTCTGGCTGTGATCCCTTGTAACATTATAAACCGTTATAGCTACATCTGTCCGGGCCGCGTCGTGTTCTGGTTGAGCGGTGTAATGGTCGGTACGCTCTGACTGTGATCCCTTGTAACATTACAAACCGTTATAGCTACAGTCTGTCCGGGCCGCGTCGTGTTCTGGTTGAGCGGTGTAACGGTCGGTACACTCTGGCTGTGGTCCCTTGTAACATTACAAACCGTTATAGCTACATCTGTCCGGGCCGCGTCGTGTTCTGGTTGAGCGGTGTAACGGTCGGTACGCTCTCGCTGTGATCCCTTGTAACATTACAAACCGTTATAGCTACATCTGTCCGGGCCGCGTCGTGTTCTGGTTGAGCGGTGTAACGGTCGGTACGCTCTGGCTGTGATCCCTTGTAACATTACAAACCGTTATAGCTACATCTGTCCGGGCCGCGTCGTGTTCTGGTTGAGCGGTGTAGCTGTCGGTACGCTCTGGCTGTGATCCCTTGTAACATTACAAACCGTTATAGCTACATCTGTCCGGCCCGCGTCGTGTTCTGGTTGAGCGGTGTAACGGTCGGTACGCTCTCGCTGTGATCCCTTGTAACATTACAAACCGTTATAGCTACATCTGTCCGTGCCGCGTCGTGTTCTGGTTGAGCGGTGTAACGGTCGGTATGCTCTGGCTGTGATCCCTTGTAACATTAAAAACCGTTATAGCTACATCTGTCCGGGCCGCGTCGTGTTCTGGTTGAGCGGTGTAACGGTCGGTACGCTCTGACTGTGATCCCTTGTAGCATTACAAACCGTTATAGCTACATCTGTCCGGGCCGCGTCGTGTTCTGGTTGAGCGGTGTAACGGTCGGTACGCTCTCGCTGTGATCCCTTGTAACATTACAAACCGTTACAGCTACATCTGTCCGGGCCGCGTCGTGTTCTGGTTGAGCGGTGTAACGGTCGGTACGCTCTGGCTGTGATCCCTTGTAACATTACAAACCGTTATAGCTACATCTGTCCGGGCCGCGTCGTGTTCTGGTTGAGCGGTGTAACGGTCGGTACGCTCTGGCTGTGATCCCTTGTAACATTACAAACCGTTATAGCTACATCTGTCCGGGCCGCGTCGTGTTCTGGTTGAGCGGTGTAACGGTCGGTACGCTCTGGCTGTGATCCCTTGTAACATTACAAACCGTTATAGCTACATCTGTCCTGGCCGCGTCGTGTTCTGGTTGAGCGGTGTAACGGTCAGTACGCTCTGGCTGTGATCGCTTGTAACATTACAAACCGTTATAGCTACATCTGTCCTGGTCGCGTCGTGTTCTGGTTGAGCGGTGTAACGGTCGGTACACTCTGGCTGTGATCCCTTGTAACATTACAAACCGTTTTAGCTACATCTGTCCGGGCCGCGTCGTGTTCTGGTTGAGCCGTGTAATGGTCGGTACGCTCTGGCTGTGATCTCTTGTAACATTACAAACCGTTATAGCTACATCTGTCCGGGCCGCGTCGTGTTCTGGTTGAGCGGTGTAACGGTCGGTACACTCTGGCTGTGATCCCTTGTAACATTACAAACCGTTATAGCTACATCTGTCCGGGCCGCGTCGTGTTCTGGTTCAGCGGTGTAATGGTCGGTACACTCTGCCTGTGATCCCTTGTAACATTACAAACCGTTATAGCTACATCTGTCCGGGCCGCGTCGTGTTCTGGTTGAGCGGTGTAATGGTCGGTACATTCTGGCTGTGATCGCTTGTGACATTACAAACCGTTATAGCTACATCTGTCCGGGCCGCGTCGTGTTCTGGTTGAGCGGTGTAATGGTCGGTACGCTCTGGCTGTGATCCCTTGTAACATTACAAACCGTTATAGCTACATCTGTCCGGGCCGCGTCGTGTTCTGGTTGAGCGGTGTAATGGTCGGTACACTCTGGCTGTGATCCCTTGTAACATTACAAACCGTAGCTACATCTGTCCGGGCCGCGTCGTGTTCTGGTTGAGCGGTGTAATGGTCGGTACACTCTGGCTGTGATCCCTTGTAACATTACAAACCGTTATAGCTACATCTGTCCGGGCCGCGTCGTGTTCTGGTTGAGCGGTGTAATGGTCGGTACGCTCTGACTGTGATCCCTTGTAACATTACAAACCGTTATAGCTACATCTGTCCTGGCCGCGTCGTGTTTTGGTTGAGCGGTGTAACGGTCGGTACACTCTGGCTGTGATCCCTTGTAACATTACAAACCGTTATAGCTACATCTGTCCGGGCCGCGTCGTGTTCTGGTTGAGCGGTGTAATGGTCGGTACACTCTGGCTGTGATCCCTTGTAACATTACAAACCGTTATAGCTACATCTGTCCGGGCCGCGTCGTGTTCTGGTTGAGCGGTGTAATGGTCGGTACACTCTGGCTGTGATCCCTTGTAACATTACAAACCGTTATAGCTACATCTGTCCGGGCCGCGTCGTGTTCTGGTTGAGCGGTGTAATGGTCGGTACACTCTGGCTGTGATCCCTTGTAACATTACAAACCGTTATAGCTACATCTGTCCGGGCCGCGTCGTGTTCTGGTTGAGCGGTGTAACGGTCAGTACACTCTGGCTGTGATCCCTTGTAACATTACAAACCGTTATAGCTACATCTGTCCGGGCCGCGTCGTGTTCTGGTTGAGCGGTGTAACGGTCGGTACACTCTGGCTGTAATCCCTTGTAACATTACAAACCGTTATAGCTACATCTGTCCGGGCCGCGTCGTGTTCTGGTTGAGCGGTGTAACGGTCGGTACACTCTGGCTGTAATCCCTTGTAACATTACAAACCGTTATAGCTACATCTGTCCGGGCCGCGTCGTGTTCTGGTTGGCGGTGTAACGGTCGGTACGCTCTGGCTGTGATCCCTTGTAACATTACAAACCGTTATAGCTACATCTGGCCGGGCCGCGTCGTGTTCTGGTTGAGCGGTGTAACGGTCGGTACACTCTGGCTGTGATCCCTTGTAACATTACAAACCGTTATAGCTACATCTGTCCGGCCCGCGTCGTGTTCTGGTTGAGCGGTGTAACGGTCGGTACGCTCTCGCTGTGATCCCTTGTAACATTACAAACCGTTATAGCTACATCTGTCCGGGCCGCGTCGTGTTCTGGTTGAGCGGTGTAATGGTCGGTACACTCTGGCTGTGATCCCTTGTAACATTGCAAACCGTTATAGCTACATCTGTCCGGGCCGCGTCGTGTTCTGGTTGAGCGGTGTAATGGTCGGTACGCTCTGACTGTGATCCCTTGTAACATTACAAACCGTTATAGCTACATCTGTCCGGGCCGCGTCGTGTTCTGGTTGAGCGGTGTAATGGTCGGTACACTCTGGCTGTGATCCCTTGTAACATTGCAAACCGTTATAGCTACATCTGTCCGGGCCGCGTCGTGTTCTGGTTGAGCGGTGTAATGGTCGGTACGCTCTGACTGTGATCCCTTGTAACATTACAAACCGTTATAGCTACATCTGTCCGGGCCGCGTCGTGTTCTGGTTGAGCGGTGAAATGGTCGGTACGCTCTGACTGTGATCCCTTGTAACATTACAAACCGTTATAGCTACATCTGTCCGGGCCGCGTCGTGTTCTGGTTGAGCGGTGTTATGGTCGGTACGCTCTGGCTGTGATCCCTTGTAACATTACAAACCGTTATAGCTACATCTGTCCAAGCCGCGTCGTGTTCTGGTTGAGCGGTGTAATGGTCGGTACGCTCTGGCTGTGATCCCTTGTAACATTACAAACCGTTATAGCTACATCTGTCCGGGCCGCGTCGTGTTCTGGTTGAGCGGTGTAATGGTCGGTACGCTCTGGCTGTGATCCCTTGTAGCATTACAAACCGTTATAGCTACATCTGTCCGAGCCGCGTCGTGTTCTGGTTGAGCGGTGTAATGGTCGGTACGCTCTGGCTGTGATCCCTTGTAACATTACAAACCGTTATAGCTACATCTGTCCGGGCCGCGTCGTGTTCTGGTTGAGCGGTGTAACGGTCGGTACACTCTGACTGTAATCCCTTGTAACATTACAAACCGTTATAGCTACATCTGTCCGGGCCGCGTCGTGTTCTGGTTGAGCGGTGTAATGGTCGGTACGCTCTGGCTGTGATCCCTTGTAACATTACAAACCGTTATAGCTACCATCTGTCCGGGCCGCGTCGTGTTCTGGTTGAGCGGTGTAACGGTCGGTACGCTCTGGCTGTGATCCCTTGTAACATTACAAACCGTTATAGCTACCATCTGTCCGGGCCGCGTCGTGTTCTGGTTGAGCGGTGTAACGGTCGGTACACTCTGGCTGTAATCCCTTGTAACATTACAAACCGTTATAGCTACATCTGTCCGGGCCGCGTCGTGTTCTGGTTGAGCGGTGTAATGGTCGGTACACTCTGGCTGTGATCCCTTGTAACATTACAAACCGTTATAGCTACATCTGTCCGGGCCGCGTCGTGTTCTGGTTGGGCGGTGTAATGGTCGGTACACTCTGGCTGTGATCCCTTGTAACATTGCAAACCGTTATAGCTACATCTGTCCGGGCCGCGTCGTGTTCTGGTTGAGCGGTGTAATGGTCGGTACGCTCTGGCTGTGATCCCTTGTAACATTACAAACCGTTATAGCTACATCTGTCCGGGCCGCGTCGTGTTCTGGTTGAGCGGTGTAATGGTCGGTACGCTCTGGCTGTGATCCCTTGTAACATTACAAACCATTATAGCTACATCTGTCCGGGCCGCGTCGTGTTCTGGTTGAGCGGTGTAACCATCAGTACGCTCTGGCTGTGATCCCTTGTAACATTACAAACCGTTATAGCTACATCTGTCCGGGCCGCGTCGTGTTCTGGTTGAGCGGTGTAATGGTCGGTACGCTCTGGCTGTGATCCCTTGTAACATTACAAACCGTTATAGCTACATCTGTCCGGGCCGCGTCGTGTTCTGGTTGACCGGTGTAATGGTCGGTACGCTCTGGCTGTGATCCCTTGTAACATTACAAACCGTTATAGCTACATCTGTCCGGGCCGCGTCGTGTTCTGGTTGAGCGGTGTAACGGTAGGTACGCTCTGGCTGTGATCCCTTGTAACATTACAAACCGTTATAGCTACATCTGTCCGGGCCGCGTCGTGTTCTGGTTGAGCGGTGTAATGGTCGGTACATTCTGGCTGTGATCCCTTGTAACATTACAAACCGTTATAGCTACATCTGTCCGGGCCGCGTCGTGTTCTGGTTGAGCGGTGTAATGGTCGGTACGCTCTGACTGTGATCCCTTGTAACATTACAAACCGTTATAGCTACATCTGTCCGGGCCGCGTCGTGTTCTGGTTGAGCGGTGTAATGGTCGGTACGCTCTGACTGTGATCCCTTGTAACATTACAAACCGTTATAGCTACATCTGTCCGGGCCGCGTCGTGTTCTGGTTGAGCGGTGTAATGGTCGGTACGCTCTGGCTGTGATCCCTTGTAACATTACAAACCGTTATAGCTACATCTGTCCGGGCCGCGTCGTGTTCTGGTTGACCGGTGTAATGGTCGGTACGCTCTGACTGTGATCCCTTGTAACATTACAAACCGTTATAGCTACATCTGTCCGGGCCGCGTCGTGTTCTGGTTGACCGGTGTAATGGTCGGTACATTCTGGCTGTGATCCCTTGTAACATTACAAACCGTTATAGCTACATCTGTCCGGGCCGCGTCGTGTTCTGGTTGAGCGGTGTAATGGTCGGTACGCTCTGACTGTGATCCCTTGTAACATTACAAACCGTTATAGCTACATCTGTCCGGGCCGCGTCGTGTTCTGGTTGAGCGGTGTAATGGTCGGTACATTCTGGCTGTGATCCCTTGTAACATTACAAACCGTTATAGCTACATCTGTCCGGGCCGCGTCGTGTTCTGGTTGAGCGGTGTAATGGTCGGTACGCTCTGACTGTGATCCCTTGTAACATTACAAACCGTTATAGCTACATCTGTCCGTGCCGCGTCGTGTTCTGGTTGAGCGGTGTAATGGTCGGTACACTCTGGCTGTGATCCCTTGTAACATTACAAACCGTTATAGCTACCATCTGTCCGGGCCGCGTCGTGTTCTGGTTGAGCGGTGTAACGGTCGGTACGCTCTGGCTGTGATCCCTTGTAACATTACAAACCGTTATAGCTACATCTGTCCGGGCCGCGTCGTGTTTTGGTTAAGCGGTGTAATGGTCGGTACACTCTGGCTGTGATCCCTTGTAACATTACAAACCGTTATAGCTACCATCTGTCCGGGCCGCGTCGTGTTCTGGTTGAGCGGTGTAACGGTCGGTACGCTCTGGCTGTGATCCCTTGTAACATTACAAACCGTTATAGCTACATCTGTCCGGGCCGCGTCGTGTTCTGGTTGAGCGGTGTAATGGTCGGTACGCTCTGGCTGTGATCCCTTGTAACATTACAAACCGTTATAGCTACATCTGTCCGGGCCGCGTCGTGTTCTGGTTGAGCGGTGTAACGGTCATTACACTCTGGCTGTGATCCCTTCTAACATAACAAACCGTTATAGCTACATCTGTCCGGGCCGCGTCGTGTTCTGGTTGAGCGGTGTAACCATCGGTACGCTCTGGCTGTGATCCCTTGTAACATTACAAACCGTTATAGCTACATCTGTCCGGGCCGCGTCGTGTTCTGGTTGAGCGGTGTAATGGTCGGTACACTCTGGCTGTGATCCCTTGTAACATTACAAACCGTTATAGCTACATCTGTCCAAGCCGCGTCGTGTTCTGGTTGAGCGGTGTAACGGTCGGTACGCTATGGCTGTGATCCCTTGTAACATTGCAAACCGTTATAGCTACATCTGTCCGGACCGCGTCGTGTTCTGGTTGAGCGGTGTAATGGTCGGTACACTCTGGCTGTGATCCCTTGTAACATTACAAACCGTTATAGCTACATCTGTCCGGGCCGCGTCGTGTTCTGGTTGAGCGGTGTAACCATCAGTACGCTCTGGCTGTGATCCCTTGTAACATTACAAACCGTTATAGCTACATCTGTCCGGGCCGCGTCGTGTTCTGGTTGAGCGGTGTAACCATCAGTACGCTCTGGCTGTGATCCCTTGTAACATTACAAACCGTTATAGCTACATCTGTCCGGGCCGCGTCGTGTTCTGGTTGAGCGGTGTAACCATCGGTACGCTCTGGCTGTGATCCCTTGTAACATTACAAACCGTTATAGCTACATCTGTCCGGGCCGCGTCGTGTTCTGGTTGAGCGGTGTAACGGTCGGTACACTCTGACTGTGATCCCTTGTAACATTACAAACCGTTATAGCTACATCTGTCCCGGCCGCGTCGTGTTCTGGTTGAGCAGTGTAACGGTAGGTACGCTCTGGCTGTGATCCCTTGTAACATTACAAACCGTTATAGCTACATCTGTCCGGGCCGCGTCGTGTTCTGGTTGAGCGGTGTAACGGTCGGTACGCTCTGGCTGTGATCCCTTGTAACATTACAAACCGTTATAGCTACATCTGTCCGGCCCGCGTCGTGTTCTGGTTGAGCGGTGTAATGGTCGGCACACTCTGGCTGTGATCCCTTGTAACATTACAAACCGTTATAGCTACATCTGTCCGGGCCGCGTCGTGTTCTGGTTGAGCGGTGTAACGGTCGGTACGCTCTGGCTGTGATCCCTTGTAACATTACAAACCGTTATAGCTACATCTGTCCGGGCCGCGTCGTGTTCTGGTTGAGCGGTGTAACCATCGGTACGCTCTGGCTGTGATCCCTTGTAACATTACAAACCGTTATAGCTACATCTGTCCGGGCCGCGTCGTGTTCTGGTTGAGCGGTGTAATGGTCGGTACACTCTGGCTGTGATCCCTTGTAACATTACAAACCGTTATAGCTACATCTGTCCGGGCCGCGTCGTGTTCTGGTTGAGCGGTGTAACCATCAGTACGCTCTGGCTGTGATCCCTTGTAACATTACAAACCGTTATAGCTACATCTGTCCGGGCCGCGTCGTGTTCTGGTTGAGCGGTGTAACCATCAGTACGCTCTGGCTGTGATCCCTTGTAACATTACAAACCGTTATAGCTACATCTGTCCGGGCCGCGTCGTGTTCTGGTTGAGCGGTGTAACCATCGGTACGCTCTGGCTGTGATCCCTTGTAACATTACAAACCGTTATAGCTACATCTGTCCGGGCCGCGTCGTGTTCTGGTTGAGCGGTGTAACGGTCGGTACACTCTGACTGTGATCCCTTGTAACATTACAAACCGTTATAGCTACATCTGTCCGGGCCGCGTCGTGTTCTGGTTGAGCGGTGTAATGGTCGGTACACTCTGGCTGTGATCCCTTGTAACATTACAAACCGTTATAGCTACATCTGTCCGGTCCGCGTCGTGTTCTGGTTGAGCGGTGTAACGGTCGGTACACTCTGGCTGTGATCCCTTGTAACATTACAAACCGTTATAGCTACATCTGTCCGGGCCGCGTCGTGTTCTGGTTGAGCAGTGTAACGGTAGGTACGCTCTGGCTGTGATCCCTTGTAACATTACAAACCGTTATAGCTACATCTGTCCGGGCCGCGTCGTGTTCTGGTTGAGCGGTGTAACGGTCGGTACGCTCTGGCTGTGATCCCTTGTAACATTACAAACCGTTATAGCTACATCTGTCCGGGCCGCGTCGTGTTCTGGTTGAGCGGTGTAATGGTCGGCACACTCTGGCTGTGATCCCTTGTAACATTACAAACCGTTATAGCTACATCTGTCCGGGCCGCGTCGTGTTCTGGTTGAGCGGTGTAACGGTCGGTACGCTCTGGCTGTGATCCCTTGTAACATTACAAACCGTTATAGCTACATCTGTCCGGGCCGCGTCGTGTTCTGGTTGAGCGGTGTAATGGTCGGTACACTCTGGCTGTGATCCCTTGTAACATTACAAACCGTTATAGCTACATCTGTCCGGGCCGCGTCGTGTTCTGGTTGAGCGGTGTAATGGTCGGTACACTCTGGCTGTGATCCCTTGTAACATTACAAACCGTTATAGCTACATCTGTCCGGGCCGCGTCGTGTTCTGGTTGAGCGGTGTAACGGTCAGTACACTCTGGCTGTGATCCCTTGTAACATTACAAACCGTTATAGCTACATCTGTCCGGGCCGCGTCGTGTTCTGGTTGAGCGGTGTAACGGTCGGTACACTCTGGCTGTAATCCCTTGTAACATTACAAACCGTTATAGCTACATCTGTCCGTGCCGCGTCGTGTTCTGGTTGAGCGGTGTAACGGTCGGTACACTCTGGCTGTAATCCCTTGTAACATTACAAACCGTTATAGCTACATCTGTCCGGGCCGCGTCGTGTTCTGGTTGGCGGTGTAACGGTCGGTACGCTCTGGCTGTGATCCCTTGTAACATTACAAACCGTTATAGCTACATCTGGCCGGGCCGCGTCGTGTTCTGGTTGAGCGGTGTAACGGTCGGTACACTCTGGCTGTGATCCCTTGTAACATTACAAACCGTTATAGCTACATCTGTCCGGCCCGCGTCGTGTTCTGGTTGAGCGGTGTAACGGTCGGTACGCTCTCGCTGTGATCCCTTGTAACATTACAAACCGTTATAGCTACATCTGTCCGGGCCGCGTCGTGTTCTGGTTGAGCGGTGTAATGGTCGGTACACTCTGGCTGTGATCCCTTGTAACATTGCAAACCGTTATAGCTACATCTGTCCGGGCCGCGTCGTGTTCTGGTTGAGCGGTGTAATGGTCGGTACGCTCTGACTGTGATCCCTTGTAACATTACAAACCGTTATAGCTACATCTGTCCGGGCCGCGTCGTGTTCTGGTTCAGCGGTGTAATGGTCGGTACACTCTGGCTGTGATCCCTTGTAACATTGCAAACCGTTATAGCTACATCTGTCCGGGCCGCGTCGTGTTCTGGTTGAGCGGTGTAATGGTCGGTACGCTCTGACTGTGATCCCTTGTAACATTACAAACCGTTATAGCTACATCTGTCCGGGCCGCGTCGTGTTCTGGTTGAGCGGTGAAATGGTCGGTACGCTCTGACTGTGATCCCTTGTAACATTACAAACCGTTATAGCTACATCTGTCCGGGCCGCGTCGTGTTCTGGTTGAGCGGTGTTATGGTCGGTACGCTCTGGCTGTGATCCCTTGTAACATTACAAACCGTTATAGCTACATCTGTCCAAGCCGCGTCGTGTTCTGGTTGAGCGGTGTAATGGTCGGTACGCTCTGGCTGTGATCCCTTGTAACATTACAAACCGTTATAGCTACATCTGTCCGGGCCGCGTCGTGTTCTGGTTGAGCGGTGTAATGGTCGGTACGCTCTGGCTGTGATCCCTTGTAGCATTACAAACCGTTATAGCTACATCTGTCCGAGCCGCGTCGTGTTCTGGTTGAGCGGTGTAATGGTCGGTACGCTCTGGCTGTGATCCCTTGTAACATTACAAACCGTTATAGCTACATCTGTCCGGGCCGCGTCGTGTTCTGGTTGAGCGGTGTAACGGTCGGTACACTCTGACTGTAATCCCTTGTAACATTACAAACCGTTATAGCTACATCTGTCCGGGCCGCGTCGTGTTCTGGTTGAGCGGTGTAATGGTCGGTACGCTCTGGCTGTGATCCCTTGTAACATTACAAACCGTTATAGCTACCATCTGTCCGGGCCGCGTCGTGTTCTGGTTGAGCGGTGTAACGGTCGGTACGCTCTGGCTGTGATCCCTTGTAACATTACAAACCGTTATAGCTACCATCTGTCCGGGCCGCGTCGTGTTCTGGTTGAGCGGTGTAACGGTCGGTACACTCTGGCTGTAATCCCTTGTAACATTACAAACCGTTATAGCTACATCTGTCCGGGCCGCGTCGTGTTCTGGTTGAGCGGTGTAACGGTCGGTACGCTCTGGCTGTGATCCCTTGTAACATTACAAACCGTTATAGCTACATCTGTCCGGGCCGCGTCGTGTTCTGGTTGGGCGGTGTAATGGTCGGTACACTCTGACTGTGATCCCTTGTAACATTACAAACCGTTATAGCTACATCTGTCCGGGCCGCGTCGTGTTCTGGTTGAGCGGTGTAATGGTCGGTACGCTCTGG
Organism: Arenicola marina; assembly: GCA_964019135.1. NCBI lineage: Eukaryota > Metazoa > Annelida > Polychaeta > Arenicolidae > Arenicola > Arenicola marina. Next base: position 41,710,094 of record OZ025258.1, read on the forward strand.
CTGTGATCCCTTGTAACATTACAAACCGTTATAGCTACATCTGTCCAAGCCGCGTCGTGTTCTGGTTGAGCGGTGTAATGGTCGGTACGCTCTGGCTGTGATCCCTTGTAACATTACAAACCGTTATAGCTACATCTGTCCGGGCCGCGTCGTGTTCTGGTTGAGCGGTGTAATGGTCGGTACGCTCTGGCTGTGATCCCTTGTAGCATTACAAACCGTTATAGCTACATCTGTCCGAGCCGCGTCGTGTTCTGGTTGAGCGGTGTAATGGTCGGTACGCTCTGGCTGTGATCCCTTGTAACATTACAAACCGTTATAGCTACATCTGTCCGGGCCGCGTCGTGTTCTGGTTGAGCGGTGTAACGGTCGGTACACTCTGACTGTAATCCCTTGTAACATTACAAACCGTTATAGCTACATCTGTCCGGGCCGCGTCGTGTTCTGGTTGAGCGGTGTAATGGTCGGTACGCTCTGGCTGTGATCCCTTGTAACATTACAAACCGTTATAGCTACCATCTGTCCGGGCCGCGTCGTGTTCTGGTTGAGCGGTGTAACGGTCGGTACGCTCTGGCTGTGATCCCTTGTAACATTACAAACCGTTATAGCTACCATCTGTCCGGGCCGCGTCGTGTTCTGGTTGAGCGGTGTAACGGTCGGTACACTCTGGCTGTAATCCCTTGTAACATTACAAACCGTTATAGCTACATCTGTCCGGGCCGCGTCGTGTTCTGGTTGAGCGGTGTAACGGTCGGTACGCTCTGGCTGTGATCCCTTGTAACATTACAAACCGTTATAGCTACATCTGTCCGGGCCGCGTCGTGTTCTGGTTGGGCGGTGTAATGGTCGGTACACTCTGGCTGTGATCCCTTGTAACATTGCAAACCGTTATAGCTACATCTGTCCGGGCCGCGTCGTGTTCTGGTTGAGCGGTGTAATGGTCGGTACGCTCTGGCTGTGATCCCTTGTAACATTACAAACCGTTATAGCTACATCTGTCCGGGCCGCGTCGTGTTCTGGTTGAGCGGTGTAATGGTCGGTACGCTCTGGCTGTGATCCCTTGTAACATTACAAACCGTTATAGCTACATCTGTCCGGGCCGCGTCGTGTTCTGGTTCAGCGGTGTAACCATCAGTACGCTCTGGCTGTGATCCCTTGTAACATTACAAACCGTTATAGCTACATCTGTCCGGGCCGCGTCGTGTTCTGGTTGAGCGGTGTAATGGTCGGTACGCTCTGGCTGTGATCCCTTGTAACATTACAAACCGTTATAGCTACATCTGTCCGGGCCGCGTCGTGTTCTGGTTGACCGGTGTAATGGTCGGTACGCTCTGGCTGTGATCCCTTGTAACATTACAAACCGTTATAGCTACATCTGTCCGGGCCGCGTCGTGTTCTGGTTGAGCGGTGTAACGGTAGGTACGCTCTGGCTGTGATCCCTTGTAACATTACAAACCGTTATAGCTACATCTGTCCGGGCCGCGTCGTGTTCTGGTTGAGCGGTGTAATGGTCGGTACATTCTGGCTGTGTTCCCTTGTAACATTACAAACCGTTATAGCTACATCTGTCCGGGCCGCGTCGTGTTCTGGTTGAGCGGTGTAATGGTCGGTACGCTCTGACTGTGATCCCTTGTAACATTACAAACCGTTAAAGCTACATCTGTCCGGGCCGCGTCGTGTTCTGGTTGAGCGGTGTAATGGTCGGTACGCTCTGACTGTGATCCCTTGTAACATTACAAACCGTTATAGCTACATCTGTCCGGGCCGCGTCGTGTTCTGGTTGACCGGTGTAATGGTCGGTACGCTCTGGCTGTGATCCCTTGTAACATTACAAACCGTTATAGCTACATCTGTCCGGGCCGCGTCGTGTTCTGGTTGACCGGTGTAATGGTCGGTACGCTCTGACTGTGATCCCTTGTAACATTACAAACCGTTATAGCTACATCTGTCCGGGCCGCGTCGTGTTCTGGTTGACCGGTGTAATGGTCGGTACATTCTGGCTGTGATCCCTTGTAACATTACAAACCGTTATAGCTACATCTGTCCGGGCCGCGTCGTGTTCTGGTTGAGCGGTGTAATGGTCGGTACGCTCTGACTGTGATCCCTTGTAACATTACAAACCGTTATAGCTACATCTGTCCGGGCCGCGTCGTGTTCTGGTTGACCGGTGTAATGGTCGGTACGCTCTGGCTGTGATCCCTTGTAACATTACAAACCGTTATAGCTACATCTGTCCGGGCCGCGTCGTGTTCTGGTTGAGCGGTGTAATGGTCGGTACGCTCTGACTGTGATCCCTTGTAACATTACAAACCGTTATAGCTACATCTGTCCGGGCCGCGTCGTGTTCTGGTTGAGCGGTGTAATGGTCGGTACATTCTGGCTGTGATCCCTTGTAACATTACAAACCGTTATAGCTACATCTGTCCGGGCCGCGTCGTGTTCTGGTTGAGCGGTGTAATGGTCGGTACGCTCTGACTGTGATCCCTTGTAACATTACAAACCGTTATAGCTACATCTGTCCGTGCCGCGTCGTGTTCTGGTTGAGCGGTGTAATGGTCGGTACACTCTGGCTGTGATCCCTTGTAACATTACAAACCGTTATAGCTACCATCTGTCCGGGCCGCGTCGTGTTCTGGTTGAGCGGTGTAACGGTCGGTACGCTCTGGCTGTGATCCCTTGTAACATTACAAACCGTTATAGCTACATCTGTCCGGGCCGCGTCGTGTTTTGGTTAAGCGGTGTAATGGTCGGTACACTCTGGCTGTGATCCCTTGTAACATTACAAACCGTTATAGCTACCATCTGTCCGGGCCGCGTCGTGTTCTGGTTGAGCGGTGTAACGGTCGGTACGCTCTGGCTGTGATCCCTTGTAACATTACAAACCGTTATAGCTACATCTGTCCGGGCCGCGTCGTGTTCTGGTTGAGCGGTGTAATGGTCGGTACGCTCTGGCTGTGATCCCTTGTAACATTACAAACCGTTATAGCTACATCTGTCCGGGCCGCGTCGTGTTCTGGTTGAGCGGTGTAACGGTCATTACACTCTGGCTGTGATCCCTTCTAACATTACAACCGTTATAGCTACATCTGTCCGGGCCGCGTCGTGTTCTGGTTGAGCGGTGTAACCATCGGTACGCTCTGGCTGTGATCCCTTGTAACATTACAAACCGTTATAGCTACATCTGTCCGGGCCGCGTCGTGTTCTGGTTGAGCGGTGTAATGGTCGGTACACTCTGGCTGTGATCCCTTGTAACATTACAAACCGTTATAGCTACATCTGTCCGGGCCGCGTCGTGTTCTGGTTGAGCGGTGTAACGGTCGGTACGCTATGGCTGTGATCCCTTGTAACATTGCAAACCGTTATAGCTACATCTGTCCGGACCGCGTCGTGTTCTGGTTGAGCGGTGTAATGGTCGGTACACTCTGGCTGTGATCCCTTGTAACATTACAAACCGTTATAGCTACATCTGTCCGGGCCGCGTCGTGTTCTGGTTGAGCGGTGTAACCATCAGTACGCTCTGGCTGTGATCCCTTGTAACATTACAAACCGTTATAGCTACATCTGTCCGGGCCGCGTCGTGTTCTGGTTGAGCGGTGTAACCATCAGTACGCTCTGGCTGTGATCCCTTGTAACATTACAAACCGTTATAGCTACATCTGTCCGGGCCGCGTCGTGTTCTGGTTGAGCGGTGTAACCATCGGTACGCTCTGGCTGTGATCCCTTGTAACATTACAAACCGTTATAGCTACATCTGTCCGGGCCGCGTCGTGTTCTGGTTGAGCGGTGTAACGGTCGGTACACTCTGACTGTGATCCCTTGTAACATTACAAACCGTTATAGCTACATCTGTCCGGGCCGCGTCGTGTTCTGGTTGAGCAGTGTAACGGTAGGTACGCTCTGGCTGTGATCCCTTGTAACATTACAAACCGTTATAGCTACATCTGTCCGGGCCGCGTCGTGTTCTGGTTGAGCGGTGTAACGGTCGGTACGCTCTGGCTGTGATCCCTTGTAACATTACAAACCGTTATAGCTACATCTGTCCGGGCCGCGTCGTGTTCTGGTTGAGCGGTGTAATGGTCGGCACACTCTGGCTGTGATCCCTTGTAACATTACAAACCGTTATAGCTACATCTGTCCGGGCCGCGTCGTGTTCTGGTTGAGCGGTGTAACGGTCGGTACGCTCTGGCTGTGATCCCTTGTAACATTACAAACCGTTATAGCTACATCTGTCCGGGCCGCGTCGTGTTCTGGTTGAGCGGTGTAACCATCGGTACGCTCTGGCTGTGATCCCTTGTAACATTACAAACCGTTATAGCTACATCTGTCCGGGCCGCGTCGTGTTCTGGTTGAGCGGTGTAATGGTCGGTACACTCTGGCTGTGATCCCTTGTAACATTACAAACCGTTATAGCTACATCTGTCCGGGCCGCGTCGTGTTCTGGTTGAGCGGTGTAACCATCAGTACGCTCTGGCTGTGATCCCTTGTAACATTACAAACCGTTATAGCTACATCTGTCCGGGCCGCGTCGTGTTCTGGTTGAGCGGTGTAACCATCAGTACGCTCTGGCTGTGATCCCTTGTAACATTACAAACCGTTATAGCTACATCTGTCCGGGCCGCGTCGTGTTCTGGTTGAGCGGTGTAACCATCGGTACGCTCTGGCTGTGATCCCTTGTAACATTACAAACCGTTATAGCTACATCTGTCCGGGCCGCGTCGTGTTCTGGTTGAGCGGTGTAACGGTCGGTACACTCTGACTGTGATCCCTTGTAACATTACAAACCGTTATAGCTACATCTGTCCGGGCCGCGTCGTGTTCTGGTTGAGCGGTGTAATGGTCGGTACACTCTGGCTGTGATCCCTTGTAACATTACAAACCGTTATAGCTACATCTGTCCGGTCCGCGTCGTGTTCTGGTTGAGCGGTGTAATGGTCGGTACACTCTGGCTGTGATCCCTTGTAACATTACAAACCGTTATAGCTACATCTGTCCGGGCCGCGTCGTGTTCTGGTTGAGCAGTGTAACGGTAGGTACGCTCTGGCTGTGATCCCTTGTAACATTACAAACCGTTATAGCTACATCTGTCCGGGCCGCGTCGTGTTCTGGTTGAGCGGTGTAACGGTCGGTACGCTCTGGCTGTGATCCCTTGTAACATTACAAACCGTTATAGCTACATCTGTCCGGGCCGCGTCGTGTTCTGGTTGAGCGGTGTAATGGTCGGCACACTCTGGCTGTGATCCCTTGTAACATTACAAACCGTTATAGCTACATCTGTCCGGGCCGCGTCGTGTTCTGGTTGAGCGGTGTAACGGTCGGTACGCTCTGGCTGTGATCCCTTGTAACATTACAAACCGTTATAGCTACATCTGTCCGGGCCGCGTCGTGTTCTGGTTGAGCGGTGTAATGGTCGGTACACTCTGGCTGTGATCCCTTGTAACATTACAAACCGTTATAGCTACATCTGTCCGGGCCGCGTCGTGTTCTGGTTGAGCAGTGCAACGGTAGGTACGCTCTGGCTGTGATCCCTTGTAACATTACAAACCGTTATAGCTACATCTGTCCGGGCCGCGTCGTGTTCTGGTTGAGCGGTGTAACGGTCGGTACGCTCTGGCTGTGATCCCTTGTAACATTACAAACCGTTATAGCTACATCTGTCCGGGCCGCGTCGTGTTCTGGTTGAGCGGTGTAATGGTCGGCACACTGTGGCTGTGATCCCTTGTAACATTACAAACCGTTATAGCTACATCTGTCCGGGCCGCGTCGTGTTCTGGTTGAGCGGTGTAACGGTCGGTACGCTCTGGCTGTGATCCCTTGTAACATTACAAACCGTTATAGCTACATCTGTCCGGGCCGCGTCGTGTTCTGGTTGAGCGGTGTAACGGTCGGTACGCTCTGGCTGTGATCCCTTGTAACATTACAAACCGTTATAGCTACATCTGTCCGGGCCGCGTCGTGTTCTGGTTGAGCGGTGTAACGGTCGGTACGCTCTGGCTGTGATCCCTTGTAACATTACAAACCGTTATAGCTACATCTGTCCGGGCCGCGTCGTGTTCTGGTTGAGCGGTGTAATGGTCGGTACGCTCTGGCTGTGATCCCTTGTAACATTACAAACCGTTATAGCTACATCTGTCCGGGCCGCGTCGTGTTCTGGTTGAGCGGTGTAACGTTCATTACACTCTGGCTGTGATCCCTTCTAACATTACAAACCGTTATAGCTACATCTGTCCGGGCCGCGTCGTGTTCTGGTTGAGCGGTGTAATGGTCGGTACGCTCTGACTGTGAACCCTTGTAACATTACAAACCGTTATAGCTACATCTGTCCGGGCCGCGTCGTGTTCTGGTTGAGCGGTGTAATGGTCGGTACGCTCTGACTGTGATCCCTTGTAACATTACAAACCGTTATAGCTACATCTGTCCGGGCCGCGTCGTGTTCTGGTTGAGCGGTGTAATGGTCGGTACGCTCTGACTGTGATCCCTTGTAACATTACAAACAGTTATAGCTACATCTGTCCGGGCCGCGTCGTGTTCTGGTTGAGCGGTGTAATGGTCGGTACACTCTGGCTGTGATCCCTTGTAACATTACAAACCGTTATAGCTACCATCTGTCCGGGCCGCGTCGTGTTCTGGTTGAGCGGTGTAACGGTCGGTACGCTCTGGCTGTGATCCCTTGTAACATTACAAACCGTTATAGCTACATCTGTCCGGGCCGCGTCGTGTTTTGGTTGAGCGGTGTAATGGTCGGTACGCTCTGACTGTGATCCCTTGTAACATTACAAACCGTTATAGCTACATCTGTCCGGGCCGCGTCGTGTTCTGGTTGAGCGGTGTAATGGTCGGTACGCTCTGGCTGTGATCCCTTGTAACATTACAAACCGTTATAGCTACATCTGTCCGGGCCGCGTCGTGTTCTGGTTGAGCGGTGTAACGGTCATTACACTCTGGCTGTGATCCCTTCTAACATAACAAACCGTTATAGCTACATCTGTCCGGGCCGCGTCGTGTTCTGGTTGAGCGGTGTAACCATCGGTACGCTCTGGCTGTGATCCCTTGTAACATTACAAACCGTTATAGCTACATCTGTCCGGGCCGCGTCGTGTTCTGGTTGAGCGGTGTAATGGTCGGTACACTCTGGCTGTGATCCCTTGTAACATTACAAACCGTTATAGCTACATCTGTCCGGGCCGCGTCGTGTTCTGGTTGAGCGGTGTAACCATCAGTACGCTCTGGCTGTGATCCCTTGTAACATTACAAACCGTTATAGCTACATCTGTCCGGGCCGCGTCGTGTTCTGGTTGAGCGGTGTAACCATCAGTACGCTCTGGCTGTGATCCCTTGTAACATTACAAACCGTTATAGCTACATCTGTCCGGGCCGCGTCGTGTTCTGGTTGAGCGGTGTAACCATCGGTACGCTCTGGCTGTGATCCCTTGTAACATTACAAACCGTTATAGCTACATCTGTCCGGGCCGCGTCGTGTTCTGGTTGAGCGGTGTAACGGTCGGTACACTCTGACTGTGATCCCTTGTAACATTACAAACCGTTATAGCTACATCTGTCCGGGCCGCGTCGTGTTCTGGTTGAGCGGTGTAATGGTCGGTACACTCTGGCTGTGATCCCTTGTAACATTACAAACCGTTATAGCTACATCTGTCCGGGCCGCGTCGTGTTCTGGTTGAGCAGTGTAACGGTAGGTACGCTCTGGCTGTGATCCCTTGTAACATTACAAACCGTTATAGCTACATCTGTCCGGGCCGCGTCGTGTTCTGGTTGAGCGGTGTAACGGTCGGTACGCTCTGGCTGTGATCCCTTGTAACATTACAAACCGTTATAGCTACATCTGTCCGGGCCGCGTCGTGTTCTGGTTGAGCGGTGTAATGGTCGGCACACTCTGGCTGTGATCCCTTGTAACATTACAAACCGTTATAGCTACATCTGTCCGGGCCGCGTCGTGTTCTGGTTGAGCGGTGTAACGGTCGGTACGCTCTGGCTGTGATCCCTTGTAACATTACAAACCGTTATAGCTACATCTGTCCGGGCCGCGTCGTGTTCTGGTTGAGCGGTGTAACGGTCGGTACGCTCTGGCTGTGATCCCTTGTAACATTACAAACCGTTATAGCTACATCTGTCCGGGCCGCGTCGTGTTCTGGTTGAGCGGTGTAACGGTCGGTACGCTCTGGCTGTGATCCCTTGTAACATTACAAACCGTTATAGCTACATCTGTCCGGGCCGCGTCGTGTTCTGCTTGAGCGGTGTAACGGTCGGTACGCTCTGGCTGTGATCCCTTGTAACATTACAAACCGTTATAGCTACATGTGTCCGGGCCGCGTCGTGTTCTGGTTGAGCGGTGTAATGGTCGGTACGCTCTGGCTGTGATCCCTTGTAACATTACAAACCGTTATAGCTACATCTGTCCGCGCCGCGTCGTGTTCTGGTTGAGCGGTGTAACGGTCATTACACTCTGGCTGTGATCCCTTCTAACATTACAAACCGTTATAGCTACATCTGTCCGGGCCGCGTCGTGTTCTGGTTGAGCGGTGTAACCATCGGTACGCTCTGGCTGTGATCCCTTGTAACATTACAAACCGTTATAGCTACATCTGTCCGGGCCGCGTCGTGTTCTGGTTGAGCGGTGTAATGGTCGGTACACTCTGGCTGTGATCCCTTGTAACATTACAAACCGTTATAGCTACATCTGCCCGGGCCGCGTCGTGTTCTGGTTGAGCGGTGTAACGGTCATTGCACTCTGGCTGTGATCCCTTCTAACATTATAAACCGTTATAGCTACATCTGTCCGGGCCGCGTCGTGTTCTGGTTGAGCGGTGTAACCATCGGTACGCTCTGGCTGTGATCCCTTGTAACATTACAAACCGTTATAGCTACATCTGTCCGGGCCGCGTCGTGTTCTGGTTGAGCGGTGTAATGGTCGGTACACTCTGGCTGTGATCCCTTGTAACATTACAAACCGTTATAGCTACATCTGTCCGGGCCGCGTCGTGTTCTGGTTGAGCGGTGTTATGGTCGGTACGCTCTGGCTGTGATCCCTTGTAACATTACAAACCGTTATAGCTACATCTGTCCAAGCCGCGTCGTGTTCTGGTTGAGCGGTGTAATGGTCGGTACGCTCTGGCTGTGATCCCTTGTAACATTACAAACCGTTATAGCTACATCTGTCCGGGCCGCGTCGTGTTCTGGTTGAGCGGTGTAACGTTCATTACACTCTGGCTGTGATCCCTTCTAACATTACAAACCGTTATAGCTACATCTGTCCGGGCCGCGTCGTGTTCTGGTTGAGCGGTGTAATGGTCGGTACACTCTGGCTGTGATCCCTTGTAACATTACAAACCGTTATAGCTACATCTGTCCGGGCCGCGTCGTGTTCTGGTTGAGCAGTGCAACGGTAGGTACGCTCTGGCTGTGATCCCTTGTAACATTACAAACCGTTATAGCTACATCTGTCCGGGCCGCGTCGTGTTCTGGTTGAGCGGTGTAACGGTCGGTACGCTCTGGCTGTGATCCCTTGTAACATTACAAACCGTTATAGCTACATCTGTCCGGGCCGCGTCGTGTTCTGGTTGAGCGGTGTAATGGTCGGCACACTGTGGCTGTGATCCCTTGTAACATTACAAACCGTTATAGCTACATCTGTCCGGGCCGCGTCGTGTTCTGGTTGAGCGGTGTAACGGTCGGTACGCTCTGGCTGTGATCCCTTGTAACATTACAAACCGTTATAGCTACATCTGTCCGGGCCGCGTCGTGTTCTGGTTGAGCGGTGTAACGGTCGGTACGCTCTGGCTGTGATCCCTTGTAACATTACAAACCGTTATAGCTACATCTGTCCGGGCCGCGTCGTGTTCTGGTTGAGCGGTGTAACGGTCGGTACGCTCTGGCTGTGATCCCTTGTAACATTACAAACCGTTATAGCTACATCTGTCCGGGCCGCGTCGTGTTCTGGTTGAGCGGTGTAATGGTCGGTACGCTCTGGCTGTGATCCCTTGTAACATTACAAACCGTTATAGCTACATCTGTCCGGGCCGCGTCGTGTTCTGGTTGAGCGGTGTAACGTTCATTACACTCTGGCTGTGATCCCTTCTAACATTACAAACCGTTATAGCTACATCTGTCCGGGCCGCGTCGTGTTCTGGTTGAGCGGTGTAATGGTCGGTACGCTCTGACTGTGAACCCTTGTAACATTACAAACCGTTATAGCTACATCTGTCCGGGCCGCGTCGTGTTCTGGTTGAGCGGTGTAATGGTCGGTACGCTCTGACTGTGATCCCTTGTAACATTACAAACCGTTATAGCTACATCTGTCCGGGCCGCGTCGTGTTCTGGTTGAGCGGTGTAATGGTCGGTACGCTCTGACTGTGATCCCTTGTAACATTACAAACAGTTATAGCTACATCTGTCCGGGCCGCGTCGTGTTCTGGTTGAGCGGTGTAATGGTCGGTACACTCTGGCTGTGATCCCTTGTAACATTACAAACCGTTATAGCTACCATCTGTCCGGGCCGCGTCGTGTTCTGGTTGAGCGGTGTAACGGTCGGTACGCTCTGGCTGTGATCCCTTGTAACATTACAAACCGTTATAGCTACATCTGTCCGGGCCGCGTCGTGTTTTGGTTGAGCGGTGTAATGGTCGGTACGCTCTGACTGTGATCCCTTGTAACATTACAAACCGTTATAGCTACATCTGTCCGGGCCGCGTCGTGTTCTGGTTGAGCGGTGTAATGGTCGGTACGCTCTGGCTGTGATCCCTTGTAACATTACAAACCGTTATAGCTACATCTGTCCGGGCCGCGTCGTGTTCTGGTTGAGCGGTGTAACGGTCATTACACTCTGGCTGTGATCCCTTCTAACATAACAAACCGTTATAGCTACATCTGTCCGGGCCGCGTCGTGTTCTGGTTGAGCGGTGTAACCATCGGTACGCTCTGGCTGTGATCCCTTGTAACATTACAAACCGTTATAGCTACATCTGTCCGGGCCGCGTCGTGTTCTGGTTGAGCGGTGTAATGGTCGGTACACTCTGGCTGTGATCCCTTGTAACATTACAAACCGTTATAGCTACATCTGTCCGGGCCGCGTCGTGTTCTGGTTGAGCGGTGTAACCATCAGTACGCTCTGGCTGTGATCCCTTGTAACATTACAAACCGTTATAGCTACATCTGTCCGGGCCGCGTCGTGTTCTGGTTGAGCGGTGTAACCATCAGTACGCTCTGGCTGTGATCCCTTGTAACATTACAAACCGTTATAGCTACATCTGTCCGGGCCGCGTCGTGTTCTGGTTGAGCGGTGTAACCATCGGTACGCTCTGGCTGTGATCCCTTGTAACATTACAAACCGTTATAGCTACATCTGTCCGGGCCGCGTCGTGTTCTGGTTGAGCGGTGTAACGGTCGGTACACTCTGACTGTGATCCCTTGTAACATTACAAACCGTTATAGCTACATCTGTCCGGGCCGCGTCGTGTTCTGGTTGAGCGGTGTAATGGTCGGTACACTCTGGCTGTGATCCCTTGTAACATTACAAACCGTTATAGCTACATCTGTCCGGGCCGCGTCGTGTTCTGGTTGAGCAGTGTAACGGTAGGTACGCTCTGGCTGTGATCCCTTGTAACATTACAAACCGTTATAGCTACATCTGTCCGGGCCGCGTCGTGTTCTGGTTGAGCGGTGTAACGGTCGGTACGCTCTGGCTGTGATCCCTTGTAACATTACAAACCGTTATAGCTACATCTGTCCGGGCCGCGTCGTGTTCTGGTTGAGCGGTGTAATGGTCGGCACACTCTGGCTGTGATCCCTTGTAACATTACAAACCGTTATAGCTACATCTGTCCGGGCCGCGTCGTGTTCTGGTTGAGCGGTGTAACGGTCGGTACGCTCTGGCTGTGATCCCTTGTAACATTACAAACCGTTATAGCTACATCTGTCCGGGCCGCGTCGTGTTCTGGTTGAGCGGTGTAACGGTCGGTACGCTCTGGCTGTGATCCCTTGTAACATTACAAACCGTTATAGCTACATCTGTCCGGGCCGCGTCGTGTTCTGGTTGAGCGGTGTAACGGTCGGTACGCTCTGGCTGTGATCCCTTGTAACATTACAAACCGTTATAGCTACATCTGTCCGGGCCGCGTCGTGTTCTGCTTGAGCGGTGTAACGGTCGGTACGCTCTGGCTGTGATCCCTTGTAACATTACAAACCGTTATAGCTACATGTGTCCGGGCCGCGTCGTGTTCTGGTTGAGCGGTGTAATGGTCGGTACGCTCTGGCTGTGATCCCTTGTAACATTACAAACCGTTATAGCTACATCTGTCCGCGCCGCGTCGTGTTCTGGTTGAGCGGTGTAACGGTCATTACACTCTGGCTGTGATCCCTTCTAACATTACAAACCGTTATAGCTACATCTGTCCGGGCCGCGTCGTGTTCTGGTTGAGCGGTGTAACCATCGGTACGCTCTGGCTGTGATCCCTTGTAACATTACAAACCGTTATAGCTACATCTGTCCGGGCCGCGTCGTGTTCTGGTTGAGCGGTGTAATGGTCGGTACACTCTGGCTGTGATCCCTTGTAACATTACAAACCGTTATAGCTACATCTGCCCGGGCCGCGTCGTGTTCTGGTTGAGCGGTGTAACGGTCATTGCACTCTGGCTGTGATCCCTTCTAACATTATAAACCGTTATAGCTACATCTGTCCGGGCCGCGTCGTGTTCTGGTTGAGCGGTGTAACGGTCGGTACACTCTGGCTGTGATCCCTTGTAACATTACAAACCGTTATAGCTACATCTGTCCGGGCCGCGTCGTGTTCTGGTTGAGCGGTGTTATGGTCGGTACGCTCTGGCTGTGATCCCTTGTAACATTACAAACCGTTATAGCTACATCTGTCCAAGCCGCGTCGTGTTCTGGTTGAGCGGTGTAATGGTCGGTACGCTCTGGCTGTGATCCCTTGTAACATTACAAACCGTTATAGCTACATCTGTCCGGGCCGCGTCGTGTTCTGGTTGAGCGGTGTAACGTTCATTACACTCTGGCTGTGATCCCTTCTAACATTACAAACCGTTATAGCTACATCTGTCCGGGCCGCGTCGTGTTCTGGTTGAGCGGTGTAATGGTCGGTACGCTCTGACTGTGAACCCTTGTAACATTACAAACCGTTATAGCTACATCTGTCCGGGCCGCGTCGTGTTCTGGTTGAGCGGTGTAATGGTCGGTACGCTCTGACTGGGATCCCTTGTAACATTACAAACCGTTATAGCTACATCTGTCCGGGCCGCGTCGTGTTCTGGTTGAGCGGTGTAATGGTCGGTACGCTCTGACTGTGATCCCTTGTAACATTACAAACAGTTATAGCTACATCTGTCCGGGCCGCGTCGTGTTCTGGTTGAGCGGTGTAATGGTCGGTACACTCTGGCTGTGATCCCTTGTAACATTACAAACCGTTATAGCTACCATCTGTCCGGGCCGCGTCGTGTTCTGGTTGAGCGGTGTAACGGTCGGTACGCTCTGGCTGTGATCCCTTGTAACATTACAAACCGTTATAGCTACATCTGTCCGGGCCGCGTCGTGTTTTGGTTGAGCGGTGTAATGGTCGGTACGCTCTGACTGTGATCCCTTGTAACATTACAAACCGTTATAGCTACATCTGTCCGGGCCGCGTCGTGTTCTGGTTGAGCGGTGTAATGGTCGGTACGCTCTGGCTGTGATCCCTTGTAACATTACAAACCGTTATAGCTACATCTGTCCGGGCCGCGTCGTGTTCTGGTTGAGCGGTGTAACGGTCATTACACTCTGGCTGTGATCCCTTCTAACATAACAAACCGTTATAGCTACATCTGTCCGGGCCGCGTCGTGTTCTGGTTGAGCGGTGTAACCATCGGTACGCTCTGGCTGTGATCCCTTGTAACATTACAAACCGTTATAGCTACATCTGTCCGGGCCGCGTCGTGTTCTGGTTGAGCGGTGTAATGGTCGGTACACTCTGGCTGTGATCCCTTGTAACATTACAAACCGTTATAGCTACATCTGTCCGGGCCGCGTCGTGTTCTGGTTGAGCGGTGTAACCATCAGTACGCTCTGGCTGTGATCCCTTGTAACATTACAAACCGTTATAGCTACATCTGTCCGGGCCGCGTCGTGTTCTGGTTGAGCGGTGTAACCATCAGTACGCTCTGGCTGTGATCCCTTGTAACATTACAAACCGTTATAGCTACATCTGTCCGGGCCGCGTCGTGTTCTGGTTGAGCGGTGTAACCATCGGTACGCTCTGGCTGTGATCCCTTGTAACATTACAAACCGTTATAGCTACATCTGTCCGGGCCGCGTCGTGTTCTGGTTGAGCGGTGTAACGGTCGGTACACTCTGACTGTGATCCCTTGTAACATTACAAACCGTTATAGCTACATCTGTCCGGGCCGCGTCGTGTTCTGGTTGAGCGGTGTAATGGTCGGTACACTCTGGCTGTGATCCCTTGTAACATTACAAACCGTTATAGCTACATCTGTCCGGGCCGCGTCGTGTTCTGGTTGAGCAGTGTAACGGTAGGTACGCTCTGGCTGTGATCCCTTGTAACATTACAAACCGTTATAGCTACATCTGTCCGGGCCGCGTCGTGTTCTGGTTGAGCGGTGTAACGGTCGGTACGCTCTGGCTGTGATCCCTTGTAACATTACAAACCGTTATAGCTACATCTGTCCGGGCCGCGTCGTGTTCTGGTTGAGCGGTGTAATGGTCGGCACACTCTGGCTGTGATCCCTTGTAACATTACAAACCGTTATAGCTACATCTGTCCGGGCCGCGTCGTGTTCTGGTTGAGCGGTGTAACGGTCGGTACGCTCTGGCTGTGATCCCTTGTAACATTACAAACCGTTATAGCTACATCTGTCCGGGCCGCGTCGTGTTCTGGTTGAGCGGTGTAACGGTCGGTACGCTCTGGCTGTGATCCCTTGTAACATTACAAACCGTTATAGCTACATCTGTCCGGGCCGCGTCGTGTTCTGGTTGAGCGGTGTAACGGTCGGTACGCTCTGGCTGTGATCCCTTGTAACATTACAAACCGTTATAGCTACATCTGTCCGGGCCGCGTCGTGTTCTGCTTGAGCGGTGTAACGGTCGGTACGCTCTGGCTGTGATCCCTTGTAACATTACAAACCGTTATAGCTACATGTGTCCGGGCCGCGTCGTGTTCTGGTTGAGCGGTGTAATGGTCGGTACGCTCTGGCTGTGATCCCTTGTAACATTACAAACCGTTATAGCTACATCTGTCCGCGCCGCGTCGTGTTCTGGTTGAGCGGTGTAACGGTCATTACACTCTGGCTGTGATCCCTTCTAACATTACAAACCGTTATAGCTACATCTGTCCGGGCCGCGTCGTGTTCTGGTTGAGCGGTGTAACCATCGGTACGCTCTGGCTGTGATCCCTTGTAACATTACAAACCGTTATAGCTACATCTGTCCGGGCCGCGTCGTGTTCTGGTTGAGCGGTGTAATGGTCGGTACACTCTGGCTGTGATCCCTTGTAACATTACAAACCGTTATAGCTACATCTGCCCGGGCCGCGTCGTGTTCTGGTTGAGCGGTGTAACGGTCATTGCACTCTGGCTGTGATCCCTTCTAACATTATAAACCGTTATAGCTACATCTGTCCGGGCCGCGTCGTGTTCTGGTTGAGCGGTGTAACGGTCGGTACACTCTGGCTGTGATCCCTTGTAACATTACAAACCGTTATAGCTACATCTGTCCGGGCCGCGTCGTGTTCTGGTTGAGCGGTGTTATGGTCGGTACGCTCTGGCTGTGATCCCTTGTAACATTACAAACCGTTATAGCTACATCTGTCCAAGCCGCGTCGTGTTCTGGTTGAGCGGTGTAATGGTCGGTACGCTCTGGCTGTGATCCCTTGTAACATTACAAACCGTTATAGCTACATCTGTCCGGGCCGCGTCGTGTTCTGGTTGAGCGGTGTAATGGTCGGTACGCTCTGGCTGTGATCCCTTGTAGCATTACAAACCGTTATAGCTACATCTGTCCGAGCCGCGTCGTGTTCTGGTTGAGCGGTGTAATGGTCGGTACGCTCTGGCTGTGATCCCTTGTAACATTACAAACCGTTATAGCTACATCTGTCCGGGCCGCGTCGTGTTCTGGTTGAGCGGTGTAATGGTCGGTACGCTCTGGCTGTGATCCCTTGTAGCATTACAAACCGTTATAGCTACATCTGTCCGAGCCGCGTCGTGTTCTGGTTGAGCGGTGTAATGGTCGGTACGCTCTGGCTGTGATCCCTTGTAACATTACAAACCGTTATAGCTACATCTGTCCGGGCCGCGTCGTGTTCTGGTTGAGCGGTGTAACGGTCGGTACACTCTGACTGTAATCCCTTGTAACATTACAAACCGTTATAGCTACATCTGTCCGGGCCGCGTCGTGTTCTGGTTGAGCGGTGTAATGGTCGGTACGCTCTGGCTGTGATCCCTTGTAACATTACAAACCGTTATAGCTACCATCTGTCCGGGCCGCGTCGTGTTCTGGTTGAGCGGTGTAACGGTCGGTACGCTCTGGCTGTGATCCCTTGTAACATTACAAACCGTTATAGCTACCATCTGTCCGGGCCGCGTCGTGTTCTGGTTGAGCGGTGTAACGGTCGGTACACTCTGGCTGTAATCCCTTGTAACATTACAAACCGTTATAGCTACATCTGTCCGGGCCGCGTCGTGTTCTGGTTGAGCGGTGTAACGGTCGGTACGCTCTGGCTGTGATCCCTTGTAACATTACAAACCGTTATAGCTACATCTGTCCGGGCCGCGTCGTGTTCTGGTTGGGCGGTGTAATGGTCGGTACACTCTGGCTGTGATCCCTTGTAACATTGCAAACCGTTATAGCTACATCTGTCCGGGCCGCGTCGTGTTCTGGTTGAGCGGTGTAATGGTCGGTACGCTCTGGCTGTGATCCCTTGTAACATTACAAACCGTTATAGCTACATCTGTCCGGGCCGCGTCGTGTTCTGGTTGAGCGGTGTAATGGTCGGTACGCTCTGGCTGTGATCCCTTGTAACATTACAAACCGTTATAGCTACATCTGTCCGGGCCGCGTCGTGTTCTGGTTCAGCGGTGTAACCATCAGTACGCTCTGGCTGTGATCCCTTGTAACATTACAAACCGTTATAGCTACATCTGTCCGGGCCGCGTCGTGTTCTGGTTGAGCGGTGTAATGGTCGGTACGCTCTGGCTGTGATCCCTTGTAACATTACAAACCGTTATAGCTACATCTGTCCGGGCCGCGTCGTGTTCTGGTTGACCGGTGTAATGGTCGGTACGCTCTGGCTGTGATCCCTTGTAACATTACAAACCGTTATAGCTACATCTGTCCGGGCCGCGTCGTGTTCTGGTTGAGCGGTGTAACGGTAGGTACGCTCTGGCTGTGATCCCTTGTAACATTACAAACCGTTATAGCTACATCTGTCCGGGCCGCGTCGTGTTCTGGTTGAGCGGTGTAATGGTCGGTACATTCTGGCTGTGTTCCCTTGTAACATTACAAACCGTTATAGCTACATCTGTCCGGGCCGCGTCGTGTTCTGGTTGAGCGGTGTAATGGTCGGTACGCTCTGACTGTGATCCCTTGTAACATTACAAACCGTTATAGCTACATCTGTCCGGGCCGCGTCGTGTTCTGGTTGAGCGGTGTAATGGTCGGTACGCTCTGACTGTGATCCCTTGTAACATTACAAACCGTTATAGCTACATCTGTCCGGGCCGCGTCGTGTTCTGGTTGACCGGTGTAATGGTCGGTACGCTCTGGCTGTGATCCCTTGTAACATTACAAACCGTTATAGCTACATCTGTCCGGGCCGCGTCGTGTTCTGGTTGACCGGTGTAATGGTCGGTACGCTCTGACTGTGATCCCTTGTAACATTACAAACCGTTATAGCTACATCTGTCCGGGCCGCGTCGTGTTCTGGTTGACCGGTGTAATGGTCGGTACATTCTGGCTGTGATCCCTTGTAACATTACAAACCGTTATAGCTACATCTGTCCGGGCCGCGTCGTGTTCTGGTTGAGCGGTGTAATGGTCGGTACGCTCTGACTGTGATCCCTTGTAACATTACAAACCGTTATAGCTACATCTGTCCGGGCCGCGTCGTGTTCTGGTTGACCGGTGTAATGGTCGGTACGCTCTGGCTGTGATCCCTTGTAACATTACAAACCGTTATAGCTACATCTGTCCGGGCCGCGTCGTGTTCTGGTTGAGCGGTGTAATGGTCGGTACGCTCTGACTGTGATCCCTTGTAACATTACAAACCGTTATAGCTACATCTGTCCGGGCCGCGTCGTGTTCTGGTTGAGCGGTGTAATGGTCGGTACATTCTGGCTGTGATCCCTTGTAACATTACAAACCGTTATAGCTACATCTGTCCGGGCCGCGTCGTGTTCTGGTTGAGCGGTGTAATGGTCGGTACGCTCTGACTGTGATCCCTTGTAACATTACAAACCGTTATAGCTACATCTGTCCGTGCCGCGTCGTGTTCTGGTTGAGCGGTGTAATGGTCGGTACACTCTGGCTGTGATCCCTTGTAACATTACAAACCGTTATAGCTACCATCTGTCCGGGCCGCGTCGTGTTCTGGTTGAGCGGTGTAACGGTCGGTACGCTCTGGCTGTGATCCCTTGTAACATTACAAACCGTTATAGCTACATCTGTCCGGGCCGCGTCGTGTTTTGGTTAAGCGGTGTAATGGTCGGTACACTCTGGCTGTGATCCCTTGTAACATTACAAACCGTTATAGCTACCATCTGTCCGGGCCGCGTCGTGTTCTGGTTGAGCGGTGTAACGGTCGGTACGCTCTGGCTGTGATCCCTTGTAACATTACAAACCGTTATAGCTACATCTGTCCGGGCCGCGTCGTGTTCTGGTTGAGCGGTGTAATGGTCGGTACGCTCTGGCTGTGATCCCTTGTAACATTACAAACCGTTATAGCTACATCTGTCCGGGCCGCGTCGTGTTCTGGTTGAGCGGTGTAACGGTCATTACACTCTGGCTGTGATCCCTTCTAACATTACAAACCGTTATAGCTACATCTGTCCGGGCCGCGTCGTGTTCTGGTTGAGCGGTGTAACCATCGGTACGCTCTGGCTGTGATCCCTTGTAACATTACAAACCGTTATAGCTACATCTGTCCGGGCCGCGTCGTGTTCTGGTTGAGCGGTGTAATGGTCGGTACACTCTGGCTGTGATCCCTTGTAACATTACAAACCGTTATAGCTACATCTGTCCGGGCCGCGTCGTGTTCTGGTTGAGCGGTGTAACGGTCGGTACGCTATGGCTGTGATCCCTTGTAACATTGCAAACCGTTAAAGCTACATCTGTCCGGACCGCGTCGTGTTCTGGTTGAGCGGTGTAATGGTCGGTACACTCTGGCTGTGATCCCTTGTAACATTACAAACCGTTATAGCTACATCTGTCCGGGCCGCGTCGTGTTCTGGTTGAGCGGTGTAACCATCAGTACGCTCTGGCTGTGATCCCTTGTAACATTACAAACCGTTATAGCTACATCTGTCCGGGCCGCGTCGTGTTCTGGTTGAGCGGTGTAACCATCAGTACGCTCTGGCTGTGATCCCTTGTAACATTACAAACCGTTATAGCTACATCTGTCCGGGCCGCGTCGTGTTCTGGTTGAGCGGTGTAACCATCGGTACGCTCTGGCTGTGATCCCTTGTAACATTACAAACCGTTATAGCTACATCTGTCCGGGCCGCGTCGTGTTCTGGTTGAGCGGTGTAACGGTCGGTACACTCTGACTGTGATCCCTTGTAACATTACAAACCGTTATAGCTACATCTGTCCGGGCCGCGTCGTGTTCTGGTTGAGCAGTGTAACGGTAGGTACGCTCTGGCTGTGATCCCTTGTAACATTACAAACCGTTATAGCTACATCTGTCCGGGCCGCGTCGTGTTCTGGTTGAGCGGTGTAACGGTCGGTACGCTCTGGCTGTGATCCCTTGTAACATTACAAACCGTTATAGCTACATCTGTCCGGGCCGCGTCGTGTTCTGGTTGAGCGGTGTAATGGTCGGCACACTCTGGCTGTGATCCCTTGTAACATTACAAACCGTTATAGCTACATCTGTCCGGGCCGCGTCGTGTTCTGGTTGAGCGGTGTAACGGTCGGTACGCTCTGGCTGTGATCCCTTGTAACATTACAAACCGTTATAGCTACATCTGTCCGGGCCGCGTCGTGTTCTGGTTGAGCGGTGTAACCATCGGTACGCTCTGGCTGTGATCCCTTGTAACATTACAAACCGTTATAGCTACATCTGTCCGGGCCGCGTCGTGTTCTGGTTGAGCGGTGTAATGGTCGGTACACTCTGGCTGTGATCCCTTGTAACATTACAAACCGTTATAGCTACATCTGTCCGGGCCGCGTCGTGTTCTGGTTGAGCGGTGTAACCATCAGTACGCTCTGGCTGTGATCCCTTGTAACATTACAAACCGTTATAGCTACATCTGTCCGGGCCGCGTCGTGTTCTGGTTGAGCGGTGTAACCATCAGTACGCTCTGGCTGTGATCCCTTGTAACATTACAAACCGTTATAGCTACATCTGTCCGGGCCGCGTCGTGTTCTGGTTGAGCGGTGTAACCATCGGTACGCTCTGGCTGTGATCCCTTGTAACATTACAAACCGTTATAGCTACATCTGTCCGGGCCGCGTCGTGTTCTGGTTGAGCGGTGTAACGGTCGGTACACTCTGACTGTGATCCCTTGTAACATTACAAACCGTTATAGCTACATCTGTCCGGGCCGCGTCGTGTTCTGGTTGAGCGGTGTAATGGTCGGTACACTCTGGCTGTGATCCCTTGTAACATTACAAACCGTTATAGCTACATCTGTCCGGTCCGCGTCGTGTTCTGGTTGAGCGGTGTAATGGTCGGTACACTCTGGCTGTGATCCCTTGTAACATTACAAACCGTTATAGCTACATCTGTCCGGGCCGCGTCGTGTTCTGGTTGAGCAGTGTAACGGTAGGTACGCTCTGGCTGTGATCCCTTGTAACATTACAAACCGTTATAGCTACATCTGTCCGGGCCGCGTCGTGTTCTGGTTGAGCGGTGTAACGGTCGGTACGCTCTGGCTGTGATCCCTTGTAACATTACAAACCGTTATAGCTACATCTGTCCGGGCCGCGTCGTGTTCTGGTTGAGCGGTGTAATGGTCGGCACACTCTGGCTGTGATCCCTTGTAACATTACAAACCGTTATAGCTACATCTGTCCGGGCCGCGTCGTGTTCTGGTTGAGCGGTGTAACGGTCGGTACGCTCTGGCTGTGATCCCTTGTAACATTACAAACCGTTATAGCTACATCTGTCCGGGCCGCGTCGTGTTCTGGTTGAGCGGTGTAATGGTCGGTACACTCTGGCTGTGATCCCTTGTAACATTACAAACCGTTATAGCTACATCTGTCCGGGCCGCGTCGTGTTCTGGTTGAGCAGTGCAACGGTAGGTACGCTCTGGCTGTGATCCCTTGTAACATTACAAACCGTTATAGCTACATCTGTCCGGGCCGCGTCGTGTTCTGGTTGAGCGGTGTAACGGTCGGTACGCTCTGGCTGTGATCCCTTGTAACATTACAAACCGTTATAGCTACATCTGTCCGGGCCGCGTCGTGTTCTGGTTGAGCGGTGTAATGGTCGGCACACTGTGGCTGTGATCCCTTGTAACATTACAAACCGTTATAGCTACATCTGTCCGGGCCGCGTCGTGTTCTGGTTGAGCGGTGTAACGGTCGGTACGCTCTGGCTGTGATCCCTTGTAACATTACAAACCGTTATAGCTACATCTGTCCGGGCCGCGTCGTGTTCTGGTTGAGCGGTGTAACGGTCGGTACGCTCTGGCTGTGATCCCTTGTAACATTACAAACCGTTATAGCTACATCTGTCCGGGCCGCGTCGTGTTCTGGTTGAGCGGTGTAACGGTCGGTACGCTCTGGCTGTGATCCCTTGTAACATTACAAACCGTTATAGCTACATCTGTCCGGGCCGCGTCGTGTTCTGGTTGAGCGGTGTAATGGTCGGTACGCTCTGGCTGTGATCCCTTGTAACATTACAAACCGTTATAGCTACATCTGTCCGGGCCGCGTCGTGTTCTGGTTGAGCGGTGTAACGTTCATTACACTCTGGCTGTGATCCCTTCTAACATTACAAACCGTTATAGCTACATCTGTCCGGGCCGCGTCGTGTTCTGGTTGAGCGGTGTAATGGTCGGTACGCTCTGACTGTGAACCCTTGTAACATTACAAACCGTTATAGCTACATCTGTCCGGGCCGCGTCGTGTTCTGGTTGAGCGGTGTAATGGTCGGTACGCTCTGACTGTGATCCCTTGTAACATTACAAACCGTTATAGCTACATCTGTCCGGGCCGCGTCGTGTTCTGGTTGAGCGGTGTAATGGTCGGTACGCTCTGACTGTGATCCCTTGTAACATTACAAACAGTTATAGCTACATCTGTCCGGGCCGCGTCGTGTTCTGGTTGAGCGGTGTAATGGTCGGTACACTCTGGCTGTGATCCCTTGTAACATTACAAACCGTTATAGCTACCATCTGTCCGGGCCGCGTCGTGTTCTGGTTGAGCGGTGTAACGGTCGGTACGCTCTGGCTGTGATCCCTTGTAACATTACAAACCGTTATAGCTACATCTGTCCGGGCCGCGTCGTGTTTTGGTTGAGCGGTGTAATGGTCGGTACGCTCTGACTGTGATCCCTTGTAACATTACAAACCGTTATAGCTACATCTGTCCGGGCCGCGTCGTGTTCTGGTTGAGCGGTGTAATGGTCGGTACGCTCTGGCTGTGATCCCTTGTAACATTACAAACCGTTATAGCTACATCTGTCCGGGCCGCGTCGTGTTCTGGTTGAGCGGTGTAACGGTCATTACACTCTGGCTGTGATCCCTTCTAACATAACAAACCGTTATAGCTACATCTGTCCGGGCCGCGTCGTGTTCTGGTTGAGCGGTGTAACCATCGGTACGCTCTGGCTGTGATCCCTTGTAACATTACAAACCGTTATAGCTACATCTGTCCGGGCCGCGTCGTGTTCTGGTTGAGCGGTGTAATGGTCGGTACACTCTGGCTGTGATCCCTTGTAACATTACAAACCGTTATAGCTACATCTGTCCGGGCCGCGTCGTGTTCTGGTTGAGCGGTGTAACCATCAGTACGCTCTGGCTGTGATCCCTTGTAACATTACAAACCGTTATAGCTACATCTGTCCGGGCCGCGTCGTGTTCTGGTTGAGCGGTGTAACCATCAGTACGCTCTGGCTGTGATCCCTTGTAACATTACAAACCGTTATAGCTACATCTGTCCGGGCCGCGTCGTGTTCTGGTTGAGCGGTGTAACCATCGGTACGCTCTGGCTGTGATCCCTTGTAACATTACAAACCGTTATAGCTACATCTGTCCGGGCCGCGTCGTGTTCTGGTTGAGCGGTGTAACGGTCGGTACACTCTGACTGTGATCCCTTGTAACATTACAAACCGTTATAGCTACATCTGTCCGGGCCGCGTCGTGTTCTGGTTGAGCGGTGTAATGGTCGGTACACTCTGGCTGTGATCCCTTGTAACATTACAAACCGTTATAGCTACATCTGTCCGGGCCGCGTCGTGTTCTGGTTGAGCAGTGTAACGGTAGGTACGCTCTGGCTGTGATCCCTTGTAACATTACAAACCGTTATAGCTACATCTGTCCGGGCCGCGTCGTGTTCTGGTTGAGCGGTGTAACGGTCGGTACGCTCTGGCTGTGATCCCTTGTAACATTACAAACCGTTATAGCTACATCTGTCCGGGCCGCGTCGTGTTCTGGTTGAGCGGTGTAATGGTCGGCACACTCTGGCTGTGATCCCTTGTAACATTACAAACCGTTATAGCTACATCTGTCCGGGCCGCGTCGTGTTCTGGTTGAGCGGTGTAACGGTCGGTACGCTCTGGCTGTGATCCCTTGTAACATTACAAACCGTTATAGCTACATCTGTCCGGGCCGCGTCGTGTTCTGGTTGAGCGGTGTAACGGTCGGTACGCTCTGGCTGTGATCCCTTGTAACATTACAAACCGTTATAGCTACATCTGTCCGGGCCGCGTCGTGTTCTGGTTGAGCGGTGTAACGGTCGGTACGCTCTGGCTGTGATCCCTTGTAACATTACAAACCGTTATAGCTACATCTGTCCGGGCCGCGTCGTGTTCTGCTTGAGCGGTGTAACGGTCGGTACGCTCTGGCTGTGATCCCTTGTAACATTACAAACCGTTATAGCTACATGTGTCCGGGCCGCGTCGTGTTCTGGTTGAGCGGTGTAATGGTCGGTACGCTCTGGCTGTGATCCCTTGTAACATTACAAACCGTTATAGCTACATCTGTCCGCGCCGCGTCGTGTTCTGGTTGAGCGGTGTAACGGTCATTACACTCTGGCTGTGATCCCTTCTAACATTACAAACCGTTATAGCTACATCTGTCCGGGCCGCGTCGTGTTCTGGTTGAGCGGTGTAACCATCGGTACGCTCTGGCTGTGATCCCTTGTAACATTACAAACCGTTATAGCTACATCTGTCCGGGCCGCGTCGTGTTCTGGTTGAGCGGTGTAATGGTCGGTACACTCTGGCTGTGATCCCTTGTAACATTACAAACCGTTATAGCTACATCTGCCCGGGCCGCGTCGTGTTCTGGTTGAGCGGTGTAACGGTCATTGCACTCTGGCTGTGATCCCTTCTAACATTATAAACCGTTATAGCTACATCTGTCCGGGCCGCGTCGTGTTCTGGTTGAGCGGTGTAACGGTCGGTACACTCTGGCTGTGATCCCTTGTAACATTACAAACCGTTATAGCTACATCTGTCCGGGCCGCGTCGTGTTCTGGTTGACCGGTGTAATTGTCGGTACACTCTGGCTGTGATCCCTTGTAACATTACAAACCATTATAGCTACATCTGTCCGGGCCGCGTCGTGTTCTGGTTGAGCGGTGTAACTGTCGGTACGCTCTGGCTGTGATCCCTTGTAACATTACAAACCGTTATAGCTACATCTGTCCGGGCCGCGTCGTGTTCTGGTTGAGCGGTGTAACGGTCGGTACGCTCTCGCTGTGATCCCTTGTAACATTACAAACCGTTATAGGTACATCTGTCCGGGCCGCGTCGTGTTCTGGTTGAGCGGTGTAACGGTCGGTACGCTCTGGCTGTGATCCCTTGTAACATTACAAACCGTTATAGCTACATCTGTCCGGGCCGCGTCGTGTTCTGGTTGAGCGGTGTAATGGTCGGTACGCTCTGGCTGTGATCCCTTGTAACATTACAAACCGTTATAGCTACATCTGTCCGGGCCGCGTCGTGTTCTGGTTGAGCGGTGTAACGGTCATTACACTCTGGCTGTGATCCCTTCTAACATAACAAACCGTTATAGCTACATCTGTCCGGGCCGCGTCGTGTTCTGGTTGAGCGGTGTAACCATCGGTACGCTCTGGCTGTGATCCCTTGTAACATTACAAACCGTTATAGCTACATCTGTCCGGGCCGCGTCGTGTTCTGGTTGAGCGGTGTAATGGTCGGTACACTCTGGCTGTGATCCCTTGTAACATTACAAACCGTTATAGCTACATCTGTCCGGGCCGCGTCGTGTTCTGGTTGAGCGGTGTAACGGTCGGTACGCTATGGCTGTGATCCCTTGTAACATTGCAAACCGTTATAGCTACATCTGTCCGGACCGCGTCGTGTTCTGGTTGAGCGGTGTAATGGTCGGTACACTCTGGCTGTGATCCCTTGTAACATTACAAACCGTTATAGCTACATCTGTCCGGGCCGCGTCGTGTTCTGGTTGAGCGGTGTAACCATCAGTACGCTCTGGCTGTGATCCCTTGTAACATTACAAACCGTTATAGCTACATCTGTCCGGGCCGCGTCGTGTTCTGGTTGAGCGGTGTAACCATCAGTACGCTCTGGCTGTGATCCCTTGTAACATTACAAACCGTTATAGCTACATCTGTCCGGGCCGCGTCGTGTTCTGGTTGAGCGGTGTAACCATCGGTACGCTCTGGCTGTGATCCCTTGTAACATTACAAACCGTTATAGCTACATCTGTCCGGGCCGCGTCGTGTTCTGGTTGAGCGGTGTAACGGTCGGTACACTCTGACTGTGATCCCTTGTAACATTACAAACCGTTATAGCTACATCTGTCCGGGCCGCGTCGTGTTCTGGTTGAGCAGTGTAACGGTAGGTACGCTCTGGCTGTGATCCCTTGTAACATTACAAACCGTTATAGCTACATCTGTCCGGGCCGCGTCGTGTTCTGGTTGAGCGGTGTAACGGTCGGTACGCTCTGGCTGTGATCCCTTGTAACATTACAAACCGTTATAGCTACATCTGTCCGGGCCGCGTCGTGTTCTGGTTGAGCGGTGTAATGGTCGGCACACTCTGGCTGTGATCCCTTGTAACATTACAAACCGTTATAGCTACATCTGTCCGGGCCGCGTCGTGTTCTGGTTGAGCGGTGTAACGGTCGGTACGCTCTGGCTGTGATCCCTTGTAACATTACAAACCGTTATAGCTACATCTGTCCGGGCCGCGTCGTGTTCTGGTTGAGCGGTGTAACCATCGGTACGCTCTGGCTGTGATCCCTTGTAACATTACAAACCGTTATAGCTACATCTGTCCGGGCCGCGTCGTGTTCTGGTTGAGCGGTGTAATGGTCGGTACACTCTGGCTGTGATCCCTTGTAACATTACAAACCGTTATAGCTACATCTGTCCGGGCCGCGTCGTGTTCTGGTTGAGCGGTGTAACCATCAGTACGCTCTGGCTGTGATCCCTTGTAACATTACAAACCGTTATAGCTACATCTGTCCGGGCCGCGTCGTGTTCTGGTTGAGCGGTGTAACCATCAGTACGCTCTGGCTGTGATCCCTTGTAACATTACAAACCGTTATAGCTACATCTGTCCGGGCCGCGTCGTGTTCTGGTTGAGCGGTGTAACCATCGGTACGCTCTGGCTGTGATCCCTTGTAACATTACAAACCGTTATAGCTACATCTGTCCGGGCCGCGTCGTGTTCTGGTTGAGCGGTGTAACGGTCGGTACACTCTGACTGTGATCCCTTGTAACATTACAAACCGTTATAGCTACATCTGTCCGGGCCGCGTCGTGTTCTGGTTGAGCGGTGTAATGGTCGGTACACTCTGGCTGTGATCCCTTGTAACATTACAAACCGTTATAGCTACATCTGTCCGGTCCGCGTCGTGTTCTGGTTGAGCGGTGTAATGGTCGGTACACTCTGGCTGTGATCCCTTGTAACATTACAAACCGTTATAGCTACATCTGTCCGGGCCGCGTCGTGTTCTGGTTGAGCAGTGTAACGGTAGGTACGCTCTGGCTGTGATCCCTTGTAACATTACAAACCGTTATAGCTACATCTGTCCGGGCCGCGTCGTGTTCTGGTTGAGCGGTGTAACGGTCGGTACGCTCTGGCTGTGATCCCTTGTAACATTACAAACCGTTATAGCTACATCTGTCCGGGCCGCGTCGTGTTCTGGTTGAGCGGTGTAATGGTCGGCACACTCTGGCTGTGATCCCTTGTAACATTACAAACCGTTATAGCTACATCTGTCCGGGCCGCGTCGTGTTCTGGTTGAGCGGTGTAACGGTCGGTACGCTCTGGCTGTGATCCCTTGTAACATTACAAACCGTTATAGCTACATCTGTCCGGGCCGCGTCGTGTTCTGGTTGAGCGGTGTAATGGTCGGTACACTCTGGCTGTGATCCCTTGTAACATTACAAACCGTTATAGCTACATCTGTCCGGGCCGCGTCGTGTTCTGGTTGAGCAGTGCAACGGTAGGTACGCTCTGGCTGTGATCCCTTGTAACATTACAAACCGTTATAGCTACATCTGTCCGGGCCGCGTCGTGTTCTGGTTGAGCGGTGTAACGGTCGGTACGCTCTGGCTGTGATCCCTTGTAACATTACAAACCGTTATAGCTACATCTGTCCGGGCCGCGTCGTGTTCTGGTTGAGCGGTGTAATGGTCGGCACACTGTGGCTGTGATCCCTTGTAACATTACAAACCGTTATAGCTACATCTGTCCGGGCCGCGTCGTGTTCTGGTTGAGCGGTGTAACGGTCGGTACGCTCTGGCTGTGATCCCTTGTAACATTACAAACCGTTATAGCTACATCTGTCCGGGCCGCGTCGTGTTCTGGTTGAGCGGTGTAACGGTCGGTACGCTCTGGCTGTGATCCCTTGTAACATTACAAACCGTTATAGCTACATCTGTCCGGGCCGCGTCGTGTTCTGGTTGAGCGGTGTAACGGTCGGTACGCTCTGGCTGTGATCCCTTGTAACATTACAAACCGTTATAGCTACATCTGTCCGGGCCGCGTCGTGTTCTGGTTGAGCGGTGTAATGGTCGGTACGCTCTGGCTGTGATCCCTTGTAACATTACAAACCGTTATAGCTACATCTGTCCGGGCCGCGTCGTGTTCTGGTTGAGCGGTGTAACGTTCATTACACTCTGGCTGTGATCCCTTCTAACATTACAAACCGTTATAGCTACATCTGTCCGGGCCGCGTCGTGTTCTGGTTGAGCGGTGTAATGGTCGGTACGCTCTGACTGTGAACCCTTGTAACATTACAAACCGTTATAGCTACATCTGTCCGGGCCGCGTCGTGTTCTGGTTGAGCGGTGTAATGGTCGGTACGCTCTGACTGTGATCCCTTGTAACATTACAAACCGTTATAGCTACATCTGTCCGGGCCGCGTCGTGTTCTGGTTGAGCGGTGTAATGGTCGGTACGCTCTGACTGTGATCCCTTGTAACATTACAAACAGTTATAGCTACATCTGTCCGGGCCGCGTCGTGTTCTGGTTGAGCGGTGTAATGGTCGGTACACTCTGGCTGTGATCCCTTGTAACATTACAAACCGTTATAGCTACCATCTGTCCGGGCCGCGTCGTGTTCTGGTTGAGCGGTGTAACGGTCGGTACGCTCTGGCTGTGATCCCTTGTAACATTACAAACCGTTATAGCTACATCTGTCCGGGCCGCGTCGTGTTTTGGTTGAGCGGTGTAATGGTCGGTACGCTCTGACTGTGATCCCTTGTAACATTACAAACCGTTATAGCTACATCTGTCCGGGCCGCGTCGTGTTCTGGTTGAGCGGTGTAATGGTCGGTACGCTCTGGCTGTGATCCCTTGTAACATTACAAACCGTTATAGCTACATCTGTCCGGGCCGCGTCGTGTTCTGGTTGAGCGGTGTAACGGTCATTACACTCTGGCTGTGATCCCTTCTAACATAACAAACCGTTATAGCTACATCTGTCCGGGCCGCGTCGTGTTCTGGTTGAGCGGTGTAACCATCGGTACGCTCTGGCTGTGATCCCTTGTAACATTACAAACCGTTATAGCTACATCTGTCCGGGCCGCGTCGTGTTCTGGTTGAGCGGTGTAATGGTCGGTACACTCTGGCTGTGATCCCTTGTAACATTACAAACCGTTATAGCTACATCTGTCCGGGCCGCGTCGTGTTCTGGTTGAGCGGTGTAACCATCAGTACGCTCTGGCTGTGATCCCTTGTAACATTACAAACCGTTATAGCTACATCTGTCCGGGCCGCGTCGTGTTCTGGTTGAGCGGTGTAACCATCAGTACGCTCTGGCTGTGATCCCTTGTAACATTACAAACCGTTATAGCTACATCTGTCCGGGCCGCGTCGTGTTCTGGTTGAGCGGTGTAACCATCGGTACGCTCTGGCTGTGATCCCTTGTAACATTACAAACCGTTATAGCTACATCTGTCCGGGCCGCGTCGTGTTCTGGTTGAGCGGTGTAACGGTCGGTACACTCTGACTGTGATCCCTTGTAACATTACAAACCGTTATAGCTACATCTGTCCGGGCCGCGTCGTGTTCTGGTTGAGCGGTGTAATGGTCGGTACACTCTGGCTGTGATCCCTTGTAACATTACAAACCGTTATAGCTACATCTGTCCGGGCCGCGTCGTGTTCTGGTTGAGCAGTGTAACGGTAGGTACGCTCTGGCTGTGATCCCTTGTAACATTACAAACCGTTATAGCTACATCTGTCCGGGCCGCGTCGTGTTCTGGTTGAGCGGTGTAACGGTCGGTACGCTCTGGCTGTGATCCCTTGTAACATTACAAACCGTTATAGCTACATCTGTCCGGGCCGCGTCGTGTTCTGGTTGAGCGGTGTAATGGTCGGCACACTCTGGCTGTGATCCCTTGTAACATTACAAACCGTTATAGCTACATCTGTCCGGGCCGCGTCGTGTTCTGGTTGAGCGGTGTAACGGTCGGTACGCTCTGGCTGTGATCCCTTGTAACATTACAAACCGTTATAGCTACATCTGTCCGGGCCGCGTCCTGTTCTGGTTGAGCGGTGTAACGGTCGGTACGCTCTGGCTGTGATCCCTTGTAACATTACAAACCGTTATAGCTACATCTGTCCGGGCCGCGTCGTGTTCTGGTTGAGCGGTGTAACGGTCGGTACGCTCTGGCTGTGATCCCTTGTAACATTACAAACCGTTATAGCTACATCTGTCCGGGCCGCGTCGTGTTCTGCTTGAGCGGTGTAACGGTCGGTACGCTCTGGCTGTGATCCCTTGTAACATTACAAACCGTTATAGCTACATGTGTCCGGGCCGCGTCGTGTTCTGGTTGAGCGGTGTAATGGTCGGTACGCTCTGGCTGTGATCCCTTGTAACATTACAAACCGTTATAGCTACATCTGTCCGCGCCGCGTCGTGTTCTGGTTGAGCGGTGTAACGGTCATTACACTCTGGCTGTGATCCCTTCTAACATTACAAACCGTTATAGCTACATCTGTCCGGGCCGCGTCGTGTTCTGGTTGAGCGGTGTAACCATCGGTACGCTCTGGCTGTGATCCCTTGTAACATTACAAACCGTTATAGCTACATCTGTCCGGGCCGCGTCGTGTTCTGGTTGAGCGGTGTAATGGTCGGTACACTCTGGCTGTGATCCCTTGTAACATTACAAACCGTTATAGCTACATCTGCCCGGGCCGCGTCGTGTTCTGGTTGAGCGGTGTAACGGTCATTGCACTCTGGCTGTGATCCCTTCTAACATTATAAACCGTTATAGCTACATCTGTCCGGGCCGCGTCGTGTTCTGGTTGAGCGGTGTAACGGTCGGTACACTCTGGCTGTGATCCCTTGTAACATTACAAACCGTTATAGCTACATCTGTCCGGGCCGCGTCGTGTTCTGGTTGACCGGTGTAATTGTCGGTACACTCTGGCTGTGATCCCTTGTAACATTACAAACCATTATAGCTACATCTGTCCGGGCCGCGTCGTGTTCTGGTTGAGCGGTGTAACTGTCGGTACGCTCTGGCTGTGATCCCTTGTAACATTACAAACCGTTATAGCTACATCTGTCCGGGCCGCGTCGTGTTCTGGTTGAGCGGTGTAACGGTCGGTACGCTCTCGCTGTGATCCCTTGTAACATTACAAACCGTTATAGGTACATCTGTCCGGGCCGCGTCGTGTTCTGGTTGAGCGGTGTAACGGTCGGTACGCTCTGGCTGTGATCCCTTGTAACATTACAAACCGTTATAGCTACATCTGTCCGGGCCGCGTCGTGTTCTGGTTGAGCGGTGTAACTGTCGGTACGCTCTGGCTGTGATCCCTTCTAACATTACAAACCGTTATAGCTACATCTGTCCGGGCCGCGTCGTGTTCTGGTTGAGCGGTGTAACGGTCGGTACGCTCTGGCTGTGATCCCTTGTAACATTACAAACCGTTATAGCTACATCTGTCCGGGCCGCGTCGTGTTCTGGTTGAGCGGTTTAACGGTCGGTACGCTCTGGCTGTGATCCCTTGTAACATTACAAACCGTTATAGCTACATCTGTCCGGGCCGCGTCGTGTTCTGGTTGAGCGGTGTAACGGTCGGTACGCTCTGGCTGTGATCCCTTGTAACATTACAAACCGTTATAGCTACATCTGTCCGGGCCGCGTCGTGTTCTGGTTGAGCGGTGTAATGGTCGGTACGCTCTGGCTGTGATCCCTTGTAACATTACAAACCGTTATAGCTACATCTGTCCGGGCCGCGTCGTGTTCTGGTTGAGCGGTGTAATGGTCGGTACGCTCTGGCTGTGATCCCTTGTAACATTACAAACCGTTATAGCTACATCTGTCCGGGCCGCGTCGTGTTCTGGTTGAGCGGTGTAACGGTCATTACACTCTGGCGGTAATCCCTTGTAACATTACAAACCGTTATAGCTACATCTGTCCGGGCCGCGTCGTGTTCTGGTTGAGCGGTGTAATGGTCGGTACACTCTGGCTGTGATCCCTTGTAACAATACAAACCGTTATAGCTACATCTGTCCGGGCCGCGTCGTGTTCTGGTTGAGCGGTGTAACGGTCATTGCACTCTGGCTGTGATCCCTTCTAACATTATAAACCGTTATAGCTACATCTGTCCGGGCCGCGTCGTGTTCTGGTTGAGCGGTGTAACGGTCGGTACACTCTGGCTGTGATCCCTTGTAACATTACAAACCGTTATAGCTACATCTGTCCGGGCCGCGTCGTGTTCTGGTTGACCGGTGTAATGGTCGGTACACTCTGGCTGTGATCCCTTGTAACATTACAAACCGTTATAGCTACATCTGTCCGGGCCGCGTCGTGTTCTGGTCGAGCGGTGTAATGGTCGGTACGCTCTGACTGTGATCCCTTGTAACATTACAAACCGTTATAGCTACCATCTGTCCGGGCCGCGTCGTGTTCTGGTTGAGCGGTGTAATGGTCGGTACACTCTGGCTGTGATCCCTTGTAACATTACAAACCGTTATAGCTACATCTGTCCGGGCCGCGTCGTGTTCTGGTTGAGCGGTGTAACGGTCGGTACGCTCTGGCTGTGATCCCTTGTAACATTACAAACCGTTATAGCTACATTTGACCGGGCCGCGTCGTGTCCTGGTTGAGCGGTGTAACGGTCGGTACGCTCTGGCTGTGATCCCTTGTAACATTACAAACCGTTATAGCTACATCTGTCCGGGCCGCGTCGTGTTCTGGTTGAGCGGTGTAACGGTCGGTACGCTCTGGCTGTGATCCCTTGTAACATTACAAACCGTTATAGGTACATCTGTCCGGGCCGCGTCGTGTTCTGGTTGAGCGGTGTAACGGTCGGTACGCTCTAGCTGTGATCCCTTGTAACATTACAAACCGTTATAGCTACATCTGTCCGGGCCGCGTCGTGTTCTGGTTGAGCGGTGTAACGGTCGGTACGCTCTGGCTATGATCCCTTGTAACATTACAAACCGTTATAGCTACATCTGTCCGGGCCGCGTCGTGTTCTGGTTGAGCGGTGTAACGTTCGGTACGCTCTGGCTGTGATCCCTTGTAACATTACAAATCGTTATAGCTACATCTGTCCGGGCCGCGTCGTGTTCTGGTTGAGCGGTGTAACGGTCGGTACGCTCTGGCTGTGATCCCTTGTAACATTACAAACCGTTATAGCTACATCTGTCCGAGCCGCGTCGTGTTCTGGTTGAGCGGTGTAACGGTCGGTACGCTCTGGCTGTGATCCCTTGTAACATTACAAACCGTCATAGCTACATCTGTCCGCGCCGCGTCGCGTTCTGGTTGAGCGGTGTAACGGTCGGTACGCTCTCGCTGTGATCCCTTGTAACATTACAAACCGTTATAGGTACATCTGTCCGGGCCGCGTCGTGTTCTGGTTGAGCGGTGTAACGGTCGGTACGCTCTGGCTGTGATCCCTTGTAACATTACAAACCGTTATAGCTACATCTGTCCGGGCCGCGTCGTGTTCTGGTTGAGCGGTGTAACTGTCGGTACGCTCTGGCTGTGATCCCTTGTAACATTACAAACCGTTATAGCTACATCTGTCCGGGCCGCGTCGTGTTCTGGTTGAGCGGTGTAACGGTCGGTACGCTCTGGCTGTGATCCCTTGTAACATTACAAACCGTTATAGCTACATCTGTCCGGGCCGCGTCGTGTTCTGGTTGAGCGGTTTAACGGTCGGTACGCTCTGGCTGTGATCCCTTGTAACATTACAAACCGTTATAGCTACATCTGTCCGGGCCGCGTCGTGTTCTGGTTGAGCGGTGTAACGGTCGGTACGCTCTGGCTGTGATCCCTTGTAACATTACAAACCGTTATAGCTACATCTGTCCGGGCCGCGTCGTGTTCTGGTTGAGCGGTGTAATGGTCGGTACGCTCTGGCTGTGATCCCTTGTAACATTACAAACCGTTATAGCTACATCTGTCCGGGCCGCGTCGTGTTCTGGTTGAGCGGTGTAATGGTCGGTACGCTCTGGCTGTGATCCCTTGTAACATTACAAACCGTTATAGCTACATCTGTCCGGGCCGCGTCGTGTTCTGGTTGAGCGGTGTAACGGTCATTACACTCTGGCGGTAATCCCTTCTAACATTACAAACCGTTATAGCTACATCTGTCCGGGCCGCGTCGTGTTCTGGTTGAGCGGTGTAACCATCGGTACGCTCTGGCTGTGATCCCTTGTAACATTACAAACCGTTATAGCTACATCTGTCCGGGCCGCGTCGTGTTCTGGTTGAGCGGTGTAATGGTCGGTACACTCTGGCTGTGATCCCTTGTAACAATACAAACCGTTATAGCTACATCTGTCCGGGCCGCGTCGTGTTCTGGTTGAGCGGTGTAACGGTCATTGCACTCTGGCTGTGATCCCTTCTAACATTATAAACCGTTATAGCTACATCTGTCCGGGCCGCGTCGTGTTCTGGTTGAGCGGTGTAACGGTCGGTACACTCTGGCTGTGATCCCTTGTAACATTACAAACCGTTATAGCTACATCTGTCCGGGCCGCGTCGTGTTCTGGTTGACCGGTGTAATGGTCGGTACACTCTGGCTGTGATCCCTTGTAACATTACAAACCGTTATAGCTACATCTGTCCGGGCCGCGTCGTGTTCTGGTCGAGCGGTGTAATGGTCGGTACGCTCTGACTGTGATCCCTTGTAACATTACAAACCGTTATAGCTACCATCTGTCCGGGCCGCGTCGTGTTCTGGTTGAGCGGTGTAATGGTCGGTACACTCTGGCTGTGATCCCTTGTAACATTACAAACCGTTATAGCTACATCTGTCCGGGCCGCGTCGTGTTCTGGTTGAGCGGTGTAACGGTCGGTACGCTCTGGCTGTGATCCCTTGTAACATTACAAACCGTTATAGCTACATTTGACCGGGCCGCGTCGTGTCCTGGTTGAGCGGTGTAACGGTCGGTACGCTCTGGCTGTGATCCCTTGTAACATTACAAACCGTTACAGCTACATCTGTCCGGGCCGCGTCGTGTTCTGGTTGAGCGGTGTAACGGTCGGTACGCTCTGGCTGTGATCCCTTGTAACATTACAAACCGTTATAGGTACATCTGTCCGGGCCGCGTCGTGTTCTGGTTGAGCGGTGTAACGGTCGGTACGCTCTAGCTGTGATCCCTTGTAACATTACAAACCGTTATAGCTACATCTGTCCGGGCCGCGTCGTGTTCTGGTTGAGCGGTGTAACGGTCGGTACGCTCTGGCTATGATCCCTTGTAACATTACAAACCGTTATAGCTACATCTGTCCGGGCCGCGTCGTGTTCTGGTTGAGCGGTGTAACGTTCGGTACGCTCTGGCTGTGATCCCTTGTAACATTACAAATCGTTATAGCTACATCTGTCCGGGCCGCGTCGTGTTCTGGTTGAGCGGTGTAACGGTCGGTACGCTCTGGCTGTGATCCCTTGTAACATTACAAACCGTTATAGCTACATCTGTCCGAGCCGCGTCGTGTTCTGGTTGAGCGGTGTAACGGTCGGTACGCTCTGGCTGTGATCCCTTGTAACATTACAAACCGTCATAGCTACATCTGTCCGCGCCGCGTCGCGTTCTGGTTGAGCGGTGTAACGGTCGGTACGCTCTGGCTGTGATTCCTTGTAACATTACAAACCGTTATAGCTACATCTGTCCGGGCCGCGTCGTGTTCTGGTTGAGCGGTGTAACTGTCGGTACGCTCTGGCTGTGATCCCTTGTAACATTACAAACCGTTATAGCTACATCTGTCCGGGCCGCGTCGTGTTCTGGTTGAGCGGTGTAATGGTCGGTACGCTCTGGCTGTGATCCCTTGTAACATTACAAACCGTTATAGCTACATCTGCCCAGGCCGCGTCGTGTTCTGGTTGAGCGGTGTAATGGTCGGTACGCTCTGGCTGTGATCCCTTGTAACATTACAAACCGTTATAGCTACATCTGTCCGGGCCGCGTCGTGTTCTGGTTGAGCGGTGTAATGGTCGGTACGCTCTGGCTGTGATCCCTTGTAACATGGCAAACCGTTATAGCTACAGTCTGTCCGGGCCGCGTCGTGTTCTGGTTGAGCGGTGTAATGGTCGGTACGCTCTGGCTGTGATCCCTTGTAACATTACAAACCGTTATAGCTACAGTCTGTCCGGGCCGCGTCGTGTTCTGGTTGAGCGGTGTAATGGTCGGTACGCTCTGGCTGTGATCCCTTGTAACATTACAAACCGTTATAGCTACATCTGTCCGGGCCGCGTCGTGTTCTGGTTGAGCGGTGTAACGGTCGGTACGCTCTGGCTGTGATCCCTTGTATCATTACAAACCGTTATAGCTACAACTGTCCGGGCCGCGTCGTGTTCTGGTTGAGCGGTGTAATGGTCGGTACGCTCTGGCTGTGATCCCTTGTAACATTACAAACCGTTATAGCTACATCTGTCCGAGCCGCGTCGTGTTCTGGTTGAGCGGTGTAACGGTCGGTACGCTCTGGCTGTGGTCCCTTGTAACATTACAAACCGTTATAGCTACATCTGTCCGGGCCGCGTCGTGTTCTGGTTGAGCGGTGTAACGGTCGGTACGCTCTGGCTGTGATCCCTTGTAACATTATAAACCGTTATAGCTACATCTGTCCGGGCCGCGTCGTGTTCTGGTTGAGCGGTGTAACGGTCGGTACGCTCTGGCTGTGATCCCTTGTAACATTACAAACCGTTATAGCTACATCTGTCCGGGCCGCGTCGTGTTCTGGTTGAGCGGTGTAACGGTCGGTACGCTCTGGCTGTGATCCCTTGTAACATTACAAACCGTTATAGCTACATCTGTCCGTGCCGCGTCGTGTTCTGGTTGAGCGGTGTAACGGTCGGTACGCTCTGGCTGTGATCCCTTGTAACATTACAAACCGTTATAGCTACATCTGTCCGTCCCGCGTCGTGTTCTGGTTGAGTGGTGTAACGGTCGGTACGCTCTGGCTGTGATCCCTTGTAACATTACAAACCGTTATAGCTACATCTGTCCGGGCCGCGTCGTGTTCTGGTTGAGCGGTGTAATGGTCGGTACACTCTGGCTGTGATCCCTTGTAACATTACAAACCGTTATAGCTACATCTGTCCGTGCCGCGTCGTGTTCTGGTTGAGCGGTGTAATGGTCGGTACACTCTGGCTGTGATCCCTTGTAACATTACAAACCGTTATAGCTACATCTGTCCGTGCCGCGTCGTGTTCTGGTTGAGCGGTGTAATGGTCGGTACACTCTGGCTGTGATCCCTTGTAACATTACAAACCGTTATAGCTACATCTGTCCGGGCCGCGTCGTGTTCTGGTTGAGCGGTGTAATGGTCGGTACACTCTGGCTGTGATCCCTTGTAACATTACAAACCGTTATAGCTACATCTGTCCGTGCCGCGTCGTGTTCTGGTTGAGCGGTGTAATGGTCGGTACACTCTGGCTGTGATCCCTTGTAACATTACAAACCGTTATAGCTACATCTGTCCGGGCCGCGTCGTGTTCTGCTTGAGCGGTGTAACGGTCGGTACGCTCTGGCTGTGATCCCTTGTAACATTACAAACCGTTATAGCTACATCTGTCCGGGCCGCGTCGTGTTCTGGTTGAGCGGTGTAACGGTCGGTACGCTCTGGCTGTGATCCCTTGTAACATTACAAACCGTTATAGCTACATCTGTCCGTGCCGCGTCGTGTTCTGGTTGAGCGGTGTAATGGTCGGTACGCTCTGGCTGTGATCCCTTGTAACATTACAAACCGTTATAGCTACATCTGTCCGGGCCTCGTCGTGTTCTGGTTGAGCGGTGTAATGGTCGGTACGCTCTGGCTGTGATCCCTTGTAACATTACAAACCGTTATAGCTACATCTGTCCGGGCCTCGTCGTGTTCTGGTTGAGCGGTGTAATGGTCGGTGCGCTCTGGCTGTGATCGCTTGTAACATTACAAACCGTTATAGCTACATCTGTCCGGGCCGCGTCGTGTTCTGGTTGAGCGGTGTAACGGTCGGTACACTCTGGCTGTGATCCCTTGTAACATTACAAACCGTTATAGCTACATCTGTCCGGGCCGCGTCGTGTTCTGGTTGAGCGGTGTAACGGTCGGTACGCTCTGGCTGTGATCACTTGTAACATTACAAACCGTTATAGCTACATCTGTCCGGGCCGCGTCGTGTTCTGGTTGAGCGGTGTAACGGTCGGTACGCTCTGGCTGTGATCCCTTGTAACATTACAAACCGTTATAGCTACAACTGTCCGGGCCGCGTCGTGTTCTGGTTGAGCGGTGTAATGGTCGGTACGCTCTGGCTGTGATCCCTTGTAACATTACAAACCGTTATAGCTACATCTGTCCGAGCCGCGTCGTGTTCTGGTTGAGCGGTGTAGCGGTCGGTACGCTCTGGCTGTGGTCCCTTGTAACATTACAAACCGTTATAGCTACATCTGTCCGGGCCGCGTCGTGTTCTGGTTGAGCGGTGTAACGGTCGGTACGCTGTGGCTGTGATCCCTTGTAACATTATAAACCGTTATAGCTACATCTGTCCGGGCCGCGTCGTGTTCTGGTTGAGCGGTGTAACGGTCGGTACGCTCTGGCTGTGATACCTTGTAACATTACAAACCGTTATAGCTACATCTGTCCGGGCCGCGTCGTGTTCTGGTTGAGCGGTGTAACGGTCGGTACGCTCTGGCTGTGATCCCTTGTAACATTACAAACCGTTATAGCTACATCTGTCCGGGCCGCGTCGTGTTCTGGTTGAGCGGTGTAATGGTCGGTACACTCTGGCTGTGATCCCTTGTAACATTACAAACCGTTATAGCTACATCTGCCCAGGCCGCGTCGTGTTCTGGTTGAGCGGTGTAATGGTCGGTACGCTCTGGCTGTGATCCCTTGTAACATTACAAACCGTTATAGCTACATCTGTCCGGGCCGCGTCGTGTTCTGGTTGAGCGGTGTAATGGTCGGTACGCTCTGGCTGTGATCCCTTGTAACATTGCAAACCGTTATAGCTACAGTCTGTCCGGGCCGCGTCGTGTTCTGGTTGAGCGGTGTAATGGTCGGTACGCTCTGGCTGTGATCCCTTGTAACATTACAAACCGTTATAGCTACAGTCTGTCCGGGCCGCGTCGTGTTCTGGTTGAGCGGTGTAACGGTCGGTACGCTCTGGCTGTGGTCCCTTGTAACATTACAAACCGTTATAGCTACATCTGTCCGGGCCGCGTCGTGTTCTGGTTGAGCGGTGTAACGGTCGGTACGCTCTGGCTGTGATCCCTTGTAACATTACAAACCGTTATAGCTACATCTGTCCGGGCCGCGTCGTGTTCTGGTTGAGCGGTGTAATGGTCGGTACACTCTGGCTGTGATCCCTTGTAACATTACAAACCGTTATAACTACATCTGCCCAGGCCGCGTCGTGTTCTGGTTGAGCGGTGTAATGGTCGGTACGCTCTGGCTGTGATCCCTTGTAACATTACAAACCGTTATAGCTACATCTGTCCGGGCCGCGTCGTGTTCTGGTTGAGCGGTGTAATGGTCGGTACGCTCTGGCTGTGATCCCTTGTAACATTGCAAACCGTTATAGCTACAGTCTGTCCGGGCCGCGTCGTGTTCTGGTTGAGCGGTGTAATGGTCGGTACGCTCTGGCTGTGATCCCTTGTAACATTACAAACCGTTATAGCTACATCTGTCCGCGCCGCGTCGTGTTCTGGTTGAGCGGTGTAACGGTCATTACACTCTGGCTGTGATCCCTTCTAACATTACAAACCGTTATAGCTACATCTGTCCGGGCCGCGTCGTGTTCTGGTTGAGCGGTGTAACGGTCGGTACGCTCTGGCTGTGATCCCTTGTAACATTACAAACCGTTATAGCTACATCTGTCCGGGCCGCGTCGTGTTCTGGTTGAGCGGTGTAATGGTCGGTACACTCTGGCTGTGATCCCTTGTAACATTACAAACCGTTATAGCTACATCTGCCCGGGCCGCGTCGTGTTCTGGTTGAGCGGTGTAACGGTCATTGCACTCTGGCTGTGATTCCTTCTAACATTATAAACCGTTATAGCTACATCTGTCCGGGCCGCGTCGTGTTCTGGTTGAGCGGTGTAACGGTCGGTACACTCTGGCTGTGATCCCTTGTAACATTACAAACCGTTATAGCTACATCTGTCCGGGCCGCGTCGTGTTCTGGTTGACCGGTGTAATTGTCGGTACACTCTGGCTGTGATCCCTTGTAACATTACAAACCATTATAGCTACATCTGTCCGGGCCGCGTCGTGTTCTGGTTGAGCGGTGTAACTGTCGGTACGCTCTGGCTGTGATCCCTTGTAACATTACAAACCGTTATAGCTACATCTGTCCGGGCCGCGTCGTGTTCTGGTTGAGCGGTGTAACGGTCGGTACGCTCTCGCTGTGATCCCTTGTAACATTACAAACCGTTATAGGTACATCTGTCCGGGCCGCGTCGTGTTCTGGTTGAGCGGTGTAACGGTCGGTACGCTCTGGCTGTGATCCCTTGTAACATTACAAACCGTTATAGCTACATCTGTCCGGGCCGCGTCGTGTTCTGGTTGAGCGGTGTAACTGTCGGTACGCTCTGGCTGTGATCCCTTGTAACATTACAAACCGTTATAGCTACATCTGTCCGGGCCGCGTCGTGTTCTGGTTGAGCGGTGTAACGGTCGGTACGCTCTGGCTGTGATCCCTTGTAACATTACAAACCGTTATAGCTACATCTGTCCGGGCCGCGTCGTGTTCTGGTTGAGCGGTGTAACGGTCGGTACGCTCTGGCTGTGATCCCTTGTAACATTACAAACCGTTATAGCTACATCTGTCCGGGCCGCGTCGTGTTCTGGTTGAGCGGTGTAACGGTCGGTACGCTCTGGCTGTGATCCCTTGTAACATTACAAACCGTTATAGCTACATCTGTCCGGGCCGCGTCGTGTTCTGGTTGAGCGGTGTAACGGTCATTACACTCTGGCGGTAATCCCTTCTAACATTACAAACCGTTATAGCTACATCTGTCCGGGCCGCGTCGTGTTCTGGTTGAGCGGTGTAATGGTCGGTACACTCTGGCTGTGATCCCTTGTAACATTACAAACCGTTATAGCTACATCTGTCCGGGCCGCGTCGTGTTCTGGTTGAGCGGTGTAACGGTCATTGCACTCTGGCTGTGATCCCTTCTAACATTATAAACCGTTATAGCTACATCTGTCCGGGCCGCGTCGTGTTCTGGTTGAGCGGTGTAACGGTCGGTACACTCTGGCTGTGATCCCTTGTAACATTACAAACCGTTATAGCTACATCTGTCCGGGCCGCGTCGTGTTCTGGTTGACCGGTGTAATGGTCGGTACACTCTGGCTGTGATCCCTTGTAACATTACAAACCGTTATAGCTACATCTGTCCGGGCCGCGTCGTGTTCTGGTCGAGCGGTGTAATGGTCGGTACGCTCTGACTGTGATCCCTTGTAACATTACAAACCGTTATAGCTACCATCTGTCCGGGCCGCGTCGTGTTCTGGTTGAGCGGTGTAATGGTCGGTACACTCTGGCTGTGATCCCTTGTAACATTACAAACCGTTATAGCTACATCTGTCCGGGCCGCGTCGTGTTCTGGTTGAGCGGTGTAACGGTCGGTACGCTCTGGCTGTGATCCCTTGTAACATTACAAACCGTTATAGCTACATTTGACCGGGCCGCGTCGTGTCCTGGTTGAGCGGTGTAACGGTCGGTACGCTCTGGCTGTGATCCCTTGTAACATTACAAACCGTTATAGCTACATCTGTCCGTGCCGCGTCGTGTTCTGCTTGAGCGGTGTAACGGTCGGTA
This sequence comes from Arenicola marina, assembly GCA_964019135.1. NCBI lineage: Eukaryota > Metazoa > Annelida > Polychaeta > Arenicolidae > Arenicola > Arenicola marina. The sequence goes on from OZ025258.1 coordinate 41,752,191, forward strand.
CGCTCTGGCTGTGATCCCTTGTAACATTACAAACCGTTATAGCTACATCTGTCCGGGCCGCGTCGTGTTCTGGTTGAGCGGTGTAACGGTCGGTACGCTCTAGCTGTGATCCCTTGTAACATTACAAACCGTTATAGCTACATCTGTCCGGGCCGCGTCGTGTTCTGGTTGAGCGGTGTAACGGTCGGTACGCTCTGGCTGTGATCCCTTGTAACATTACAAACCGTTATAGCTACATCTGTCCGGGCCGCGTCGTGTTCTGGTTGAGCGGTGTAACGTTCGGTACGCTCTGGCTGTGATCCCTTGTAACATTACAAATCGTTATAGCTACATCTGTCCGGGCCGCGTCGTGTTCTGGTTGAGCGGTGTAACGGTCGGTACGCTCTGGCTGTGATCCCTTGTAACATTACAAACCGTTATAGCTACATCTGTCCGAGCCGCGTCGTGTTCTGGTTGAGCGGTGTAACGGTCGGTACGCTCTGGCTGTGATCCCTTGTAACATTACAAACCGTCATAGCTACATCTGTCCGGGCCGCGTCGCGTTCTGGTTGAGCGGTGTAACGGTCGGTACGCTCTGGCTGTGATTCCTTGTAACATTACAAACCGTTATAGCTACATCTGTCCGGGCCGCGTCGTGTTCTGGTTGAGCGGTGTAACTGTCGGTACGCTCTGGCTGTGATCCCTTGTAACATTACAAACCGTTATAGCTACATCTGTCCGGGCCGCGTCGTGTTCTGGTTGAGCGGTGTAATGGTCGGTACGCTCTGGCTGTGATCCCTTGTAACATTACAAACCGTTATAGCTACATCTGCCCAGGCCGCGTCGTGTTCTGGTTGAGCGGTGTAATGGTCGGTACGCTCTGGCTGTGATACCTTGTAACATTACAAACCGTTATAGCTACATCTGTCCGGGCCGCGTCGTGTTCTGGTTGAGCGGTGTAATGGTCGGTACGCTCTGGCTGTGATCCCTTGTAACATGGCAAACCGTTATAGCTACAGTCTGTCCGGGCCGCGTCGTGTTCTGGTTGAGCGGTGTAATGGTCGGTACGCTCCGGCTGTGATCCCTTGTAACATTACAAACCGTTATAGCTACAGTCTGTCCGGGCCGCGTCGTGTTCTGGTTGAGCGGTGTAATGGTCGGTACGCTCTGGCTGTGATCCCTTGTAACATTACAAACCGTTATAGCTACATCTGTCCGGGCCGCGTCGTGTTCTGGTTGAGCGGTGTAACGGTCGGTACGCTCTGGCTGTGATCCCTTGTAACATTACAAACCGTTATAGCTACAACTGTCCGGGCCGCGTCGTGTTCTGGTTGAGCGGTGTAATGGTCGGTACGCTCTGGCTGTGATCCCTTGTAACATTACAAACCGTTATAGCTACATCTGTCCGAGCCGCGTCGTGTTCTGGTTGAGCGGTGTAACGGTCGGTACGCTCTGGCTGTGGTCCCTTGTAACATTACAAACCGTTATAGCTACATCTGTCCGGGCCGCGTCGTGTTCTGGTTGAGCGGTGTAACGGTCGGTACGCTCTGGCTGTGATCCCTTGTAACATTATAAACCGTTATAGCTACATCTGTCCGGGCCGCGTCGTGTTCTGGTTGAGCGGTGTAACGGTCGGTACGCTCTGGCTGTGATCCCTTGTAACATTACAAACCGTTATAGCTACATCTGTCCGGGCCGCGTCGTGTTCTGGTTGAGCGGTGTAACGGTCGGTACGCTCTGGCTGTGATCCCTTGTAACATTACAAACCGTTATAGCTACATCTGTCCGTGCCGCGTCGTGTTCTGGTTGAGCGGTGTAACGGTCGGTACGCTCTGGCTGTGATCCCTTGTAACATTACAAACCGTTATAGCTACATCTGCCCAGGCCGCGTCGTGTTCTGGTTGAGTGGTGTAACGGTCGGTACGCTCTGGCTGTGATCCCTTGTAACATTACAAACCGTTATAGCTACATCTGTCCGGGCCGCGTCGTGTTCTGGTTGAGCGGTGTAACGGTCGGTACGCTCTGGCTGTGATCCCTTGTAACATTACAAACCGTTATAGCTACATCTGTCCGGGCCGCGTCGTGTTCTGGTTGAGCGGTGTAACGGTCGGTACGCTCTGGCTGTGATCCCTTGTAACATTACAAACCGTTATAGCTACATCTGTCCGGGCCGCGTCGTGTGCTGGTTGAGCGGTGTAACGGTCGGTACGCTCTGGCTGTGATCCCTTGTAACATTACAAACCGTTATAGCTACAACTGTCCGGGCCGCGTTGTGTTCTGGTTGAGCGGTGTAACGGTCGGTACGCTCTGGCTGTGATCCCTTGTAACATTACAAACCGTTATAGCTACATCTGTCCGGGCCGCGTCGTGTTCTGGTTGAGCGGTGTAACGGTCGGTACGCTCTGGCTGTGATCCCTTGTAACATTACAAACCGTTATAGCTACATCTGTCCGTGCCGCGTCGTGTTCTGGTTGAGCGGTGTGATGGTCGGTACGCTCTGGCTGTGATCCCTTGTAACACTACAAACCGTTATAGCTACATCTGTCCGGGCCTCGTCGTGTTCTGGTTGAGCGGTGTAATGGTCGGTGCGCTCTGGCTGTGATCCCTTGTAACATTACAAACCGTTATAGCTACATCTGTCCGGGCCTCGTCGTGTTCTGGTTGAGCGGTGTAATGGTCGGTACGCTCTGGCTGTGATCCCTTGTAACATTACAAACCGTTATAGCTACATCTGTCCGGGCCGCGTCGTGTTCTGGTTGAGCGGTGTAACGGTCGGTACACTCTGGCTGTGATCCCTTGTAACATTACAAACCGTTATAGCTACATCTGTCCGGGCCGCGTCGTGTTCTGGTTGAGGGGTGTAACGGTCGGTACGCTCTGGCTGTGATCCCTTGTAACATTACAAACCGTTATAGCTACATCTGTCCGGGCCGCGTCGTGTTCTGGTTGAGCGGTGTAACGGTCGGTACGCTCTGGCTGTGATCCCTTGTAACATTATAAACCGTTATAGCTACATCTCTCCGGGCCGCGTCGTGTTCTGGTTGAGCGGTGTAACGGTCGGTACGCTCTGGCTGTGATCCCTTGTAACATTACAAACCGTTATAGCTACATCTGTCCGGGCCGCGTCGTATTCTGGTTGAGCGGTGTAACGGTCGGTACGCTCTGGCTGTGATCCCTTGTAACATTACAAACCGTTATAGCTACATCTGTCCGAGCCGCGTCGTGTTCTGGTTGAGCGGTGTAACGGTCGGTACGCTCTGGCTGTGATCCCTTGTAACATTACAAACCGTTATAGCTACATCTGTCCGGGCCGCGTCGTGTTCTGGTTGAGCGGTGTAACGGTCGGTACGCTCTCGCTGTGATCCCTTGTAACATTACAAACCGTTATAGCTACATCTGTCCGAGCCGCGTCGTGTTCTGGTTGAGCGGTGTAACGGTCGGTACGCTCTGGCTGTGATTCCTTGTAACATTGCAAACCGTTATAGCTACATCTGTCCGGGCCGCGTCGTGTTCTGGTTGAGCGGTGTAACGGTCGGTACGCTCTGACTGTGATCCCTTGTAACATTACAAACCGTTATAGCTACATCTGTCCGGGCCGCGTCGTGTTCTGGTTGAGCGGTGTAACGGTCGGTACGCTCTGGCTGTGATCCCTTGTAACATTACAAACCGTTATAGCTACATCTGTCCGGGCCGCGTCGTGTTCTGGTTGAGCGGTGTAACCATCGGTACGCTCTGGCTGTGATCCCTTGTAACATTACAAACCGTTATAGCTACATCTGTCCGGGCTGCGTCGTGTTCTGGTTGAGCGGTGTAATGGTCGGTACACTCTGGCTGTGATCCCTTGTAACATTACAAACCGTTATAGCTACATCTGCCCAGGCCGCGTCGTGTTCTGGTTGAGCGGTGTAATGGTCGGTACGCTCTGGCTGTGATCCCTTGTAACATTACAAACCGTTATAGCTACATCTGTCCGGGCCGCGTCGTGTTCTGGTTGAGCGGTGTAATGGTCGGTACGCTCTGGCTGTGATCCCTTGTAACATTGCAAACCGTTATAGCTACAGTCTGTCCGGGCCGCGTCGTGTTCTGGTTGAGCGGTGTAATGGTCGGTACGCTCTGGCTGTGATCCCTTGTAACATTACAAACCGTTATAGCTACAGTCTGTCCGGGCCGCGTCGTGTTCTGGTTGAGCGGTGTAATGGTCGGTACGCTCTGGCTGTGATCCCTTGTAACATTACAAACCGTTATAGCTACATCTGTCCGGGCCGCGTCGTGTTCTGGTTGAGCGGTGTAACGGTCGGTACGCTCTGGCTGTGATCCCTTGTAACATTACAAACCGTTATAGCTACATCTGTCCGGGCCGCGTCGTGTTCTGGTTGAGCGGTGTAATGGTCGGTACGCTCTGGCTGTGATCCCTTGTAACATTACAAACCGTTATAGCTACATCTGTCCGAGCCGCGTCGTGTTCTGGTTGAGCGGTGTAACGGTCGGTACGCTCTGGCTGTGGTCCCTTGTAACATTACAAACCGTTATAGCTACATCTGTCCGGGCCGCGTCGTGTTCTGGTTGAGCGGTGTAACGGTCGGTACGCTCTGGCTGTGATCCCTTGTAACATTATAAACCGTTATAGCTACATCTGTCCGGGCCGCGTCGTGTTCTGGTTGAGCGGTGTAACGGTCGGTACGCTCTGGCTGTGATCCCTTGTAACATTACAAACCGTTATAGCTACATCTGTCCGGGCCGCGTCGTGTTCTGGTTGAGCGGTGTAACGGTCGGTACGCTCTGGCTGTGATCCCTTGTAACATTACAAACCGTTATAGCTACATCTGTCCGGGCCGCGTCGTGTTCTGGTTGAGCGGTGTAATGGTCGGTACACTCTGGCTGTGATCCCTTGTAACATTACAAACCGTTATAGCTACATCTGCCCAGGCTGCGTCGTGTTCTGGTTGAGCGGTGTAATGGTCGGTACGCTCTGGCTGTGATCCCTTGTAACATTACAAACCGTTATAGCTACATCTGTCCGGGCCGCGTCGTGTTCTGGTTGAGCGGTGTGATGGTCGGTACGCTCCGGCTGTGATCCCTTGTAACATTGCAAACCGTTATAGCTACAGTCTGTCCGGGCCGCGTCGTGTTCTGGTTGAGCGGTGTAATGGTCGGTACGCTCTGGCTGTGATCCCTTGTAACATTACAAACCGTTATAGCTACAGTCTGTCCGGGCCGCGTCGTGTTCTGGTTGAGCGGTGTAATGGTCGGTACGCTCTGGCTGTGATCCCTTGTAACATTACAAACCGTTATAGCTACATCTGTCCGGGCCGCGTCGTGTTCTGGTTGAGCGGTGTAACGGTCGGTACGCTCTGGCTGTGATCCCTTGTAACATTACAAACCGTTATAGCTACAACTGTCCGGGCCGCGTCGTGTTCTGGTTGAGCGGTGTAATGGTCGGTACGCTCTGGCTGTGATCCCTTGTAACATTACAAACCGTTATAGCTACATCTGTCCGAGCCGCGTCGTGTTCTGGTTGAGCGGTCTAACGGTCGGTACGCTCTGGCTGTGGTCCCTTGTAACATTACAAACCGTTATAGCTACATCTGTCCGGGCCGCGTCGTGTTCTGGTTGAGCGGTGTAACGGTCGGTACGCTCTGGCTGTGATCCCTTGTAACATTACAAACCGTTATAGCTACATCTGTCCGGGCCGCGTCGTGTTCTGGTTGAGCGGTGTAATGGTCGGTACACTCTGGCTGTGATCCCTTGTAACATTACAAACCGTTATAACTACATCTGCCCAGGCCGCGTCGTGTTCTGGTTGAGCGGTGTAATGGTCGGTACGCTCTGGCTGTGATCCCTTGTAACATTACAAACCGTTATAGCTACATCTGTCCGGGCCGCGTCGTGTTCTGGTTGAGCGGTGTAATGGTCGGTACGCTCTGGCTGTGATCCCTTGTAACATTGCAAACCGTTATAGCTACAGTCTGTCCGGGCCGCGTCGTGTTCTGGTTGAGCGGTGTAATGGTCGGTACGCTCTGGCTGTGATCCCTTGTAACATTACAAACCGTTATAGCTACAACTGTCCGGGCCGCGTCGTGTTCTGGTTGAGCGGTGTAATGGTCGGTACGCTCTGGCTGTGATCCCTTGTAACATTACAAACCGTTATAGCTACATCTGTCCGAGCCGCGTCGTGTTCTGGTTGAGCGGTGTAATGGTCGGTACGCTCTGGCTGTGATCCCTTGTAACATTACAAACCGTTATAGCTACATCTGTCCGGGCCGCGTCGTGTTCTGGTTGAGCGGTGTAACGGTCGGTACGCTCTGGCTGTGATCCCTTGTAACATTATAAACCGTTATAGCTACATCTGTCCGGGCCGCGTCGTGTTCTGGTTGAGCGGTGTAACGGTCGGTACGCTCTGGTTGTGATCCCTTGTAACATTACAAACCGTTATAGCTACATCTGTCCGTGCCGCGTCGTGTTCTGGTTGAGCGGTGTAACGGTCGGTACGCTCTGGCTGTGATCCCTTGTAACATTACAAACCGTTATAGCTACATCTGTCCGGGCCTCGTCGTGTTCTGGTTGAGCGGTGTAACGGTCGGTACGCTCTGGCTGTGATCCCTTGTAACATTACAAACCGTTATAGCTACATCTGTCCGGGCCGCGTCGTGTTCTGGTTGAGCGGTGTAATGGTCGGTACGCCCTGGCTGTGATCCCTTGTAACATTACAAACCGTTATAGCTACATCTGTCCGGGCCGCGTCGTGTTCTGGTTGAGCGGTGTAACGGTCATTACACTCTGGCTGTGATCCCTTCTAACATTACAAACCGTTATAGCTACATCTGTCCGGGCCGCGTCGTGTTCTGGTTGAGCGGTGTAACCATCGGTACGCTCTGGCTGTGATCCCTTGTAACATTACAAACCGTTATAGCTACATCTGTCCGGGCCGCGTCGTGTTCTGGTTGAGCGGTGTAACGGTCGGTACGCTCTGGCTGTGATCCCTTGTAACATTACAAACCGTTATAGCTACATCTGTCCGTGCCGCGTCGTGTTCTGGTTGAGCGGTGTAATGGTCGGTACGCTCTGGCTGTGATCCCTTGTAACATTACAAACCGTTATAGCTACATCTGTCCGGGCCTCGTCGTGTTCTGGTTGAGCGGTGTAATGGTCGGTACGCTCTGGCTGTGATCCCTTGTAACATTACAAACCGTTATAGCTACATCTGTCCGGGCCTCGTCGTGTTCTGGTTGAGCGGTGTAATGGTCGGTACGCTCTGGCTGTGATCCCTTGTAACATTACAAACCGTTATAGCTACATCTGTCCGGGCCGCGTCGTGTTCTGGTTGAGCGGTGTAACGGTCGGTACACTCTGGCTGTGATCCCTTGTAACATTACAAACCGTTATAGCTACATCTGTCCGGGCCGCGTCGTGTTCTGGTTGAGGGGTGTAACGGTCGGTACGCTCTGGCTGTGATCCCTTGTAACATTACAAACCGTTATAGCTACATCTGTCCGGGCCGCGTCGTGTTCTGGTTGAGCGGTGTAACGGTCGGTACGCTCTGGCTGTGATCCCTTGTAGCATTATAAACCGTTATAGCTACATCTCTCCGGGCCGCGTCGTGTTCTGGTTGAGCGGTGTAACGGTCGGTACGCTCTGGCTGTGATCCCTTGTAACATTACAAACCGTTATAGCTACATCTGTCCGGGCCGCGTCGTATTCTGGTTGAGCGGTGTAACGGTCGGTACGCTCTGGCTGTGATCCCTTGTAACATTACAAACCGTTATAGCTACATCTGTCCGAGCCGCGTCGTGTTCTGGTTGAGCGGTGTAACGGTCGGTACGCTCTGGCTGTGATCCCTTGTAACATTACAAACCGTTATAGCTACATCTGTCCGGGCCGCGTCGTGTTCTGGTTGAGCGGTGTAATGGTCGGTACACTCTGGCTGTGATCCCTTGTAACATTACAAACCGTTATAGCTACATCTGTCCGGGCCGCGTCGTGTTCTGGTTGAGCGGTGTAACCATCAGTACGCTCTGGCTGTGATCCCTTGTAACATTACAAACCGTTATAGCTACATCTGTCCGGGCCGCGTCGTGTTCTGGTTGAGCGGTGTAACCATCAGTACGCTCTGGCTGTGATCCCTTGTAACATTACAAACCGTTATAGCTACATCTGTCCGGGCCGCGTCGTGTTCTGGTTGAGCGGTGTAACCATCGGTACGCTCTGGCTGTGATCCCTTGTAACATTACAAACCGTTATAGCTACATCTGTCCGGGCCGCGTCGTGTTCTGGTTGAGCGGTGTAACGGTCGGTACACTCTGACTGTGATCCCTTGTAACATTACAAACCGTTATAGCTACATCTGTCCGGGCCGCGTCGTGTTCTGGTTGAGCGGTGTAATGGTCGGTACACTCTGGCTGTGATCCCTTGTAACATTACAAACCGTTATAGCTACATCTGTCCGGGCCGCGTCGTGTTCTGGTTGAGCAGTGTAACGGTAGGTACGCTCTGGCTGTGATCCCTTGTAACATTACAAACCGTTATAGCTACATCTGTCCGGGCCGCGTCGTGTTCTGGTTGAGCGGTGTAACGGTCGGTACGCTCTGGCTGTGATCCCTTGTAACATTACAAACCGTTATAGCTACATCTGTCCGGGCCGCGTCGTGTTCTGGTTGAGCGGTGTAATGGTCGGCACACTCTGGCTGTGATCCCTTGTAACATTACAAACCGTTATAGCTACATCTGTCCGGGCCGCGTCGTGTTCTGGTTGAGCGGTGTAACGGTCGTTACGCTCTGGCTGTGATCCCTTGTAACATTACAAACCGTTATAGCTACATCTGTCCGGGACGCGTCGTGTTCTGGTTGAGCGGTGTAATGGTCGGTACACTCTGGCTGTGATCCCTTGTAACATTACAAACCGTTATAGCTACATCTGTCCGGGCCGCGTCGTGTTCTGGTTGAGCAGTGCAACGGTAGGTACGCTCTGGCTGTGATCCCTTGTAACATTACAAACCGTTATAGCTACATCTGTCCGGGCCGCGTCGTGTTCTGGTTGAGCGGTGTAACGGTCGGTACGCTCTGGCTGTGATCCCTTGTAACATTACAAACCGTTATAGCTACATCTGTCCGGGCCGCGTCGTGTTCTGGTTGAGCGGTGTAATGGTCGGCACACTCTGGCTGTGATCCCTTGTAACATTACAAACCGTTATAGCTACATCTGTCCGGGCCGCGTCGTGTTCTGGTTGAGCGGTGTAACGGTCGGTACGCTCTGGCTGTGATCCCTTGTAACATTACAAACCGTTATAGCTACATCTGTCCGGGCCGCGTCGTGTTCTGGTTGAGCGGTGTAACGGTCGGTACGCTCTGGCTGTGATCCCTTGTAACATTACAAACCGTTATAGCTACATCTGTCCGGGCCGCGTCGTGTTCTGGTTGAGCGGTGTAACGGTCGGTACGCTCTGGCTGTGATCCCTTGTAACATTACAAAACGTTATAGCTACATCTGTCCGGGCCGCGTCGTGTTCTGGTTGAGCGGTGTAACGGTCGGTACGCTCTGGCTGTGATCCCTTGTAACATTACAAACCGTTATAGCTACATCTGTCCGGGCCGCGTCGTGTTCTGGTTGAGCGGTGTAATGGTCGGTACGCTCTGGCTGTGATCCCTTCTAACATAACAAACCGTTATAGCTACATCTGTCCGGGCCGCGTCGTGTTCTGGTTGAGCGGTGTAATGGTCGGTACACTCTGGCTGTGATCCCTTGTAACATTACAAACCGTTATAGCTACATCTGTCCTGGCCGCGTCGTGTTCTGGTTGAGCGGTGTAACGGTCGGTACGCTCTGGCTGTGATCCCTTGTAACATTACAAACCGTTATAGCTACATCTGTCAGGGCCGCGTCGTGTTCTGGTTGAGCGTTGTAACGGTCGGTACACTCTGGCTGTGATCCCTTGTAACATTACAAACCGTTATAGCTACATCTGTCCGGGCGGCGTCGTGTTCTGGTTGAGCGGTGTAACGTTCATTACTCTCTGGCTGTGATCCCTTCTAACATTACAAACCGTTATAGCCACATCTGTCCGGGCCGCGTCGTGTTCTGGTTGAGCGGTGTAATGGTCGGTACGCTCTGACTGTGAACCCTTGTAACATTACAAACCGTTATAGCTACATCTGTCCGGGCCGCGTCGTGTTCTGGTTGAGCGGTGTAATGGTCGGTACGCTCTGACTGTGATCCCTTGTAACATTACAAACCGTTATAGCTACATCTGTCCGGGCCGCGTCGTGTTCTGGTTGAGCGGTGTAATGGTCGGTACGCTCTGACTGTGATCCCTTGTAACATTACAAACAGTTATAGCTACATCTGTCCGGGCCGCGTCGTGTTTTGGTTGAGCGGTGTAATGGTTGGTACGCTCTGACTGTGATCCCTTGTAACATTACAAACCGTTATAGCTACATCTGTCCGGGCCGCGTCGTGTTCTGGTTGAGCGGTGTAACTATTGGTACGCTCTGGCTGTGATCCCTTGTAACATTACAAACCGTTATAGCTACATCTGTCCGGGCCGCGTCGTGTTCTGGTTGAGCGGTGTAACGGTCGGTACACTCTGACTGTGATCCCTTGTAACATTACAAACCGTTATAGCTACATCTGTCCGGGCCGCGTCGTGTTCTGGTTGAGCGGTGTAATGGTCGGTACACTCTGGCTGTGATCCCTTGTAACATTACAAACCGTTATAGCTACATCTGTCCGGGCCGCGTCGTGTTCTGGTTGAGCAGTGTAACGGTAGGTACGCTCTGGCTGTGATCCCTTGTAACATTACAAACCGTTATAGCTACATCTGTCCGGGCCGCGTCGTGTTCTGGTTGAGCGGTGTAACGGTCGGTACGCTCTGGCTGTGATCCCTTGTAACATTACAAACCGTTATAGCTACATCTGTCCGGGCCGCGTCGTGTTCTGGTTGAGCGGTGTAATGGTCGGCACACTCTGGCTGTGATCCCTTGTAACATTACAAACCGTTATAGCTACATCTGTCCGGGCCGCGTCGTGTTCTGGTTGAGCGGTGTAATGGTCGGTACACTCTGGCTGTGATCCCTTGTAACATTACAAACCGTTATAGCTACATCTGTCCGGGCCGCGTCGTGTTCTGGTTGAGCAGTGCAACGGTAGGTACGCTCTGGCTGTGATCCCTTGTAACATTACAAACCGTTATAGCTACATCTGTCCGGGCCGCGTCGTGTTCTGGTTGAGCGGTGTAACGGTCGGTACGCTCTGGCTGTGATCCCTTGTAACATTACAAACCGTTATAGCTACATCTGTCCGGGCCGCGTCGTGTTCTGGTTGAGCGGTGTAATGGTCGGCACACTCTGGCTGTGATCCCTTGTAACATTACAAACCGTTATAGCTACATCTGTCCGGGCCGCGTCGTGTTCTGGTTGAGCGGTGTAACGGTCGGTACGCTCTGGCTGTGATCCCTTGTAACATTACAAACCGTTATAGCTACATCTGTCCGGGCCGCGTCGTGTTCTGGTTGAGCGGTGTAACGGTCATTACACTCTGGCTGTGATCCCTTCTAACATAACAAACCGTTATAGCTACATCTGTCCGGGCCGCGTCGTGTTCTGGTTGAGCGGTGTAACGGTCGGTACGCTCTGGCTGTGATCCCTTGTAACATTACAAACCGTTATAGCTACATCTGTCCGGGCCGCGTCGTGTTCTGGTTGAGCGGTGTAATGGTCGGTACACTCTGGCTGTGATCCCTTGTAACATTACAAACCGTTATAGCTACATCTGTCCGGGCCGCGTCGTGTTCTGGTTGAGCGGTGTAACCATCAGTACGCTCTGGCTGTGATCCCTTGTAACATTACAAACCGTTATAGCTACATCTGTCCGGGCCGCGTCGTGTTCTGGTTGAGCGGTGTAACCATCAGTACGCTCTGGCTGTGATCCCTTGTAACATTACAAACCGTTATAGCTACATCTGTCCGGGCCGCGTCGTGTTCTGGTTGAGCGGTGTAACCATCGGTACGCTCTGGCTGTGATCCCTTGTAACATTACAAACCGTTATAGCTACATCTGTCCGGGCCGCGTCGTGTTCTGGTTGAGCGGTGTAACGGTCGGTACACTCTGACTGTGATCCCTTGTAACATTACAAACCGTTATAGCTACATCTGTCCGGGCCGCGTCGTGTTCTGGTTGAGCGGTGTAATGGTCGGTACACTCTGGCTGTGATCCCTTGTAACATTACAAACCGTTATAGCTACATCTGTCCGGGCCGCGTCGTGTTCTGGTTGAGCAGTGTAACGGTAGGTACGCTCTGGCTGTGATCCCTTGTAACATTACAAACCGTTATAGCTACATCTGTCCGGGCCGCGTCGTGTTCTGGTTGAGCGGTGTAACGGTCGGTACGCTCTGGCTGTGATCCCTTGTAACATTACAAACCGTTATAGCTACATCTGTCCGGGCCGCGTCGTGTTCTGGTTGAGCGGTGTAATGGTCGGCACACTCTGGCTGTGATCCCTTGTAACATTACAAACCGTTATAGCTACATCTGTCCGGGCCGCGTCGTGTTCTGGTTGAGCGGTGTAACGGTCGGTACGCTCTGGCTGTGATCCCTTGTAACATTACAAACCGTTATAACTACATCTGTCCGGGCCGCGTCGTGTTCTGGTTGAGCGGTGTAACGGTCGGTACGCTCTGGCTGTGATCCCTTGTAACATTACAAACCGTTATAGCTACATCTGTCCGGGCCGCGTCGTGTTCTGGTTGAGCGGTGTAACGGTCGGTACGCTCTGGCTGTGATCCCTTGTAACATTACAAACCGTTATAGCTACATCTGTCCGGGCCGCGTCGTGTTCTGGTTGAGCGGTGTAACGGTCGGTACGCTCTGGCTGTGATCCCTTGTAACATTACAAACCGTTATAGCTACATCTGTCCGGGCCGCGTCGTGTTCTGGTTGAGCGGTGTAATGGTCGGTACGCCCTGGCTGTGATCCCTTGTAACATTACAAACCGTTATAGCTACATCTGTCCGGGCCGCGTCGTGTTCTGGTTGAGCGGTGTAACGGTCATTAGACTCTGGCTGTGATCCCTTCTAACATTACAAACCGTTATAGCTACATCTGTCCGGGCCGCGTCGTGTTCTGGTTGAGCGGTGTAACCATCGGTACGCTCTGGCTGTGATCCCTTGTAACATTACAAACCGTTATAGCTACATCTGTCCGGGCCGCGTCGTGTTCTGGTTGAGCGGTGTAATGGTCGGTACACTCTGGCTGTGATCCCTTGTAACATTACAAACCGTTATAGCTACATCTGTCCGGGCCGCGTCGTGTTCTGGTTGAGCGGTGTAACGGTCATTGCACTCTGGCTGTGATCCCTTCTAACATTATAAACCGTTATAGCTACATCTGTCCGGGCCGCGTCGTGTTCTGGTTGAGCGGTGTAATGGTCGGCACACTCTGGCTGTGATCCCTTGTAACATTACAAACCGTTATAGCTACATCTGTCCGGGCCGCGTCGTGTTCTGGTTGAGCGGTGTAACGGTCGGTACGCTCTGGCTGTGATCCCTTGTAACATTACAAACCGTTATAGCTACATCTGTCCGGGCCGCGTCGTGTTCTGGTTGAGCGGTGTAATGGTCGGTACACTCTGGCTGTGATCCCTTGTAACATTACAAACCGTTATAGCTACATCTGTCCGGGCCGCGTCGTGTTCTGGTTGAGCGGTGTAACGGTCATTGCACTCTGGCTGTGATCCCTTCTAACATTATAAACCGTTAGAGCTACATCTGTCCGGGCCGCGTCGCGTTCTGGTTGAGCGGCGTAACGGTCGGTACACTCTGGCCGTGATCCCTTGTAACATTACAAACCGTTATAGCTACATCTGTCCGGGCCGCGTCGTGTTCTGGTTGACCGGTGTAATGGTCGGTACACTCTGGCTGTGATCCCTTGTAACATTACAAACCGTTATAGCTACATCTGTCCGGGCCGCGTCGTGTTCTGGTTGAGCGGTGTAATGGTCAGTACGCTCTGACTGTGATCCCTTGTAACATTACAAACCGTTATAGCTACCATCTGTCCGGGCCGCGTCGTGTTCTGGTTGAGCGGTGTAATGGTCGGTACACTCTGGCTGTGATCCCTTGTAACATTACAAACCGTTATAGCTACATCTGCCCGGGCCGCGTCGTGTTCTGGTTGAGCGGTGTAACGGTCGGTACGCTCTGGCTGTGATCCCTTGTAACATTACAAACCGTTATAGCTACATTTGACCGGGCCGCGTCGTGTCCTGGTTGAGCGGTGTAACGGTCGGTACGCTCTGGCTGTGATCCCTTGTAACATTACAAACCGTTATAGCTACATCTGTCCGGGCCGCGTCGTGTTCTGGTTGAGCGGTGTAACGTTCGGTACGCTCTGGCTGTGATCCCTTGTAACATTACAAACCGTTATAGCTACATCTGTCCGGGCCGCGTCGTGTTCTGGTTGAGCGGTGTAACGGTCGGTACGCTCTAGCTGTGATCCCTTGTAACATTACAAACCGTTATAGCTACATCTGTCCGGGCCGCGTCGTGTTCTGGTTGAGCGGTGTAACGTTCGGTACGCTCTGGCTGTGATCCCTTGTAACATTACAAATCGTTATAGCTACATCTGTCCGGGCCGCGTCGTGTTCTGGTTGAGCGGTGTAACGGTCGGTACGCTCTGGCTGTGATCCCTTGTAACATTACAAACCGTTATAGCTACATCTGTCCGAGCCGCGTCGTGTTCTGGTTGAGCGGTGTAACGGTCGGTACGCTCTGGCTGTGATCCCTTGTAACATTACAAACCGTCATAGCTACATCTGTCCGGGCCGCGTCGCGTTCTGGTTGAGCGGTGTAACGGTCGGTACGCTCTGGCTGTGATTCCTTGTAACATTACAAACCGTTATAGCTACATCTGTCCGGGCCGCGTCGTGTTCTGGTTGAGCGGTGTAACTGTCGGCACGCTCTGGCTGTGATCCCTTGTAACATTACAAACCGTTATAGCTACATCTGTCCGGGCCGCGTCGTGTTCTGCTTGAGCGGTGTAATGGTCGGTACGCTCTGGCTGTGATCCCTTGTAACATTACAAACCGTTATAGCTACATCTGCCCAGGCCGCGTCGTGTTCTGGTTGAGCGGTGTAATGGTCGGTACGCTCTGGCTGTGATCCCTTGTAACATTACAAACCGTTATAGCTACATCTGTCCGGGCCGCGTCGTGTTCTGGTTGAGCGGTGTAACGGTCGGTACGCTCTGGCTGTGATCCCTTGTAACATTACAAACCGTTATAGCTACAACTGTCCGGGCCGCGTCGTGTTCTGGTTGAGCGGTGTAATGGTCGGTACGCTCTGGCTGTGATCCCTTGTAACATTACAAACCGTTATAGCTACATCTGTCCGAGCCGCGTCGTGTTCTGGTTGAGCGGTGTAACGGTCGGTACGCTCTGGCTGTGGTCCCTTGTAACATTACAAACCGTTATAGCTACATCTGTCCGGGCCGCGTCGTGTTCTGGTTGAGCGGTGTAACGGTCGGTACGCTCTGGCTGTGATCCCTTGTAACATTATAAACCGTTATAGCTACATCTGTCCGGGCCGCGTCGTGTTCTGGTTGAGCGGTGTAACGGTCGGTACGCTCTGGCTGTGATCCCTTGTAACATTACAAACCGTTATAGGTGCATCTGTCCGGGCCGCGTCGTGTTCTGGTTGAGCGGTGTAACGGTCGGTACGCTCTGGCTGTGATCCCTTGTAACATTACAAACCGTTATAGCTACATCTGTCCGGGCCGCGTCGTGTTCTGGTTGAGCGGTGTAATGGTCGGTACGCTCTGGCTGTGATCCCTTGTAACATTACAAACCGTTATAGCTACAGTCTGTCCGGGCCGCGTCGTGTTCTGGTTGAGCGGTGTAATGGTCGGTACGCTCTGGCTGTGATCCCTTGTAACATTACAAACCGTTATAGCTACAGTCTGTCCGGGCCGCGTCGTGTTCTGGTTGAGCGGTGTAATGGTCGGTACGCTCTGGCTGTGATCCCTTGTAACATTACAAACCGTTATAGCTACAACTGTCCGGGCCGCGTCGTGTTCTGGTTGAGCGGTGTAATGGTCGGTACGCTCTGGCTGTGATCCCTTGTAACATTACAAACCGTTATAGCTACATCTGTCCGAGCCGCGTCGTGTTCTGGTTGAGCGGTGTAACGGTCGGTACGCTCTGGCTGTGGTCCCTTGTAACATTACAAACCGTTATAGCTACATCTGTCCGGGCCGCGTCGTGTTCTGGTTGAGCGGTGTAACGGTCGGTACGCTCTGGCTGTGATCCCTTGTAACATTATAAACCGTTATAGCTACATCTGTCCGGGCCGCGTCGTGTTCTGGTTGAGCGGTGTAACGGTCGGTACGCTCTGGCTGTGATCCCTTGTAACATTACAAACCGTTATAGCTACATCTGTCCGGGCCGCGTCGGGTTCTGGTTGAGCGGTGTAACGGTCGGTACGCTCTGGCTGTGATCCCTTGTAACATTACAAACCGTTATAGCTACATCTGTCCGGGCCGCGTCGTGTTCTGGTTGAGCGGTGTAATGGTCGGTACGCTCTGGCTGTGATCCCTTGTAACATTACAAACCGTTATAGCTACATCTGTCCGGGCCGCGTTGTGTTCTGGTTGAGCGGTGTAACGGTCGGTACGCTCTGGCTGTGATCCCTTGTAACATTACAAACCGTTATAGCTACATCTGTCCGGGCCGCGTCGTGTTCTGGTTGAGCGGTGTAACGGTCGGTACGCTCTGGCTGTGATCCCTTGTAACATTACAAACCGTTATAGCTACATCTGTCCGGGCCGCGTCGTGTTCTGGTTGAGCGGTGTAACGGTCGGTACGCTCTGGCTGTGATCCCTTGTAACATTACAAACCGTTATAGCTACATCTGTGCGGGCCGCGTCGTGTTCTGGTTGAGCGGTGTAACGGTCGGTACGCTCTGGCTGTGATCCCTTGTAACATTACAAACCGTTACAGCTACATCTGTCCGGGCCGCGTCGTGTTCTGGTTGAGCGGTGTAACGGTCGGTACGCTCTGGCTGTGATCCCTTGTAACATTACAAACCGTTATAGCTACATCTGTCCGGGCCGCGTCGTGTTCTGGTTGAGCGGTGTAACGGTCGGTACGCTCTGGCTGTGATCCCTTGTAACATTACAAACCGTTATAGCTACATCTGTCCGGGCCGCGTCGTGTTCTGGTTGAGCGGTGTAACGGTCGGTACGCTCTGGCTGTGATCCCTTGTAACATTACAAACCGTTATAGCTACATCTGTCCGGGCCGCGTCGTGTTCTGGTTGAGCGGTGTAACGGTCGGTACGCTCTGGCTGTGATCCCTTGTAACATTACAAACCGTTATAGCTACATCTGTCCGAGCCGCGTCGTGTTCTGGTTGAGCGGTGTAACGGTCGGTACGCTCTGGCTGTGATCCCTTGTAACATTACAAACCGTTATAGCTACATCTGTCCGGGCCGCGTCGTGTTCTGGTTGAGCGGTGTAACGGTCGGTACGCTCTGGCTGTGATCCCTTGTAACATTACAAACCGTTATAGCTACATCTGTCCGAGCCGCGTCGTGTTCTGGTTGAGCGGTGTAACGGTCGGTACGCTCTGGCTGTGATCCCTTGTAACATTACAAACCGTTATAGCTACATCTGTCCGGGCCGCGTCGCGTTCTGGTTGAGCGGTGTAACGGTCGGTACGCTCTGGCTGTGATCCCTTGTAACATTATAAACCGTTATAGCTACATCTGTCCGGGCCGCGTCGTGTTCTGGTTGAGCGGTGTAACGGTCGGTACGCTCTGGCTGTGATCCCTTGTAACATTATAAACCGTTATAGCTACATCTCTCCGGGCCGCGTCGTGTTCTGGTTGAGCGGTGTAACGGTCGGTACGCTCTGGTTGTGATCCCTTGTAACATTATAAACCGTTATAGCTACATCTGTCCGGGCCGCGTCGTGTTCTGGTTGAGCGGTGTAACGGTCGGTACGCTCTGGCTGTGATCCCTTGTAACATTATAAACCGTTATAGCTACATCTCTCCGGGCCGCGTCGTGTTCTGGTTGAGCGGTGTAATGGTCGGTACGCTCTGGCTGTGATCCCTTGTAACATTACAAACCGTTATAGCTACATCTGTCCGGGCCGCGTCGTGTTCTGGTTGAGCGGTGTAACGGTCGGTACGCTCTGGCTGTGATCCCTTGTAACATTACAAACCGTTATAGCTACATCTGTCCGGGCCGCGTCGTGTTCTGGTTGAGCGGTGTAACGGTCGGTACGCTCTGGCTGTGATCCCTTGTAACATTACAAACCGTTATAGCTACATCTGTCCGGGCCGCGTCGTGTTCTGGTTGAGCGGTGTAACGGTCGGTACGCTCTGGCTGTGATCCCTTGTAACATTACAAACCGTTATAGCTACATCTGTCCGGGCCGCGTCGTGTTCTGGTTGAGCGGTGTAACGGTCGGTACGCTCTGGCTGTGATCCCTTGTAACATTACAAACCGTTATAGCTACATCTGTCCGAGCCGCGTCGTGTTCTGGTTGAGCGGTGTAACGGTCGGTACGCTCTGGCTGTGATCCCTTGTAACATTACAAACCGTTATAGCTACATCTGTCCGGGCCGCGTCGTGTTCTGGTTGAGCGGTGTAACGGTCGGTACGCTCTGGCTGTGATCCCTTGTAACATTACAAACCGTTATAGCTACAACTGTCCGGGCCGCGTCGTGTTCTGGTTGAGCGGTGTAATGGTCGGTACGCTCTGGCTGTGATCCCTTGTAACATTACAAACCGTTATAGCTACATCTGTCCGAGCCGCGTCGTGTTCTGGTTGAGCGGTGTAACGGTCGGTACGCTCTGGCTGTGGTCCCTTGTAACATTACAAACCGTTACAGCTACATCTGTCCGGGCCGCGTCGTGTTCTGGTTGAGCGGTGTAACGGTCGGTACGCTCTGGCTGTGATCCCTTGTAACATTATAAACCGTTATAGCTACATCTGTCCGGGCCGCGTCGTGTTCTGGTTGAGCGGTGTAACGGTCGGTACGCTCTGGCTGTGATCCCTTGTAACATTACAAACCGTTATAGCTACATCTGTCCGGGCCGCGTCGTGTTCTGGTTGAGCGGTGTAACGGTCGGTACGCTCTGGCTGTGATCCCTTGTAACATTACAAACCGTTATAGCTACATCTGTCCGGGCCGCGTCGTGTTCTGGTTGAGCGGTGTAACGGTCGGTACGCTCTGGCTGTGATCCCTTGTAACATTACAAACCGTTATAGCTACATCTGTCCGGGCCGCGTCGTGTTCTGGTTGAGCGGTGTAACGGTCGGTACGCTCTGGCTGTGATCCCTTGTAACATTACAAACCGTTATAGCTACATCTGTCCGGGCCGCGTCGTGTTCTGGTTGAGCGGTGTAACGGTCGGTACGCTCTGGCTGTGATCCCTTGTAACATTACAAACCGTTATAGCTACATCTGTCCGGGCCGCGTCGTGTTCTGGTTGAGCGGTGTAACGGTCGGTACGCTCTGGCTGTGATCCCTTGTAACATTACAAACCGTTATAGCTACATCTGTCCGGGCCGCGTCGTGTTCTGGTTGAGCGGTGTAACGGTCGGTACGCTCTGGCTGTGATCCCTTGTAACATTACAAGCCGTTATAGCTACATCTGTCCGGGCCGCGTCGTGTTCTGGTTGAGCGGTGTAACGGTCGGTACGCTCTGGCTGTGATCCCTTGTAACATTACAAACCGTTATAGCTACATCTGTCCGGGCCGCGTCGTGTTCTGGTTGAGCGGTGTAACGGTCGGTACGCTCTGGCTGTGATCCCTTGTAACATTACAAACCGTTATAGCTACATCTGTCCGGGCCGCGTCGTGTTCTGGTTGAGCGGTGTAACGGTCGGTACGCTCTGGCTGTGATCCCTTGTAACATTACAAACCGTTATAGCTACATCTGTCCGGGCCGCGTCGTGTTCTGGTTGAGCGGTGTAACGGTCGGTACGCTCTGGCTGTGATCCCTTGTAACATTACAAACCGTTATAGCTATATCTGTCCGAGCCGCGTCGTGTTCTGGTTGAGCGGTGTAACGGTCGGTACGCTCTGGCTGTGATCCCTTGTAACATTATAAACCGTTATAGCTACATCTGTCCGGGCCGCGTCGTGTTCTGGTTGAGCGGTGTAACGGTCGGTACGCTCTGGCTGTGATCCCTTGTAACATTACAAACCGTTATAGGTGCATCTGTCCGGGCCGCGTCGTGTTCTGGTTGAGCGGTGTAACGGTCGGTACGCTCTGGCTGTGATCCCTTGTAACATTACAAACCGTTATAGCTACATCTGTCCGGGCCGCGTCGTGTTCTGGTTGAGCGGTGTAATGGTCGGTACGCTCTGGCTGTGATCCCTTGTAACATTACAAACCGTTATAGCTACAGTCTGTCCGGGCCGCGTCGTGTTCTGGTTGAGCGGTGTAATGGTCGGTACGCTCTGGCTGTGATCCCTTGTAACATTACAAACCGTTATAGCTACATCTGTCCGGGCCGCGTCGTGTTCTGGTTGAGCGGTGTAACGGTCGGTACGCTCTGGCTGTGATCCCTTGTAACATTACAAACCGTTATAGCTACAACTGTCCGGGCCGCGTCGTGTTCTGGTTGAGCGGTGTAATGGTCGGTACGCTCTGGCTGTGATCCCTTGTAACATTACAAACCGTTATAGCTACATCTGTCCGAGCCGCGTCGTGTTCTGGTTGAGCGGTGTAACGGTCGGTACGCTCTGGCTGTGGTCCCTTGTAACATTACAAACCGTTATAGCTACATCTGTCCGGGCCGCGTCGTGTTCTGGTTGAGCGGTGTAACGGTCGGTACGCTCTGGCTGTGATCCCTTGTAACATTATAAACCGTTATAGCTACATCTGTCCGGGCCGCGTCGTGTTCTGGTTGAGCGGTGTAACGGTCGGTACGCTCTGGCTGTGATCCCTTGTAACATTACAAACCGTTATAGCTACATCTGTCCGGGCCGCGTCGGGTTCTGGTTGAGCGGTGTAACGGTCGGTACGCTCTGGCTGTGATCCCTTGTAACATTACAAACCGTTATAGCTACATCTGTCCGGGCCGCGTCGTGTTCTGGTTGAGCGGTGTAATGGTCGGTACGCTCTGGCTGTGATCCCTTGTAACATTACAAACCGTTATAGCTACATCTGTCCGGGCCGCGTTGTGTTCTGGTTGAGCGGTGTAACGGTCGGTACGCTCTGGCTGTGATCCCTTGTAACATTACAAACCGTTATAGCTACATCTGTCCGGGCCGCGTCGTGTTCTGGTTGAGCGGTGTAACGGTCGGTACGCTCTGGCTGTGATCCCTTGTAACATTACAAACCGTTATAGCTACATCTGTCCGGGCCGCGTCGTGTTCTGGTTGAGCGGTGTAACGGTCGGTACGCTCTGGCTGTGATCCCTTGTAACATTACAAACCGTTATAGCTACATCTGTGCGGGCCGCGTCGTGTTCTGGTTGAGCGGTGTAACGGTCGGTACGCTCTGGCTGTGATCCCTTGTAACATTACAAACCGTTACAGCTACATCTGTCCGGGCCGCGTCGTGTTCTGGTTGAGCGGTGTAACGGTCGGTACGCTCTGGCTGTGATCCCTTGTAACATTACAAACCGTTATAGCTACATCTGTCCGGGCCGCGTCGTGTTCTGGTTGAGCGGTGTAACGGTCGGTACGCTCTGGCTGTGATCCCTTGTAACATTACAAACCGTTATAGCTACATCTGTCCGGGCCGCGTCGTGTTCTGGTTGAGCGGTGTAACGGTCGGTACGCTCTGGCTGTGATCCCTTGTAACATTACAAACCGTTATAGCTACATCTGTCCGGGCCGCGTCGTGTTCTGGTTGAGCGGTGTAACGGTCGGTACGCTCTGGCTGTGATCCCTTGTAACATTACAAACCGTTATAGCTACATCTGTCCGAGCCGCGTCGTGTTCTGGTTGAGCGGTGTAACGGTCGGTACGCTCTGGCTGTGATCCCTTGTAACATTACAAACCGTTATAGCTACATCTGTCCGGGCCGCGTCGTGTTCTGGTTGAGCGGTGTAACGGTCGGTACGCTCTGGCTGTGATCCCTTGTAACATTACAAACCGTTATAGCTACATCTGTCCGAGCCGCGTCGTGTTCTGGTTGAGCGGTGTAACGGTCGGTACGCTCTGGCTGTGATCCCTTGTAACATTACAAACCGTTATAGCTACATCTGTCCGGGCCGCGTCGCGTTCTGGTTGAGCGGTGTAACGGTCGGTACGCTCTGGCTGTGATCCCTTGTAACATTATAAACCGTTATAGCTACATCTGTCCGGGCCGCGTCGTGTTCTGGTTGAGCGGTGTAACGGTCGGTACGCTCTGGCTGTGATCCCTTGTAACATTATAAACCGTTATAGCTACATCTCTCCGGGCCGCGTCGTGTTCTGGTTGAGCGGTGTAACGGTCGGTACGCTCTGGTTGTGATCCCTTGTAACATTATAAACCGTTATAGCTACATCTGTCCGGGCCGCGTCGTGTTCTGGTTGAGCGGTGTAACGGTCGGTACGCTCTGGCTGTGATCCCTTGTAACATTATAAACCGTTATAGCTACATCTCTCCGGGCCGCGTCGTGTTCTGGTTGAGCGGTGTAATGGTCGGTACGCTCTGGCTGTGATCCCTTGTAACATTACAAACCGTTATAGCTACATCTGTCCGGGCCGCGTCGTGTTCTGGTTGAGCGGTGTAACGGTCGGTACGCTCTGGCTGTGATCCCTTGTAACATTACAAACCGTTATAGCTACATCTGTCCGGGCCGCGTCGTGTTCTGGTTGAGCGGTGTAACGGTCGGTACGCTCTGGCTGTGATCCCTTGTAACATTACAAACCGTTATAGCTACATCTGTCCGGGCCGCGTCGTGTTCTGGTTGAGCGGTGTAACGGTCGGTACGCTCTGGCTGTGATCCCTTGTAACATTACAAACCGTTATAGCTACATCTGTCCGGGCCGCGTCGTGTTCTGGTTGAGCGGTGTAACGGTCGGTACGCTCTGGCTGTGATCCCTTGTAACATTACAAACCGTTATAGCTACATCTGTCCGAGCCGCGTCGTGTTCTGGTTGAGCGGTGTAACGGTCGGTACGCTCTGGCTGTGATCCCTTGTAACATTACAAACCGTTATAGCTACATCTGTCCGGGCCGCGTCGTGTTCTGGTTGAGCGGTGTAACGGTCGGTACGCTCTGGCTGTGATCCCTTGTAACATTACAAACCGTTATAGCTACAACTGTCCGGGCCGCGTCGTGTTCTGGTTGAGCGGTGTAATGGTCGGTACGCTCTGGCTGTGATCCCTTGTAACATTACAAACCGTTATAGCTACATCTGTCCGAGCCGCGTCGTGTTCTGGTTGAGCGGTGTAACGGTCGGTACGCTCTGGCTGTGGTCCCTTGTAACATTACAAACCGTTACAGCTACATCTGTCCGGGCCGCGTCGTGTTCTGGTTGAGCGGTGTAACGGTCGGTACGCTCTGGCTGTGATCCCTTGTAACATTATAAACCGTTATAGCTACATCTGTCCGGGCCGCGTCGTGTTCTGGTTGAGCGGTGTAACGGTCGGTACGCTCTGGCTGTGATCCCTTGTAACATTACAAACCGTTATAGCTACATCTGTCCGGGCCGCGTCGTGTTCTGGTTGAGCGGTGTAACGGTCGGTACGCTCTGGCTGTGATCCCTTGTAACATTACAAACCGTTATAGCTACATCTGTCCGGGCCGCGTCGTGTTCTGGTTGAGCGGTGTAACGGTCGGTACGCTCTGGCTGTGATCCCTTGTAACATTACAAACCGTTATAGCTACATCTGTCCGGGCCGCGTCGTGTTCTGGTTGAGCGGTGTAACGGTCGGTACGCTCTGGCTGTGATCCCTTGTAACATTACAAACCGTTATAGCTACATCTGTCCGGGCCGCGTCGTGTTCTGGTTGAGCGGTGTAACGGTCGGTACGCTCTGGCTGTGATCCCTTGTAACATTACAAACCGTTATAGCTACATCTGTCCGGGCCGCGTCGTGTTCTGGTTGAGCGGTGTAACGGTCGGTACGCTCTGGCTGTGATCCCTTGTAACATTACAAACCGTTATAGCTACATCTGTCCGGGCCGCGTCGTGTTCTGGTTGAGCGGTGTAACGGTCGGTACGCTCTGGCTGTGATCCCTTGTAACATTACAAGCCGTTATAGCTACATCTGTCCGGGCCGCGTCGTGTTCTGGTTGAGCGGTGTAACGGTCGGTACGCTCTGGCTGTGATCCCTTGTAACATTACAAACCGTTATAGCTACATCTGTCCGGGCCGCGTCGTGTTCTGGTTGAGCGGTGTAACGGTCGGTACGCTCTGGCTGTGATCCCTTGTAACATTACAAACCGTTATAGCTACATCTGTCCGGGCCGCGTCGTGTTCTGGTTGAGCGGTGTAACGGTCGGTACGCTCTGGCTGTGATCCCTTGTAACATTACAAACCGTTATAGCTACATCTGTCCGGGCCGCGTCGTGTTCTGGTTGAGCGGTGTAACGGTCGGTACGCTCTGGCTGTGATCCCTTGTAACATTACAAACCGTTATAGCTATATCTGTCCGAGCCGCGTCGTGTTCTGGTTGAGCGGTGTAACGGTCGGTACGCTCTGGCTGTGATCCCTTGTAACATTACAAACCGTTATAGCTACATCTGTCCGGGCCGCGTCGTGTTCTGGTTGAGCGGTGTAACGGTCGGTACGCTCTGGCTGTGATCCCTTGTAACATTACAAACCGTTATAGCTACATCTGTCCGAGCCGCGTCGTGTTCTGGTTGAGCGGTGTAACGGTCGGTACGCTCTGGTTGTGATCCCTTGTAACATTATAAACCGTTATAGCTACATCTGTCCGGGCCGCGTCGTGTTCTGGTTGAGCGGTGTAACGGTCGGTACGCTCTGGCTGTGATCCCTTGTAACATTACAAACCGTTATAGCTACATCTGTCCGAGCCGCGTCGTGTTCTGGTTGAGCGGTGTAACGGTCGGTACGCTCTGGCTGTGATCCCTTGTAACATTACAAACCGTTATAGCTACATCTGTCCGGGCCGCGTCGTGTTCTGGTTGAGCGGTGTAACGGTCGGTACGCTCTGGCTGTGATCCCTTGTAACATTACAAACCGTTATAGCTACATCTGTCCGAGCCGCGTCGTGTTCTGGTTGAGCGGTGTAACGGTCGGTACGCTCTGGTTGTGATCCCTTGTAACATTATAAACCGTTATAGCTACATCTGTCCGGGCCGCGTCGTGTTCTGGTTGAGCGGTGTAACGGTCGGTACGCTCTGGCTGTGATCCCTTGTAACATTATAAACCGTTATAGCTACATCTCTCCGGGCCGCGTCGTGTTCTGGTTGAGCGGTGTAATGGTCGGTACGCTCTGGCTGTGATCCCTTGTAACATTACAAACCGTTATAGCTACATCTGTCCGGGCCGCGTCGTGTTCTGGTTGAGCGGTGTAACGGTCGGTACGCTCTGGCTGTGATCCCTTGTAACATTACAAACCGTTATAGCTACATCTGTCCGGGCCGCGTCGTGTTCTGGTTGAGCGGTGTAACGGTCGGTACGCTCTGGCTGTGATCCCTTGTAACATTACAAACCGTTATAGCTACATCTGTCCGGGCCGCGTCGTGTTCTGGTTGAGCGGTGTAACGGTCGGTACGCTCTGGCTGTGATCCCTTGTAACATTACAAACCGTTATAGCTACATCTGTCCGGGCCGCGTCGTGTTCTGGTTGAGCGGTGTAACGGTCGGTACGCTCTGGCTGTGATCCCTTGTAACATTACAAACCGTTATAGCTACATCTGTCCGAGCCGCGTCGTGTTCTGGTTGAGCGGTGTAACGGTCGGTACGCTCTGGCTGTGATCCCTTGTAACATTACAAACCGTTATAGCTACATCTGTCCGGGCCGCGTCGTGTTCTGGTTGAGCGGTGTAACGGTCGGTACGCTCTGGCTGTGATCCCTTGTAACATTATAAACCGTTATAGCTACATCTCTCCGGGCCGCGTCGTGTTCTGGTTGAGCGGTGTAATGGTCGGTACGCTCTGGCTGTGATCCCTTGTAACATTACAAACCGTTATAGCTACATCTGTCCGGGCCGCGTCGTGTTCTGGTTGAGCGGTGTAACGGTCGGTACGCTCTGGCTGTGATCCCTTGTAACATTACAAACCGTTATAGCTACATCTGTCCGGGCCGCGTCGTGTTCTGGTTGAGCGGTGTAACGGTCGGTACGCTCTGGCTGTGATCCCTTGTAACATTACAAACCGTTATAGCTACATCTGTCCGGGCCGCGTCGTGTTCTGGTTGAGCGGTGTAACGGTCGGTACGCTCTGGCTGTGATCCCTTGTAACATTACAAACCGTTATAGCTACATCTGTCCGGGCCGCGTCGTGTTCTGGTTGAGCGGTGTAACGGTCGGTACGCTCTGGCTGTGATCCCTTGTAACATTACAAACCGTTATAGCTACATCTGTCCGAGCCGCGTCGTGTTCTGGTTGAGCGGTGTAACGGTCGGTACGCTCTGGCTGTGATCCCTTGTAACATTACAAACCGTTATAGCTACATCTGTCCGGGCCGCGTCGTGTTCTGGTTGAGCGGTGTAACGGTCGGTACGCTCTGGCTGTGATCCCTTGTAACATTACAAACCGTTATAGCTACATCTGTCCGAGCCGCGTCGTGTTCTGGTTGAGCGGTGTAACGGTCGGTACGCTCTGGCTGTGATCCCTTGTAACATTACAAACCGTTATAGCTACATCTGTCCGGGCCGCGTCGCGTTCTGGTTGAGCGGTGTAACGGTCGGTACGCTCTGGCTGTGATCCCTTGTAACATTATAAACCGTTATAGCTACATCTCTCCGGGCCGCGTCGTGTTCTGGTTGAGCGGTGTAACGGTCGGTACGCTCTGGCTGTGATCCCTTGTAACATTATAAACCGTTATAGCTACATCTCTCCGGGCCGCGTCGTGTTCTGGTTGAGCGGTGTAATGGTCGGTACGCTCTGGCTGTGATCCCTTGTAACATTACAAACCGTTATAGCTACATCTGTCCGGGCCGCGTCGTGTTCTGGTTGAGCGGTGTAACGGTCGGTACGCTCTGGCTGTGATCCCTTGTAACATTACAAACCGTTATAGCTACATCTGTCCGGGCCGCGTCGTGTTCTGGTTGAGCGGTGTAACGGTCGGTACGCTCTGGCTGTGATCCCTTGTAACATTACAAACCGTTATAGCTACATCTGTCCGGGCCGCGTCGTGTTCTGGTTGAGCGGTGTAACGGTCGGTACGCTCTGGCTGTGATCCCTTGTAACATTACAAACCGTTATAGCTACATCTGTCCGGGCCGCGTCGTGTTCTGGTTGAGCGGTGTAACGGTCGGTACGCTCTGGCTGTGATCCCTTGTAACATTACAAACCGTTATAGCTACATCTGTCCGAGCCGCGTCGTGTTCTGGTTGAGCGGTGTAACGGTCGGTACGCTCTGGCTGTGATCCCTTGTAACATTACAAAACGTTATAGCTACATCTGTCCGGGCCGCGTCGTGTTCTGGTTGAGCGGTGTAACGGTCGGTACGCTCTGGCTGTGATCCCTTGTAACATTACAAACCGTTATAGCTACAACTGTCCGGGCCGCGTCGTGTTCTGGTTGAGCGGTGTAATGGTCGGCACGCTCTGGCTGTGATCCCTTGTAACATTACAAACCGTTATAGCTACATCTGTCCGAGCCGCGTCGTGTTCTGGTTGAGCGGTGTAACGGTCGGTACGCTCTGGCTGTGGTCCCTTGTAACATTACAAACCGTTATAGCTACATCTGTCCGGGCCGCGTCGTGTTCTGGTTGAGCGGTGTAACGGTCGGTACGCTCTGGCTGTGATCCCTTGTAACATTATAAACCGTTATAGCTACATCTGTCCGGGCCGCGTCGTGTTCTGGTTGAGCGGTGTAACGGACGGTACGCTCTGGCTGTGATCCCTTGTAACATTACAAACCGTTATAGCTACATCTGTCCGGGCCGCTTCGTGTTCTGGTTGAGCGGTGTAACGGTCGGTACGCTCTGGCTGTGATCCCTTGTAACATTACAAACCGTTATAGCTACATCTGTCCGGGCCGCGTCGTGTTCTGGTTGAGCGGTGTAATGGTCGGTACGCTCTGGCTGTGATCCCTTGTAACATTACAAACCGTTATAGCTACATCTGTCCGGGCCGCGTCGTGTTCTGGTTGAGCGGTGTAACGGTCGGTACGCTCTGGCTGTGATCCCTTGTAACATTACAAACCGTTATAGCTACATCTGTCCGGGCCGCGTCGTGTTCTGGTTGAGCGGTGTAACGGTCGGTACGCTCTGGCTGTGATCCCTTGTAACATTACAAACCGTTATAGCTACATCTGTCCGGGCCGCGTCGTGTTCTGGTTGAGCGGTGTAACGGTCCGTACGCTCTGGCTGTGATCCCTTGTAACATTACAAACCGTTATAGCTACATCTGTCCGGGCCGCGTCGTGGTCTGGTTGAGCGGTGTAACGGTCGGTACGCTCTTGCTGTGATCCCTTGTAACATTACAAGCCGTTATAGCTACATCTGTCCGGGCCGCGTCGTGTTCTGGTTGAGCGGTGTAACGGTCGGTACGCTCTGGCTGTGATCCCTTGTAACATTACAAACCGTTATAGCTACATCTGTCCGGGCCGCGTCGTGTTCTGGTTGAGCGGTGTAACGGTCGGTACGCTCTGGCTGTGATCCCTTGTAACATTACAAACCGTTATAGCTACATCTGTCCGGGCCGCGTCGTGTTCTGGTTGAGCGGTGTAACGGTCGGTACGCTCTGGCTGTGATCCCTTGTAACATTACAAACCGTTATAGCTACATCTGTCCGGGCCGCGTCATGTTCTGGTTGAGCGGTGTAACGGTCGGTACGCTCTGGCTGTGATCCCTTGTAACATTACAAACCGTTATAGCTATATCTGTCCGAGCCGCGTCGTGTTCTGGTTGAGCGGTGTAACGGTCGGTACGCTCTGGCTGTGATCCCTTGTAACATTACAAACCGTTATAGCTACATCTGTCCGGGCCGCGTCGTGTTCTGGTTGAGCGGTGTAACGGTCGGTACGCTCTGGCTGTGATCCCTTGTAACATTACAAACCGTTATAGCTACATCTGTCCGAGCCGCGTCGTGTTCTGGTTGAGCGGTGTAACGGTCGGTACGCTCTGGCTGTGATCCCTTGTAACATTACAAACCGTTATAGCTACATCTGTCCGGGCCGCGTCGCGTTCTGGTTGAGCGGTGTAACGGTCGGTACGCTCTGGCTGTGATCCCTTGTAACATTATAAACCGTTATAGCTACATCTCTCCGGGCCGCGTCGTGTTCTGGTTGAGCGGTGTAACGGTCGGTACGCTCTGGCTGTTATCCCTTGTAACATTATAAACCGTTATAGCTACATCTCTCCGGGCCGCGTCGTGTTCTGGTTGAGCGGTGTAACGGTCGGTACGCTCTGGTTGTGATCCCTTGTAACATTATAAACCGTTATAGCTACATCTGTCCGGGCCGCGTCGTGTTCTGGTTGAGCGGTGTAACGGTCGGTGCGCTCTGGCTGTGATCCCTTGTAACATTATAAACCGTTATAGCTACATCTCTCCGGGCCGCGTCGTGTTCTGGTTGAGCGGTGTAATGGTCGGTACGCTCTGGCTGTGATCCCTTGTAACATTACAAACCGTTATAGCTACATCTGTCCGGGCCGCGTCGTGTTCTGGTTGAGCGGTGTAACGGTCGGTACGCTCTGGCTGTGATCCCTTGTAACATTACAAACCGTTATAGCTATATCTGTCCGGGCCGCGTCGTGTTCTGGTTGAGCGGTGTAACGGTCGGTACGCTCTGGCTGTGATCCCTTGTAACATTACAAACCGTTATAGCTACATCTGTCCGGGCCGCGTCGTGTTCTGGTTGAGCGGTGTAACGGTCGGTACGCTCTGGCTGTGATCCCTTGTAACATTACAAACCGTTATAGCTACATCTGTCCGGGCCGCGTCGTGTTCTGGTTGAGCGGTGTAACGGTCGGTACGCTCTGGCTGTGATCCCTTGTAACATTACAAACCGTTATAGCTACATCTGTCCGAGCCGCGTCGTGTTCTGGTTGAGCGGTGTAACGGTCGGTACGCTCTGGCTGTGATCCCTTGTAACATTACAAACCGTTATAGCTACATCTGTCCGGGCCGCGTCGTGTTCTGGTTGAGCGGTGTAACGGTCGGTACGCTCTGGCTGTGATCCCTTGTAACATTACAAACCGTTATAGCTACATCTGTCCGAGCCGCGTCGTGTTCTGGTTGAGCGGTGTAACGGTCGGTACGCTCTGGCTGTGATCCCTTGTAACATTACAAACCGTTATAGCTACATCTGTCCGGGCCGCGTCGCGTTCTGGTTGAGCGGTGTAACGGTCGGTACGCTCTGGCTGTGATCCCTTGTAACATTATAAACCGTTATAGCTACATCTCTCCGGGCCGCGTCGTGTTCTGGTTGAGCGGTGTAACGGTCGGTACGCTCTGGCTGTGATCCCTTGTAACATTATAAACCGTTATAGCTACATCTCTCCGGGCCGCGTCGTGTTCTGGTTGAGCGGTGTAACGGTCGGTACGCTCTGGCTGTGATCCCTTGTAACATTATAAACCGTTATAGCTACATCTGTCCGGGCCGCGTCGTGTTCTGGTTGAGCGGTGTAACGGTCGGTACGCTCTGGCTGTGATCCCTTGTAACATTATAAACCGTTATAGCTACATCTCTCCGGGCCGCGTCGTGTTCTGGTTGAGCGGTGTAACGGTCGGTACGCTCTGGCTGTGATCCCTTGTAACATTATAAACCGTTATAGCTACATCTGTCCGGGCCGCGTCGTGTTCTGGTTGAGCGGTGTAACGGTCGGTACGCTCTGGCTGTGATCCCTTGTAACATTATAAACCGTTATAGCTACATCTGTCCGGGCCGCGTCGTGTTCTGGTTGAGCGGTGTAACGGTCGGTACGCTCTGGCTGTGATCCCTTGTAACATTACAAACCGTTATAGCTACATCTGTCCGGGCCGCGTCGTGTTCTGGTTGAGCGGTGTAACGGTCGGTACGCTCTGGCTGTGATCCCTTGTAACATTACAAACCGTTATAGCTACATCTGTCCGGGCCGCGTCGTGTTCTGGTTGAGCGGTGTAGCGGTCGGTACGCTCTGGCTGTGATCCCTTGTAACATTACAAACCGTTATAGCTACATCTGTCCGTGCCGCGTCGTGTTCTTGTTGAGCGGTGTAACGGTCGGTACGCTATGGCTGTGATCCCTTGTAACATTACAAACCGTTATAGCTACATCTGTCCGGGCCGCGTCGTGTTCTGGTTGAGCGGTGTAACGGTCGGTACGCTCTGGCTGTGATCCCTTGTAACATTATAAACCGTTATAGCTACATCTGTCCGGGCCGCGTCGTGTTCTGGTTGAGCGGTGTAACGGTCGGTACGCTCTGGCTGTGATCCCTTGTAACATTACAAACCGTTATAGCTACATCTGTCCGGGCCGCGTCGTGTTCTGGTTGAGCGGTGTAACGGTCGGTACGCTCTGGCTGTGATCCCTTGTAACATTACAAACCGTTATAGCTACAGTCTGTCCGGGCCGCGTCGTGTTCTGGTTGAGCGGTGTAACGGTCGGTACGCTCTGGCTGTGATCCCTTGTAACATTACAAACCGTTATAGCTACATCTGTCCGGGCCGCGTCGTGTTCTGGTTGAGCGGTGTAACGGTCGGTACGCTCTGGCTGTGATCCCTTGTAACATTACAAACCGTTATAGCTACATCTGTCCGGGCCGCGTCGTGTTCTGGTTGAGCGGTGTAATGGTCGGTACGCTCTGGCTGTGATCCCTTGTAACATTACAAACCGTTATAGCTACATCTGTCCGGGCCGCGTCGTGTTCTGGTTGAGCGGTGTAATGGTCGGTACGCTCTGGCTGTGATCCCTTGTAACATTACAAACCGTTATAGCTACATCTGTCCGGGCCGCGTCGTGTTCTGGTTGAGCGGTGTAACGGTCGGTACGCTCTGGCTGTGATCCCTTGTAACATTACAAACCGTTATAGCTACATCTGTCCGGGCCGCGTCGTGTTCTGGTTGAGCGGTGTAACGGTCGGTACGCTCTGGCTGTGATCCCTTGTAACATTACAAACCGTTATAGCTACATCTGTCCTGGCCGCGTCGTGTTCTGGTTGAGCGGTGTAACGGTCGGTACGCTCTGGCTGTGATCCCTTGTAACATTACAAACCGTTATAGCTACATCTGTCCGGGCCGCGTCGTGTTCTGGTTGAGCGGTGTAACGGTCGGTACGCTCTGGCTGTGATCCCTTGTAACATTACAAACCGTTATAGCTACATCTGTCCGGGCCGCGTCGTGTTCTGGTTGAGCGGTGTAACGGTCGGTACGCTCTGGCTGTGATCCCTTGTAACATTACAAACCGTTATAGCTACATCTGTCCGGGCCGCGTCGTGTTCTGGTTGAGCGGTGTAACGGTCGGTACGCTCTGGCTGTGATCCCTTGTAACATTACAAACCGTTATAGCTACATCTGTCCGGGCCGCGTCGTGTTCTGGTTGAGCGGTGTAACGGTCGGTACGCTCTGGCTGTGATCCCTTGTAACATTACAAACCGTTATAGCTACATCTGTCCGTGCCGCGTCGTGTTCTTGTTGAGCGGTGTAACGGTCGGTACGCTCTGGCTGTGATCCCTTGTAACATTACAAACCGTTATAGCTACATCTGTCCGGGCCGCGTCGTGTTCTGGTTGAGCGGTGTAACGGTCGGTACGCTCTGGCTGTGATCCCTTGTAACATTACAAACCGTTATAGCTACATCTGTCCGGGCCGCGTCGTGTTCTGGTTGAGCGGTGTAACGGTCGGTACGCTCTGGCTGTGATCCCTTGTAACATTACAAACCGTTATAGCTAAATCTGTCCTGGCCGCGTCGTGTTCTGGTTGAGCGGTGTAACGGTCGGTACGCTCTGGCTGTGATCCCTTGTAACATTACAAACCGTTATAGCTACATCTGTCCGGGCCGCGTCGTGTTCTGGTTGAGCGGTGTAACGGACGGTACACTCTGGCTGTGATCCCTTGTAACATTACAAACCGTTATAGCTACATCTGTCCGGGCCGCGTCGTGTTCTGGTTGAGCGGTGTAACGGTCGGTACGCTCTGGCTGTGATCCCTTGTAACATTACAAACCGTTATAGCTACATCTGTCCGGGCCGCGTCGTGTTCTGGTTGAGCGGTGTAATGGTCGGTACGCTCTGGCTGTGATCCCTTGTAACATTACAAACCGTTATAGCTACATCTGTCCGGGCCGCGTCGTGTTCTGGTTGAGCGGTGTAACGATCGGTACACTCTGGCTGTGATCCCTTGTAACATTACAAACCGTTATAGCTACATCTGTCCGGGCCGCGTCGTGTTCTGGTTGAGCGGTGTAATGGTCGGTACGCTCTGGCTGTGATCCCTTGTAACATTACAAACCGTTATAGCTACATCTGTCCGGGCCGCGTCGTGTTCTGGTTGAGCGGTGTAACGGTCGGTACGCTCTGGCTGTGATCCCTTGTAACATTACAAACCGTTATAGCTACATCTGTCCGTGCCGCGTCGTGTTCTGGTTGAGCGGTGTAATGGTCGGTACGCTCTGGCTGTGATCCCTTGTAACATTACAAACCGTTATAGCTACATCTGTCCGGGCTGCGTCGTGTTCTGGTTGAGCGGTGTAACGGTCGGTACGCTCTGGCTGTGATCCCTTGTAACATTACAAACCGTTATAGCTACATCTGTCCGGGCCGCGTCGTGTTCTGGTTGAGCGGTGTAACGGTCGGTACGCTCTGGCTGTGATCCCTTGTAACATTACAAACCGTTATAGCTACATCTGTCCGGGCCGCGTCGTGTTCTGGTTGAGCGGTGTAATGGTCGGTACGCTCTGGCTGTGATCCCTTGTAACATTACAAACCGTTATAGCTACATCTGTCCGGGCCGCGTCGTGTTCTGGTTGAGCGGTGTAACGGTCGGTACGCTCTGGCTGTGATCCCTTGTAACATTACAAACCGTTATAGCTACATCTGTCCGGGCCGCGTCGTGTTCTTGTTGAGCGGTGTAACGGTCGGTACACTCTGGCTGTGATCCCTTGTAACATTACAAACCGTTATAGCTACATCTGTCCGGGCCGCGTTGTGTTCTGGTTGAGCGGTGTAACGGTCGGTACGCTCTGGCTGTGATCCCTTGTAACATTACAAACCGTTATAGCTACATCTGTCCGGGCCGCGTCGTGTTCTGGTTGAGCGGTGTAACGGTCGGTACGCTCTGGCTGTGATCCCTTGTAACATTACAAACCGTTATAGCTACATCTGTCCGGGCCGCGTCGTGTTCTGGTTGAGCGGTGTAATGGTCGGTACGCTCTGGCTGTGATCCCTTGTAACATTACAAACCGTTATAGCTACATCTGTCCGGGCCGCGTCGTGTTCTGGTTGAGCGGTGTAACGGTCGGTACGCTCTGGCTGTGATCCCTTGTAACATTACAAACCGTTATAGCTACATCTGTCCGGGCCGCGTCGTGTTCTGGTTGAGCGGTGTAATGGTCGGTACGCTCTGGCTGTGATCCCTTGTAACATTACAAACCGTTATAGCTACATCTGTCCGGGCCGCGTCGTGTTCTGGTTGAGCGGTGTAACGGTCGGTACGCTCTGGCTGTGATCCCTTGTAACATTACAAACCGTTATAGCTACATCTGTCCGGGCCGCGTCGTGTTCTGGTTGAGCGGTGTAATGGTCGGTACGCTCTGGCTGTGATCCCTTGTAACATTACAAACCGTTATAGCTACATCTGTCCGGGCCGCGTCGTGTTCTGGTTGAGCGGTGTAACGGTCGGTACGCTCTGGCTGTGATCCCTTGTAACATTACAAACCGTTATAGCTACATCTGTCCGGGCCGCGTCGTGTTCTGGTTGAGCGGTGTAATGGTCGGTACGCTCTGGCTGTGATCCCTTGTAACATTACAAACCGTTATAGCTACATCTGTCCGGGCCGCGTCGTGTTCTGGTTGAGCGGTGTAACGGTCGGTACGCTCTGGCTGTGATCCCTTGTAACATTACAAACCGTTATAGCTACATCTGTCCGGGCCGCGTCGTGTTCTGGTTGAGCGGTGTAATGGTCGGTACGCTATGGCGGTGATCCCTTGTAACGTTACAAACCGTTATAGCTACATCTGTCCGGGCCGCGTCGTGTTCTTGTTGAGCGGTGTAATGGTCGGTACGCTCTGGCTGTGATCCCTTGTAACATTACAAACCGTTATAGCTACATCTGTCCGGGCCGCGTCGTGTTCTGGTTGAGCGGTGTAACGGTCGGTACGCTATGGCGGTGATCCCTTGTAACGTTACAAACCGTTATAGCTACATCTGTCCGGGCCGCGTCGTGTTCTGGTTGAGCGGTGTAATGGTCGGTACGCTCTGGCTGTGATCCCTTGTAACATTACAAACCGTTATAGCTACAGTCTGTCCGGGCCGCGTCGTGTTCTGGTTGAGCGGTGTAATGGTCGGTACGCTCTGGCCGTGATCCCTTGTAACATTACAAACCGTTATAGCTACATCTGTCCGGGCCGCGTCGTGTTCTGGTTGAGCGGTGTAACGGTCGGTACGCTCTGGCTGTGATCCCTTGTAACATTACAAAACGTTAGAGCTACATCTGTCCGGGCCGCGTCGTGTTCTGGTTGAGCGGTGTAACGGTCGGCACGCTCTGGCTGTGATCCCTTGTAACATTACAAACCGTTATAGCTACATCTGTCCGGGCCGCGTCGTGTTCTGGTTGAGCGGTGTAACGGTCGGTACGCTCTGGCTGTGATCCCTTGTAACATTACAAACCGTTATAGCTACATCTGTCCGGGCCGCGTCGTGTTCTGGTTGAGCGGTGTAACGGTCGGTACGCTCTGGCTGTGATCCCTTGTAACATTACAAACCGTTATAGCTACAGTCTGTCCGGGCCGCGTCGTGTTCTGCTTGAGCGGTGCAATGGTCGGTACGCTCTGGCTGTGATCCCTTGTAACATTACAAACCGTTATAGCTACATCTGTCCGGGCCGCGTCGTGTTCTGGTTGAGCGGTGTAACGGTCGGTACGCTCTGGCTGTGATCCCTTGTAACATTACAAACCGTTATAGCTACAGTCTGTCCGGGCCGCGTCGTGTTCTGCTTGAGCGGTGCAATGGTCGGTACGCTCTGGCTGTGATCCCTTGTAACATTACAAACCGTTATAGCTACATCTGTCCGGGCCGCGTCGTGTTCTGCTTGAGCGGTGTAACGGTCGGTACGCTCTGGCTGTGATCCCTTGTAACATTACAAACCGTTATAGCTACAGTCTGTCCGGGCCGCGTCGTGTTCTGCTTGAGCGGTGTAACGGTCGGTACGCTCTGGCTGTGATCCCTTGTAACATTACAAACCGTTATAGCTACATCTGTCCGGGCCGCGTCGTGTTCTGGTTGAGCGGTGTAACGGTCGGTACGCTCTGGCTGTGATCCCTTGTAACATTACAAACCGTTATAGCTACATCTGTCCGGGCCGCGTCGTGTTCTTGTTGCGCGGTGTAACGGTCGGTACGCTCTGGCTGTGATCCCTTGTAACATTACAAACCGTTATAGCTACATCTGTCCGGGCCGCGTCGTGTTCTGGTTGAGCGGTGTAACGGTCGGTACGCTCTGGCTGTGATCCCTTGTAACATTACAAACCGTTATAGCTACATCTGTCCGGGCCGCGTCGTGTTCTGGTTGAGCGGTGTAACGGTCGGTACGCTCTGGCTGTGATCCCTTGTAACATTACAAACCGTTATAGCTACATCTGTCCGGGCCGCGTCGTGTTCTGGTTGAGCGGTGTAACGGTCGGTACGCTCTGGCTGTGATCCCTTGTAACATTACAAACCGTTATAGCTACATCTGTCCGGGCCGCGTCGTGTTCTGGTTGAGCGGTGTAACGGTCGGTACGCTCTGGCTGTGATCCCTTGTAACATTACAAACCGTTATAGCTACATCTGTCCGGGCCGCGTCGTGTTCTTGTTGAGCGGTGTAACGGTCGGTACGCTCTGGCTGTGATCCCTTGTAACATTACAAACCGTTATAGCTACATCTGTCCGGGCCGTGTCGTGTTCTTGTTGAGCGGTGTAACGGTCGGTACGCTCTGGCTGTGATCCCTTGTAACATTACAAACCGTTATAGCTACATCTGTCCGGGCCGCGTCGTGTTCTGGTTGAGCGGTGTAACGGTCGGTACGCTCTGGCTGTGATCCCTTGTGACATTACAAACCGTTATAGCTACATCTGTCCGGGCCGCGTCGTGTTCTGGTTGAGCGGTGTAACGGTCGGTACGCTCTGGCTGTGATCCCTTGTAACATTACAAACCGTTATAGCTACAGTCTGTCCGGGCCGCGTCGTGTTCTGGTTGAGCGGTGTAATGGTCGGTACGCTCTGGCTGTGATCCCTTGTAACATTACAAACCGTTTTAGCTACATCTGTCCGGGCCGCGTCGTGTTCTGGTTGAGCGGTGTAACGGTCGGTACGCTCTGGCTGTGATCCCTTGTAACATTACAAACCGTTATAGCTACATCTGTCCGAGCCGCGTCGTGTTCTGGTTGAGCGGTGTAACGGTCGGTACGCTCTGGCTGTGATCCCTTGTAACATTACAAACCGTTATAGCTACAGTCTGTCCGGGCCGCGTCGTGTTCTGGTTGAGCGGTGTAACGGTCGGTACGCTCTGGCTGTGATCCCTTGTAACATTACAAACCGTTAGAGCTACATCTGTCCGGGCCGCGTCGTGTCCTGGTTGAGCGGTGTAACGGTCGGCACGCTCTGGCTGTGATCCCTTGTAACATTACAAACCGTTATAGCTACATCTGTCCGGGCCGCGTCGTGTTCTGGTTGAGCGGTGTAACGGTCGGTACGCTCTGGCTGTGATCCCTTGTAACATTACAAACCGTTATAGCTACATCTGTCCGGGCCGCGTCGTGTTCTGGTTGAGCGGTGTAACGGTCGGTACGCTCTGGCTGTGATCCCTTGTAACATTACAAACCGTTATAGCTACATCTGTCCGGGCCGCGTCGTGTTCTGGTTGAGCGGTGCAATGGTCGGTACGCTCTGGCTGTGATCCCTTGTAACATTACAAACCGTTATAGCTACATCTGTCCGGGCCGC
This sequence comes from Arenicola marina, assembly GCA_964019135.1. NCBI lineage: Eukaryota > Metazoa > Annelida > Polychaeta > Arenicolidae > Arenicola > Arenicola marina. Next base: position 41,790,365 of record OZ025258.1, read on the forward strand.
GTCGTGTTCTGGTTGAGCGGTGTAACGGTCGGTACGCTCTGGCTGTGATCCCTTGTAACATTACAAACCGTTATAGCTACATCTGTCCGGGCCGCGTCGTGTTCTGGTTGAGCGGTGTAACGGTCGGTACGCTCTGGCTGTGATCCCTTGTAACATTACAAACCGTTATAGCTACATCTGTCCGGGCCGCGTCGTGTTCTGGTTGAGCGGTGCAATGGTCGGTACGCTCTGGCTGTGATCCCTTGTAACATTACAAACCGTTATAGCTACATCTGTCCGGGCCGCGTCGTGTTCTGGTTGAGCGGTGTAACGGTCGGTACGCTCTGGCTGTGATCCCTTGTAACATTACAAACCGTTATAGCTACAGTCTGTCCGGGCCGCGTCGTGTTCTGCTTGAGCGGTGCAATGGTCGGTACGCTCTGGCTGTGATCCCTTGTAACATTACAAACCGTTATAGCTACATCTGTCCGGGCCGCGTCGTGTTCTGGTTGAGCGGTGTAACGGTCGGTACGCTCTGGCTGTGATCCCTTGTAACATTACAAACCGTTATAGCTACAGTCTGTCCGGGCCGCGTCGTGTTCTGCTTGAGCGGTGTAACGGTCGGTACGCTCTGGCTGTGATCCCTTGTAACATTACAAACCGTTATAGCTACATCTGTCCGGGCCGCGTCGTGTTCTGGTTGAGCGGTGTAACGGTCGGTACGCTCTGGCTGTGATCCCTTGTAACATTACAAACCGTTATAGCTACATCTGTCCGGGCCGCGTCGTGTTCTGGTTGAGCGGTGTAACGGTCGGTACGCTCTGGCTGTGATCCCTTGTAACATTACAAACCGTTATAGCTACATCTGTCCGGGCCGCGTCGTGTTCTGGTTGAGCGGTGTAACGGTCGGTACGCTCTGGCTGTGATCCCTTGTAACATTACAAACCGTTATAGCTACATCTGTCCGGGCCGCGTCGTGTTCTGGTTGAGCGGTGTAACGGTTGGTACGCTCTGGCTGTGATCCCTTGTAACATTAGAAACCGTTATAGCTACATCTGTCCGGGCCGCGTCGTAATCTGGTTGAGCGGTGTAACGGTCGGTACGCTCTGGCTGTGATCCCTTGTAACATTACAAACCGTTATAGCTACATCTGTCCGGGCCGCGTCGTGTTCTTGTTGAGCGGTGTAACGGTCGGTACGCTCTGGCTGTGATCCCTTGTAACATTACAAACCGTTATAGCTACATCTGTCCGGGCCGCGTCGTGTTCTGGTTGAGCGGTGTAACGGTCGGTACGCTCTGGCTGTGATCCCTTGTAACATTACAAACCGTTATAGCTACAGTCTGTCCGGGCCGCGTCGTGTTCTGGTTGAGCGGTGTAATGGTCGGTACGCTCTGGCTGTGATCCCTTGTAACATTACAAACCGTTTTAGCTACATCTGTCCGGGCCGCGTCGTGTTCTGGTTGAGCGGTGTAACGGTCGGTACGCTCTGGCTGTGATCCCTTGTAACATCACAAACCGTTATAGCTACATCTGTCCGAGCCGCGTCGTGTTCTGGTTGAGCGGTGTAACGGTCGGTACGCTCTGGCTGTGATCCCTTGTAACATTACAAACCGTTATAGCTACAGTCTGTCCGGGCCGCGTCGTGTTCTGGTTGAGCGGTGTAATGGTCGGTACGCTCTGGCTGTGATCCCTTGTAACATTACAAACCGTTTTAGCTACATCTGTCCGGGCCGCGTCGTGTTCTGGTTGAGCGGTGTAACGGTCGGTACGCTCTGGCTGTGATCCCTTGTAACATTACAAACCGTTATAGCTACATCTGTCCGGGCCGCGTCGTGTTCTGGTTGAGCGGTGTAACGGTCGGCACGCTCTGGCTGTGATCCCTTGTAACATTACAAACCGTTATAGCTACATCTGTCCGGGCCGCGTCGTGTTCTGGTTGAGCGGTGTAACGGTCGGTACGCTTTGGCTGTGATCCCTTGTAACATTACAAACCGTTATAGCTACATCTGTCCGGGCCGCGTCGTGTTCTGGTTGAGCGGTGTAACGGTCGGTACGCTGTGGCTGTGATCCCTTGTAACATTACAAACCGTTATAGCTACATCTGTCCGGGCCGCGTCGTGTTCTGGTTGAGCGGTGTAACGGTCGGTACGCTCTGGCTGTGATCCCTTGTAACATTACAAACCGTTATAGCTACAGTCTGTCCGGGCCGCGTCGTGTTCTGGTTGAGCGGTGTAACGGTCGGTACGCTCTGGCAGTGATCCCTTGTAACATTACAAACCGTTATAGCTACATCTGTCCGGGCCGCGTCGTGTTCTGGTTGAGCGGTGTAACGGTCGGTACGCTCTGGCTGTGATCCCTTGTAACATTACAAACCGTTATAGCTACATCTGTCCGGGCCGCGTCGTGTTCTGGTTGAGCGGTGTAACGGTCGGTACGCTCTGGCTGTGATCCCTTGTAACATTACAAATCGTTATAGCTACATCTGTCCGGGCCGCGTCGTGTTCTGGTTGAGCGGTGTAACGGTCGGTACGCTCTGGCTGTGATCCCTTGTAACATTACAAACCGTTATAGCTACAGTCTGTCCGGGCCGCGTCGTTTTCTGGTTGAGCGGTGTAATGGTCGGTACACTCTGGCTGTGATCCCTTGTAACATTACAAACCGTTATTGCTACATCTGTCCGAGCCGCGTCGTGTTCTGGTTGAGCGGTGTAACGGTCGGTACGCTCTGGCTGTGATCCCTTGTAACATTACAAACCGTTATTGCACCATCTGTCCGAGCCGCGTCGTGTTCTGGTTGAGCGGTGTAACGGTCGGCACGCTCTGGCTGTGATCCCTTGTAACATTACAAACCCTTATAGCTACAGTCTGTCCGGGCCGCGTCGGGTTCTGCTTGAGCGGTGTAACGGTCGGTACGCTCTGGCTGTGATCCCTTGTAACATTACAAACCGTTATAGCTACATCTGTCCGGGCCGCGTCGTGTTCTGGTTGAGCGGTGTAACGGTCGGTACGCTCTGGCTGTGATCCCTTGTAACATTACAAACCGTTATAGCTACATCTGTCCGGGCCGCGTCGTGTTCTGGTTGAGCGGTGTAGCGGTCGGAACGCTCTGGCTGTGATCCCTTGTAACATTACAAACCGTTATAGCTACAGTCTGTCCGGGCCGCGTCGGGTTCTGCTTGAGCGGTGTAACGGTCGGTACGCTCTGGCTGTGATCCCTTGTAACATTACAAACCGTTATAGCTACATCTGTCCGGGCCGCGTCGTGTTCTGGTTGAGCGGTGTAACGGTCGGTACGCTCTGGCTGTGATCCCTTGTAACATTACAAACCGTTATAGCTACATCTGTCCGGGCCGCGTCGTGTTCTGGTTGAGCGGTGTAACGGTCGGTACGCTCTGGCTGTGATCCCTTGTAACATTACAAACCGTTATAGCTACATCTGTCCGGGCCGCGTCGTGTTCTGGTTGAGCGGTGTAACGGTCGGTACGCTCTGGCTGTGATCCCTTGTAACATTACAAACCGTTATAGCTACATCTGTCCGGGCCGCGTCGTGTTCTGGTTGAGCGGTGTAACGGTCGTTACGCTCTGGCTGTGATCCCTTGTAACATTACAAACCGTTATAGCTACAGTCTGTCCGGGCCGCGTCGTTTTCTGGTTGAGCGGTGCAATGGTCGGTACGCTCTGGCTGTGATCCCTTGTAACATTACAAACCGTTATAGCTACATCTGTCCGAGCCGCGTCGTGTTCTGGTTGAGCGGTGTAACGGTCGGTACGCTCTGGCTGTGATCCCTTGTAACATTAGAAACCGTTATAGCTACAGTCTGTCCGGGCCGCGTCGTGTTCTGGTTGAGCGGTGTAACGGTCGGTACGCTCTGGCTGTGATCCCTTGTAACATTACAAACCGTTATAGCTACATCTGTCCTGGCCGCGTCGTGTTCTGGTTGAGCGGTGTAACGGTCGGTACGCTCTGGCTGTGATCCCTTGTAACATTACAAACCGTTATAGCTACATCTGTCCGGGCCGCGTCGTGTTCTGGTTGAGCGGTGTAACGGACGGTACACTCTGGCTGTGATCCCTTGTAACATTACAAACCGTTATAGCTACATCTGTCCGGGCCGCGTCGTGTTCTGGTTGAGCGGTGTAACGGTCGGTACGCTCTGGCTGTGATCCCTTGTAACATTACAAACCGTTATAGCTACATCTGTCCGGGCCGCGTCGTGTTCTGGTTGAGCGGTGTAATGGTCGGTACGCTCTGGCTGTGATCCCTTGTAACATTACAAACCGTTATAGCTACATCTGTCCGGGCCGCGTCGTGTTCTGGTTGAGCGGTGTAACGATCGGTACACTCTGGCTGTGATCCCTTGTAACATTACAAACCGTTAAAGCTACATCTGTCCGGGCCGCGTCGTGTTCTGGTTGAGCGGTGTAATGGTCGGTACGCTCTGGCTGTGATCCCTTGTAACATTACAAACCGTTATAGCTACATCTGTCCGGGCCGCGTCGTGTTCTGGTTGAGCGGTGTAACGGTCGGTACGCTCTGGCTGTGATCCCTTGTAACATTACAAACCGTTATAGCTACATCTGTCCGTGCCGCGTCGTGTTCTGGTTGAGCGGTGTAATGGTCGGTACGCTCTGGCTGTGATCCCTTGTAACATTACAAACCGTTATAGCTACATCTGTCCGGGCTGCGTCGTGTTCTGGTTGAGCGGTGTAACGGTCGGTACGCTCTGGCTGTGATCCCTTGTAACATTACAAACCGTTATAGCTACATCTGTCCGGGCCGCGTCGTGTTCTGGTTGAGCGGTGTAACGGTCGGTACGCTCTGGCTGTGATCCCTTGTAACATTACAAACCGTTATAGCTACATCTGTCCGGGCCGCGTCGTGTTCTGGTTGAGCGGTGTAATGGTCGGTACGCTCTGGCTGTGATCCCTTGTAACATTACAAACCGTTATAGCTACATCTGTCCGGGCCGCGTCGTGTTCTGGTTGAGCGGTGTAACGGTCGGTACGCTCTGGCTGTGATCCCTTGTAACATTACAAACCGTTATAGCTACATCTGTCCGGGCCGCGTCGTGTTCTTGTTGAGCGGTGTAACGGTCGGTACACTCTGGCTGTGATCCCTTGTAACATTACAAACCGTTATAGCTACATCTGTCCGGGCCGCGTTGTGTTCTGGTTGAGCGGTGTAACGGTCGGTACGCTCTGGCTGTGATCCCTTGTAACATTACAAACCGTTATAGCTACATCTGTCCGGGCCGCGTCGTGTTCTGGTTGAGCGGTGTAACGGTCGGTACGCTCTGGCTGTGATCCCTTGTAACATTACAAACCGTTATAGCTACATCTGTCCGGGCCGCGTCGTGTTCTGGTTGAGCGGTGTAATGGTCGGTACGCTCTGGCTGTGATCCCTTGTAACATTACAAACCGTTATAGCTACATCTGTCCGGGCCGCGTCGTGTTCTGGTTGAGCGGTGTAACGGTCGGTACGCTCTGGCTGTGATCCCTTGTAACATTACAAACCGTTATAGCTACATCTGTCCGGGCCGCGTCGTGTTCTGGTTGAGCGGTGTAATGGTCGGTACGCTCTGGCTGTGATCCCTTGTAACATTACAAACCGTTATAGCTACATCTGTCCGGGCCGCGTCGTGTTCTGGTTGAGCGGTGTAACGGTCGGTACGCTCTGGCTGTGATCCCTTGTAACATTACAAACCGTTATAGCTACATCTGTCCGGGCCGCGTCGTGTTCTGGTTGAGCGGTGTAATGGTCGGTACGCTCTGGCTGTGATCCCTTGTAACATTACAAACCGTTATAGCTACATCTGTCCGGGCCGCGTCGTGTTCTGGTTGAGCGGTGTAACGGTCGGTACGCTCTGGCTGTGATCCCTTGTAACATTACAAACCGTTATAGCTACATCTGTCCGGGCCGCGTCGTGTTCTGGTTGAGCGGTGTAATGGTCGGTACGCTCTGGCTGTGATCCCTTGTAACATTACAAACCGTTATAGCTACATCTGTCCGGGCCGCGTCGTGTTCTGGTTGAGCGGTGTAACGGTCGGTACGCTCTGGCTGTGATCCCTTGTAACATTACAAACCGTTATAGCTACATCTGTCCGGGCCGCGTCGTGTTCTGGTTGAGCGGTGTAATGGTCGGTACGCTATGGCGGTGATCCCTTGTAACGTTACAAACCGTTATAGCTACATCTGTCCGGGCCGCGTCGTGTTCTTGTTGAGCGGTGTAATGGTCGGTACGCTCTGGCTGTGATCCCTTGTAACATTACAAACCGTTATAGCTACATCTGTCCGGGCCGCGTCGTGTTCTGGTTGAGCGGTGTAACGGTCGGTACGCTATGGCGGTGATCCCTTGTAACGTTACAAACCGTTATAGCTACATCTGTCCGGGCCGCGTCGTGTTCTGGTTGAGCGGTGTAATGGTCGGTACGCTCTGGCTGTGATCCCTTGTAACATTACAAACCGTTATAGCTACAGTCTGTCCGGGCCGCGTCGTGTTCTGGTTGAGCGGTGTAATGGTCGGTACGCTCTGGCCGTGATCCCTTGTAACATTACAAACCGTTATAGCTACATCTGTCCGGGCCGCGTCGTGTTCTGGTTGAGCGGTGTAACGGTCGGTACGCTCTGGCTGTGATCCCTTGTAACATTACAAAACGTTAGAGCTACATCTGTCCGGGCCGCGTCGTGTTCTGGTTGAGCGGTGTAACGGTCGGCACGCTCTGGCTGTGATCCCTTGTAACATTACAAACCGTTATAGCTACATCTGTCCGGGCCGCGTCGTGTTCTGGTTGAGCGGTGTAACGGTCGGTACGCTCTGGCTGTGATCCCTTGTAACATTACAAACCGTTATAGCTACATCTGTCCGGGCCGCGTCGTGTTCTGGTTGAGCGGTGTAACGGTCGGTACGCTCTGGCTGTGATCCCTTGTAACATTACAAACCGTTATAGCTACAGTCTGTCCGGGCCGCGTCGTGTTCTGCTTGAGCGGTGCAATGGTCGGTACGCTCTGGCTGTGATCCCTTGTAACATTACAAACCGTTATAGCTACATCTGTCCGGGCCGCGTCGTGTTCTGGTTGAGCGGTGTAACGGTCGGTACGCTCTGGCTGTGATCCCTTGTAACATTACAAACCGTTATAGCTACAGTCTGTCCGGGCCGCGTCGTGTTCTGCTTGAGCGGTGCAATGGTCGGTACGCTCTGGCTGTGATCCCTTGTAACATTACAAACCGTTATAGCTACATCTGTCCGGGCCGCGTCGTGTTCTGCTTGAGCGGTGTAACGGTCGGTACGCTCTGGCTGTGATCCCTTGTAACATTACAAACCGTTATAGCTACAGTCTGTCCGGGCCGCGTCGTGTTCTGCTTGAGCGGTGTAACGGTCGGTACGCTCTGGCTGTGATCCCTTGTAACATTACAAACCGTTATAGCTACATCTGTCCGAGCCGCGTCGTGTTCTGGTTGAGCGGTGTAACGGTCGGTACGCTCTGGCTGTGATCCCTTGTAACATTACAAACCGTTATAGCTACATCTGTCCGGGCCGCGTCGTGTTCTTGTTGAGCGGTGTAACGGTCGGTACGCTCTGGCTGTGATCCCTTGTAACATTACAAACCGTTATAGCTACATCTGTCCGGGCCGCGTCGTGTTCTGGTTGAGCGGTGTAACGGTCGGTACGCTCTGGCTGTGATCCCTTGTAACATTACAAACCGTTATAGCTACATCTGTCCGGGCCGCGTCGTGTTCTGGTTGAGCGGTGTAACGGTCGGTACGCTCTGGCTGTGATCCCTTGTAACATTACAAACCGTTATAGCTACATCTGTCCGGGCCGCGTCGTGTTCTGGTTGAGCGGTGTAACGGTCGGTACGCTCTGGCTGTGATCCCTTGTAACATTACAAACCGTTATAGCTACATCTGTCCGGGCCGCGTCGTGTTCTGGTTGAGCGGTGTAACGGTCGGTACGCTCTGGCTGTGATCCCTTGTAACATTACAAACCGTTATAGCTACATCTGTCCGGGCCGCGTCGTGTTCTTGTTGAGCGGTGTAACGGTCGGTACGCTCTGGCTGTGATCCCTTGTAACATTACAAACCGTTATAGCTACATCTGTCCGGGCCGTGTCGTGTTCTTGTTGAGCGGTGTAACGGTCGGTACGCTCTGGCTGTGATCCCTTGTAACATTACAAACCGTTATAGCTACATCTGTCCGGGCCGCGTCGTGTTCTGGTTGAGCGGTGTAACGGTCGGTACGCTCTGGCTGTGATCCCTTGTAACATTACAAACCGTTATAGCTACATCTGTCCGGGCCGCGTCGTGTTCTGGTTGAGCGGTGTAACGGTCGGTACGCTCTGGCTGTGATCCCTTGTAACATTACAAACCGTTATAGCTACAGTCTGTCCGGGCCGCGTCGTGTTCTGGTTGAGCGGTGTAATGGTCGGTACGCTCTGGCTGTGATCCCTTGTAACATTACAAACCGTTTTAGCTACATCTGTCCGGGCCGCGTCGTGTTCTGGTTGAGCGGTGTAACGGTCGGTACGCTCTGGCTGTGATCCCTTGTAACATTACAAACCGTTATAGCTACATCTGTCCGAGCCGCGTCGTGTTCTGGTTGAGCGGTGTAACGGTCGGTACGCTCTGGCTGTGATCCCTTGTAACATTACAAACCGTTATAGCTACAGTCTGTCCGGGCCGCGTCGTGTTCTGGTTGAGCGGTGTAACGGTCGGTACGCTCTGGCTGTGATCCCTTGTAACATTACAAACCGTTAGAGCTACATCTGTCCGGGCCGCGTCGTGTCCTGGTTGAGCGGTGTAACGGTCGGCACGCTCTGGCTGTGATCCCTTGTAACATTACAAACCGTTATAGCTACATCTGTCCGGGCCGCGTCGTGTTCTGGTTGAGCGGTGTAACGGTCGGTACGCTCTGGCTGTGATCCCTTGTAACATTACAAACCGTTATAGCTACATCTGTCCGGGCCGCGTCGTGTTCTGGTTGAGCGGTGTAACGGTCGGTACGCTCTGGCTGTGATCCCTTGTAACATTACAAACCGTTATAGCTACATCTGTCCGGGCCGCGTCGTGTTCTGGTTGAGCGGTGCAATGGTCGGTACGCTCTGGCTGTGATCCCTTGTAACATTACAAACCGTTATAGCTACATCTGTCCGGGCCGCGTCGTGTTCTGGTTGAGCGGTGTAACGGTCGGTACGCTCTGGCTGTGATCCCTTGTAACATTACAAACCGTTATAGCTACATCTGTCCGGGCCGCGTCGTGTTCTGGTTGAGCGGTGTAACGGTCGGTACGCTCTGGCTGTGATCCCTTGTAACATTACAAACCGTTATAGCTACATCTGTCCGGGCCGCGTCGTGTTCTGGTTGAGCGGTGCAATGGTCGGTACGCTCTGGCTGTGATCCCTTGTAACATTACAAACCGTTATAGCTACATCTGTCCGGGCCGCGTCGTGTTCTGGTTGAGCGGTGTAACGGTCGGTACGCTCTGGCTGTGATCCCTTGTAACATTACAAACCGTTATAGCTACAGTCTGTCCGGGCCGCGTCGTGTTCTGCTTGAGCGGTGCAATGGTCGGTACGCTCTGGCTGTGATCCCTTGTAACATTACAAACCGTTATAGCTACATCTGTCCGGGCCGCGTCGTGTTCTGGTTGAGCGGTGTAACGGTCGGTACGCTCTGGCTGTGATCCCTTGTAACATTACAAACCGTTATAGCTACAGTCTGTCCGGGCCGCGTCGTGTTCTGCTTGAGCGGTGTAACGGTCGGTACGCTCTGGCTGTGATCCCTTGTAACATTACAAACCGTTATAGCTACATCTGTCCGGGCCGCGTCGTGTTCTGGTTGAGCGGTGTAACGGTCGGTACGCTCTGGCTGTGATCCCTTGTAACATTACAAACCGTTATAGCTACATCTGTCCGGGCCGCGTCGTGTTCTGGTTGAGCGGTGTAACGGTCGGTACGCTCTGGCTGTGATCCCTTGTAACATTACAAACCGTTATAGCTACATCTGTCCGGGCCGCGTCGTGTTCTGGTTGAGCGGTGTAACGGTCGGTACGCTCTGGCTGTGATCCCTTGTAACATTACAAACCGTTATAGCTACATCTGTCCGGGCCGCGTCGTGTTCTGGTTGAGCGGTGTAACGGTTGGTACGCTCTGGCTGTGATCCCTTGTAACATTAGAAACCGTTATAGCTACATCTGTCCGGGCCGCGTCGTATTCTGGTGGAGCGGTGTAACGGTCGGTACGCTCTGGCTGTGATCCCTTGTAACATTACAAACCGTTATAGCTACATCTGTCCGGGCCGCGTCGTGTTCTTGTTGAGCGGTGTAACGGTCGGTACGCTCTGGCTGTGATCCCTTGTAACATTACAAACCGTTATAGCTACATCTGTCCGGGCCGCGTCGTGTTCTGGTTGAGCGGTGTAACGGTCGGTACGCTCTGGCTGTGATCCCTTGTAACATTACAAACCGTTATAGCTACAGTCTGTCCGGGCCGCGTCGTGTTCTGGTTGAGCGGTGTAATGGTCGGTACGCTCTGGCTGTGATCCCTTGTAACATTACAAACCGTTTTAGCTACATCTGTCCGGGCCGCGTCGTGTTCTGGTTGAGCGGTGTAACGGTCGGTACGCTCTGGCTGTGATCCCTTGTAACATCACAAACCGTTATAGCTACATCTGTCCGAGCCGCGTCGTGTTCTGGTTGAGCGGTGTAACGGTCGGTACGCTCTGGCTGTGATCCCTTGTAACATTACAAACCGTTATAGCTACATCTGTCCGGGCCGCGTCGTGTTCTGGTTGAGCGGTGTAACGGTCGGTACGCTCTGGCTGTGATCCCTTGTAACATTACAAACCGTTATAGCTACAGTCTGTCCGGGCCGCGTCGGGTTCTGCTTGAGCGGTGTAACGGTCGGTACGCTCTGGCTGTGATCCCTTGTAACATTACAAACCGTTATAGCTACATCTGTCCGGGCCGCGTCGTGTTCTGGTTGAGCGGTGTAACGGTCGGTACGCTCTGGCTGTGATCCCTTGTAACATTACAAACCGTTATAGCTACATCTGTCCGGGCCGCGTCGTGTTCTGGTTGAGCGGTGTAACGGTCGGAACGCTCTGGCTGTGATCCCTTGTAACATTACAAACCGTCATAGCTACAGTCTGTCCGGGCCGCATCGGGTTCTGCTTGAGCGGTGTAACGGTCGGTACGCTCTGGCTGTGATCCCTTGTAACATTACAAACCGTTATAGCTACATCTGTCCGGGCCGCGTCGTGTTCTGGTTGAGCGGTGTAACGGTCGGTACGCTCTGGCTGTGATCCCTTGTAACATTACAAACCGTTATAGCTACATCTGTCCGGGCCGCGTCGTGTTCTGGTTGAGCGGTGTAACGGTCGGTACGCTCTGGCTGTGATCCCTTGTAACATTACAAACCGTTATAGCTACATCTGTCCGGGCCGCGTCGTGTTCTGGTTGAGCGGTGTAACGGTCGGTACGCTCTGGCTGTGATCCCTTGTAACATTACAAACCGTTATAGCTACATCTGTCCGGGCCGCGTCGTGTTCTGGTTGAGCGGTGTAACGGTCGTTACGCTCTGGCTGTGATCCCTTGTAACATTACAAACCGTTATAGCTACAGTCTGTCCGGGCCGCGTCGTTTTCTGGTTGAGCGGTGCAATGGTCGGTACGCTCTGGCTGTGATCCCTTGTAACATTACAAACCGTTATAGCTACATCTGTCCGAGCCGCGTCGTGTTCTGGTTGAGCGGTGTAACGGTCGGTACGCTCTGGCTGTGATCCCTTGTAACATTAGAAACCGTTATAGCTACAGTCTGTCCGGGCCGCGTCGTGTTCTGCTTGAGCGGTGTAATGGTCGGTACGCTCTGGCTGTGATCCCTTGTAACATTACAAACCGTTATAGCTACATCTGTCCGGGCCGCGTCGTGTTCTGTTTGAGCGGTGTAACGGTCGGTACGCTCTGGCTGTGATCCCTTGTAACATTACAAACCGTTATAGCTACATCTGTCCGGGCCGCGGCGTGTTCTGGTTGAGCGGTGTAACGGTCGGTACACTCTGGCTGTGATCCCTTGTAACATTACAAACCGTTATAGCTACATCTGTCCGGGCCGCGTCGTGTTCTGGTTGAGCGGTGTAACGGTCGGTACACTCTGGCTGTGATCCCTTGTAACATTACAAACCGTTATAGCTACATCTGTCCGGGCCACGTCGTGTTCTGGTTGAGCGGTGTAACGGTCGGTACGCTCTGGCTGTGATCCCTTGTAACATTACAAACCGTTATAGCTACATCTGTCCGGGCCGCGGCGTGTTCTGGTTGAGCGGTGTAACGGTCGGTACGCTCTGGCTGTGATCCCTTGTAAGATTACAAACCGTTATAGCTACATCTGTCCGGGCCGCGGCGTGTTCTGGTTGAGCGGTGTAACGGTCGGTACGCTCTGGCTGTGATCCCTTGTAACATTACAAACCGTTATAGCTACATCTGTCCGGGCCGCGTCGTGTTCTAGTTGAGCGGTGTAACGGTCGGTACGCTCTGGCTGTGATCCCTTGTAACATTACAAACCGTTATAGCTACATCTGTCCGGGCCGCGTCGTGTTCTGGTTGAGCGGTGTAACGGTCGGTACGCTCTGGCTGTGATCCCTTGTAACATTACAAACCGTTATAGCTACATCTGTCCGGGCCGCGTCGTGTTCTGGTTGAGCGGTGTAACGGTCGGTACACTCTGGCTGTGATCCCTTGTAACATTACAAACCGTTATAGCTACATCTGTCCGGGCCGCGTCGTGTTCTGGTTGAGCGGTGTAACGGTCGGTACGCTCTGGCTGTGATCCCTTGTAACATTACAAACCGTTATAGCTACATCTGTCCGGGCCGCGTCGTGTTCTTGTTGAGCGGTGTAACGGTCGGTACACTCTGGCTGTGATCCCTTGTAACATTACAAACCGTTATAGCTACATCTGTCCGGGCCGCGTCGTGTTCTTGTTGAGCGGTGTAACGGTCGGTACGCTCTGGCTGTGATCCCTTGTAACATTACAAACCGTTATAGCTACATCTGTCCGGGCCGCGGCGTGTTCTGGTTGAGCGGTGTAACGGTCGGTACGCTCTGGCTGTGATCCCTTGTAACATTACAAACCGTTATAGCTACCATCTGTCCGAGCCGCGTCGTGTTCTGGTTGAGCGGTGTAACGGTCGGTACGCTCTGGCTGTGATCCCTTGTAACATTACAAACCGTTATAGCTACATCTGTCCGGGCCGCGTCGTGTTCTGCTTGAGCGGTGTAACGGTCGGTACGCTCTGGCTGTGATCCCTTGTAACATTACAAACCGTTATAGCTACATCTGTCCGGGCCGCGTCGTGTTCTGCTTGAGCGGTGTAACGGTCGGTACGCTCTGGCTGTGATCCCTTGTAACATTACAAACCGTTATAGCTACATCTGTCCGGGCCGCGGCGTGTTCTGGTTGAGCGGTGTAACGGTCGGTACGCTCTGGCTGTGATCCCTTGTAACATTACAAACCGTTATAGCTACATCTGTCCGGGCCGCGTCGTGTTCTGGTTGAGCGGTGTAACGGTCGGTACACTCTGGCTGTGATCCCTTGTAACATTACAAACCGTTATAGCTACATCTGTCCGGACCGCGTCGTGTTCTGGTTGAGCGGTGTAACGGTCGGTACGCTCTGGCTGTGATCCCTTGTAACATTACAAACCGTTATAGCTACATCTGTCCGGGCCGCGTCGTGTTCTTGTTGAGCGGTGTAACGGTCGGTACGCTCTGGCTGTGATCCCTTGTAACATTACAAACCGTTATAGCTACATCTGTCCGGACCGCGTCGTGTTCTGGTTGAGCGGTGTAACGGTCGGTACGCTCTGGCTGTGATCCCTTGTAACATTACAAACCGTTATAGCTACATCTGTCCGGGCCGCGTCGTGTTCTGGTTGAGCGGTGTAACGGTCGGTACGCTATGGCTGTGATCCCTTGTAACATTACAAACCGTTATAGCTACATCTGTCCGGGCCGCGTCGTGTTCTTGTTGAGCGGTGTAATGGTCGGTACGCTCTGGCTGTGATCCCTTGTAACATTACAAACCGTTATAGCTACCATCTGTCCGAGCCGCGTCGTGTTCTGGTTGAGCGGTGTAACGGTCGGTACGCTCTGGCTGTGATCCCTTGTAACATTACAAACCGTTATAGCTACATCTGTCCGGGCCGCGTCGTGTTCTGGTTGAGCGGTGTAACGGTCGGTACACTCTGGCTGTGATCCCTTGTAACATTACAAACCGTTATAGCTACATCTGTCCGGACCGCGTCGTGTTCTGGTTGAGCGGTGTAACGGTCGGTACGCTCTGGCTGTGATCCCTTGTAACATTACAAACCGTTATAGCTACATCTGTCCGGGCCGCGTCGTGTTCTGGTTGAGCGGTGTAACGGTCGGTACGCTCTGGCTGTGATCCCTTGTAACATTACAAACCGTTATAGCTACATCTGTCCGGGCCGCGTCGTGTTCTGGTTGAGCGGTGTAACGGTCGGCACGCTCTGGCTGTGATCCCTTGTAACATTACAAACCGTTATAGCTACATCTGTCCGGGCCGCGGCGTTTTCTGGTTGAGCGGTGTAACGGTCGGCACGCTCTGGCTGTGATCCCTTGTAACATTACAAACCGTTATAGCTACATCTGTCCGGGCCGCGTCGTGTTCTGGTTGAGCGGTGTAACGGTCGGTACGCTCTGACTGTGATCCCTTGTAACATTACAAACCGTTATAGCTACATCTGTCCGGGCCGCGGCGTTTTCTGGTTGAGCGGTGTAACGGTCGGCACGCTCTGGCTGTGATCCCTTGTAACATTACAAACCGTTATAGCTACATCTGTCCGGGCCGCGTCGTGTTCTGGTTGAGCGGTGTAACGGTCGGTACACTCTGACTGTGATCCCCTGTAACATTACAAACCGTTATAGCTACATCTGTCCGAGCCGCGTCGTGTTCTTGTTGAGCGGTGTAACGGTCGGTACACTCTGGCTGTGATCCCTTGTAACATTACAAACCGTTATAGCTACATCTGTCCGGGCCGCGTCGTGTTCTGGTTGAGCGGTGTAACGGTCGGCACGCTCTGGCTGTGATCCCTTGTAACATTACAAACCGTTATAGCTACATCTGTCCGGGCCGCGGCGTTTTCTGGTTGAGCGGTGTAACGGTCGGCACGCTCTGGCTGTGATCCCTTGTAACATTACAAACCGTTATAGCTACATCTGTCCGGGCCGCGTCGTGTTCTTGTTGAGCGGTGTAACGGTCGGTACGCTCTGGCTGTGATCCCTTGTAACATTACAAACCGTTATAGCTACATCTGTCCGAGCCGCGTCGTGTTCTTGTTGAGCGGTGTAACGGTCGGTACACTCTGGCTGTGATCCCTTGTAACATTACAAACCGTTATAGCTACATCTGTCCGGGCCGCGTCGTGTTCTGGTTGAGCGGTGTAACGGTCGGTACGCTCTGGCTGTGATCCCTTGTAACATTACAAACCGTTATAGCTACATCTGTCCGGGCCGCGTCGTGTTCTTGTTGAGCGGTGTAACGGTCGGTACACTCTGGCTGTGATCCCTTGTAACATTACAAACCGTTATAGCTACATCTGTCCGAGCCGCGTCGTGTTCTGGTTGAGCGGTGTAACGGTCGGTACACTCTGGCTGTGATCCCTTGTAACATTACAAACCGTTATAGCTACATCTGTCCGAGCCGCGTCGTGTTCTGGTTGAGCGGTGTAACGGTCGGTACACTCTGGCTGTGATCCCTTGTAACATTACAAACCGTTATAGCTACATCTGTCCGGGCCGCGTCGTGTTCTGGTTGAGCGGTGTAACGGTCGGTACGCTCTGACTGTGATCCCTTGTAACATTACAAACCGTTATAGCTACATCTGTCCGGGCCGCGTCGTGTTCTGGTTGAGCGGTGTAACGGTCGGTACACTCTGGCTGTGATCCCTTGTAACATTACAAACCGTTATAGCTACATCTGTCCGAGCCGCGTCGTGTTCTTGTTGAGCGGTGTAACGGTCGGTACACTCTGGCTGTGATCCCTTGTAACATTACAAACCGTTATAGCTACATCTGTCCGGGCCGCGTCGTGTTCTTGTTGAGCGGTGTAACGGTCGGTACGCTCTGGCTGTGATCCCTTGTAACATTACAAACCGTTATAGCTACATCTGTCCAGGCCGCGTCGTGTTCTTGCTGAGCGGTGTAACGGTCGGTACACTCTGGCTGTGGTCCCTTGTAACATTACAAACCGTTATAGCTACATCTGTCAGGGCCGCGTCGTGTTCTGGTTGAGCGGTGTAACGGTCGGTACACTCTGGCTGTGATCCCTTGTAACATTACAAACCGTTATAGCTACATCTGTCCGGGCCGCGTCGTGTTCTGGTTGAGCGGTGTAACGGTCGGTACGCTCTAGCTGTGATCCCTTGTAACATTACAAACCGTTATAGCTACATCTGTCCGGGCCGCGTCGTGTTCTGGTTGAGCGGTGTAACGGTCGGTACACTCTGGCTGTGATCCCTTGTAACATTACAAACCGTTATAGCTACATCTGTCCGGGCCGCGTCGTGTTCTGGTTGAGCGGTGTAACGGTCGGTACGCTCTGGTTGTGATCCCTTGTAACATTACAAACCGTTATAGCTACATCTGTCCGGGCCGCGTCGTGTTCTGGTTGAGCGGTGTAATGGTCGGTACGCTCTGGCTGTGATCCCTTGTAACATTACAAACCGTTATAGCTACATCTGTCCGGGCCGCGTCGTGTTCTGGTTGAGCGGTGTAACGGTCGGTACACTCTGGCTGTGATCCCTTGTAACATTACAAACCGTTATAGCTACATCTGTCCGGGCCGCGTCGTGTTCTGGTTGAGCGGTGTAATGGTCGGTACGCTCTGGCTGTGATCCCTTGTAACATTACAAACCGTTATAGCTACATCTGTCCGGGCCGCGTCGTGTTCTGGTTGAGCGGTGTAACGGTCGGTACACTCTGGCTGTGATCCCTTGTAACATTACAAACCGTTATAGCTACATCTGTCCGGGCCGCGTCGTGTTCTGGTTGAGCGGTGTAACGGTCGGTACGCTCTGGCTGTGATCCCTTGTAACATTACAAACCGTTATAGCTACATCTGTCCGGGCCGCGTCGTGTTCTGGTTGAGCGGTGTAACGGTCGGTACGCTCTGGCTGTGATCCCTTGTAACATTACAAACCGTTATAGCTACATCTGTCCGGGCCGCGTCGTGTTCTGGTTGAGCGGTGTAACGGTCGGTACGCTCTGGCTGTGATCCCTTGTAACATTACAAACCGTTATAGCTACATCTGTCCGGGCCGCGTCGTGTTCTGGTTGAGCGGTGTAACGGTCGGTACACTCTGGCTGTGATCCCTTGTAACATTACAAACCGTTATAGCTACATCTGTCCGGGCCGCGTCGTGTTCTGGTTGAGCGGTGTAACGGTCGGTACCCTCTGGCTGTGATCCCTTGTAACATTACAAACCGTTATAGCTACATCTGTCCGGGCCGCGTCGTGTTCTGGTTGAGCGGTGTAACGGTCGGTACACTCTGGCTGTGATCCCTTGTAACATTACAAACCGTTATAGCTACATCTGTCCGGGCCGCGTCGTGTTCTGGTTGAGCGGTGTAACGGTCGGTACGCTCTGGCTGTGATCCCTTGTAACATTACAAACCGTTATAGCTACATCTGTCCGGGCCGCGTCGTGTTCTGGTTGAGCGGTGTAACGGTCGGTACGCTCTGGCTGTGATCCCTTGTAACATTACAAACCGTTATAGCTACATCTGTCCGAGCCGCGTCGTGTTCTGGTTGAGCGGTGTAACGGTCGGTACGCTCTGGCTGTGATCCCTTGTAACATTACAAACCGTTATAGCTACATCTGTCCGGGCCGCGTCGTGTTCTGGTTGAGCGGTGTAACGGTCGGTACGCTCTGGCAGTGATCCCTTGTAACATTACAAACCGTTATAGCTACATCTGTCCGGGCCGCGTCGTGTTCTGGTTGAGCGGTGTAACGGTCGGTACGCTCTGGCTGTGATCCCTTGTAACATTACAAACCGTTATAGCTACATCTGTCCGAGCCGCGTCGTGTTCTGGTTGAGCGGTGTAACGGTCGGTACGCTCTGGCTGTGATCCCTTGTAACATTAAAAACCGTTATAGCTACATCTGTCCGGGCCGCGTCGTGTTCTGGTTGAGCGGTGTAACGGTCGGTACGCTCTGGCTGTGATCCCTTGTAACATTACAAACCGTTATAGCTACATCTGTCCGGGCCGCGTCGTGTTCTGGTTGAGCGGTGTAACGGTCGGTACGCTCTGGCTGTGATCCCTTGTAACATTGCAAACCGTTATAGCTACATCTGTCCGAGCCGCGTCGTGTTCTGGTTGAGCGGTGTAACGGTCGGTACGCTCTGACTGTGATCCCTTCTAACATTACAAACCGTTATAGCTACATCTGTCCGGGCCGCGTCGTGTTCTGGTTGAGCGGTGTAACGGTCGGTACACTCTGGCTGTGATCCCTTGTAACATTACAAACCGTTATAGCTACATCTGTCCGGGCCGCGTCGTGTTCTGGTTGAGCGGTGTAACGGTCGGTATGCTCTGGCTGTGATCCCTTGTAACATTACAAACCGTTATAGCTACATCTGTCCGGGCCGCGTCGTGTTCTGGTTGAGCGGTGTAAAGGTCGGTACGCTCTGGCTGTGATCCCTTGTAACATTACAAACCGTTATAGCTACATCTGTCCGGGACGCGTCGTGTTCTGGTTGAGCGGTGTAACGGTCGGTACGCTCTGGCTGTGATCCCTTGTAACATTATCAACCGTTATAGCTACATCTGTCCGGGCCGCGTCGTGTTCTGGTTGAGCGGTGTAATGGTCGGTACACTCTGGCTGTGATCCCTTGTAACATTACAAACCGTTATAGCTACATCTGTCCGGGCCGCGTCGTGTTCTGGTTGAGCGGTGTAACGGTCGGTACACTCTGACTGTGATCCCATGTAACATTACAAACCGTTATAGCTACAGTCTGTCCGGGCCGCGTCGTGTTCTGGTTGAGCGGTGTAATGGTCGGTACGCTCTGGCTGTGATCCCTTGTAACATTACAAACCGTTATAGCTACATCTGTCCGGGACGCGTCGTGTTCTGGTTGAGCGGTGTAACGGTCGGTACGCTCTGGATGTGATCCCTTGTAACATTATGAACCGTTATAGCTACATCTGTCCGGGCCGCGTCGTGTTCTGGTTGAGCGGTGTAATGGTCGGTACACTCTGGCTGTGATCCCTTGTAACACTACAAACCGTTATAGCTACATCTGTCCGGGCCGCGTCGTGTTCTGGTTGAGCGGTGTAACGGTCGGTACACTCTGACTGTGATCCCATGTAACATTACAAACCGTTATAGCTACAGTCTGTCCGGGCCGCGTCGTGTTCTGGTTGAGCGGTGTAACGGTCGGTACACTCTGACTGTGATCCCATGTAACATTACAAACCGTTATAGCTACATCTGTCCGGGCCGCGTCGTGTTCTGGTTGAGCGGTGTAATGGTCGGTACGCTCTGGCTGTGATCCCTTGTAACATTACAAACCGTTATAGCTACATCTGTCCGGGACGCGTCGTGTTCTGGTTGAGCGGTGTAACGGTCGGTACGCTCTGGCTGTGATCCCTTGTAACATTATAAACCGTTATAGCTACATCTGTCCGGGCCGCGTCGTGTTCTGGTTGAGCGGTGTAATGGTCGGTACACTCTGGCTGTGATCCCTTGTAACATTACAAACCGTTATAGCTACATCTGTCCGGGCCGCGTCGTGTTCTGGTTGAGCGGTGTAACGGTCGGTACACTCTGACTGTGATCCCATGTAACATTACAAACCGTTATAGCTACAGTCTGTCCGGGCCGCGTCGTGTTCTGGTTGAGCGGTGTAATGGTCGGTACGCTCTGGCTGTGATCCCTTGTAAAATTACAAACCGTTATAGCTACATCTGTCCGGGCCGCGTCCTGTTCTGGTTGAGCGGTGTAACGGTCGGTACGCTCTGGCTGTGATCCCTTGTAACATTACAAACCGTTATAGCTACATCTGTCCGGGCCGCGTCGTGTTCTGGTTGAGCGGTGTAACGGTCGGTACGCTCTGGCTGTGATCCCTTGTAACATTACAAACCGTTATAGCTACATCTGTCCGGGCCGCGTCGTGTTCTGGTTGAGCGGTGTAATGGTCGGTACACTCTGGCTGTGATCCCTTGTAACATTACAAACCGTTATAGCTACATCTGTCCGGGCCGCGTCGTGTTCTGGTTGAGCGGTGTAACGGTCGGTACGCTCTGGCTGTGATCCCTTGTAACATTACAAACCGTTATAGCTACATCTGTCCGTTACGCGTCGTGTTCTGGTTGAGCGGTGTAACGGTCGGTACGCTCTGGCTGTGGTCCCTTGTAACATTACAAACCGTTATAGCTACATCTGTCCGGGCCGCGTCGTGTTCTGGTTGAGCGGTGTAATGGTCGGTACGCTCTGGCTGTGATCCCTTGTAACATTACAAACCGTTATAGCTACATCTGTCCGGGCCGCGTCGTGTTCTGGTTGAGCGGTGTAATGGTCGGTAAACTCTGGCTGTGATCCCTTGTAACATTACAAACCGTTATAGCTACATCTGTCCGGGCCGCGTCGTGTTCTGGTTGAGCGGTGTAACGGTCGGTACGCTCTGGCTGTGATCCCTTGTAACATTACAAACCGTTATAGCTACATCTGTCCGGGCCGCGTCGTGTTCTGGTTGAGCGGTGTAACGGTCGGTACGCTCTGGCTGTGATCCCTTGTAACATTACAAACCGTTATAGCTACATCTGTCCGGGCCGCGTCGTGTTCTGGTTGAGCGGTGTAATGGTCGGTACACTCTGGCTGTGATCCCTTGTAACATTACAAACCGTTATAGCTACATCTGTCCGGGCCGCGTCGTGTTCTGGTTGAGCGGTGTAACGGTCGGTACGCTCTGGCTGTGATCCCTTGTAACATTACAAACCGTTATAGCTACATCTGTCCGGGCCGCGTCGTGTTCTGGTTGAGCGGTGTAACGGTCGGTACGCTCTGGCTGTGATCCCTTGTAACATTACAAACCGTTATAGCTACATCTGTCCGGGCCGCGTCGTGTTCTGGTTGAGCGGTGTAACGGTCGGTACGCTCTGGCTGTGATCCCTTGTAACATTACAAACCGTTATAGCTACATCTGTCCGGGCCGCGTCGTGTTCTGGTTGAGCGGTGTAACGGTCGGTACGTTCTGGCTGTGATCCCTTGTAACATTACAAACCGTTATAGCTACATCTGTCCGGGCCGCGGCGTTTTCTGGTTGAGCGGTGTAACGGTCGGTACGCTCTGGCTGTGATCCCTTGTAACATTACAAACCGTTATAGCTACATCTGTCCGAGCCGCGTCGTGTTCTTGTTGAGCGGTGTAACGGTCGGTACACTCTGGCTGTGATCCCTTGTAACATTACAAACCGTTATAGCTACATCTGTCCGGGCCGCGTCGTGTTCTGGTTGAGCGGTGTAACGGTCGGTACGCTCTGGTTGTGATCCCTTGTAACATTACAAACCGTTATAGCTACATCTGTCCGGGCCGCGTCGTGTTCTGGTTGAGCGGTGTAATGGTCGGTACGCTCTGGCTGTGATCCCTTGTAACATTACAAACCGTTATAGCTACATCTGTCCGGGCCGCGTCGTGTTCTGGTTGAGCGGTGTAACGGTCGGTACACTCTGGCTGTGATCCCTTGTAACATTACAAACCGTTATAGCTACATCTGTCCGGGCCGCGTCGTGTTCTGGTTGAGCGGTGTAATGGTCGGTACGCTCTGGCTGTGATCCCTTGTAACATTACAAACCGTTATAGCTACATCTGTCCGGGCCGCGTCGTGTTCTGGTTGAGCGGTGTAACGGTCGGTACACTCTGGCTGTGATCCCTTGTAACATTACAAACCGTTATAGCTACATCTGTCCGGGCCGCGTCGTGTTCTGGTTGAGCGGTGTAACGGTCGGTACGCTCTGGCTGTGATCCCTTGTAACATTACAAACCGTTATAGCTACATCTGTCCGGGCCGCGTCGTGTTCTGGTTGAGCGGTGTAACGGTCGGTACGCTCTGGCTGTGATCCCTTGTAACATTACAAACCGTTATAGCTACATCTGTCCGGGCCGCGTCGTGTTCTGGTTGAGCGGTGTAACGGTCGGTACACTCTGGCTGTGATCCCTTGTAACATTACAAACCGTTATAGCTACATCTGTCCGGGCCGCGTCGTGTTCTGGTTGAGCGGTGTAACGGTCGGTACGCTCTGGCTGTGATCCCTTGTAACATTACAAACCGTTATAGCTACATCTGTCCGGGCCGCGTCGTGTTCTGGTTGAGCGGTGTAACGGTCGGTACGCTCTGGCTGTGATCCCTTGTAACATTACAAACCGTTATAGCTACATCTGTCCGAGCCGCGTCGTGTTCTGGTTGAGCGGTGTAACGGTCGGTACGCTCTGGCTGTGATCCCTTGTAACATTACAAACCGTTATAGCTACATCTGTCCGGGCCGCGTCGTGTTCTGGTTGAGCGGTGTAACGGTCGGTACGCTCTGGCTGTGATCCCTTGTAACATTACAAACCGTTATAGCTACATCTGTCCGAGCCGCGTCGTGTTCTGGTTGAGCGGTGTAACGGTCGGTACGCTCTGGCTGTGATCCCTTGTAACATTACAAACCGTTATAGCTACATCTGTCCGAGCCGCGTCGTGTTCTGGTTGAGCGGTGTAACGGTCGGTACGCTCTGGCTGTGATCCCTTGTAACATTACAAACCGTTATAGCTACATCTGTCCGGGCCGCGTCGTGTTCTGGTTGAGCGGTGTAACGGTCGGTATGCTCTGGCTGTGATCCCTTGTAACATTACAAACCGTTATAGCTACATCTGTCCGGGCCGCGTCGTGTTCTGGTTGAGCGGTGTAATGGTCGGTACGCTCTGGCTGTGATCCCTTGTAACATTACAAACCGTTATAGCTACATCTGTCCGGGACGCGTCGTGTTCTGGTTGAGCGGTGTAACGGTCGGTACGCTCTGGCTGTGATCCCTTGTAACATTATAAACCGTTA
The DNA here is from genome assembly GCA_964019135.1 of Arenicola marina. Taxonomy (NCBI): domain Eukaryota; kingdom Metazoa; phylum Annelida; class Polychaeta; family Arenicolidae; genus Arenicola; species Arenicola marina. Next base: position 41,813,456 of record OZ025258.1, read on the forward strand.
TAGCTACATCTGTCCGGGCCGCGTCGTGTTCTGGTTGAGCGGTGTAATGGTCGGTACACTCTGGCTGTGATCCCTTGTAACATTACAAACCGTTATAGCTACATCTGTCCGGGCCGCGTCGTGTTCTGGTTGAGCGGTGTAACGGTCGGTACACTCTGACTGTGATCCCATGTAACATTACAAACAGTTATAGCTACAGTCTGTCCGGGCCGCGTCGTGTTCTGGTTGAGCGGTGTAATGGTCGGTACGCTCTGGCTGTGATCCCTTGTAACATTACAAACCGTTATAGCTACATCTGTCCGGGACGCGTCGTGTTCTGGTTGAGCGGTGTAACGGTCGGTACGCTCTGGCTGTGATCCCTTGTAACATTATGAACCGTTATAGCTACATCTGTCCAGGCCGCGTCGTGTTCTGGTTGAGCGGTGTAACGGTCGGTACACTCTGACTGTGATCCCATGTAACATTACAAACCGTTATAGCTACAGTCTGTCCGGGCCGCGTCGTGTTCTGGTTGAGCGGTGTAACGGTCGGTACACTCTGACTGTGATCCCATGTAACATTACAAACCGTTATAGCTACATCTGTCCGGGCCGCGTCGTGTTCTGGTTGAGCGGTGTAATAGTCGGTACGCTCTGGCTGTGATCCCTTGTAACATTACAAACCGTTATAGCTACATCTGTCCGGGACGCGTCGTGTTCTGGTTGAGCGGTGTAACGGTCGGTACGCTCTGGCTGTGATCCCTTGTAACATTATAAACCGTTATAGCTACATCTGTCCGGGCCGCGTCGTGTTCTGGTTGAGCGGTGTAATGGTCGGTACACTCTGGCTGTGATCCCTTGTAACATTACAAACCGTTATAGCTACATCTGTCCGGGCCGCGTCGTGTTCTGGTTGAGCGGTGTAACGGTCGGTACACTCTGACTGTGATCCCATGTAACATTACAAACCGTTATAGCTACAGTCTGTCCGGGCCGCGTCGTGTTCTGGTTGAGCGGTGTAATGGTCGGTACGCTCTGGCTGTGATCCCTTGTAAAATTACAAACCGTTATAGCTACATCTGTCCGGGCCGCGTCCTGTTCTGGTTGAGCGGTGTAACGGTCGGTACGCTCTGGCTGTGATCCCTTGTAACATTACAAACCGTTATAGCTACATCTGTCCGGGCCGCGTCGTGTTCTGGTTGAGCGGTGTAACGGTCGGTACGCTCTGGCTGTGATCCCTTGTAACATTACAAACCGTTATAGCTACATCTGTCCGGGCCGCGTCGTGTTCTGGTTGAGCGGTGTAACGGTCGGTACGCTCTGGCTGTGATCCCTTGTAACATCACAAACCGTTATAGCTACATCTGTCCGTGCCGCGTCGTGTTCTGGTTAAGCGGTGTAACGGTCGGTACGCTCTGGCTGTGATCGCATGTAACATTACAAACCGTTATAGCTACAGTCTGTCCGGGCCGCGTCGTGTTCTGGTTGAGCGGTGTAATGGTCGGTACGCTCTGGCTGTGATCCCTTGTAAAATTACAAACCGTTATAGCTACATCTATCCGGGCCGCGTCGTGTTCTGGTTGAGCGGTGTAACGGTCGGTAAGCTCTGGCTGTGATCCCTTGTAACATTACAAACCGTTATAGCTACATCTGTCCGGGCCGCGTCGTGTTCTGGTTGAGCGGTGTAACGGTCGGTACGCTCTGGCTGTGATCCCTTGTAACATTACAAACCGTTATAGCTACATCTGTCCGGGCCGCGTCGTGTTCTGGTTGAGCGGTGTAACGGTCGGTACGCTCTGGCTGTGATCCCTTGTAACATTACAAACCGTTATAGCTACATCTGTCCGGGCCGCGTCGTGTTCTGGTTGAGCGGTGTAACGGTCGGTACGCTCTGGCTGTAATCCCTTGTAACATTATAAACCGTTATAGCTACATCTGTCCGGGCCGCGTCGTGTTCTGGTTGAGCGGTGTAACGGTCAGTACGCTCTGGCTGTGATCCCTTGTAACATTACAAACCGTTATAGCTACATCTGTCCGGGCCGCGTCGTGTTCTGGTTGAGCGGTGTAACGGTCGGTACGCTCTGGCTGTGATCCCTTGTAACATTACAAACCGTTATAGCTACATCTGTCCGTGCCACGTCGTGTTCTGGTTGAGCGGTGTAACGGTCAGTACGCTCTGGCTGTGATCCCTTGTAACATTACAAACCGTTATAGCTACATCTGTCCGTGCCGCGTCGTGTTCTGGTTGAGCGGTGTAATGGTCAGTACGCTCTGGCTGTGATCCCTTGTAACATTACAAACCGTTATAGCTACATCTGTCCGGGCCGCGTCGTGTTCTGGTTGAGCGGTGTAACGGTCAGTACGCTCTGGCTGTGATCCCTTGTAACATTACAAACCGTTATAGCTACATCTGTCCGGGCCGCGTCGTGTTCTGGTTGAGCGGTGTAACGGTCGGTACGCTCTGGCTGTGATCCCTTGTAACATTACAAACCGTTATAGCTACATCTGTCCGGGCCGCGTCGCGTTCTGGTTGAGCGGTGTAACGGTCGGTACGCTCTGGCTGTGATTCCTTGTAACATTACAAACCGTTATAGCTACATCTGTCCGGGCCGCGTCGTGTTCTGGTTGAGCGGTGTAATGGTCGGTACGCTCTGGCTGTGATCCCTTGTAACATTACAAACCGTTATAGCTACATCTGTCCGGGCCGCGTCGTGTTCTGGTTGAGCGGTGTAATGGTCGGTACGCTCTGGCTGTGATCCCTTGTAACATTACAAACCGTTATAGCTACCGTCTGTCCGGGCCGCGTCGTGTTCTGGTTGAGCGGTGTAATGGTCGGTACGCTCTGGCTGTGATCCCTTGTAACATTACAAACCGTTATAGCTACATCTGTCCGGGCCGCGTCGTGTTCTGGTTGAGCGGTGTAATGGTCGGTACGCTCTGGCTGTGATCCCTTGTAACATTACAAACCGTTATAGCTACAGTCTGTCCGGGCCGCGTCGTGTTCTGGTTGAGCGGTGTAACGGTCGGTACACTCTGGCTGTGATCCCTTGTAACATTACAAACCGTTATAGCTACAGTCTGCCCGGGCCGCGTCGTGTTCTGGTTGAGCGGTGTAACGGTCGGTACGCTCTGGCTGTGATCCCTTGTAACATTACAAACCGTTATAGCTACAGTCTGTCCGGGCCGCGCCGTGTTCTGGTTGAGCGGTGTAATGGTCGGTACGCTCTGGCTGTGATCCCTTGTAACATTACAAACCGTTATAGCTACATCTGTCCGGGCCGCGTCGTGTTCTGGTTGAGCGGTGTAATGGTCGGTAAGCTCTGGCCGTGATCCCTTCCAACATTACAAACCGTTATAGCTACATCTGTCCGGGCCGCGTCGTCTTCTGGTTGAGCGGTGTAATGGTCGGTACACTCTGGCTGTGATCCCTTGTAACATTACAAACCGTTATAGCTACATCTGTTGGGGCCGCGTCGTGTTCTGGTTGAGCGGTGTAATGGTCGGTACGCTCTGGCTGTGATCCCTTGTAACATTACAAACCGTTATAGCTACATCTGTCCGGGCCGCGTCGTGTTCTGGTTGAGCGGTGTAATGGTCGGTACGCTCTGGCTGTGATCCCTTGTAACATTACAAACCGTTATAGCTACCGTCTGTCCGGGCCGCGTCGTGTTCTGGTTGAGCGGTGTAATGGTCGGTACGCTCTGGCTGTGATCCCTTGTAACATTACAAACCGTTATAGCTACATCTGTCCGGGCCGCGTCGTGTTCTGGTTGAGCGGTGTAATGGTCGGTACGCTCTGGCTGTGATCCCTTGTAACATTACAAACCGTTATAGCTACAGTCTGTCCGGGCCGCGTCGTGTTCTGGTTGAGCGGTGTAACGGTCGGTACACTCTGGCTGTGATCCCTTGTAACATTACAAACCGTTATAGCTACAGTCTGCCCGGGCCACGTCGTGTTCTGGTTGAGCGGTGTAACGGTCGGTACGCTCTGGCTGTGATCCCTTGTAACATTACAAACCGTTATAGCTACAGTCTGTCCGGGCCGCGCCGTGTTCTGGTTGAGCGGTGTAATGGTCGGTACGCTCTGGCTGTGATCCCTTGTAACATTACAAACCGTTATAGCTACATCTGTCCGGGCCGCGTCGTGTTCTGGTTGAGCGGTGTAATGGTCGGTAAGCTCTGGCCGTGATCCCTTCTAACATTACAAACCGTTATAGCTACATCTGTCCGGGCCGCGTCGTCTTCTGGTTGAGCGGTGTAATGGTCGGTACACTCTGGCTGTGATCCCTTGTAACATTACAAACCGTTATAGCTACATCTGTCCGGGCCGCGTCGTGTTCTGGTTGAGCGGTGTAATGGTCGGTACGCTCTGGCTGTGATCCCTTGTAACATTACAAACCGTTATAGCTACAGTCTGTCCGGGCCGCGCCGTGTTCTGGTTGAGCGGTGTAATGGTCGGTACGCTCTGGCTGTGATCCCTTGTAACATTACAAACCGTTATAGCTACATCTGTCCGGGCCGCGTCGTCTTCTGGTTGAGCGGTGTAATGGTCGGTACACTCTGGCTGTGATCCCTTGTAACATTACAAACCGTTATAGCTACATCTGTCCGGGCCGCGTCGTGTTCTGGTTGAGCGGTGTAATGGTCGGTACGCTCTGGCTGTGATCCCTTGTAACATTACAAACCGTTATAGCTATATCTGTCCGGGCCGCGTCGTGTTCTGGTTGAGCGGTGTAATGGTCGGTACGCTCTGGCTGTGATCCCTTGTAACATTACAAACCGTTATAGCTACATCTGTCCGAGCCGCGTCGTGTTCTGGTTGAGCGGTGTAACGGTCGGTACGCTCTGGCTGTGGTCCCTTGTAACATTACAAACCGCTAAAGCTACATCTGTCCGGGCCGCGTCGTGTTCTGGTTGAGCGGTGTAACGGTCGGTACGCTCTGGCTGTGATCCCTTGTAACATTATAAACGGTTATAGCTACGTCTGTCCGGGCCGCGTCGTGTTCTGGTTGAGCGGTGTAACGGTCGGTACGCTCTGGCTGTGATCCCTTGTAACATTACAAACCGTTATGGCTACATCTGTCCGGGCCGCGTCGTGTTCTGGTTGAGCGGTGTAACGGTCGGTACGCTCTGGCTGTGATCCCTTGTAACATTACAAACCGTTATAGCTACATCTGTCCGGGCCGCGTCGTGTTCTGGTTGAGCGGTGTAACGGTCGGTACGCTCTGGCTGTGATCCCTTGTAACATCACAAACCGTTATAGCTACATCTGTCCGTGCCGCGTCGTGTTCTGGTTAAGCGGTGTAACGGTCGGTACGCTCTGGCTGTGATCGCATGTAACATTACAAACCGTTATAGCTACAGTCTGTCCGGGCCGCGTCGTGTTCTGGTTGAGCGGTGTAATGGTCGGTACGCTCTGGCTGTGATCCCTTGTAAAATTACAAACCGTTATAGCTACATCTATCCGGGCCGCGTCGTGTTCTGGTTGAGCGGTGTAACGGTCGGTAAGCTCTGGCTGTGATCCCTTGTAACATTACAAACCGTTATAGCTACATCTGTCCGGGCCGCGTCGTGTTCTGGTTGAGCGGTGTAACGGTCGGTACGCTCTGGCTGTGATCCCTTGTAACATTACAAACCGTTATAGCTACATCTGTCCGGGCCGCGTCGTGTTCTGGTTGAGCGGTGTAACGGTCGGTACGCTCTGGCTGTGATCCCTTGTAACATTACAAACCGTTATAGCTACATCTGTCCGGGCCGCGTCGTGTTCTGGTTGAGCGGTGTAACGGTCGGTACGCTCTGGCTGTAATCCCTTGTAACATTATAAACCGTTATAGCTACATCTGTCCGGGCCGCGTCGTGTTCTGGTTGAGCGGTGTAACGGTCAGTACGCTCTGGCTGTGATCCCTTGTAACATTACAAACCGTTATAGCTACATCTGTCCGGGCCGCGTCGTGTTCTGGTTGAGCGGTGTAACGGTCGGTACGCTCTGGCTGTGATCCCTTGTAACATTACAAACCGTTATAGCTACATCTGTCCGTGCCACGTCGTGTTCTGGTTGAGCGGTGTAACGGTCAGTACGCTCTGGCTGTGATCCCTTGTAACATTACAAACCGTTATAGCTACATCTGTCCGTGCCGCGTCGTGTTCTGGTTGAGCGGTGTAATGGTCAGTACGCTCTGGCTGTGATCCCTTGTAACATTACAAACCGTTATAGCTACATCTGTCCGGGCCGCGTCGTGTTCTGGTTGAGCGGTGTAACGGTCAGTACGCTCTGGCTGTGATCCCTTGTAACATTACAAACCGTTATAGCTACATCTGTCCGGGCCGCGTCGTGTTCTGGTTGAGCGGTGTAACGGTCGGTACGCTCTGGCTGTGATCCCTTGTAACATTACAAACCGTTATAGCTACATCTGTCCGGGCCGCGTCGCGTTCTGGTTGAGCGGTGTAACGGTCGGTACGCTCTGGCTGTGATTCCTTGTAACATTACAAACCGTTATAGCTACATCTGTCCGGGCCGCGTCGTGTTCTGGTTGAGCGGTGTAATGGTCGGTACGCTCTGGCTGTGATCCCTTGTAACATTACAAACCGTTATAGCTACATCTGTCCGGGCCGCGTCGTGTTCTGGTTGAGCGGTGTAATGGTCGGTACGCTCTGGCTGTGATCCCTTGTAACATTACAAACCGTTATAGCTACCGTCTGTCCGGGCCGCGTCGTGTTCTGGTTGAGCGGTGTAATGGTCGGTACGCTCTGGCTGTGATCCCTTGTAACATTACAAACCGTTATAGCTACATCTGTCCGGGCCGCGTCGTGTTCTGGTTGAGCGGTGTAATGGTCGGTACGCTCTGGCTGTGATCCCTTGTAACATTACAAACCGTTATAGCTACAGTCTGTCCGGGCCGCGTCGTGTTCTGGTTGAGCGGTGTAACGGTCGGTACACTCTGGCTGTGATCCCTTGTAACATTACAAACCGTTATAGCTACAGTCTGCCCGGGCCGCGTCGTGTTCTGGTTGAGCGGTGTAACGGTCGGTACGCTCTGGCTGTGATCCCTTGTAACATTACAAACCGTTATAGCTACAGTCTGTCCGGGCCGCGCCGTGTTCTGGTTGAGCGGTGTAATGGTCGGTACGCTCTGGCTGTGATCCCTTGTAACATTACAAACCGTTATAGCTACATCTGTCCGGGCCGCGTCGTGTTCTGGTTGAGCGGTGTAATGGTCGGTAAGCTCTGGCCGTGATCCCTTCCAACATTACAAACCGTTATAGCTACATCTGTCCGGGCCGCGTCGTCTTCTGGTTGAGCGGTGTAATGGTCGGTACACTCTGGCTGTGATCCCTTGTAACATTACAAACCGTTATAGCTACATCTGTTGGGGCCGCGTCGTGTTCTGGTTGAGCGGTGTAATGGTCGGTACGCTCTGGCTGTGATCCCTTGTAACATTACAAACCGTTATAGCTACATCTGTCCGGGCCGCGTCGTGTTCTGGTTGAGCGGTGTAATGGTCGGTACGCTCTGGCTGTGATCCCTTGTAACATTACAAACCGTTATAGCTACCGTCTGTCCGGGCCGCGTCGTGTTCTGGTTGAGCGGTGTAATGGTCGGTACGCTCTGGCTGTGATCCCTTGTAACATTACAAACCGTTATAGCTACATCTGTCCGGGCCGCGTCGTGTTCTGGTTGAGCGGTGTAATGGTCGGTACGCTCTGGCTGTGATCCCTTGTAACATTACAAACCGTTATAGCTACAGTCTGTCCGGGCCGCGTCGTGTTCTGGTTGAGCGGTGTAACGGTCGGTACACTCTGGCTGTGATCCCTTGTAACATTACAAACCGTTATAGCTACAGTCTGCCCGGGCCGCGTCGTGTTCTGGTTGAGCGGTGTAACGGTCGGTACGCTCTGGCTGTGATCCCTTGTAACATTACAAACCGTTATAGCTACAGTCTGTCCGGGCCGCGCCGTGTTCTGGTTGAGCGGTGTAATGGTCGGTACGCTCTGGCTGTGATCCCTTGTAACATTACAAACGGTTATAGCTACATCTGTCCGGGCCGCATCGTGTTCTGGTTGAGCGGTGTAATGGTCGGTAAGCTCTGGCCGTGATCCCTTCTAACATTACAAACCGTTATAGCTACATCTGTCCGGGCCGCGTCGTCTTCTGGTTGAGCGGTGTAATGGTCGGTACACTCTGGCTGTGATCCCTTGTAACATTACAAACCGTTATAGCTACATCTGTCCGGGCCGCGTCGTGTTCTGGTTGAGCGGTGTAATGGTCGGTACGCTCTGGCTGTGATCCCTTGTAACATTACAAACCGTTATAGCTACAGTCTGTCCGGGCCGCGCCGTGTTCTGGTTGAGCGGTGTAATGGTCGGTACGCTCTGGCTGTGATCCCTTGTAACATTACAAACCGTTATAGCTACATCTGTCCGGGCCGCGTCGTCTTCTGGTTGAGCGGTGTAATGGTCGGTACACTCTGGCTGTGATCCCTTGTAACATTACAAACCGTTATAGCTACATCTGTCCGGGCCGCGTCGTGTTCTGGTTGAGCGGTGTAATGGTCGGTACGCTCTGGCTGTGATCCCTTGTAACATTACAAACCGTTATAGCTATATCTGTCCGGGCCGCGTCGTGTTCTGGTTGAGCGGTGTAATGGTCGGTACGCTCTGGCTGTGATCCCTTGTAACATTACAAACCGTTATAGCTACATCTGTCCGAGCCGCGTCGTGTTCTGGTTGAGCGGTGTAACGGTCGGTACGCTCTGGCTGTGGTCCCTTGTAACATTACAAACCGCTAAAGCTACATCTGTCCGGGCCGCGTCGTGTTCTGGTTGAGCGGTGTAACGGTCGGTACGCTCTGGCTGTGATCCCTTGTAACATTATAAACCGTTATAGCTACGTCTGTCCGGGCCGCGTCGTGTTCTGGTTGAGCGGTGTAACGGTCGGTACGCTCTGGCTGTGATCCCTTGTAACATTACAAACCGTTATGGCTACATCTGTCCGTTACGCGTCGTGTTCTGGTTGAGCGGTGTAACGGTCGGTACGCTCTGGCTGTGGTCCCTTGTAACATTACAAACCGTTATAGCTACATCTGTCCGGGCCGCGTCGTCTTCCGGTTGAGCGGTGTAACGGTCGGTACGCTCTGGCTGTGATCCCTTGTAACATTACAAACCGTTATAGCTACATCTGTCCGGGCCGCGTCGTGTTCTGGTTGAGCGGTGTAACGGTCGGTACACTCTGGCTGTGATCCCTTGTAACATTACAAACCGTTATAGCTACATCTGTCCGGGCCGCGTCGTGTTCTGGTTGAGCGGTGTAACGGTCGGTACGCTCTGGCTGTGATCCCTTGTAACATCACAAACCGTTATAGCTACATCTGTCCGGGCCGCGTCGTGTTCTGGTTGAGCGGTGTAACGGTCGGTACGCTCTGGCTGTGATCCCTTGTAACATCACAAACCGTTATAGCTACATCTGTCCGGGCCTCGTCGTGTTCTGGTTGAGCGGTGTAACGGTCGGTACACTCTGGCTGTGATCGCTTGTAACATTACAAACCGTTATAGCTACCGTCTGTCCGGGCCGCGTCGTGTTTTGGTTGAGCGGTGTAATGGTCGGTACGCTCTGGCTGTGATCCCTTGTAACATTACAAACCGTTATAGCTACATCTGTCCGGGCCGCGTCGTGTTCTGGTTGAGCGGTGTAACGGGCGGTACGCTCTGGCTGTGATCCCTTGTAACATTACAAACCGTTATAGCTACATCTGTCCGGGCCGCGTCGTGTTCTGGTTGAGCGGTGTAACGGTCGGTACGCTCTGGCTGTGATCCCTTGTAACATTACAAACCGTTATAGCTACATCTGTCCGGGCCGCGTCGTGTTCTGGTTGAGCGGTGTAACGGTCGGTACGCTCTGGCTGTGATCCCTTGTAACATTACAAACCGTTATAGCTACATCTGTCCGGGCCGCGTCGTGTTCTGGTTGAGCGGTGTAACGGTCGGTACGCTCTGGCTGTGATCCCTTGTAACATTACAAACCGTTATAGCTACATCTGTCCGGGCCGCGTCGTGTTCTGGTTGAGCGGCGTAACGGTCGGTACGCTCTGGCTGTGATCCCTTGTAACATTACAAACCGTTATAGCTACATCTGTCCGGGCCGCGTCGTGTTCTGGTTGAGCGGTGTAACGGTCGGTACGCTCTGGCTGTGATCCCTTGTAACATTACAAACCGTTATAGCTACATCTGTCCGGGCCGCGTCGTGTTCTGGTTGAGCGGTGTAACGGTCGGTACGCTCTGGCTGTGATCCCTTGTAACATTACAAACCGTTATAGCTACATCTGTCCGGGCCGCGTCGTGTTCTGGTTGAGCGGTGTAACGGTCGGTACGCTCTGGCTGTGATCCCTTGTAACATTACAAACCGTTATAGCTACATCTGTCCGGGCCGCGTCGTGTTCTGGTTGAGCGGTGTAACGGTCGGTACGCTCTGGCTGTGATCCCTTGTAACATTACAAACCGTTATAGCTACATCTGTCCGGGCCGCGTCGTGTTCTGGTTGAGCGGTGTAACGGTCGGTACGCTCTGGCTGTGATCCCTTGTAACATTACAAACCGTTATAACTACATCTGTCCGGGCCGCGTCGTGTTCTGGTTGAGCGGTGTAATGGTCGGTACACTCTGGCTGTGATCCCTTGTAACATTACAAACCGTTATAGCTACATCTGTCCGGGCCGCGTCGTGTTCTGGTTGAGCGGTGTAACGGTCGGTACGCTCTGGCTGTGATCCCTTGTAACATTACAAACCGTTATAGCTACATCTGTCCGGGCCGCGTCGTGTTCTGGTTGAGCGGTGTAACGGTCGGTACGCTCTGGCTGTGATCCCTTGTAACATTACAAACCGTTATAGCTACATCTGTCCGGGCCGCGTCGTGTTCTGGTTGAGCGGTGTAACGGTCGGTACGCTCTGGCTGTGATCCCTTGTAACATTACAAACCGTTATAGCTACATCTGTCCGGGCCGCGTCGTGTTCTTGTTGAGCGGTGTAACGGTCGGTACACTCTGGCTGTGATCCCTTGTAACATTACAAACCGTTATAGCTACATCTGTCCGGGCCGCGTCGTGTTCTGGTTGAGCGGTGTAACGGTCGGTACGCTCTGGCTGTGATCCCTTGTAACATTACAAACCGTTATAGCTACATCTGTCCGGGCCGCGTCGTGTTCTGGTTGAGCGGTGTAACGGTCGGTACGCTCTGGCTGTGGTCCCTTGTAACATTACAAACCGTTATAGCTACATCTGTCCGGGCCGCGTCGTGTTCTGGTTGAGCGGTGTAACGGTCGGTACGCTCTGGCTGTGGTCCCTTGTAACATTACAAACCGTTATAGCTACATCTGTCCGGGCCGCGTCGTGTTCTGGTTGAGCGGTGTAACGGTCGGTACGCTCTGGCTGTGATCCCTTGTAACATTACAAACCGTTATAGCTACATCTGTCCGGGCCGCGTCGTGTTCTGGTTGAGCGGTGTAACGGTCGGTACGCTCTGGCTGTGATCCCTTGTAACATTACAAACCGTTATAGCTACATCTGTCCGGGCCGCGTCGTGTTCTGGTTGAGCGGTGTAACGGTCGGTACGCTCTGGCTGTGATCCCTCGTAACATTACAAACCGTTATAGCTACATCTGTCCGGGCCGCGTCGTGTTCTGGTTGAGCGGTGTAACGGTCGGTACACTCTGGCTGTGATCCCTTGTAACATTACAAACCGTTATAGCTACATCTGTCCGGGCCGCGTCGTGTTCTGGTTGAGCGGTGTAACGGTCGGTACGCTCTGGCTGTGATCCCTTGTAACATTACAAACCGTTATAGCTACATCTGTCCGGGCCGCGTCGTGTTCTTGTTGAGCGGTGTAACGGTCGGTACGCTCTGGCTGTGATCCCTTGTAACATTACAAACCGTTATAGCTACATCTGTCCGGGCCGCGTCGTGTTCTGGTTGAGCGGTGTAACGGTCGGTACGCTCTGGCTGTGATCCCTTGTAACATTATAAACCGTTATAGCTACATCTGTCCGGGCCGCGTCGTGTTCTGGTTGAGCGGTGTAACGGTCGGTACGCTCTGGCTGTGATCCCTCGTAACATTACAAACCGTTATAGCTACATCTGTCCGGGCCGCGTCGTGTTCTGGTTGAGCGGTGTAACGGTCGGTACGCTCTGGCTGTGATCCCTTGTAACATTACAAACCGTTATAGCTACATCTGTCCGGGCCGCGTCGTGTTCTGGTTGAGCGGTGTAACGGTCGGTACACTCTGGCTGTGATCCCTTGTAACATTACAAACCGTTATAGCTACATCTGTCCGGGCCGCGTCGTGTTCTTGTTGAGCGGTGTAACGGTCGGTACGCTCTGGCTGTGATCCCTTGTAACATTACAAACCGTTATAGCTACATCTGTCCGGGCCGCGTCGTGTTCTGGTTGAGCGGTGTAACGGTCGGTACACTCTGGCTGTGATCCCTTGTAACATTACAAACCGTTATAGCTACATCTGTCCGGGCCGCGTTGTTTTCTGGTTGAGCGGTGTAACGGTCAGTACGCTCTGGCTGTGATCCCTTGTAACATTACAAACCGTTATAGCTACATCTGTCCGGGCCGCGTCGTGTTCTGGTTGAGCGGTGTAACGGTCGGTACGCTCTGGCTGTGATCCCTTGTAACATTACAAACCGTTATAGCTACATCTGTCCGGGCCGCGTCGTGTTCTGGTTGAGCGGTGTAACGGTCAGTACGCTCTGGCTGTGATCCCTTGTAACATTACAAACCGTTATAGCTACATCTGTCCGGGCCGCGTCGTGTTCTGGTTGAGCGGTGTAACGGTCGGTACGCTCTGGCTGTGATCCCTTGTAACATTACAAACCGTTATAGCTACATCTGTCCGGGCCGCGTCGTGTTCTGGTTGAGCGGTGTAACGGTCGGTACGCTCTGGCTGTGATCCCTTGTAACATTACAAACCGTTATAGCTACATCTGTCCGGGCCGCGTCGTGTTCTGGTTGAGCGGTGTAACGGTCGGTACACTCTGGCTGTGATCCCTTGTAACATTACAAACCGTTATAGCTACATCTGTCCGGGCCGCGTCGTGTTCTGGTTGAGCGGTGTAACGGTCGGTACGCTCTGGCTGTGATCCCTTGTAACATTATAAACCGTTATAGCTACATCTGTCCGGGCCGCGTCGTGTTCTGGTTGAGCGGTGTAACGGTCGGCACGCTCTGGCTGTGATCCCTTGTAACATTACAAACCGTTATAACTACATCTGTCCGGGCCGCGTCGTGTTCTGGTTGAGCGGTGTAACGGTCGGTACGCTCTGGCTGTGATCCCTTGTAACATTACAAACCGTTATAGCTACATCTGTCCGGGCCGCGTCGTGTTCTTGTTGAGCGGTGTAACGGTCGGTACACTCTGGCTGTGATCCCTTGTAACATTACAAACCGTTATAGCTACATCTGTCCGGGCCGCGTCGTGTTCTGGTTGAGCGGTGTAACGGTCGGTACGCTCTGGCTGTGATCCCTTCTAACATTACAAACCGTTATAGCTACATCTGTCCGGGCCGCGTCGTGTTCTGGTTGAGCGGTGTAACGGTCGGTACGCTCTGGCTGTGATCCCTTGTAACATTACAAACCGTTATAGCTACATCTGTCCGGGCCGCGTCGTGTTCTTGTTGAGCGGTGTAATGGTCGGTACGCTCTGGCTGTGATCCCTTGTAACATTACAAACCGTTATAGCTACATCTGTCCGGGCCGCGTCGTGTTCTTGTTGAGCGGTGTAACGGTCGGTACGCTCTGGCTGTGATCCCTTGTAACATTACAAACCGTTATAGCTACATCTGTCCGGGCCGCGTCGTGTTCTGGTTGAGCGGTGTAACGGTCGGTACACTCTGGCTGTGATCCCTTGTAACATTACAAACCGTTATAGCTACATCTGTCCGGGCCGCGTCGTGTTCTTGTTGAGCGGTGTAACGGTCGGTACACTCTGGCTGTGATCCCTTGTAACATTACAAACCGTTATAGCTACATCTGTCCGGGCCGCGTCGTGTTCTGGTTGAGCGGTGTAACGGTCGGTACGCTCTGGCTGTGATCCCTTCTAACATTACAAACCGTTATAGCTACATCTGTCCGGGCCGCGTCGTGTTCTGGTTGAGCGGTGTAACGGTCGGTACGCTCTGGCTGTGATCCCTTGTAACATTACAAACCGTTATAACTACATCTGTCCGTGCCGCGTCGTGTTCTTGTTGAGCGGTGTAATGGTCGGTACGCTCTGGCTGTGATCCCTTGTAACATTACAAACCGTTATAGCTACATCTGTCCGGGCCGCGTCGTGTTCTGGTTGAGCGGTGTAACGGTCGGTACACTCTGGCTGTGATCCCTTGTAACATTACAAACCGTTATAGCTACATCTGTCCGGGCCGCGTCGTTTTCTGGTTGAGCGGTGTAACGGTCGGTACGCTCTGGCTGTGATCCCTTGTAACATTACAAACCGTTATAGCTACATCTGTCCGGGCCGCGTCGTGTTCTTGTTGAGCGGTGTAACGGTCGGTACACTCTGGCTGTGATCCCTTGTAACATTACAAACCGTTATAGCTACATCTGTCCGGGCCGCGTCGTGTTCTGGTTGAGCGGTGTAACGGTCGGTACACTCTGGCTGTGATCCCTTGTAACATTACAAACCGTTATAGCTACATCTGTCCGGGCCGCGTCGTGTTCTGGTTGAGCGGTGTAACGGTCGGTACGCTCTGGCTGTGATCCCTTGTAACATTACAAACCGTTATAGCTACATCTGTCCGGGCCGCGTCGTGTTCTGGTTGAGCGGTGTAACGGTCGGTACGCTCTGGCTGTGATCCCTTGTAACATTACAAACCGTTATAGCTACATCTGTCCGGGCCGCGGCGTGTTCTGGTTGAGCGGTGTAACGGTCGGTACGCTCTGGCTGTGATCCCTTGTAACATTACAAACCGTTATAGCTACATCTGTCCGTGCCGCGTCGTGTTCTGGTTGAGCGGTGTAACGGTCGGTACGCTCTGGCTGTGATCCCTTGTAACATTACAAACCGTTATAGCTACATCTGTCCGGGCCGCGTCGTGTTCTTGTTGAGCGGTGTAACGGTCGGTACACTCTGGCTGTGATCCCTTGTAACATTACAAACCGTTATAGCTACATCTGTCCGGGCCGCGTCGTTTTCTGGTTGAGCGGTGTAACGGTCGGTACGCTCTGGCTGTGATCCCTTGTAACATTACAAACCGTTATAGCTACATCTGTCCGGGCCGCGTCGTGTTCTTGTTGAGCGGTGTATTGGTCGGTACGCTCTGGCTGTGATCCCTTGTAACATTACAAACCGTTATAGCTACATCTGTCCGTGCCGCGTCGTGTTCTGGTTGAGCGGTGTAACGGTCGGTACACTCTGGCTGTGATCCCTTGTAACATTACAAACCGTTATAGCTACATCTGTCCGGGCCGCGTCGTGTTCTTGTTGAGCGGTGTAACGGTCGGTACACTCTGGCTGTGATCCCTTGTAACATTACAAACCGTTATAGCTACATCTGTCCGGGCCGCGTCGTGTTCTGGTTGAGCGGTGTAACGGTCGGTACACTCTGGCTGTGATCCCTCGTAACATTACAAACCGTTATAGCTACATCTGTCCGGGCCGCGTCGTGTTCTTGTTGAGCGGTGTAACGGTCGGTACACTCTGGCTGTGATCCCTTGTAACATTACAAACCGTTATAGCTACATCTGTCCGGGCCGCGTCGTGTTCTGGTTGAGCGGTGTAACGGTCGGTACGCTCTGGCTGTGATCCCTTGTGACATTACAAACCGTTATAGCTACATCTGTCCGGGCCGCGTCGTGTTCTTGTTGAGCGGTGTAACGGTCGGTACACTCTGGCTGTGATCCCTTGTAACATTACAAACCGTTATAGCTACATCTGTCCGGGCCGCGTCGTGTTCTGGTTGAGCGGTGTAACGGTCGGTACACTCTGACTGTGATCCCTCGTAACATTACAAACCGTTATAGCTACATCTGTCCGGGCCGCGTCGTGTTCTTGTTGAGCGGTGTAACGGTCGGTACGCTCTGGCTGTGATCCCTTGTAACATTACAAACCGTTATAGCTACATCTGTCCGGACCGCGTCGTGTTCTGGTTGAGCGGTGTAACGGTCGGTACACTCTGGCTGTGATCCCTTGTAACATTACAAACCGTTATAGCTACATCTGTCCGGGCCGTGTCGTGTTCTGGTTGAGCGGTGTAACGGTCGGTACACTCTGACTGTGATCCCTTGTAACATTACAAACCGTTATAGCTACATCTGTCCGGGCCGCGTCGTGTTCTGGTTGAGCGGTGTAACGGTCGGTACGCTCTGGCTGTGATCCCTTGTAACATTACAAACCGTTATAGCTACATCTGTCCGGGCCGCGTCGTGTTCTTGTTGAGCGGTGTAACGGTCGGTACGCTCTGGCTGTGATCCCTTGTAACATTACAAACCGTTATAGCTACATCTGTCCGGGCCGCGTCGTGTTCTGGTTGAGCGGTGTAACGGTCGGTACGCTCTGGCTGTGATCCCTTGTAACATTACAAACCGTTATAGCTACATCTGTCCTGGCCGCGTCGTGTTCTGGTTGAGCGGTGTAACGTTCGGTACGCTCTGGCTGTGATCCCTTGTAACATTACAAACCGTTATAGCTACATCTGTCCGGGCCGCGTCGTGTTCTTGTTGAGCGGTGTAACGGTCGGTACACTCTGGCTGTGGTCCCTTGTAACATTACAAACCGTTATAGCTACATCTGTCCGGGCCGCGTCGTGTTCTGGTTGAGCGGTGTAACGGTCGGTACGCTCTGGCTGTGATCCCTTGTAACATTACAAACCGTTATAGCTACATCTGTCCGGGCCGCGTCGTGTTCTTGTTGAGCGGTGTAACGGTCGGTACACTCTGGCTGTGATCCCTTGTAACATTACAAACCGTTATAGCTACATCTGTCCGGGCCGCGTCGTGTTCTTGTTGATCGGTGTATTGGTCGGTACGCTCTGGCTGTGATCCCTTGTAACATTACAAACCGTTATAGCTACATCTGTCCGGGCCGCGTCGTGTTCTGGTTGAGCGGTGTAACGGTCGGTACGCTCTGGCTGTGATCCCTTGTAACATTACAAACCGTTATAGCTACATCTGTCCGGGCCGCGTCGTGTTCTGGTTGAGCGGTGTAACGGTCGGTACGCTCTGGCTGTGATCCCTTGTAACATTACAAACCGTTATAGCTACATCTGTCCGGGCCGCGTCGTGTTCTGGTTGAGCGGTGTAACGGTCGGTACGCTCTGGCTGTGATCCCTTGTAACATTACAAACCGTTATAGCTACATCTGTCCGGGCCGTGTCGTGTTCTTGTTGAGCGGTGTAACGGTCGGTACGCTCTGGCTGTGGTCCCTTGTAACATTACAAACCGTTATAGCTACATCTGTCCGGGCCGCGTCGTGTTCTGGTTGAGCGGTGTAACGGTCGGTACACTCTGGCTGTGGTCCCTTGTAACATTACAAACCGTTATAGCTACATCTGTCCGGGCCGCGTCGTGTTCTGGTTGAGCGGTGTAACGGTCGGTACGCTCTGGCTGTGATCCCTTGTAACATTACAAACCGTTATAGCTACATCTGTCCGGGCCGCGTCGTGTTCTTGTTGAGCGGTGTAACGGTCGGTACACTCTGGCTGTGATCCCTTGTAACATTACAAACCGTTATAGCTACATCTGTCCGGGCCGCGTCGTGTTCTGGTTGAGCGGTGTAATGGTCGGTACACTCTGGCTGTGATCCCTTGTAACATTACAAACCGTTATAGCTACATCTGTCCGGGCCGCGTCGTGTTCTGGTTGAGCGGTGTAACGGTCGGTACGCTCTGGCTGTGATCCCTTGTAACATTACAAACCGTTATAGCCACATCTGTCCGGGCCGCGTCGTGTTCTGGTTGAGCGGTGTAACGGTCGGTACGCTCTGGCTGTGATCCCTTGTAACATTACAAACCGTTATAGCTACATCTGTCCGGGCCGCGTCGTGTTCTTGTTGAGCGGTGTAACGGTCGGTACACTCTGGCTGTGATCCCTTGTAACATTGCAAACCGTTATAGCTACATCTGTCCGGGCCGCGTCGTGTTCTGGTTGAGCGGTGTAATGGTCGGTACACTCTGGCTGTGATCCCTTGTAACATTACAAACCGTTATAGCTACATCTGTCCGGGCCGCGTCGTGTTCTGGTTGAGCGGTGTAACGGTCGGTACACTCTGGCTGTGATCCCTTGTAACATTACAAACCGTTATAACTACATCTGTCCGGGCCGCGTCGTGTTCTGGTTGAGCGGTGTAACGGTCGGTACACTCTGGCTGTGATCCCTTGTAACATTACAAACCGTTATAGCTACATCTGTCCGGGCCGCGTCGTGTTCTTGTTGAGCGGTGTAATGGTCGGTACGCTCTGGCTGTGATCCCTTGTAACATTACAAACCGTTATAGCTACATCTGTCCGGGCCGCGTCGTGTTCTGGTTGAGCGGTGTAATGGTCGGTACGCTCTGGCTGTGATCCCTTGTAACATTACAAACCGTTATAGCTACATCTGTCCGGGCCGCGTCGTGTTCTGGTTGAGCGGTGTAACGGTCGGTACGCTCTGGCTGTGATCCCTTGTAACATTACAAACCGTTATAGCTACATCTGTCCGGGCCGCGTCGTGTTCTTGTTGAGCGGTGTAACGGTCGGTACACTCTGGCTGTGATCCCTTGTAACATTACAAACCGTTATAGCTACATCTGTCCGGGCCGCGTCGTGTTCTGGTTGAGCGGTGTATTGGTCGGTACGCTCTGGCTGTGATCCCTTGTAACATTACAAACCGTTATAGCTACATCTGTCCGGGCCGCGTCGTGTTCTTGTTGAGCGGTGTAACGGTCGGTACACTCTGGCTGTGATCCCTTGTAACATTACAAACCGTTATAGCTACATCTGTCCGGGCCGCGTCGTGTTCTGGTTGAGCGGTGTAACGGTCGGTACGCTCTGGCTGTGGTCCCTTGTAACATTACAAACCGTTATAGCTACATCTGTCCGGGCCGCGTCGTGTTCTGGTTGAGCGGTGTAACGGTCGGTACACTCTGGCTGTGGTCCCTTGTAACATTACAAACCGTTATAGCTACATCTGTCCGGGCCGCGTCGTGTTCTGGTTGAGCGGTGTAACGGTCGGTACGCTCTGGCTGTGATCCCTTGTAACATTACAAACCGTTATAGCTACATCTGTCCGGGCCGCGTCGTGTTCTTGTTGAGCGGTGTAACGGTCGGTACACTCTGGCTGTGATCCCTTGTAACATTACAAACCGTTATAGCTACATCTGTCCGGGCCGCGTCGTGTTCTGGTTGAGCGGTGTAATGGTCGGTACACTCTGGCTGTGATCCCTTGTAACATTACAAACCGTTATAGCTACATCTGTCCGGGCCGCGTCGTGTTCTGGTTGAGCGGTGTAACGGTCGGTACGCTCTGGCTGTGATCCCTTGTAACATTACAAACCGTTATAGCCACATCTGTCCGGGCCGCGTCGTGTTCTGGTTGAGCGGTGTAACGGTCGGTACGCTCTGGCTGTGATCCCTTGTAACATTACAAACCGTTATAGCTACATCTGTCCGGGCCGCGTCGTGTTCTTGTTGAGCGGTGTAACGGTCGGTACACTCTGGCTGTGATCCCTTGTAACATTGCAAACCGTTATAGCTACATCTGTCCGGGCCGCGTCGTGTTCTGGTTGAGCGGTGTAATGGTCGGTACACTCTGGCTGTGATCCCTTGTAACATTACAAACCGTTATAGCTACATCTGTCCGGGCCGCGTCGTGTTCTGGTTGAGCGGTGTAACGGTCGGTACACTCTGGCTGTGATCCCTTGTAACATTACAAACCGTTATAACTACATCTGTCCGGGCCGCGTCGTGTTCTGGTTGAGCGGTGTAACGGTCGGTACACTCTGGCTGTGATCCCTTGTAACATTACAAACCGTTATAGCTACATCTGTCCGGGCCGCGTCGTGTTCTTGTTGAGCGGTGTAATGGTCGGTACGCTCTGGCTGTGATCCCTTGTAACATTACAAACCGTTATAGCTACATCTGTCCGGGCCGCGTCGTGTTCTGGTTGAGCGGTGTAATGGTCGGTACGCTCTGGCTGTGATCCCTTGTAACATTACAAACCGTTATAGCTACATCTGTCCGGGCCGCGTCGTGTTCTGGTTGAGCGGTGTAACGGTCGGTACGCTCTGGCTGTGATCCCTTGTAACATTACAAACCGTTATAGCTACATCTGTCCGGGCCGCGTCGTGTTCTTGTTGAGCGGTGTAACGGTCGGTACACTCTGGCTGTGATCCCTTGTAACATTACAAACCGTTATAGCTACATCTGTCCGGGCCGCGTCGTGTTCTGGTTGAGCGGTGTATTGGTCGGTACGCTCTGGCTGTGATCCCTTGTAACATTACAAACCGTTATAGCTACATCTGTCCGGGCCGCGTCGTGTTCTTGTTGAGCGGTGTAACGGTCGGTACACTCTGGCTGTGATCCCTTGTAACATTACAAACCGTTATAGCTACATCTGTCCGGGCCGCGTCGTGTTCTGGTTGAGCGGTGTAACGGTCGGTACGCTCTGGCTGTGATCCCTTGTAACATTACAAACCGTTATAGCTACATCTGTCCGGGCCGCGTCGTGTTCTGGTTGAGCGGTGTAATGGTCGGTACGCTCTGGCTGTGATCCCTTGTAACATTACAAACCGTTATAGCTACATCTGTCCGGGCCGCGTCGTGTTCTGGTTGAGCGGTGTAACGGTCGGTACACTCTGGCTGTGATCCCTTGTAACATTACAAACCGTTATAGCTACATCTGTCCGGGCCGCGTCGTGTTCTGGTTGAGCGGTGTAACGGTCGGTACGCTCTGGCTGTGATCCCTTGTAACATTACAAACCGTTATAGCTACATCTGTCCGGGCCGCGTCGTGTTCTTGTTGAGCGGTGTAACGGTCGGTACACTCTGGCTGTGATCCCTTGTAACATTACAAACCGTTATAGCTACATCTGTCCGGGCCGCGTCGTGTTCTTGTTGAGCGGTGTATTGGTCGGTACGCTCTGGCTGTGATCCCTTGTAACATTACAAACCGTTATAGCTACATCTGTCCGGGCCGCGTCGTGTTCTGGTTGAGCGGTGTAACGGTCGGTACGCTCTGGCTGTGATCCCTTGTAACATTACAAACCGTTATAGCTACATCTATCCGGGCCGCGTCGTGTTCTGGTTGAGCGGTGTAACGGTCGGTACGCTCTGGCTGTGATCCCTTGTAACATTACAAACCGTTATAGCTACATCTGTCCGGGCCGCGTCGTGTTCTTGTTGAGCGGTGTATTGGTCGGTACGCTCTGGCTGTGATCCCTTGTAACATTACAAACCGTTATAGCTACATCTGTCCGGGCCGCGTCGTGTTCTTGTTGAGCGGTGTATTGGTCGGTACGCTCTGGCTGTGATCCCTTGTAACATTACAAACCGTTATAGCTACATCTGTCCGGGCCGCGTCGTGTTCTTGTTGAGCGGTGTATTGGTCGGTACGCTCTGGCTGTGATCCCTTGTAACATTACAAACCGTTATAGCTACATCTATCCGGGCCGCGTCGTGTTCTGGTTGAGCGGTGTAACGGTCGGTACGCTCTGGCTGTGATCCCTTGTAACATTACAAACCGTTATAGCTACATCTGTCCGGGCCGCGTCGTGTTCTGGTTGAGCGGTGTAACGGTCGGTACGCTCTGGCTGTGATCCCTTGTAACATTACAAACCGTTATAGCTACATCTGTCCGGGCCGCGTCGTGTTCTGGTTGAGCGGTGTAACGGTCGGTACGCTCTGGCTGTGATCCCTTGTAACATTACAAACCGTTATAGCTACATCTGTCCGGGCCGCGTCGTTTTCTGGTTGAGCGGTGTAACGGTCGGTACGCTCTGGCTGTGATCCCTTGTAACATTACAAACCGTTATAGCTACATCTGTCCGGGCCGCGTCGTGTTCTGGTTGAGCGGTGTAATGGTCGGTACGCTCTGGCTGTGATCCCTTGTAACATTACAAACCGTTATAGCTACATCTGTCCGGGCCGCGTCGTGTTCTGGTTGAGCGGTGTAACTGTCGGTACGCTCTGGCTGTGATCCCTTGTAACATTACAAACCGTTATAGCTACATCTGTCCGGGCCGCGTCGTGTTCTGGTTGAGCGGTGTAATGGTCGGTACACTCTGGCTGTGATCCCTTGTAACATTACAAACCGCTATAGCTACATCTGTCCGGGCAGCGTCGTGTTCTGGTTGAGCGGTGTAACGGTCGGTACGCTCTGGCTGTGATCCCTTGTAACATTACAAACCGTTATAGCTACATCTGTCCGGGCAGCGTCGTGTTCTGGTTGAGCGGTGTAACGGTCGGTACGCTCGTGCTGTTATCCCTTGTAACATTACAAACCGTTATAGCTACATCTGTCCGTGCCGCGTCGTGTTCTGGTTGAGCGGTGTAACGGTCGGTACGCTCTGGCTGTGATCCCTTGTAACATTACAAACCGTTATAGCTACATCTGTCCGGGCCGCGTCGTGTTCTTGTTGAGCGGTGTAACGGTCGGTACGCTCTGGCTGTGATCCCTTGTAACATTACAAACCGTTATAGCTACATCTGTCCGGGCCGCGTCGTGTTCTGGTTGAGCGGTGTAACGGTCGGTACGCTCTGGCTGTGATCCCTTGTAACATTACAAACCGTTATAGCTACATCTGTCCGGGCCGCGTCGTGTTCTTGTTGAGCGGTGTAACGGTCGGTACGCTCTGGCTGTGATCCCTTGTAACATTACAAACCGTTATAGCTACATCTGTCCGGGCCGCGTCGTGTTCTGGTTGAGCGGTGTAACGGTCGGTACGCTCTGGCTGTGATCCCTTGTAACATTACAAACCGTTATAGCTACATCTGTCCGGGCCGCGTCGTGTTCTGGTTGAGCGGTGTAACGGTCGGTACACTCTGGCTGTGATCCCCTGTAACATTACAAACCGTTATAGCTACATCTGTCCGGGCCGCGTCGTGTTCTTGTTGAGCGGTGTAACGGTCGGTACGCTCTGGCTGTGATCCCTTGTAACATTACAAACCGTTATAGCTACATCTGTCCGGGCCGCGTCGTGTTCTGGTTGAGCGGTGTAACGGTCGGTACGCTCTGGCTGTGATCCCTTGTAACATTACAAACCGTTATAGCTACATCTGTCCGGGCCGCGTCGTGTTCTGGTTGAGCGGTGTAACGGTCGGTACACTCTGGCTGTGATCCCCTGTAACATTACAAACCGTTATAGC
The DNA here is from genome assembly GCA_964019135.1 of Arenicola marina. Classification (NCBI taxonomy): domain Eukaryota; kingdom Metazoa; phylum Annelida; class Polychaeta; family Arenicolidae; genus Arenicola; species Arenicola marina. The sequence goes on from OZ025258.1 coordinate 41,836,759, forward strand.
TACATCTGTCCGGGCCGCGTCGTGTTCTGGTTGAGCGGTGTAACGGTCGGTACGCTCTGGCTGTGATCCCTTGTAACATTACAAACCGTTATAGCTACATCTGTCCGGGCCGCGTCGTGTTCTGGTTGAGCGGTGTAACGGTCGGTACGCTCTGGCTGTGATCCCTCGTAACATTACAAACCGTTATAGCTACATCTGTCCGGGCCGCGTCGTGTTCTGGTTGAGCGGTGTAACGGTCGGTACGCTCTGGCTGTGATCCCTTGTAACATTACAAACCGTTATAGCTACATCTGTCCGGGCCGCGTCGTGTTCTGGTTGAGCGGTGTAATGGTCGGTACGCTCTGGCTGTGATCCCTTGTAACATTACAAACCGTTATAGCTACATCTGTCCGGGCCGCGTCGTGTTCTGGTTGAGCGGTGTAACGGTCGGTACGCTCTGGCTGTGATCCCTTGTAACATTACAAACCGTTATAGCTACATCTGTCCGGGCCGCGTCGTGTTCTGGTTGAGCGGTGTAATGGTCGGTACGCTCTGGCTGTGATCCCTTGTAACATTACAAACCGTTATAGCTACATCTGTCCGGGCCGCGTCGTGTTCTGGTTGAGCGGTGTAACGGTCGGTACGCTCTGACTGTGATCCCTTGTAACATTACAAACCGTTATAGCTACATCTGTCCGGGCCGCGTCGTGTTCTGGTTGAGCGGTGTAACGGTCGGTACGCTCTGGCTGTGATCCCTTGTAACATTACAAACCGTTATAGCTACATCTGTCCGGGCCGCGTCGTGTTCTTGTTGAGCGGTGTAACGGTCGGTACGCTCTGGCTGTGATCCCTTGTAACATTACAAACCGTTATAGCTACATCTGTCCGTGCCGCGTCGTGTTCTGGTTGAGCGGTGTAACGGTCGGTACGCTCTGGCTGTGATCCCTTGTAACATTACAAACCGTTATAGCTACATCTGTCCGTGCCGCGTCGTGTTCTTGTTGAGCGGTGTAACGGTCGGTACGCTCTGGCTGTGATCCCTTGTAACATTACAAACCGTTATAGCTACATCTGTCCGTGCCGCGTCGTGTTCTTGTTGAGCGGTGTAACGGTCGGTACGCTCTGGCTGTGATCCCTTGTAACATTACAAACCGTTATAGCTACATCTGTCCGTGCCGCGTCGTGTTCTGGTTGAGCGGTGTAACGGTCGGTACACTCTGGCTGTGATCCCTTGTAACATTACAAACCGTTATAGCTACATCTGTCCGGGCCGCGTCGTGTTCTGGTTGAGCGGTGTAACGGTCGGTACGCTCTGGCTGTGATCCCTTGGGACATTACAAACCGTTATAGCTACATCTGTCCGGGCCGCGTCGTGTTCTGGTTGAGCGGTGTAACGGTCGGTACACTCTGGCTGTGATCCCTTGTAACATTACAAACCGTTATAGCTACATCTGTCCGGGCCGCGTCGTGTTCTGGTTGAGCGGTGTAACGGTCGGTACGCTCTGGCTGTGATCCCTTGGGACATTACAAACCGTTATAGCTACATCTGTCCGGGCCGCGTCGTGTTCTGGTTGAGCGGTGTAACGGTCGGTACGCTCTGGCTGTGATCCCTTGGGACATTACAAACCGTTATAGCTACATCTGTCCGGGCCGCGTCGTGTTCTGGTTGAGCGGTGTAACGGTCGGTACACTCTGGCTGTGATCCCTTGTAACATTACAAACCGTTATAGCTACATCTGTCCGGGCCGCGTCGTGTTCTGGTTGAGCGGTGTAACGGTCGGTACGCTCTGGCTGTGATCCCTTGGGACATTACAAACCGTTATAGCTACATCTGTCCGGGCCGCGTCGTGTTCTGGTTGAGCGGTGTAACGGTCGGTACGCTCTGGCTGTGATCCCTTGTAACATTACAAACCGTTATAGCTACATCTGTCCTGGCCGCGTCGTGTTCTGGTTGAGCGGTGTAACGGTCGGTACGCTCTGGCTGTGATCCCTTGTAACATTACAAACCGTTATAGCTACATCTGTCCGGGCCGCGTCGTGTTCTGGTTGAGCGGTGTAACGGTCGGCACGCTCTGGCTGTGATCCCTTGTAACATTACAAACCGTTATAGCTACATCTGTCCGGGCCGCGTCGTGTTCTGGTTGAGCGGTGTAACGGTCGGTACGCTCTGGCTGTGATCCCTTGTAACATTACAAACCGTTATAGCTACATCTGTCCGGGCTGCGTCGTGTTCTGGTTGAGCGGTGTAACGGTCGGTACGCTCTGGCTGTGATCCCTTGTAACATTACAAACCGTTATAGCTACATCTGTCCGGGCTGCGTCGTGTTCTGGTTGAGCGGTGTAACGGTCGGTACGCTCTGGCTGTGATCCCTTGTAACATTACAAACCGTTATAGCTACATCTGTCCGGGCCGCGTCGTGTTCTGGTTGAGCGGTGTAACGGTCGGTACGCTCTGGCTGTGATCCCTTGTAACATTACAAACCGTTATAGCTACATCTGTCCGGGCCGCGTCGTGTTCTGGTTGAGCGGTGTAACGGTCGGTACGCTCTGGCTGTGATCCCTTGTAACATTACAAACCGTTATAGCTACATCTGTCCGGGCCGCGTCGTGTTCTTGTTGAGCGGTGTAACGGTCGGTACACTCTGGCTGTGATCCCTTGTAACATTACAAACCGTTATAGCTACATCTGTCCGGGCCGCGTCGTGTTCTGGTTGAGCGGTGTAACGGTCGGTACGCTCTGGCTATGATCCCTTGTAACATTACAAACCGTTATAGCTACATCTGTCCGGGCCGCGTCGTGTTCTGGTTGAGCGGTGTAACGGTCGGTACGCTCTGGCTGTGATCCCTTGTAACATTACAAACCGTTATAGCTACATCTGTCCGGGCCGCGTCGTGTTCTTGTTGAGCGGTGTAACGGTCGGTACGCTCTGGCTGTGATCCCTTGTAACATTACAAACCGTTATAGCTACATCTGTCCGGGCCGCGTCGTGTTCTTGTTGAGCGGTGTAACGGTCGGTACGCTCTGGCTGTGATCCCTTGTAACATTACAAACCGTTATAGCTACATCTGTCCGGGCCGCGTCGTGTTCTGGTTGAGCGGTGTAACGGTCGGTACGCTCTGGCTGTGATCCCTTGTAACATTACAAACCGTTATAGCTACATCTGTCCGGGCCGCGTCGTGTTCTTGTTGAGCGGTGTAACGGTCGGTACGCTCTGGCTGTGATCCCTTGTAACATTACAAACCGTTATAGCTACATCTGTCCGGGCCGCGTCGTGTTCTTGTTGAGCGGTGTAACGGTCGGTACGCTCTGGCTGTGATCCCTTGTAACATTACAAACCGTTATAGCTACATCTGTCCGGGCCGCGTCGTGTTCTGGTTGAGCGGTGTAACGGTCGGTACGCTCTGGCTGTGATCCCTTGTAACATTACAAACCGTTATAGCTACATCTGTCCGAGCCGCGTCGTGTTCTGGTTGAGCGGTGTAACGGTCGGTACGCTCTGGCTGTGATCCCTTGTAACATTACAAACCGTTATAGCTACATCTGTCCGGGCCGCGTCGTGTTCTGGTTGAGCGGTGTAACGGTCGGTACGCTCTGGCTGTGATCCCTTGTAACATTACAAACCGTTATAGCTACATCTGTCCGGGCCGCGTCGTGTTCTGGTTGAGCGGTGTAACGGTCGGTACACTCTGGCTGTGATCCCTTGTAACATTACAAACCGTTATAGCTACATCTGTCCTGGCCGCGGCGTGTTCTGGTTGAGCGGTGTAACGGTCGGTACGCTCTGGCTGTGATCCCTTGTAACATTACAAACCGTTATAGCTACATCTGTCCGGGCCGCGTCGTGTTCTTGTTGAGCGGTGTAACGGTCGGTACACTCTGGCTGTGATCCCTTGTAACATTACAAACCGTTATAGCTACATCTGTCCGGGCCGCGTCGTGTTCTTGTTGAGCGGTGTAACGGTCGGTACGCTCTGGCTGTGATCCCTTGTAACATTACAAACCGTTATAGCTACATCTGTCCGGGCCGCGTCGTGTTCTTGTTGAGCGGTGTAACGGTCGGTACACTCTGGCTGTGATCCCTTGTAACATTACAAACCGTTATAGCTACATCTGTCCGGGCCGCGTTGTGTTCTGGTTGAGCGGTGTAACGGTCGGTACGCTCTGGCTGTGATCCCTTGTAACATTACAAACCGTTATAGCTACATCTGTCCGGGCCGCGTCGTGTTCTGGTTGAGCAGTGTAACTGTCGGTACGCTCTGGCTGTGATCCCTTGTAACATTACAAACCGTTATAGCTACATCTGTCCGGGCCGCGTTGTGTTCTGGTTGAGCGGTGTAACGGTCGGTACGCTCTGGCTGTGATCCCTTGTAACATTACAAACCGTTATAGCTACATCTGTCCGGGCCGCGTTGTGTTCTGGTTGAGCGGTGTAACGGTCGGTACGCTCTGGCTGTGATCCCTTGGGACATTACAAACCGTTATAGCTACATCTGTCCGGGCCGCGTTGTGTTCTGGTTGAGCGGTGTAACGGTCGGTACGCTTTGGCTGTGATCCCTTGTAACATTACAAACCGTTATAGCTACATCTGTCCGGGCCGCGTCGTGTTCTGGTTGAGCGGTGTAATGGTCGGTACACTCTGGCTGTGATCCCTTGTAACATTACAAACCGTTATAGCTACATCTGTCCTTGCCGCGTCGTGTTCTGGTTGAGCGGTGTAACGGTCGGTACACTCTGGCTGTGATCCCTTGTAACATTACAAACCGTTATAGCTACATCTGTCCGTGCCGCGTCGTGTTCTGGTTGAGCGGTGTAACGGTCGGTACGCTCTGGCTGTGATCCCTTGTAACATTACAAACCGTTATAGCTACATCTGTCCGGGCCGCGTCGTGTTCTGGTTGAGCGGTGTAACGGTCGGTACGCTCTGGCTGTGATCCCTTGGGACATTACAAACCGTTATAGCTACATCTGTCCGGGCCGCGTCGTGTTCTGGTTGAGCGGTGTAACGGTCGGTACGCTCTGGCTGTGATCCCTTGTAACATTACAAACCGTTATAGCTACATCTGTCCGGGCCGCGTCGTGTTCTTGTTGAGCGGTGTAACGGTCGGTACGCTCTGGCTCTGATCCCTTGTAACATTACAAACCGTTATAGCTACATCTGTCCGGGCCGCGTCGTGTTCTGGTTGAGCGGTGTAATGGTCGGTACACTCTGGCTGTGATCCCTTGTAACATTACAAACCGTTATAGCTACATCTGTCCGTGCCGCGTCGTGTTCTGGTTGAGCGGTGTAACGGTCGGTACACTCTGGCTGTGATCCCTTGTAACATTACAAACCGTTATAGCTACATCTGTCCGTGCCGCGTCGTGTTCTGGTTGAGCGGTGTAACGGTCGGTACGCTCTGGCTGTGATCCCTTGTAACATTACAAACCGTTATAGCTACATCTGTCCGGGCCGCGTCGTGTTCTGGTTGAGCGGTGTAACGGTCGGTACGCTCTGGCTGTGATCCCTTGGGACATTACAAACCGTTATAGCTACATCTGTCCGGGCCGCGTCGTGTTCTGGTTGAGCGGTGTAATGGTCGGTACGCTCTGGCTGTGATCCCTTGTAACATTACAAACCGTTATAGCTACATCTGTCCGGGCCGCGTCGTGTTCTTGTTGAGCGGTGTAACGGTCGGTACGCTCTGGCTGTGATCCCTTGTAACATTACAAACCGTTATAGCTACATCTGTCCGGGCCGCGTCGTGTTCTGGTTGAGCGGTGTAATGGTCGGTACGCTCTGGCTGTGATCCCTTGTAACATTACAAACCGTTATAGCTACATCTGTCCGGGCCGCGTCGTGTTCTGGTTGAGCGGTGTAACGGTCGGTACGCTCTGGCTGTGATCCCTTGTAACATTACAAACCGTTATAGCTACATCTGTCCGGGCCGCGTCGTGTTCTTGTTGAGCGGTGTAACGGTCGGTACGCTCTGGCTGTGATCCCTTGTAACATTACAAACCGTTATAGCTACATCTGTCCGGGCCGCGTCGTTTTCTGGTTGAGCGGTGTAACGGTCGGTACGCTCTGGCTGTGATCCCTTGTAACATTACAAACCGTTATAGCTACATCTGTCCGGGCCGCGTCGTGTTCTGGTTGAGCGGTGTAACGATCGGTACACTCTGGCTGTGATCCCTTGTAACATTACAAACCGTTATAGCTACATCTGTCCGGGCCGCGTCGTGTTCTGGTTGAGCGGTGTAACGGTCGGTACGCTCTGGCTGTGATCCCTTGGGACATTACAAACCGTTATAGCTACATCTGTCCGGGCCGCGTCGTGTTCTGGTTGAGCGGTGTAATGGTCGGTACGCTCTGGCTGTGATCCCTTGTAACATTACAAACCGTTATAGCTACATCTGTCCGGGCCGCGTCGTGTTCTTGTTGAGCGGTGTAACGGTCGGTACGCTCTGGCTGTGATCCCTTGTAACATTACAAACCGTTATAGCTACATCTGTCCGGGCCGCGTCGTGTTCTGGTTGAGCGGTGTAATGGTCGGTACGCTCTGGCTGTGATCCCTTGTAACATTACAAACCGTTATAGCTACATCTGTCCGGGCCGCGTCGTGTTCTGGTTGAGCGGTGTAACGGTCGGTACGCTCTGGCTGTGATCCCTTGTAACATTACAAACCGTTATAGCTACATCTGTCCGGGCCGCGTCGTGTTCTGGTTGAGCGGTGTAACGGTCGGTACGCTCTGGCTGTGATCCCTTGTAACATTACAAACCGTTATAGCTACATCTGTCCGGGCCGCGTCGTGTTCTGGTTGAGCGGTGTAACGGTCGGTACGCTCTGGCTGTGATCCCTTGGGACATTACAAACCGTTATAGCTACATCTGTCCGGGCCGCGTCGTGTTCTGGTTGAGCGGTGTAATGGTCGGTACGCTCTGGCTGTGATCCCTTGTAACATTACAAACCGTTATAGCTACATCTGTCCGGGCCGCGTCGTGTTCTGGTTGAGCGGTGTAACGGTCGGTACACTCTGGCTGTGATCCCTTGTAACATTACAAACCGTTATAGCTACAGTCTGTCCGGGCCGCGTCGTGTTCTGGTTGAGCGGTGTAATGGTCGGTACGCTCTGGCTGTGATCCCTTGTAACATTACAAACCGTTATAGCTACATCTGTCCGGGCCGCGTCGTGTTCTGGTTGAGCGGTGTAACGGTCGGTACGCTCTGGCTGTGATCCCTTGTAACATTACAAACCGTTATAGCTACATCTGTCCGGGCCGCGTCGTGTTCTGGTTGAGCGGTGTAATGGTCGGTACACTCTGGCTGTGATCCCTTGTAACATTACAAACCGTTATAGCTACATCTGTCCGTGCCGCGTCGTGTTCTGGTTGAGCGGTGTAACGGTCGGTACACTCTGGCTGTGATCCCTTGTAACATTACAAACCGTTATAGCTACATCTGTCCGTGCCGCGTCGTGTTCTGGTTGAGCGGTGTAACGGTCGGTACGCTCTGGCTGTGATCCCTTGTAACATTACAAACCGTTATAGCTACATCTGTCCGGGCCGCGTCGTGTTCTGGTTGAGCGGTGTAACGGTCGGTACGCTCTGGCTGTGATCCCTTGGGACATTACAAACCGTTATAGCTACATCTGTCCGGGCCGCGTCGTGTTCTGGTTGAGCGGTGTAATGGTCCGTACGCTCTGGCTGTGATCCCTTGTAACATTACAAACCGTTATAGCTACATCTGTCCGGGCCGCGTCGTGTTCTGGTTGAGCGGTGTAACGGTCGGTACGCTCTGGCTGTGATCCCTTGTAACATTACAAACCGTTATAGCTACATCTGTCCGGGCCGCGTCGTGTTCTTGTTGAGCGGTGTAACGGTCGGTACGCTCTGGCTGTGATCCCTTGTAACATTACAAACCGTTATAGCTACATCTGTCCGGGCCGCGTCGTTTTCTGGTTGAGCGGTGTAACGGTCGGTACGCTCTGGCTGTGATCCCTTGTAACATTACAAACCGTTATAGCTACATCTGTCCGGGCCGCGTCGTGTTCTGGTTGAGCGGTGTAACGGTCGGTACACTCTGGCTGTGATCCCTTGTAACATTACAAACCGTTATAGCTACATCTGTCCGGGCCGCGTCGTGTTCTGGTTGAGCGGTGTAACGGTCGGTACGCTCTGGCTGTGATCCCTTGGGACATTACAAACCGTTATAGCTACATCTGTCCGGGCCGCGTCGTGTTCTGGTTGAGCGGTGTAATGGTCGGTACGCTCTGGCTGTGATCCCTTGTAACATTACAAACCGTTATAGCTACATCTGTCCGGGCCGCGTCGTGTTCTTGTTGAGCGGTGTAACGGTCGGTACGCTCTGGCTGTGATCCCTTGTAACATTACAAACCGTTATAGCTACATCTGTCCGGGCCGCGTCGTGTTCTGGTTGAGCGGTGTAATGGTCGGTACGCTCTGGCTGTGATCCCTTGTAACATTACAAACCGTTATAGCTACATCTGTCCGGGCCGCGTCGTGTTCTGGTTGAGCGGTGTAACGGTCGGTACGCTCTGGCTGTGATCCCTTGTAACATTACAAACCGTTATAGCTACATCTGTCCGGGCCGCGTCGTGTTCTGGTTGAGCGGTGTAACGGTCGGTACGCTCTGGCTGTGATCCCTTGTAACATTACAAACCGTTATAGCTACATCTGTCCGGGCCGCGTCGTGTTCTGGTTGAGCGGTGTAACGGTCGGTACGCTCTGGCTGTGATCCCTTGGGACATTACAAACCGTTATAGCTACATCTGTCCGGGCCGCGTCGTGTTCTGGTTGAGCGGTGTAATGGTCGGTACGCTCTGGCTGTGATCCCTTGTAACATTACAAACCGTTATAGCTACATCTGTCCGGGCCGCGTCGTGTTCTGGTTGAGCGGTGTAACGGTCGGTACACTCTGGCTGTGATCCCTTGTAACATTACAAACCGTTATAGCTACAGTCTGTCCGGGCCGCGTCGTGTTCTGGTTGAGCGGTGTAATGGTCGGTACGCTCTGGCTGTGATCCCTTGTAACATTACAAACCGTTATAGCTACATCTGTCCGGGCCGCGTCGTGTTCTGGTTGAGCGGTGTAACGGTCGGTACGCTCTGGCTGTGATCCCTTGTAACATTACAAACCGTTATAGCTACATCTGTCCGGGCCGCGTCGTGTTCTGGTTGAGCGGTGTAATGGTCGGTACGCTCTGGCTGTGATCCCTTGTAACATTACAAACCGTTATAGCTACAGTCTGTCCGGGCCGCGTCGTGTTCTGGTTGAGCGGTGTAATGGTCGGTACGCTCTGGCTGTGATCCCTTGTAACATTACAAACCGTTATAGCTACATCTGTCCGGGCCGCGTCGTGTTCTGGTTGAGCGGTGTAACGGTCGGTACGCTCTGGCTGTGATCCCTTGTAACATTACAAACCGTTATAGCTACATCTGTCCGGGCCGCGTCGTGTTCTGGTTGAGCGGTGTAATGGTCGGTACGCTCTGGCTGTGATCCCTTGTAACATTACAAACCGTTATAGCTACATCTGTCCGGGCCGCGTCGTGTTCTGGTTGAGCGGTGTAACGGTCGGTACACTCTGGCTGTGATCCCTTGTAACATTACAAACCGTTATAGCTACAGTCTGTCCGGGCCGCGTCGTGTTCTGGTTGAGCGGTGTAATGGTCGGTACGCTCTGGCTGTGATCCCTTGTAACATTACAAACCGTTATAGCTACATCTGTCCGGGCCGCGTCGTGTTCTGGTTGAGCGGTGTAACGGTCGGTACGCTCTGGCTGTGATCCCTTGTGACATTACAAACCGTTATAGCTACATCTGTCCGGGCCGCGTCGTGTTCTGGTTGAGCGGTGTAACGGTCGGTACGCTCTGGCTGTGATCCCTTGTAACATTACAAACCGTTATAGCTACATCTGTCCGGGCCGCGTCGTGTTCTGGTTGAGCGGTGTAACGGTCGGTACGCTCTGGCTGTGATCCCTTGTAACATTACAAACCGTTATAGCTACATCTGTCCGGGCCGCGTCGTGTTCTGGTTGAGCGGTGTAATGGTCGGTACACTCTGGCTGTGATCCCTTGTAACATTACAAACCGTTATAGCTACATCTGTCCGGGCCGCGTCGTGTTCTGGTTGAGCGGTGTAACGGTCGGTACGCTCTGGCTGTGATCCCTTGTAACATTACAAACCGTTATAGCTACCATCTGTCCGGGCCGCGTCGTGTTCTGGTTGAGCGGTGTAACGGTCGGTACGCTCTGGCTGTGATCCCTTGTAACATTACAAACCGTTATAGCTACATCTGTCCGGGCCGCGTCGTGTTCTGGTTGAGCGGTGTAACGGTCGGTACGCTCTAGCTGTGATCCCTTGTAACATTACAAACCGTTATAGCTACATCTGTCCGGGCCGCGTCGTGTTCTGGTTGAGCGGTGTAACGGTCGGTACGCTCTGGCTGTGATCCCTTGTAACATTACAAACCGTTATAGCTACATCTGTCCGGGCCGCGTCGTGTTCTGGTTGAGCGGTGTAACGGTCGGTACTCTCTGGCTGTGATCCCTTGTAACATTACAAACCGTTATAGCTACATCTGTCCGGGCCGCGTCGTGTTCTGGTTGAGCGGTGTAACGGTCGGTACGCTCTGGCTGTGATCCCTTGTGACATTACAAACCGTTATAGCTACATCTGTCCGGGCCGCGTCGTGTTCTGGTTGAGCGGTGTAACCATCGGTACGCTCCGGGTGTGATCCCTTGTAACATTACAAACCGTTATAGCTACATCTGTCCGGGCCGCGTCGTGTTCTGGTTGAGCGGTGTAACGGTCGGTACGCTCTGGCTGTGATCCCTTGTAACATTACAAACCGTTATAGCTACATCTGTCCGGGCCGCGTCGTGTTCTGGTTGAGCGGTGTAACGTTCGGTACGCTCTGGCTGTGATCCCTTGTAACATTACAAATCGTTATAGCTACATCTGTCCGGGCCGCGTCGTGTTCTGGTTGAGCGGTGTAACGGTCGGTACACTCTGGCTGTGATCCCTTGTAACCTTACAAACCGTTATAGCTACATCTGTCCGGGCCGCGTCGTGTTCTGGTTGAGCGGTGTAACGGTCGGTACGCTCTGGCTGTGATCGCTTGTAACATTACAAACCGTTATAGCTACATCTGTCCGGGCCGCGTCGCGTTCTGGTTGAGCGGTGTAACGGTCGGTACGCTCTGGCTGTGATCCCTTGTAACATTACAAACCGTTATAGCTACATCTGTCCGGGCCACGTCGTGTTCTGGTTGAGCGGTGTAACGGTCGGTACGCTCTGGCTGTGATCCCTTGGGACATTACAAACCGTTATAGCTACATCTGTCCGGGCCGCGTCGTGTTCTGGTTGAGCGGTGTAACGTTCGGTACGCTCTGGCTGTGATCCCTTGTAACATTACAAATCGTTATAGCTACATCTGTCCGGGCCGCGTCGTGTTCTGGTTGAGCGGTGTAACGGTCGGTACACTCTGGCTGTGATCGCTTGTAACCTTACAAACCGTTATAGCTACATCTGTCCGGGCCGCGTCGTGTTCTGGTTGAGCGGTGTAACGGTCGGTACGCTCTGGCTGTGATCCCTTGTAACATTACAAACCGTTATAGCTACATCTGTCCGGGCCGCGTCGTGTTCTGGTTGAGCGGTGTAACGGTCGGTACGTTCTGGCTGTGATCCCTTGTAACATTACAAACCGTTATAGCTACATCTGTCCGGGCCGCGTCGTGTTCTGGTTGAGCGGTGTAACGGTCGGTACGCTCTGGCTGTGATCCCTTGTAACGTTACAAACCGTTATAGCTACATCTGTCCGGGCCGCGTCGTGTTCTGGTTGAGCGGTGTAACGGTCGGTACGCTCTGGCTGTGATCCCTTGTAACATTACAAACCGTTATAGCTACATCTGTCCGGGCCGCGTCGTGTTCTGGTTGAGCGGTGTAATGGTCGGTACGCTCTGGCTGTGATCCCTTGTAACATTACAAACCGTTATAGCTACATCTGTCCGGGCCGCGTCGTGTTCTGGTTGAGCGGTGTAACGGTCGGTACACTCTGGCTGTGATCCCTTGTAACATTACAAACCGTTATAGCTACAGTCTGTCCGGGCCGCGTCGTGTTCTGGTTGAGCGGTGTAATGGTCGGTACGCTCTGGCTGTGATCCCTTGTAACATTACAAACCGTTATAGCTACATCTGTCCGGGCCGCGTCGTGTTCTGGTTGAGCGGTGTAACGGTCGGTACGCTCTGGCTGTGATCCCTTGTAACATTACAAACCGTTATAGCTACATCTGTCCGGGCCGCGTCGTGTTCTGGTTGAGCGGTGTAATGGTCGGTACACTCTGGCTGTGATCCCTTGTAACATTACAAACCGTTATAGCTACATCTGTCCGTGCCGCGTCGTGTTCTGGTTGAGCGGTGTAACGGTCGGTACACTCTGGCTGTGATCCCTTGTAACATTACAAACCGTTATAGCTACATCTGTCCGTGCCGCGTCGTGTTCTGGTTGAGCGGTGTAACGGTCGGTACGCTCTGGCTGTGATCCCTTGTAACATTACAAACCGTTATAGCTACATCTGTCCGGGCCGCGTCGTGTTCTGGTTGAGCGGTGTAACGGTCGGTACGCTCTGGCTGTGATCCCTTGGGACATTACAAACCGTTATAGCTACATCTGTCCGGGCCGCGTCGTGTTCTGGTTGAGCGGTGTAATGGTCGGTACGCTCTGGCTGTGATCCCTTGTAACATTACAAACCGTTATAGCTACATCTGTCCGGGCCGCGTCGTGTTCTTGTTGAGCGGTGTAACGGTCGGTACGCTCTGGCTGTGATCCCTTGTAACATTACAAACCGTTATAGCTACATCTGTCCGGGCCGCGTCGTGTTCTGGTTGAGCGGTGTAATGGTCCGTACGCTCTGGCTGTGATCCCTTGTAACATTACAAACCGTTATAGCTACATCTGTCCGGGCCGCGTCGTGTTCTGGTTGAGCGGTGTAACGGTCGGTACGCTCTGGCTGTGATCCCTTGTAACATTACAAACCGTTATAGCTACATCTGTCCGGGCCGCGTCGTGTTCTTGTTGAGCGGTGTAACGGTCGGTACGCTCTGGCTGTGATCCCTTGTAACATTACAAACCGTTATAGCTACATCTGTCCGGGCCGCGTCGTTTTCTGGTTGAGCGGTGTAACGGTCGGTACGCTCTGGCTGTGATCCCTTGTAACATTACAAACCGTTATAGCTACATCTGTCCGGGCCGCGTCGTGTTCTGGTTGAGCGGTGTAACGGTCGGTACACTCTGGCTGTGATCCCTTGTAACATTACAAACCGTTATAGCTACATCTGTCCGGGCCGCGTCGTGTTCTGGTTGAGCGGTGTAACGGTCGGTACGCTCTGGCTGTGATCCCTTGGGACATTACAAACCGTTATAGCTACATCTGTCCGGGCCGCGTCGTGTTCTGGTTGAGCGGTGTAATGGTCGGTACGCTCTGGCTGTGATCCCTTGTAACATTACAAACCGTTATAGCTACATCTGTCCGGGCCGCGTCGTGTTCTTGTTGAGCGGTGTAACGGTCGGTACGCTCTGGCTGTGATCCCTTGTAACATTACAAACCGTTATAGCTACATCTGTCCGGGCCGCGTCGTGTTCTGGTTGAGCGGTGTAATGGTCGGTACGCTCTGGCTGTGATCCCTTGTAACATTACAAACCGTTATAGCTACATCTGTCCGGGCCGCGTCGTGTTCTGGTTGAGCGGTGTAACGGTCGGTACGCTCTGGCTGTGATCCCTTGTAACATTACAAACCGTTATAGCTACATCTGTCCGGGCCGCGTCGTGTTCTGGTTGAGCGGTGTAACGGTCGGTACGCTCTGGCTGTGATCCCTTGTAACATTACAAACCGTTATAGCTACATCTGTCCGGGCCGCGTCGTGTTCTGGTTGAGCGGTGTAACGGTCGGTACGCTCTGGCTGTGATCCCTTGGGACATTACAAACCGTTATAGCTACATCTGTCCGGGCCGCGTCGTGTTCTGGTTGAGCGGTGTAATGGTCGGTACGCTCTGGCTGTGATCCCTTGTAACATTACAAACCGTTATAGCTACATCTGTCCGGGCCGCGTCGTGTTCTGGTTGAGCGGTGTAACGGTCGGTACACTCTGGCTGTGATCCCTTGTAACATTACAAACCGTTATAGCTACAGTCTGTCCGGGCCGCGTCGTGTTCTGGTTGAGCGGTGTAATGGTCGGTACGCTCTGGCTGTGATCCCTTGTAACATTACAAACCGTTATAGCTACATCTGTCCGGGCCGCGTCGTGTTCTGGTTGAGCGGTGTAACGGTCGGTACGCTCTGGCTGTGATCCCTTGTAACATTACAAACCGTTATAGCTACATCTGTCCGGGCCGCGTCGTGTTCTGGTTGAGCGGTGTAATGGTCGGTACACTCTGGCTGTGATCCCTTGTAACATTACAAACCGTTATAGCTACATCTGTCCGTGCCGCGTCGTGTTCTGGTTGAGCGGTGTAACGGTCGGTACACTCTGGCTGTGATCCCTTGTAACATTACAAACCGTTATAGCTACATCTGTCCGTGCCGCGTCGTGTTCTGGTTGAGCGGTGTAACGGTCGGTACGCTCTGGCTGTGATCCCTTGTAACATTACAAACCGTTATAGCTACATCTGTCCGGGCCGCGTCGTGTTCTGGTTGAGCGGTGTAACGGTCGGTACGCTCTGGCTGTGATCCCTTGGGACATTACAAACCGTTATAGCTACATCTGTCCGGGCCGCGTCGTGTTCTGGTTGAGCGGTGTAATGGTCGGTACGCTCTGGCTGTGATCCCTTGTAACATTACAAACCGTTATAGCTACATCTGTCCGGGCCGCGTCGTGTTCTTGTTGAGCGGTGTAACGGTCGGTACGCTCTGGCTGTGATCCCTTGTAACATTACAAACCGTTATAGCTACATCTGTCCGGGCCGCGTCGTGTTCTGGTTGAGCGGTGTAATGGTCCGTACGCTCTGGCTGTGATCCCTTGTAACATTACAAACCGTTATAGCTACATCTGTCCGGGCCGCGTCGTGTTCTGGTTGAGCGGTGTAACGGTCGGTACGCTCTGGCTGTGATCCCTTGTAACATTACAAACCGTTATAGCTACATCTGTCCGGGCCGCGTCGTGTTCTTGTTGAGCGGTGTAACGGTCGGTACGCTCTGGCTGTGATCCCTTGTAACATTACAAACCGTTATAGCTACATCTGTCCGGGCCGCGTCGTTTTCTGGTTGAGCGGTGTAACGGTCGGTACGCTCTGGCTGTGATCCCTTGTAACATTACAAACCGTTATAGCTACATCTGTCCGGGCCGCGTCGTGTTCTGGTTGAGCGGTGTAACGGTCGGTACACTCTGGCTGTGATCCCTTGTAACATTACAAACCGTTATAGCTACATCTGTCCGGGCCGCGTCGTGTTCTGGTTGAGCGGTGTAACGGTCGGTACGCTCTGGCTGTGATCCCTTGGGACATTACAAACCGTTATAGCTACATCTGTCCGGGCCGCGTCGTGTTCTGGTTGAGCGGTGTAATGGTCGGTACGCTCTGGCTGTGATCCCTTGTAACATTACAAACCGTTATAGCTACATCTGTCCGGGCCGCGTCGTGTTCTTGTTGAGCGGTGTAACGGTCGGTACGCTCTGGCTGTGATCCCTTGTAACATTACAAACCGTTATAGCTACATCTGTCCGGGCCGCGTCGTGTTCTGGTTGAGCGGTGTAATGGTCGGTACGCTCTGGCTGTGATCCCTTGTAACATTACAAACCGTTATAGCTACATCTGTCCGGGCCGCGTCGTGTTCTGGTTGAGCGGTGTAACGGTCGGTACGCTCTGGCTGTGATCCCTTGTAACATTACAAACCGTTATAGCTACATCTGTCCGGGCCGCGTCGTGTTCTGGTTGAGCGGTGTAACGGTCGGTACGCTCTGGCTGTGATCCCTTGTAACATTACAAACCGTTATAGCTACATCTGTCCGGGCCGCGTCGTGTTCTGGTTGAGCGGTGTAACGGTCGGTACGCTCTGGCTGTGATCCCTTGGGACATTACAAACCGTTATAGCTACATCTGTCCGGGCCGCGTCGTGTTCTGGTTGAGCGGTGTAATGGTCGGTACGCTCTGGCTGTGATCCCTTGTAACATTACAAACCGTTATAGCTACATCTGTCCGGGCCGCGTCGTGTTCTGGTTGAGCGGTGTAACGGTCGGTACACTCTGGCTGTGATCCCTTGTAACATTACAAACCGTTATAGCTACAGTCTGTCCGGGCCGCGTCGTGTTCTGGTTGAGCGGTGTAATGGTCGGTACGCTCTGGCTGTGATCCCTTGTAACATTACAAACCGTTATAGCTACATCTGTCCGGGCCGCGTCGTGTTCTGGTTGAGCGGTGTAACGGTCGGTACGCTCTGGCTGTGATCCCTTGTAACATTACAAACCGTTATAGCTACATCTGTCCGGGCCGCGTCGTGTTCTGGTTGAGCGGTGTAATGGTCGGTACGCTCTGGCTGTGATCCCTTGTAACATTACAAACCGTTATAGCTACAGTCTGTCCGGGCCGCGTCGTGTTCTGGTTGAGCGGTGTAATGGTCGGTACGCTCTGGCTGTGATCCCTTGTAACATTACAAACCGTTATAGCTACATCTGTCCGGGCCGCGTCGTGTTCTGGTTGAGCGGTGTAACGGTCGGTACGCTCTGGCTGTGATCCCTTGTAACATTACAAACCGTTATAGCTACATCTGTCCGGGCCGCGTCGTGTTCTGGTTGAGCGGTGTAATGGTCGGTACGCTCTGGCTGTGATCCCTTGTAACATTACAAACCGTTATAGCTACATCTGTCCGGGCCGCGTCGTGTTCTGGTTGAGCGGTGTAACGGTCGGTACACTCTGGCTGTGATCCCTTGTAACATTACAAACCGTTATAGCTACAGTCTGTCCGGGCCGCGTCGTGTTCTGGTTGAGCGGTGTAATGGTCGGTACGCTCTGGCTGTGATCCCTTGTAACATTACAAACCGTTATAGCTACATCTGTCCGGGCCGCGTCGTGTTCTGGTTGAGCGGTGTAACGGTCGGTACGCTCTGGCTGTGATCCCTTGTGACATTACAAACCGTTATAGCTACATCTGTCCGGGCCGCGTCGTGTTCTGGTTGAGCGGTGTAACGGTCGGTACGCTCTGGCTGTGATCCCTTGTAACATTACAAACCGTTATAGCTACATCTGTCCGGGCCGCGTCGTGTTCTGGTTGAGCGGTGTAACGGTCGGTACGCTCTGGCTGTGATCCCTTGTAACATTACAAACCGTTATAGCTACATCTGTCCGGGCCGCGTCGTGTTCTGGTTGAGCGGTGTAATGGTCGGTACACTCTGGCTGTGATCCCTTGTAACATTACAAACCGTTATAGCTACATCTGTCCGGGCCGCGTCGTGTTCTGGTTGAGCGGTGTAACGGTCGGTGCGCTCTGGCTGTGATCCCTTGTAACATTACAAACCGTTATAGCTGCCATCTGTCCGGGCCGCGTCGTGTTCTGGTTGAGCGGTGTAACGGTCGGTACGCTCTGGCTGTGATCCCTTGTAACATTACAAACCGTTATAGCTACATCTGTCCGGGCCGCGTCGTGTTCTGGTTGAGCGGTGTAACGGTCGGTACGCTCTAGCTGTGATCCCTTGTAACATTACAAACCGTTATAGCTACATCTGTCCGGGCCGCGTCGTGTTCTGGTTGAGCGGTGTAACGGTCGGTACGCTCTGGCTGTGATCCCTTGTAACATTACAAACCGTTATAGCTACATCTGTCCGGGCCGCGTCGTGTTCTGGTTGAGCGGTGTAACGGTCGGTACTCTCTGGCTGTGATCCCTTGTAACATTACAAACCGTTATAGCTACATCTGTCCGGGCCGCGTCGTGTTCTGGTTGAGCGGTGTAACGGTCGGTACGCTCTGGCTGTGATCCCTTGTGACATTACAAACCGTTATAGCTACATCTGTCCGGGCCGCGTCGTGTTCTGGTTGAGCGGTGTAACCATCGGTACGCTCCGGGTGTGATCCCTTGTAACATTACAAACCGTTATAGCTACATCTGTCCGGGCCGCGTCGTGTTCTGGTTGAGCGGTGTAACGGTCGGTACGCTCTGGCTGTGATCCCTTGTAACATTACAAACCGTTATAGCTACATCTGTCCGGGCCGCGTCGTGTTCTGGTTGAGCGGTGTAACGTTCGGTACGCTCTGGCTGTGATCCCTTGTAACATTACAAATCGTTATAGCTACATCTGTCCGGGCCGCGTCGTGTTCTGGTTGAGCGGTGTAACGGTCGGTACACTCTGGCTGTGATCCCTTGTAACCTTACAAACCGTTATAGCTACATCTGTCCGGGCCGCGTCGTGTTCTGGTTGAGCGGTGTAACGGTCGGTACGCTCTGGCTGTGATCGCTTGTAACATTACAAACCGTTATAGCTACATCTGTCCGGGCCGCGTCGCGTTCTGGTTGAGCGGTGTAACGGTCGGTACGCTCTGGCTGTGATCCCTTGTAACATTACAAACCGTTATAGCTACATCTGTCCGGGCCACGTCGTGTTCTGGTTGAGCGGTGTAACGGTCGGTACGCTCTGGCTGTGATCCCTTGTGACATTACAAACCGTTATAGCTACATCTGTCCGGGCCGCGTCGTGTTCTGGTTGAGCGGTGTAACGTTCGGTACGCTCTGGCTGTGATCCCTTGTAACATTACAAATCGTTATAGCTACATCTGTCCGGGCCGCGTCGTGTTCTGGTTGAGCGGTGTAACGGTCGGTACACTCTGGCTGTGATCGCTTGTAACCTTACAAACCGTTATAGCTACATCTGTCCGGGCCGCGTCGTGTTCTGGTTGAGCGGTGTAACGGTCGGTACGCTCTGGCTGTGATCCCTTGTAACATTACAAACCGTTATAGCTACATCTGTCCGGGCCGCGTCGTGTTCTGGTTGAGCGGTGTAACGGTCGGTACGTTCTGGCTGTGATCCCTTGTAACATTACAAACCGTTATAGCTACATCTGTCCGGGCCGCGTCGTGTTCTGGTTGAGCGGTGTAACGGTCGGTACGCTCTGGCTGTGATCCCTTGTAACATTATAAACCGTTAAAGCTACATCTGTCCGGGCCGCGTCGTGTTCTGGTTGAGCGGTGTAACGGTCGGTACGCTCTGGCTGTGATCCCTTGTAACATTACAAACCGTTAAAGCTACATCTGTCCGGGCCGCGTCGTGTTCTGGTTGAGCGGTGTAACGGTCGGTACGCTCTGGCTGTGATCCCTTGTAACATTACAAACCGTTATAGCTACATCTGTCCGGGGCGCGTCGTGTTCTGGTTGAGCGGTGTAACGGTCGGTACGCTCTGGCTGTGATCCCTTGTAACATTACAAACCGTTATAGCTACATCTGTCCGGGCCGCGTCGTGTTCTGGTTGAGCGGTGTAACGTTCGGTACGCTCTGGCTGTGATCCCTTGTAACATTACAAATCGTTATAGCTACATCTGTCCGGGCCGCGTCGTGTTCTGGTTGAGCGGTGTAACGGTCGGTACACTCTGGCTGTGATCGCTTGTAACCTTACAAACCGTTATAGCTACATCTGTCCGGGCCGCGTCGTGTTCTGGTTGAGCGGTGTAACGGTCGGTACGCTCTGGCTGTGATCCCTTGTAACATTACAAACCGTTATAGCTACATCTGTCCGGGCCGCGTCGTGTTCTGGTTGAGCGGTGTAACGGTCGGTACGTTCTGGCTGTGATCCCTTGTAACATTACAAACCGTTATAGCTACATCTGTCCGGGCCGCGTCGTGTTCTGGTTGAGCGGTGTAACGGTCGGTACGCTCTGGCTGTGATCCCTTGTAACATTATAAACCGTTAAAGCTACATCTGTCCGGGCCGCGTCGTGTTCTGGTTGAGCGGTGTAACGGTCGGTACGCTCTGGCTGTGATCCCTTGTAACATTACAAACCGTTAAAGCTACATCTGTCCGGGCCGCGTCGTGTTCTGGTTGAGCGGTGTAACGGTCGGTACGCTCTGGCTGTGATCCCTTGTAACATTACAAACCGTTATAGCTACATCTGTCCGGGGCGCGTCGTGTTCTGGTTGAGCGGTGTAACGGTCGGTACGCTCTGGCTGTGATCCCTTGTAACATTACAAACCGTTATAGCTACATCTGTCCGGGGCGCGTCGTGTTCTGGTTGAGCGGTGTAACGGTCGGTACGCTCTGGCTGTGATCCCTTGTAACATTACAAACCGTTATAGCTACATCTGTCCGTGCCGCGTCGTGTTCTGGTTGAGCGGTGTAACGGTCGGTACGCTCTGGCTGTGATCCCTTGTAACATTACAAACCGTTATAGCTACATCTGTCCGGGCCGCGTCGTGTTCTGGTTGAGCGGTGTAACGGTCGGTACGCTCTGGCTGTGATCCCTTGTAACATTACAAACCGTTATAGCTACATCTGTCCGGGCCGCGTCGTGTTCTGGTTGAGCGGTGTAACGGTCGGTACGCTCTGGCTGTGATCCCTTGTGACATTACAAACCGTTATAGCTACATCTGTCCGGGCCGCGTCGTGTTCTGGTTGAGCGGTGTAACGTTCGGTACGCTCTGGCTGTGATCCCTTGTAACATTACAAATCGTTATAGCTACATCTGTCCGGGCCGCGTCGTGTTCTGGTTGAGCGGTGTAACGGTCGGTACACTCTGGCTGTGATCGCTTGTAACCTTACAAACCGTTATAGCTACATCTGTCCGGGCCGCGTCGTGTTCTGGTTGAGCGGTGTAACGGTCGGTACGCTCTGGCTGTGATCCCTTGTAACATTACAAACCGTTATAGCTACATCTGTCCGGGCCGCGTCGTGTTCTGGTTGAGCGGTGTAACGGTCGGTACGTTCTGGCTGTGATCCCTTGTAACATTACAAACCGTTATAGCTACATCTGTCCGGGCCGCGTCGTGTTCTGGTTGAGCGGTGTAACGGTCGGTACGCTCTGGCTGTGATCCCTTGTAACGTTACAAACCGTTATAGCTACATCTGTCCTCGCCGCGTCGTGTTCTGGTTGAGCGGTGTAACGGTCGGTACGCTCTGGCTGTGATCCCTTGTAACATTACAAACCGTTATAGCTACATCTGTCCGGGCCGCGTCGTGTTCTGGTTGAGCGGTGTAATGGTCGGTACGCTCTGGCTGTGATCGCTTGTAACCTTACAAACCGTTATAGCTACATCTGTCCGGGCCGCGTCGTGTTCTGGTTGAGCGGTGTAACGGTCGGTACGCTCTGGCTGTGATCCCTTGTAACATTACAAACCGTTATTGCTACATCTGTCCGGGCCGCGTCGTGTTCTGGTTGAGCGGTGTAACGGTCGGTACGTTCTGGCTGTGATCCCTTGTAACATTACAAACCGTTATAGCTACATCTGTCCGGGCCGCGTCGTGTTCTGGTTGAGCGGTGTAACGGTCGGTACGCTCTGGCTGTGATCCCTTGTAACGTTACAAACCGTTATAGCTACATCTGTCCGGGCCGCGTCGTGTTCTGGTTGAGCGGTGTAACGGTCGGTACGCTCTGGCTGTGATCCCTTGTAACATTACAAACCGTTATAGCTACATCTGTCCGGGCCGCGTCGTGTTCTGGTTGAGCGGTGTAATGGTCGGTACGCTCTGGCTGTGATCCCTTGTAACATTACAAACCGTTATAGCTACATCAGTCCGGGCCGCGTCGTGTTCTGGTTGAGCGGTGTAACGGTCGGTACGCTCTGGCTGTGATCCCTTGTAACATTATAAACCGTTAAAGCTACATCTGTCCGGGCCGCGTCGTGTTCTGGTTGAGCGGTGTAACGGTCGGTACGCTCTGGCTGTGATCCCTTGTAACATTACAAACCGTTCAAGCTACATCTGTCCGGGCCGCGTCGTGTTCTGGTTGAGCGGTGTAACGGTCGGTACGCTCTGGCTGTGATCCCTTGTAACATTACAAACCGTTATAGCTACATCTGTCCGGGGCGCGTCGTGTTCTGGTTGAGCGGTGTAACGGTCGGTACGCTCTGGCTGTGATCCCTTGTAACATTACAAACCGTTATAGCTACATCTGTCCGGGGCGCGTCGTGTTCTGGTTGAGCGGTGTAACGGTCGGTACGCTCTGGCTGTGATCCCTTGTAACATTACAAACCGTTATAGCTACATCTGTCCGTGCCGCGTCGTGTTCTGGTTGAGCGGTGTAACGGTCGGTACGCTCTGGCTGTGATCCCTTGTAACATTACAAACCGTTATAGCTACATCTGTCCGGGCCGCGTCGTGTTCTGGTTGAGCGGTGTAACGGTCGGTACGCTCTGGCTGTGATCCCTTGTAACATTACAAACCGTTATAGCTACATCTGTCCGGGCCGCGTCGTGTTCTGGTTGAGCGGTGTCACGGTCGGTACGCTCTGGCTGTGATCCCTTGTAACATTACAAACCGTTATAGCTACATCTGTCCGGGCCGCGTCGTGTTCTGGTTGAGCGGTGTAACGGTCGGTACACTCTGGCTGTGATCCCTTGTAACATTACAAACCGTTATAGCTACATCTGTCCGGGCCGCGTCGTGTTCTGGTTGAGCGGTGTAACGGTCGATACGCTCTGGCTGTGATCCCTTGTAACATTACAAACCGTTATAGCTACATCTGTCCGGGCCGCGTCGTGTTCTGGTTGAGCGGTGTAACGGTCGGTACGCTCTGGCTGTGATCCCTTGTAACATTACAAACCGTTATAGCTACATCTGTCCGAGCCGCGTCGTGTTCTGGTTGAGCGGTGTAACGGTCGGTACGCTCTGGCTGTGGTCCCTTGTAACATTACAAACCGTTAAAGCTACATCTGTCCGGGCCGCGTCGTGTTCTGGTTGAGCGATGTAACGGTCGGTACGCTCTGGCTGTGATCCCTTGTAACATTACAAACCGTTATAGCTACATCTGTCCGGGCCGCGTCGTGTTCTGGTTGAGCGGTGTAACGGTCGGTACGCTCTGGCTGTGATCCCTTGTAACGTTACAAACCGTTATAGCTACATCTGTCCGGGCCGCGTCGTGTTCTGGTTGAGCGGTGTAACGGTCGGTACGCTCTGGCTGTGATCCCTTGTAACATTACAAAACGTTATAGCTACATCTGTCCGGGCCGCGTCGTGTTCTGGTTGAGCGGTGTAATGGTCGGTACGCTCTGGCTGTGATCCCTTGTAACATTACAAACCGTTATAGCTACATCAGTCCGGGCCGCGTCGTGTTCTGGTTGAGCGGTGTAACGGTCGGTACGCTCTGGCTGTGATCCCTTGTAACATTATAAACCGTTAAAGCTACATCTGTCCGGGCCGCGTCGTGTTCTGGTTGAGCGGTGTAACGGTCGGTACGCTCTGGCTGTGATCCCTTGTAACATTACAAACCGTTCAAGCTACATCTGTCCGGGCTGCGTCGTGTTCTGGTTGAGCGGTGTAACGGTCGGTACGCTCTGGCTGTGATCCCTTGTAACATTACTAACCGTTATAGCTACATCTGTCCGGGGCGCGTCGTGTTCTGGTTGAGCGGTGTAACGGTCGGTACGCTCTGGCTGTGATCCCTTGTAACATTACAAACCGTTATAGCTACATCTGTCCGGGGCGCGTCGTGTTCTGGTTGAGCGGTGTAACGGTCGGTACGCTCTGGCTGTGATCCCTTGTAACATTACAAACCGTTATAGCTACATCTGTCCGTGCCGCGTCGTGTTCTGGTTGAGCGGTGTAACGGTCGGTACGCTCTGGCTGTGATCCCTTGTAACATTACAAACCGTTATAGCTACATCTGTCCGGGCCGCGTCGTGTTCTGGTTGAGCGGTGTAACGGTCGGTACGCTCTGGCTGTGATCCCTTGTAACATTACAAACCGTTATAGCTACATCTGTCCGGGCCGCGTCGTGTTCTGGTTGAGCGGTGTCACGGTCGGTACGCTCTGGCTGTGATCCCTTGTAACATTACAAACCGTTATAGCTACATCTGTCCGGGCCGCGTCGTGTTCTGGTTGAGCGGTGTAACGGTCGGTACACTCTGGCTGTGATCCCTTGTAACATTACAAACCGTTATAGCTACATCTGTCCGGGCTGCGTCGTGTTCTGGTTGAGCGGTGTAACGGTCGATACGCTCTGGCTGTGATCCCTTGTAACATTACAAACCGTTATAGCTACATCTGTCCGGGCCGCGTCGTGTTCTGGTTGAGCGGTGTAACGGTCGGTACGCTCTGGCTGTGATCCCTTGTAACATTACAAACCGTTATAGCTACATCTGTCCGAGCCGCGTCGTGTTCTGGTTGAGCGGTGTAACGGTCGGTACGCTCTGGCTGTGGTCCCTTGTAACATTACAAACCGTTAAAGCTACATCTGTCCGGGCCGCGTCGTGTTCTGGTTGAGCGATGTAACGGTCGGTACGCTCTGGCTGTGATCCCTTGTAACATTACAAACCGTTATAGCTACATCTGTCCGGGCCGCGTCGTGTTCTGGTTGAGCGGTGTAACGGTCGGTACGCTCTGGCTGTGATCCCTTGTAACATTACAAACCGTTATAGCTACATCCGTCCTGGCTGCGTCGTGTTCTGGTTGAGCGGTGTAACGGTCGGTACGCTCTGGCTGTGATCCCTTGTAACATTACAAACCGTTATAGCTACATCTGTCCGGGCCGCGTCGTGTTCTGGTTGAGCGGTGTAACTGTCGGTACACTCTGGCTGTGATCCCTTACAACATTACAAACCGTTATAGCTACATCTGTCCGGGCTGCGCCGTGTTCTGGTTGAGCGGTGTAACGGTCGGTACGCTCTGGCTGTGATCCCTTGTAACATTACAAACCGTTATAGCTACATCTGTCCGGGCCGCGTCGTGTTCTGGTTGAGCGGTGTAATGGTCGGTACACTCTGGCTGTGATCCCTTGTAACATTACAAACCGTTATAGCTACATCTGTCCGGGCTGCGCCGTGTTCTGGTTGAGCGGTGTAACGGTCGGTACACTCTGGTTGTGATCCCTTGTAACATTACAAACCGTTATAGCTACATCTGTCCGGGCTGCGCCGTGTTCTGGTTGAGCGGTGTAACGGTCGGTACACTCTGGCTGTGATCCCTTGTAACATTACAAACCGTTATAGCTACATCTGTCCGGGCCGCGTCGTGTTCTGGTTGAGCGGTGTAACGGTCGGTACGCTCTGGCTGTGATCCCTTGTAACATTACAAACCGTTATAGCTACATCTGTCCGGGCTGCGCCGTGTTCTGGTTGAGCGGTGTAACGGTCGGTACGCTCTGGCTGTGATCCCTTGTAACATTACAAACCGTTATAGCTACATCTGTCCGGGCCGCGTCGTGTTCTGGTTGAGCGGTGTAACGGTCGGTACGCTCTGGCTGTGATCCCTTGTAACATTACAAACCGTTATAGCTACATCTGTCCGGGCCGCGTCGTGTTCTGGTTGAGCGGTGTAACGGTCGGTACGCTCTGGCTGTGATCCATTGTAACATTACAAACCGTTATAGCTACATCTGTCCGGGCCGCGTCGTGTTCTGGTTCAGCGGTGTAACGGTCGGTACACTCTGGCTGTGATCCCTTGTAACATTACAAACCGTTATAGCTACATCTGTCCGGGCCGCGTCGTGTTCTGGTTGAGCGGTGTAATGGTCGGTACACTCTGGTTGTGATCCCTTGTAACATTACAAACCGTTATAGCTACATCTGTCCGGGCCGCGTCGTGTTCTGGTTGAGCGTTGTAACGGTCCGTACGCTCTGGCTGTGATCCCTTGTAACATTACAAACCGTTATAGCTACATCTGTCCGGGCCGCGTCGTGTTCTGGTTGAGCGGTGTAACGGTCGGTACGCTCTGGCTGTGATCCATTGTAACATTACAAACCGTTATAGCTACATCTGTCCGGGCCGCGTCGTGTTCTGGTTCAGCGGTGTAACGGTCGGTACACTCTGGCTGTGATCCCTTGTAACATTACAAACCGTTATAACTACATCTGTCCGGGCCGCGCCGTGTTCTGGTTGAGCGGTGTAACGGTCGGTACACTCTGGCTGTGATCCCTTGTAACATTACAAACCGTTATAACTACATCTGTCCGGGCCGCGCCGTGTTCTGGTTGAGCGGTGTAACGGTCGGTACACTCTGGCTGTGATCCCTTGTAACATTACAAACCGTTATAGCTACATCTGTCCGGGCCGCGCCGTGTTCTGGTTGAGCGGTGTAACGGTCGGTACACTCTGGCTGTGATCCCTTGTAACATTACAAACCGTTATAGCTACATCTGTCCGGGCCGCGTCGTGTTCTGGTTGAGCGGTGTAACGGTCGGTACACTCTGGCTGTGATCCCTTGTAACATTACAAACCGTTATAGCTACATCTGTCCGGGCCGCGCCGTGTTCTGGTTGAGCGGTGTAACGGTCGGTACACTCTGGCTGTGATCCCTTGTAACATTACAAACCGTTATAGCTACATCTGTCCGGGCCGCGCCGTGTTCTGGTTGAGCGGTGTAACGGTCGGTACACTCTGGCTGTGATCCCTTGTAACATTACAAACCGTTATAGCTACATCTGTCCGGGCCGCGCCGTGTTCTGGTTGAGCGGTGTAACGGTCGGTACACTCTGGCTGTGATCCCTTGTAACATTACAAACCGTTATAGCTACATCTGTCCGGGCCGCGCCGTGTTCTGGTTGAGCGGTGTAACGGTCGGTACACTCTGGCTGTGATCCCTTGTAACATTACAAACCGTTATAGCTACATCTGTCCGGGCCGCGTCGTGTTCTGGTTGAGCGGTGTAACGGTCGGTACGCTCTGGCTGTGATCCCTTGTAACATTACAAACCGTTATAGCTACATCTGTCCGGGCCGCGTCGTGTTCTGGTTGAGCGGTGTAACGGTCGGTACGCTCTGGCTGTGATCCCTTGTAACATTACAAACCGTTATAGCTACATCTGTCCGGGCCGCGTCGTGTTCTGGTTGAGCGGTGTAACGGTCGGTACACTCTGGCTGTGATCCCTTGTAACATTACAAACCGTTATAGCTACATCTGTCCGGGCCGCGTCGTGTTCTGGTTGAGCGGTGTAACGGTCGGTACGCTCTGGCTGTGATCCCTTGTAACATTACAAACCGTTATAGCTACATCTGTCCGGGCCGCGTCGTGTTCTGGTTGAGCGGTGTAACGGTCGGTACGCTCTGGCTGTGATCCCTTGTAACATTACAAACCGTTATAGCTACATCTGTCCGGGCCGCGCCGTGTTCTGGTTGAGCGGTGTAACGGTCGGTACACTCTGGCTGTGATCCCTTGTAACATTACAAACCGTTATAGCTACATCTGTCCGGGCCGCGTCGTGTTCTGGTTGAGCGGTGTAACGGTCGGTACGCTCTGGCTGTGATCCCTTGTAACATTACAAACCGTTATAGCTACATCTGTCCGGGCCGCGTCGTGTTCTGGTTGAGCGGTGTAACGGTCGGTACGCTCTGGCTGTGATCCCTTGTAACATTACAAACCGTTATAGCTACATCTGTCCGGGCCGCGTCGTGTTCTGGTTGAGCGGTGTAACGGTCGGTACACTCTGGCTGTGATCCCTTGTAACATTACAAACCGTTATAGCTACATCTGTCCGGGCCGCGTCGTGTTCTGGTTGAGCGGTGTAACGGTCGGTACGCTCTGACTGTGATCCCTTGTAACATTACAAACCGTTATAGCTACATCTGTCCGGGCCGCGCCGTGTTCTGGTTGAGCGGTGTAACGGTCGGTACACTCTGGCTGTGATCCCTTGTAACATTACAAACCGTTATAGCTACATCTGTCCGGGCCGCGTCGTGTTCTGGTTGAGCGGTGTAATGGTCGGTACACTCTGGCTGTGATCCCTTGTAACATTACAAACCGTTATAACTACATCTGTCCGGGCCGCGTCGTGTTCTGGTTGAGCGGTGTAACGGTCGGTACGCTCTGGCTGTGATCCCTTGTAACATTACAAACCGTTATAGCTACATCTGTCCGGGCCGCGCCGTGTTCTGGTTGAGCGGTGTAACGGTCGGTACACTCTGGCTGTGATCCCTTGTAACATTACAAACCGTTATAGCTACATCTGTCCGGGCCGCGTCGTGTTCTGGTTGAGCGGTGTAACGGTCGGTACGCTCTGGCTGTGATCCCTTGTAACATTACAAACCGTTATAGCTACATCTGTCCGGGCCGCGTCGTGTTCTGGTTGAGCGGTGTAACGGTCGGTACGCTCTGGCTGTGATCCCTTGTAACATTACAAACCGTTATAGCTACATCTGTCCGGGCCGCGTCGTGTTCTGGTTGAGCGGTGTAACGGTCGGTACACTCTGGCTGTGATCCCTTGTAACATTACAAACCGTTATAGCTACATCTGTCCGGGCCGCGTCGTGTTCTGGTTGAGCGGTGTAACGGTCGGTACGCTCTGACTGTGATCCCTTGTAACATTACAAACCGTTATAGCTACATCTGTCCGGGCCGCGCCGTGTTCTGGTTGAGCGGTGTAACGGTCGGTACACTCTGGCTGTGATCCCTTGTAACATTACAAACCGTTATAGCTACATCTGTCCGGGCCGCGTCGTGTTCTGGTTGAGCGGTGTAATGGTCGGTACACTCTGGCTGTGATCCCTTGTAACATTACAAACCGTTATAACTACATCTGTCCGGGCCGCGGCGTGTTCTGGTTGAGCGGTGTAATGGTCGGTACACTCTGGCTGTGATCCCTTACAACATTATAAACCGTTATAGCTACATCTGTCCGGGCCGCGTCGTGTTCTGGTTGAGCGGTGTAATGGTCGGTACACTCTGGCTGTGATCCCTTGTAACATTACAAACCGTTATAACTACATCTGTCCGGGCCGCGGCGTGTTCTGGTTGAGCGGTGTAATGGTCGGTACACTCTGGCTGTGATCCCTTACAACATTATAAACCGTTATAACTACATCTGTCCGGGCCGCGGCGTGTTCTGGTTGAGCGGTGTAATGGTCGGTACACTCTGGCTGTGATCCCTTACAACATTATAAACCGTTATAGCTACATCTGTCCGGGCCGCGTCGTGTTCTGGTTGAGCGGTGTAATGGTCGGTACACTCTGGCTGTGATCCCTTGTAACATTACAAACCGTTATAACTACATCTGTCCGGGCCGCGGCGTGTTCTGGTTGAGCGGTGTAATGGTCGGTACACTCTGGCTGTGATCCCTTACAACATTATAAACCGTTATAACTACATCTGTCCGGGCCGCGGCGTGTTCTGGTTGAGCGGTGTAATGGTCGGTACACTCTGGCTGTGATCCCTTACAACATTATAAACCGTTATAGCTACATCTGTCCGGGCCGCGTCGTGTTCTGGTTGAGCGGTGTAATGGTCGGTACACTCTGGCTGTGATCCCTTGTAACATTACAAACCGTTATAACTACATCTGTCCGGGCCGCGGCGTGTTCTGGTTGAGCGGTGTAATGGTCGGTACACTCTGGCTGTGATCCCTTGTAACATTACAAACCGTTATAGCTACATCAGTCCGGGCCGCGTCGTGTTCTGGTTGAGCGGTGTAACGGTCGGTACGCTCTGGCTGTGATCCCTTGTAACATTATAAACCGTTAAAGCTACATCTGTCCGGGCCGCGTCGTGTTCTGGTTGAGCGGTGTAACGGTCGGTACGCTCTGGCTGTGATCCCTTGTAACATTACAAACCGTTATAGCTACATCTGTCCGGGCCGCGTCGTGTTCTGGTTGAGCGGTGTAACGGTCGGTACGCTCTGGCTGTGATCCCTTGTAACATTACAAACCGTTATAGCTACATCTGTCCGGGCCGCGTCGTGTTCTGGTTGAGCGGTGTAACGGTCGGTACACTCTGGCTGTGATCCCTTGTAACATTACAAACCGTTATAGCTACATCTGTCCGGGCCGCGTCGTGTTCTGGTTGAGCGGTGTAACGGTCGGTACGCTCTGACTGTGATCCCTTGTAACATTACAAACCGTTATAGCTACATCTGTCCGGGCCGCGCCGTGTTCTGGTTGAGCGGTGTAACGGTCGGTACACTCTGGCTGTGATCCCTTGTAACATTACAAACCGTTATAGCTACATCTGTCCGGGCTGCGTCGTGTTCTGGTTGAGCGGTGTAATGGTCGGTACACTCTGGCTGTGATCCCTTGTAACATTACAAACCGTTATAACTACATCTGTCCGGGCCGCGGCGTGTTCTGGTTGAGCGGTGTAATGGTCGGTACACTCTGGCTGTGATCCCTTACAACATTATAAACCGTTATAGCTACATCTGTCCGGGCCGC
This sequence comes from Arenicola marina, assembly GCA_964019135.1. Taxonomy (NCBI): domain Eukaryota; kingdom Metazoa; phylum Annelida; class Polychaeta; family Arenicolidae; genus Arenicola; species Arenicola marina. The sequence goes on from OZ025258.1 coordinate 41,866,998, forward strand.
GTCGTGTTCTGGTTGAGCGGTGTAATGGTCGGTACACTCTGGCTGTGATCCCTTGTAACATTACAAACCGTTATAACTACATCTGTCCGGGCCGCGGCGTGTTCTGGTTGAGCGGTGTAATGGTCGGTACACTCTGGCTGTGATCCCTTACAACATTATAAACCGTTATAACTACATCTGTCCGGGCCGCGGCGTGTTCTGGTTGAGCGGTGTAATGGTCGGTACACTCTGGCTGTGATCCCTTACAACATTATAAACCGTTATAGCTACATCTGTCCGGGCCGCGTCGTGTTCTGGTTGAGCGGTGTAATGGTCGGTACACTCTGGCTGTGATCCCTTGTAACATTACAAACCGTTATAACTACATCTGTCCGGGCCGCGGCGTGTTCTGGTTGAGCGGTGTAATGGTCGGTACACTCTGGCTGTGATCCCTTACAACATTATAAACCGTTATAACTACATCTGTCCGGGCCGCGGCGTGTTCTGGTTGAGCGGTGTAATGGTCGGTACACTCTGGCTGTGATCCCTTGTAACATTACAAACCGTTATAACTACATCTGTCCGGGCCGCGTCGTGTTCTGGTTGAGCGGTGTAATGGTCGGTACACTCTGGCTGTGATCCCTTACAACATTATAAACCGTTATAACTACATCTGTCCGTGCCGCGTCGTGTTCTGGTTGAGCGGTGTAACGGTCGGTACGCTCTGGCTGTGATCCCTTACAACATTATAAACCGTTATAACTACATCTGTCCGGGCCGCGGCGTGTTCTGGTTGAGCGGTGTAATGGTCGGTACACTCTGGCTGTGATCCCTTGTAACATTACAAACCGTTATAACTACATCTGTCCGGGCCGCGTCGTGTTCTGGTTGAGCGGTGTAATGGTCGGTACACTCTGGCTGTGATCCCTTACAACATTATAAACCGTTATAACTACATCTGTCCGTGCCGCGTCGTGTTCTGGTTGAGCGGTGTAACGGTCGGTACGCTCTGGCTGTGATCCCTTGTAACATTACAAACCGTTATAGCTACATCTGTCCGGGCCGCGTCGTGTTCTGGTTGAGCGGTGTAACGGTCGGTACGCTCTGGCTGTGATCCCTTGTAACATTACAAACCGTTATAGCTACATCTGTCCGAGCCGCGTCGTGTTCTGGTTGAGCGGTGTAACGGTCGGTACGCTCTGGCTGTGATCCCTTGTAACATTACAAACCGTTATAGCTACATCTGTCCGGGCCGCGTCGTGTTCTGGTTGAGCGGTGTAACGGTCGGTACACTCTGGCTGTGATCCCTTACAACATTATAAACCGTCCTGGCGTGATAACGTTCCGGTCCGGACACGTTATGATAGGTCAGTGACGACTGTTTGCCCGTCTGTAATAATGCGTCCGGCCGTTCGGGATTGTTTTCCTTGCCACTAAAAATTAATTAAGCAAAAGAGAAATTATGCGGGTCGGACACCTTATCACGGGTGAAATGAGGCCGTGAGGAGCAGTCCAATCATCATCAGTCATGCTTTAATCAAGACAAGCAATGTACACCGGAAGAAAGCCCTGGGCCCCACAGCCCCATAATGTCACTTGATGGCGAGATGATTACTGATCGTATAACGAACAGATGTCTCGCTGGGTGGAACACTATGTCTCACTGTACGCGCATGAGTCTCTTGTATCGGCAACGGCGCTTGACGCATTACCGCGACTGCCGGTCATGAACGATCTGGTTGGGAGGACCTAGCCTCCCAACAGAGGGACAGAGCACGACGAACTCTGGTTGGGAGGACCTAGCCTCCCAACAGAGGGAAAGAGCACGACAGACTCTGGTTGGGAGGACCTAGCCTCCCAACAGAGGGGAAGAGCACGACGGACTCTGGTTGGGAGGACCTAGCCCCCCAACGGAGGGAAAGAGCGCGACAGACTCTGGTTGGGAGGACCTAGCCTCCCAACAGAGGGAAAGAGCACGACGAACTCTGGTTGGGAGGACCTGGCCTCCCAACAGAGGGAAAGAGCACGACGGACTCTGGTTGGGAGGACCTAGCCTCCCAACAGAGGGAAAGAGCACGACGGACTGTGGTTGGGAAGACCTAGCCTCCCAACAGAGGGAAAGAGCACGACGGACTCTGGTTGGGAGGACCTAGCCTCCCAACAGAGGGAAAGAGCGCGACAGACTCTGGTTGGGAGGACCTAGCCTCCCAACAGAGGGGAAGAGCAGGACGGACTCTGGTTAGGAGGACCTAGCCTCCCAACAGAGGGAAAGAGCACGACGGACTCCGGTTTGGAGGACCTAGCCTCCCAACAGAGGGTAAGAGCACGACGGACTCTGGTTAGGAGGACCTAGCCTCCCAACAGAGGGGAAGAGCACGACGGACTCTGGTTAGGAGGACCTAGCCTCCCAGCAGAGGGAAAGAGCACGACGAACTCTGGTTGGGAGGACCTAGCCTCCCAACAGAGGGAAAGAGCACGACGGACTCTGGTTGGGAGGACCTAGCCTCCCAACAGAGGGGAAGAGCACGACGGACTCTGGTTAGGAGGACCTAGCCTCCCAACAGAGGGGAAGAGCACGACGAACTCTGGTTGGGAGGACCTAGCCTCCCAACAGAGGGAAAGAGCACGACGAACTCTGGTTGGGAGGACCTAGCCTCCTAACAGAGGGAAAGAGCACGACGGACTCTGGTTGGGAGGACCTAGCCTCCCAACAGAGGGGAAGAGCACGACGGACTCTGGTTAGGAGGACCTAGCCTCCCAACAGAGGGAAAGAGCACGACGGACTCTGGTTGGGAGGACCCAGCCTCCCAACAGAGGGAAAGAGCACGACGGACTCCGGTTGGGAGGACCTAGCCTCCCAACAGAGGGGAAGAGCACGACGGACTCTGGTTAGGAGGACCTAGGCTCCCAACAGAGGGAAAGAGCACGACGGACTCTGGTTGGGAGGACATAGCCTCCCAACAGAGGGAAAGAGCACGACGGACTCCGGTTGGGAGGACCTAGCCTCCCAACAGAGGGGAAGAGCACGACGGACTCCGGTTAGGAGGACCTAGCCTCCCAACAGAGGGGAAGAGCACGACGGACTCTGGTTGGGAGGACCTAGCCTCCCAACAGAGGGAAAGAGCACGACGGACTCTGGTTGGGAGGACCTAGCCTCCTAACAGAGGGAAAGAGCACGACGGACTCCGGTTGGGAGGACCTAGCCTCCCAACAGAGGGGAAGAGCACGACGGACTCTGGTTAGGAGGACCTAGCCTCCCAACAGAGGGGAAGAGCACGACGGACTCTGGTTAGGAGGACCTAGCCTCCCAACAGAGGGGAAGAGCACGACGGACTCTGGTTGGGAGGACCGAGCCTCCCAACAGAGGGGAAGAGCACGACGGACTCTGGTTGGGAGGACCTAGCCTCCCAACAGAGGGGAAGGGCACGACGGACTCTGGTAGGGAGGACCTAGCCTCCCAACAGATGGGAAGGGCACGACGGACTCTGGTTTGGAGGACCTAGCCTCCCAACAGAGGGGAAGAGCACGACGGACTCTGGTTGGGAGGACCTAGCCTCGCAACAGAGGGGAAGAGCACGACGGACTCTGGTTGGGAGGTCCTAGCCTCCCAACAGAGGGGAAGAGCACGACGGACTGTGGTTGGGAAGACCTAGCCTCCCAACAGAGGGAAAGAGCACGACGGACTCTGGTTGGGAGGACCTAGCCTCCCAACAGAGGGAAAGAGCGCGACAGACTCTGGTTGGGAGGACCTAGCCTCCCAACAGAGGGGAAGAGCAGGACGGACTCTGGTTAGGAGGACCTAGCCTCCCAACAGAGGGAAAGAGCACGACGGACTCCGGTTTGGAGGACCTAGCCTCCCAACAGAGGGGAAGAGCACGACGGACTCTGGTTAGGAGGACCTAGCCTCCCAACAGAGGGGAAGAGCACGACGGACTCTGGTTAGGAGGACCTAGCCTCCCAGCAGAGGGAAAGAGCACGACGAACTCTGGTTGGGAGGACCTAGCCTCCCAACAGAGGGAAAGAGCACGACGGACTCTGGTTGGGAGGACCTAGCCTCCCAACAGAGGGGAAGAGCACGACGGACTCTGGTTAGGAGGACCTAGCCTCCCAACAGAGGGGAAGAGCACGACGAACTCTGGTTGGGAGGACCTAGCCTCCCAACAGAGGGAAAGAGCACGACGAACTCTGGTTGGGAGGACCTAGCCTCCTAACAGAGGGAAAGAGCACGACGGACTCTGGTTGGGAGGACCTAGCCTCCCAACAGAGGGAAAGAGCACGACGGACTCCGGTTGGGAGGACCTAGCCTCCCAACAGAGGGGAAGAGCACGACGGACTCTGGTTAGGAGGACCTAGGCTCCCAACAGAGGGAAAGAGCACGACGGACTCTGGTTGGGAGGACATAGCCTCCCAACAGAGGGAAAGAGCACGACGGACTCCGGTTGGGAGGACCTAGCCTCCCAACAGAGGGGAAGAGCACGACGGACTCCGGTTAGGAGGACCTAGCCTCCCAACAGAGGGGAAGAGCACGACGGACTCTGGTTGGGAGGACCTAGCCTCCCAACAGAGGGAAAGAGCACGACGGACTCTGGTTGGGAGGACCTAGCCTCCTAACAGAGGGAAAGAGCACGACGGACTCCGGTTGGGAGGACCTAGCCTCCCAACAGAGGGGAAGAGCACGACGGACTCTGGTTAGGAGGACCTAGCCTCCCAACAGAGGGGAAGAGCACGACGGACTCTGGTTAGGAGGACCTAGCCTCCCAACAGAGGGGAAGAGCACGACGGACTCTGGTTGGGAGGACCGAGCCTCCCAACAGAGGGGAAGAGCACGACGGACTCTGGTTGGGAGGACCTAGCCTCCCAACAGAGGGGAAGGGCACGACGGACTCTGGTAGGGAGGACCTAGCCTCCCAACAGATGGGAAGGGCACGACGGACTCTGGTTTGGAGGACCTAGCCTCCCAACAGAGGGGAAGAGCACGACGGACTCTGGTTGGGAGGACCTAGCCTCGCAACAGAGGGGAAGAGCACGACGGACTCTGGTTGGGAGGTCCTAGCCTCCCAACAGAGGGGAAGAGCACGACGGACTCAGGTTAGGAGGACCTAGCCTCCCAACAGAGGGGAAGAGCACGACGGACTCTGGTTGGGAGGACCTAGCCTCCCAACAGAGGGAAAGAGCACGACAGACTCTGGTTGAGAGGACCTAGCCTCCCAACAGAGGGAAAGAGCACGACAGACTCTGGTTGGGAGGACCTAGCCTCCCAACAGAGGGGAAGAGCACGACGGACTCTGGTTGGGAGGACCTAGCCTCCCAACAGAGGGGAAGAGCACGACGGACTCTGGTTAGGAGGACCTAGCCTCCCAACAGAGGGAAAGGGCACGACGGACTCTGGTTGGGAGGACCTAGCCTCCCAACAGAGGGAAAGAGCACGACGGACTCCGGTTGGGAGGACCTAGCCTCCCAACAGAGGGGAAGAGCACGACGGACTCCGGTTAGGAGGACCTAGCCTCCCAACAGAGGGGAAGAGCACGACGGACTCTGGTTGGGAGGACCTAGCCTCCCAACAGAGGGAAAGAGCACGACGGACTCTGGTTGGGAGGACCTAGCCACCCAACAGAGGGAAAGAGCACGACGGACTCCGGTTGGGAGGACCTAGACTCCCAACAGAGGGGAAGAGCACGACGGACTCTGGTTAGGAGGACCTAGCCTCCCAACAGAGGGGAAGACCACGACGGACTCTGGTTAGGAGGACCTAGCCTCCCAACAGAGGGGAAGAGCACGACGGACTCTGGTTGGGAGGACCTAGCCTCCCAACAGAGGGGAAAGGCACGACGGACTCTGGTTGGGAGGACCTAGCCTCCCAACAGAGGGGAAGGGCACGACGGACTCTGGTAGGGAGGACCTAGCCTCCCAACAGAGGGGAAGGGCACGACGCACTCTGGTTGGGAGGACCTAGCCTCCCAACAGAGGGAAAGGGCACGACGGACTCTGGTTTGGAGGACCTAGCCTCCCAACAGAGGGGAAGGGCACGACGGACTCTGGTTGGGAGGACCTAGCCTCCCAACAGAGGGAAAGAGCACGACAGGCTCTGGTTGGAAGGATCTAGCCTCCCAACAGAGGGGAAGAGCACGACGGACTCTGGTTGGGAGGACCCAGCCTCCCAACAGAGGGAAAGAGCACGACGGACTCTGGTTGGGAGGACCTAGCCTCCCAACAGAGGGGAAGAGCACGACGGACTCTGGTTGGGAGGACCTAGCCTCCCAACAGAGGGGAAGAGCACGACGGACTCTGGTTGGGAGGTCCTAGGCTCCCAACAGAGGGGAAGAGCACGACGGACTCTGGTTGGGAGGACCTAGCCTCCCAACAGAGGGGAAGAGCACGACGGACTCTGGTTGGGAGGACCTAGCCTCCCAACAGACTGAAAGAGCACGACAGACTCTGGTTGGGAGGACCTAGCCTCCCAACAGAGGGGAAGAGCACGACGGACTCTGGTTGGGAGGACCTAGCCTCCCAACAGAGGGGAAGAGCACGACGGACTCTGGTTAGGAGGACCTAGCCTCCCAACAGAGGGAAAGAGCACGACGGTCTCTGGTTGGGAGGACCTAGCCTCCCAACAGAGGGAAAGAGCACGACGGACTCTGGTAGGGAGGACCAAGCCTCCCAACAGAGGGGAAGGGCACGACGGACTCTGGTTGGGAGGACCTAGCCTCCCAACAGAGGGAAAAGGCACGACGGACTCTGGTTGGGAGGACCTAGCCTCCCAACAGAGGGGAAGGGCACGACGGACTCTGGTTGGGAGGACCTAGCCTCCCAACAGAGGGAAAGAGCACGACAGGCTCTGGTTGACGGATCTAGCCTCCCAACAGAGGGAAAGAGCACGACGGACTCTGGTTGGGAGGACCCAGCCTCCCAACAGAGGGAAAGAGCACGACGGACTCTGGTTGGGAGGACCTAGCCTCCCAACAGAGGGGAAGAGCACGACGGACTCTGGTTGGGAGGACCTAGCCTCCCAACAGAGGGGAAGAGCACGACGGACTCTGGTTGGGAGGTCCTAGCCTCCCAACAGAGGGGAAGAGCACGACGGACTCTGGTTGGGAGGACCTAGCCTCCCAACAGAGGGGAAGAGCACGACGGACTCTGGTTGGGAGGACCTAGCCTCCCAACAGACTGAAAGAGCACGACAGACTCTGGTTGGGAGGACCTAGCCTCCCAACAGAGGGAAAGAGCACGACAGACTCTGGTTGGGAGGACCTAGCCTCCCAACAGAGGGGAAGAGCACGACGGACTCTGGTTGGGAGGACCTAGCCTCCCAACAGAGGGGAAGAGCACGACGGACTCTGGTTAGGAGGACCTGGCCTCCCAACAGAGGGAAAGAGCACGACGGACTCTGGTTGCGAGGACCTAGCCTCCCAACAGAGGGAAAGAGCACGACGGACTCCGGTTGGGAGGACCTAGCCTCCCAACAGAGGGGAAGAGCACGACGGACTCCGGTTAGGAGGACCTAGCCTCCCAACAGAGGGGAAGAGCACGACGGACTCTGGTTGGGAGGACCTAGCCTGCCAACAGATCGAAAGAGCACGACGGACTCTGGTTGGGAGGACCTAGCCTCCCAACAGAGGGAAAGAGCACGACGGACTCCGGTTGGGAGGACCTAGCCTCCCAACAGAGGGGAAGAGCACGACAGGCTCTGGTTGGACGGATCTAGCCTCCCAACAGAGGGAAAGAGCACGACGGACTCTGGTTGGGAGGACCTAGCCTCCCAACAGAGAGGAAGAGCACGACGGACTCTGGTTGGGAGGACCTAGCCTCCCAACAGAGGGGAAGAGCACGACGGACTCTGGTTGGGAGGACCCAGCCTCCCAACAGAGGGAAAGAGCACGACGGACTCTGGTTGGGAGGACCTAGCCTCCCAGCAGAGGGGAAGAGCACGACGGACTCTGGTTGGGAGGACCTAGCCTCCCAACAGACTGAAAGAGCACGACAGACTCTGCTTGGGAGGACCTAGCCTCCCAACAGACTGAAAGAGCACGACAGACTCTGGTTGGGAGGACCTAGCCTCCCAACAGAGGGAAAGAGCACGACAGACTCTGGTTGGGAGGACCTAGCCTCCCAACAGAGGGGAAGAGCACGACGGACTCTGGTTGGGAGGACCTAGCCTCCCAACAGAGGGGAAGAGCACGACGGACTCTGGTTAGGAGGACCTAGCCTCCCAACAGAGGGGAAGACCACGACGGACTCTGGTTAGGAGGACCTAGCCTCCCAACAGAGGGGAAGAGCACGACGGACTCTGGTTGGGAGGACCTAGCCTCCCAACAGACTGAAAGAGCACGACAGACTCTGGTTGGGAGGACCTAGCCTCCCAACAGAGGAACAGAGCACGACAGACTCTGGTTGGGAGGACCTAGCCTCCCAACAGAGGGGAAGAGCACGACGGACTCTGGTTGGGAGGACCTAGCCTCCCAACAGAGGGAAAGAGCACGACAGACTCTGGTTGGGAGGACCTAGCCTCCCAACAGAGGGAAAGAGCACGACGGACTCTGGTTGGGAGGACCTAGCCTCCCAACAGAGGGGAGGAGCACGACGGGCTCTGGTTGGGAAGACCTAGTCTCCCAACAGAGGGGAAGAGCACGACAGACTCTGGTTGGGAGGACCTAGCCTCCCAACAGAGGGGAAGAGCACGACGGACTCTGGTTGGGAGGACCTAGCCTCCCAACAGAGGGGAAGAGGACGACGGACTCTGGTTGGAGAAACTCGATTAGAAACGCAGATCTAGGAGTCCAGGGAGATCAACGATAGGCTTATTCTGTCATAAGCTAGGAGTCCAGGGAGATCACAATAGGCTTATTATGTCATAAGCTAGGAGTCCAGGGAGATCACAGATAGGTTTATACTGTCATAAGCTAGGAGTCCAGGGAGCTCACAGATAGGTTTATTCTGTCAATAGCTAGGAGTCCAGTGAGATCACAGATAGGCTTATTCTCTCATATACTAGGAGTCCAGGGAGATCAGAGATAGGCTTATTCTGTCATAAGCTAGGAGTCCAGTGAGATCACAGATAGGCTTATTCTATCATAAGCTAGGAGTCCAGGGAGATCACAGATAGGCTTATTCTGTCATAAGCTAGGAGTCCATGGAGATTACAGATAGGCTTACTCTGTCATAAGCTAGGAGTCCAGGGAGATCACAGATAGGCTTATTATGTCATAAGCTAGGAGTCCAGGGAGATCCCAGATAGGCTTATTCTGTCATAAGCTAGGAGTCCAGGGAGATCCCAGATAGGCTTATTCTGTCATAAGCTAGGAGTCCAGTGAGATCACAGATAGGCTTATTCTGTCATAAGGTAGGAGTCCAGGGAGATCACAGATAGGCTTATTCTGTCATAAGCTAGGAGTCCAGGGAGATCCCAGATAGGCTTATTCTGTCATAAGCTAGGAGTCCAGTGAGATGACAGATAGGCTTATTCTGTCATAAGCTAGGAGTCCAGGGAGATCACAGATAGGCTTATTCTGTCATAAGCTAGGAGTCCAGGGAGATCACAGATAGGCTTATTCTGTCATAAGGTAGGAGTCCAGGGAGATCACAGATAGGCTTATTATGTCATAAGGTAGGAGTCCAGGGAGATCCCAGATAGGCTTATTCTGTCATAAGCTAGGAGTCCAGTGAGATGACAGATAGGCTTATTCTGTCATAAGCTAGGAGTCCAGGGAGATCACAGATAGGCTTATTCTGTCATAAGGTAGGAGTCCAGGGAGATCACAGATAGGCTTATTATGTCATAAGATAGGACTCCAGGGAGGTCACAGATAGGCTTATTCTGTCATAAGCTAGGAGTCCATGGAGATCACAGATAGGCTTATTATGTCATAAGCTAGGAGTCCAGGGAGATCACAGATAGGCTTATTCTGTCATAAGATAGGACTCCAGGGAGGTCACAGATAGGCTTATTCTGTCATAAGCTAGGAGTCCATGGAGATCACAGATAGGCTTATTCTGTCATAAGCTAGGAGTCCAGGGATATCACAATAGGCTTATTTTGTAAGAGGCTAGGAGTCCAGGGAGATCACAGATAGACTTATTCTGTCATAAGCCAGGAGTCCATGGAGATCACAGATAGGCCTATTCTGTCATAAGCTAGGAGTCCAGTGAGATCACAATAGGCTTATTATGTCATAAGCTAGGAGTCCAGGGAGATCACAGATAGACTTATTCTGTCATAAGCTAGGAGTCCAGGGAGATCACAGATAGGCTTATTCTGTCATAAGCCAAGAGTCGAGGGAGATCACAGATAGGCTTATTCTGTCATAAGCTAGGAGTCCAGGGAGATCACAATAGGCTTATTATGTCATAAGCTAGGAGTCCAGGGAGATCACAATAGGCTTATTATGTCATAAGCTAGGAGTCCAGGGAGATCACAGATAAGCTTATTCTGTCATAAGCTAGCAGTCCAGGGAGATCACAGATAGGCTTATTCTGTCATAAGGTACGAGTCCAGTGAGATGACAGATAGGCTTATTATGTCATAAGGTAGGAGTCCAGGGAGATCACAGATAGATTTATTCTGTCATAAGCTAGGAGTTCAGGGAGATCACAATAGGCTTATTATGTCATAAGCTAGGAGTCCAGGGAGATCACAGATAGGCTTATTCTGTCATAAGGTAGGAGTCCAGTGAGATCACAGATAGGCTTATTATGTCATAAGGTAGGAGTCCAGTGAGATCACAGATAGGCTTATTCTGTCATAAGCTAGGAATCCAGGGTGATCACAGATAGGCTTATTCTGTCATAAGGTAGGAGTCGAGGGAGATCACAGATAGGCTTAATCTGTCATGAACTAGGAGTCCAGTGAGATCACAGATAGGCTTATTCTGTCATAAGGTAGGAGTCCAGGGAGATCACAGATAGGCTTATTCTGTCATAAGCTAGGAGTCCAGGGAGATCCCAGATAGGCTTATTCTGTCATAAGCTAGGAGTCCAGTGAGATCACAGATAGGCTTATTCTGTCATAAGCTAGGAGTCCAGTGAGATCACAGATAGGCTTATCCTGTCATAAGGTAGGAGTCCAGGGAGATCACAGATAGGCTTATTCTGTCATAAGGTAGGAGTCCAGGGAGATCACAATAGGCTTATTATGTCATAAGCTAGGAGTCCAGGGAGATCCCAGATAGGATTATTATGTCATAAGCTAGGAGTCTAGTGAAATGACAGATAGGCTTATTCTGTCATAAGCTAAGAGTCCAGGGAGATCACAGATAGGCTTATTCTGTCATAAGATAGGACTCCAGGGAGATCACAGATAGGCTTATTCTGTCATAAGCTAGGAGTCCATGGAGATCACAGATAGGCTTATTCTGTCATAAGCTAGGAGTCCAGGGATATCACAATAGGCTTATTATGTCATAAGCTAGGAGTCCAGGGAGATCACAGATAGACTTATTCTGTCATAAGCCAGGAGTCCAGGGAGATCACAGATAGGCCTATTCTGTCATAAGCTAGGAGTCCAGGGAGATCACAATAGGCTTATTATGTCATAAGCTAGGAGTCCAGGGAGATCACAATAGGCTTATTATGTCATAAGCTAGGAGTCCAGTGAGATCACAATAGGCTTATTATGTCATAAGCTAGGAGTCCAGGGAGATCACAGATAGACTTATTCTGTCATAAGCTAGGAGTCCAGGGAGATCACAGATAGGCTTATTCTGTCATAAGCCAAGAGTCGAGGGAGATCACAGATAGGCTTATTCTGTCATAAGCTAGGAGTCCAGGGAGATCACAATAGGCTTATTATGTCATAAGCTAGGAGTCCAGGGAGATCACAATAGGCTTATTATGTCATAAGCTAGGAGTCCAGGGAGATCACAGATAAGCTTATTCTGTCATAAGCTAGGAGTCCAGGGAGATCACAGATAGGCTTATTCTGTCATAAGGTAGGAGTCCAGTGAGATGACAGATAGGCTTATTATGTCATAAGGTAGGAGTCCAGGGAGATCACAGATAGATTTATTCTGTCATAAGCTAGGAGTCCAGGGAGATCACAATAGGCTTATTATGTCATAAGCTAGGAGTCCAGGGAGATCACAGATAGGCTTATTCTGTCATAAGCTAGGAGTCGAGGGAGATCACAGATAGGCTTATTCTGTCATAAGCTAGGAGTCCAGGGAGATCACAATAGGCTTATTCTGTCATAAGGTAGGAGTCCAGGGAGATCACAATAGGCTTATTCTGTCATAAGCTAGGAGTCCAGGGAGATCACAATAGGCTTATTATGTCATAAGCTAGGAGTCCAGGGAGATCACAGATAGACTTATTCTGTCATAAGCTAGGAGTCCAGTGAGATCACAGATAGGCTTATTCTGTCATAAGCTAGGAGTCCAGTGAGATCACAGATAGGCTTATTATGTCATAAGCTAGGAGTCCAGGGTGATCACAGATAGGCTTATTCTGTCATAAGCTAGGAGTCCAGGGAGATCACAGATAGGCTTATTATGTCATATGCTAGGAGTCCAGGGAGATCACAATAGGCTTATTATGTCATAAGCTAGGAGTCCAGGGAGATCACAGATAGGCTTATTCTGTCATAAGCTAGGAGTCCAGTGAGATCAAAGATAGGCTTATTATGTCATAAGGTAGGAGTCCAGGGAGATCACAGATAGGATTATTCTGTCATAAGGTAGGAGTCGAGGGAGATCACAGATAGGATTATTCTGTCATAAACTAGGAGTCCAGGGAGATCACAGATAGACTTATTCTGTCATAAGCTAGGAGTCCAGGGAGATCACAATAGGCTTATTATGTCGTAAGCTAGGAGTCCAAGGAGATCACAATAGGCTTATTATGTCATAAGCTAGGAGTCCAGTGAGATCACAATAGGCTTATTATGTCATAAGCTAGGAGTCCAGGGAGATCACAGATAGACTTATTCTGTCATAAGCTAGGAGTCCAGGGAGATCACAGATAGGCTTATTCTGTCATAAGCCAAGAGTCGAGGGAGATCACAGATAGGCTTATTCTGTCATAAGCTAGGAGTCCAGGGAGATCACAATAGGCTTATTATGTCATAAGCTAGGAGTCCAGGGAGATCACAATAGGCTTATTATGTCATAAGCTAGGAGTCCAGGGAGATCACAGATAAGCTTATTCTGTCATAAGCTAGCAGTCCAGGGAGATCACAGATAGGCTTATTCTGTCATAAGGTACGAGTCCAGTGAGATGACAGATAGGCTTATTATGTCATAAGGTAGGAGTCCAGGGAGATCACAGATAGATTTATTCTGTCATAAGCTAGGAGTCCAGGGAGATCACAATAGGCTTATTATGTCATAAGCTAGGAGTCCAGGGAGATCACAGATAGGCTTATTCTGTCATAAGGTAGGAGTCCAGTGAGATCACAGATAGGCTTATTATGTCATAAGGTAGGAGTCCAGTGAGATCACAGATAGGCTTATTCTGTCATAAGCTAGGAATCCAGGGTGATCACAGATAGGCTTATTCTGTCATAAGGTAGGAGTCGAGGGAGATCACAGATAGGCTTAATCTGTCATGAACTAGGAGTCCAGTGAGATCACAGATAGGCTTATTCTGACATAAGGTAGGAGTCCAGGGAGATCACAGATAGGCTTATTCTGTCATAAGCTAGGAGTCCAGGGAGATCCCAGATAGGCTTATTCTGTCATAAGCTAGGAGTCCAGTGAGATCTCAATAGGCTTATTCTGTCATAAGCTAGGAGTCCAGTGAGATCACAGATAGGCTTATCCTGTCATAAGGTAGGAGTCCAGGGAGATCACAGATAAGCTTATTCTGTCATAAGGTAGGAGTCCAGGGATATCACAATAGGCTTATTATGTCATAAGCTAGGAGTCCAGGGAGATCACAGATAGACTTATTCTGTCATAAGCCAGGAGTCCAGGGAGATCACAGATAGGCCTATTCTGTCATAAGCTAGGAGTCCAGGGAGATCACAATAGGCTTATTATGTCATAAGCTAGGAGTCCAGGGAGATCACAATAGGCTTATTATGTCATAAGCTAGGAGTCCAGTGAGATCACAATAGGCGTATTATGTCATAAGCTAGGAGTCCAGGGAGATCACAGATAGACTTATTCTGTCATAAGCTAGGAGTCCAGGGAGATCACAGATAGGCTTATTCTGTCATAAGCCAAGAGTCGAGGGAGATCACAGATAGGCTTATTCTGTCATAAGCTAGGAGTCCAGGGAGATCACAATAGGCTTATTATGTCATAAGCTAGGAGTCCAGGGAGATCACAATAGGCTTATTATGTCATAAGCTAGGAGTCCAGGGAGATCACAGATAGGCTTATTCTGTCATAAGCTAGGAGTCCAGGGAGATCACAGATAGGCTTATTCTGTCATAAGGTAGGAGTCCAGTGAGATGACAGATAGGCTTATTATGTCATAAGGTAGGAGTCCAGGGAGATCACAGATAGATTTATTCTGTCATAAGCTAGGAGTCCAGGGAGATCACAATAGGCTTATTATGTCATAAGCTAGGAGTCCAGGGAGATCACAGATAGGCTTATTCTGTCATAAGGTAGGAGTCCAGGGAGATCACAGATAGGCTTATTCTGTCATAAGGTAGGAGTCGAGGGAGATCACAGATAGGCTTATTATGTCATAAGCTAGGAGTCCAGTGAGATCACAATAGGCTTATTATGTCATAAGCTAGGAGTCCAGGGAGATCACAGATAGACTTATTCTGTCATAAGCTAGGAGTCCAGGGAGATCACAGATAGGCTTATTCTGTCATAAGCCAAGAGTCGAGGGAGATCACAGATAGGCTTATTCTGTCATAAGCTAGGAGTCCAGGGAGATCACAATAGGCTTATTATGTCATAAGCTAGGAGTCCAGGGAGATCACAATAGGCTTATTATGTCATAAGCTAGGAGTCCAGGGAGATCACAGATAGGCTTATTATGTCATAAGCTCGGAGTCCAGGGAGATCACAGATAGGCTTATTCTGTCATAAGCTAGGAGTCCAGGGAGATCACAGATAGGCTTATTCTGTCATAAGGTAGGAGTCCAGTGAGATGACAGATAGGCTTATTATGTCATAAGGTAGGAGTCCAGGGAGATCACAGATAGATTTATTCTGTCATAAGCTAGGAGTCCAGGGAGATCACAATAGGCTTATTATGTCATAAGCTAGGAGTCCAGGGAGATCACAGATAGGCTTATTCTGTCATAAGCTAGGAGTCGAGGGAGATCACAGATAGGCTTATTCTGTCATAAGCTAGGAGTCCAGGGAGATCACAATAGGCTTATTCTGTCATAAGGTAGGAGTCCAGGGAGATCACAGATAGGCTTATTCTGTCATAAGCTAGGACTCCAGGGAGATCACAGATAGGCTTATTCTGTCATAAGCTAGGAGTCCAGGGAGATCACAGATAGGCTTATTCTGTCATAAGGTAGGAGTCCAGTGAGATGACAGATAGGCTTATTATGTCATAAGGTAGGAGTCCAGGGAGATCACAGATAGATTTATTCTGTCATAAGCTAGGAGTCCAGGGAGATCACAATAGGCTTATTATGTCATAAGCTAGGAGTCCAGGGAGATCACAGATAGGCTTATTCTGTCATAAGCTAGGAGTCGAGGGAGATCACAGATAGGCTTATTCTGTCATAAGCTAGGAGTCCAGGGAGATCACAATAGGCTTATTCTGTCATAAGGTAGGAGTCCAGGGAGATCACAATAGGCTTATTCTGTCATAAGCTAGGAGTCCAGGGAGATCACAATAGGCTTATTATGTCATAAGCTAGGAGTCCAGGGAGATCACAGATAGACTTATTCTGTCATAAGCTAGGAGTCCAGTGAGATCACAGATAGGCTTATTCTGTCATAAGCTAGGAGTCCAGTGAGATCACTGATAGGCTTATTATGTCATAAGCTAGGAGTCCAGGGTGATCACAGATAGGCTTATTCTGTCATAAGCTAGGAGTCCAGGGAGATCACAGATAGGCTTATTATGTCATATGCTAGGAGTCCAGGGAGATCACAATAGGCTTATTATGTCATAAGCTAGGAGTCCAGGGAGATCACAGATAGGCTTATTCTGTCATAAGCTAGGAGTCCAGTGAGATCAAAGATAGGCTTATTATGTCATAAGGTAGGAGTCCAGGGAGATCACAGATAGGATTATTCTGTCATAAGGTAGGAGTCGAGGGAGATCACAGATAGGATTATTCTGTCATAAACTAGGAGTCCAGGGATATCACAGATAGACTTATTCTGTCATAAGCTAGGAGTCCAGGGAGATCACAATAGGCTTATTATGTCGTAAGCTAGGAGTCCAAGGAGATCACAATAGGCTTATTATGTCATAAGCTAGGAGTCCAGTGAGATCACAATAGGCTTATTATGTCATAAGCTAGGAGTCCAGGGAGATCACAGATAGACTTATTCTGTCATAAGCTAGGAGTCCAGGGAGATCACAGATAGGCTTATTCTGTCATAAGCCAAGAGTCGAGGGAGATCACAGATAGGCTTATTCTGTCATAAGCTAGGAGTCCAGGGAGATCACAATAGGCTTATTATGTCATAAGCTAGGAGTCCAGGGAGATCACAATAGGCTTATTATGTCATAAGCTAGGAGTCCAGGGAGATCACAGATAAGCTTATTCTGTCATAAGCTAGCAGTCCAGGGAGATCACAGATAGGCTTATTCTGTCATAAGGTACGAGTCCAGTGAGATGACAGATAGGCTTATTATGTCATAAGGTAGGAGTCCAGGGAGATCACAGATAGATTTATTCTGTCATAAGCTAGGAGTCCAGGGAGATCACAATAGGCTTATTATGTCATAAGCTAGGAGTCCAGGGAGATCACAGATAGGCTTATTCTGTCATAAGGTAGGAGTCCAGTGAGATCACAGATAGGCTTATTATGTCATAAGGTAGGAGTCCAGTGAGATCACAGATAGGCTTATTCTGTCATAAGCTAGGAATCCAGGGTGATCACAGATAGGCTTATTCTGTCATAAGGTAGGAGTCGAGGGAGATCACAGATAGGCTTAATCTGTCATGAACTAGGAGTCCAGTGAGATCACAGATAGGCTTATTCTGACATAAGGTAGGAGTCCAGGGAGATCACAGATAGGCTTATTCTGTCATAAGCTAGGAGTCCAGGGAGATCCCAGATAGGCTTATTCTGTCATAAGCTAGGAGTCCAGTGAGATCACAATAGGCTTATTCTGTCATAAGCTAGGAGTCCAGTGAGATCCCAGATAGGCTTATTCTGTCATAAGCTAGGAGTCCAGTGAGATCACAATAGGCTTATTCTGTCATAAGGTAGGAGTCCAGGGAGATCACAGATAAGCTTATTCTGTCATAAGGTAGGAGTCCAGGGATATCACAATAGGCTTATTATGTCATAAGCTAGGAGTCCAGGGAGATCACAGATAGACTTATTCTGTCATAAGCCAGGAGTCCAGGGAGATCACAGATAGGCCTATTCTGTCATAAGCTAGGAGTCCAGGGAGATCACAATAGGCTTATTATGTCATAAGCTAGGAGTCCAGGGAGATCACAGATAGACTTATTCTGTCATAAGCCAGGAGTCCAGGGAGATCACAGATAGGCCTATTCTGTCATAAGCTAGGAGTCCAGGGAGATCACAATAGGCTTATTATGTCATAAGCTAGGAGTCCAGGGAGATCACAATAGGCTTATTATGTCATAAGCTAGGAGTCCAGTGAGATCACAATAGGCTTATTATGTCATAAGCTAGGAGTCCAGGGAGATCACAGATAGACTTATTCTGTCATAAGCTAGGAGTCCAGGGAGATCACAGATAGGCTTATTCTGTCATAAGCCAAGAGTCGAGGGAGATCACAGATAGGCTTATTCTGTCATAAGCTAGGAGTCCAGGGAGATCACAATAGGCTTATTATGTCATAAGCTAGGAGTCCAGGGAGATCACAATAGGCTTATTATGTCATAAGCTAGGAGTCCAGGGAGATCACAGATAAGCTTATTCTGTCATAAGCTAGGAGTCCAGGGAGATCACAGATAGGCTTATTCTGTCATAAGGTAGGAGTCCAGTGAGATGACAGATAGGCTTATTATGTCATAAGGTAGGAGTCCAGGGAGATCACAGATAGATTTATTCTGTCATAAGCTAGGAGTCCAGGGAGATCACAATAGGCTTATTATGTCATAAGCTAGGAGTCCAGGGAGATCACAGATAGGCTTATTCTGTCATAAGGTAGGAGTCCAGGGAGATCACAGATAGGCTTATTCTGTCATAAGGTAGGAGTCGAGGGAGATCACAGATAGGCTTATTCTGTCATTAGCTAGGAGTCCAGGGAGATCACAGATAGGCCTATTCTGTCATAAGCTAGGAGTCGAGGGAGATCACAGATAGGCTTATTCTGTCATAAGGTAGGAGTCCAGGGAGATCACAATAGGCTTATTCTGTCATAAGCTAGGAGTCCAGGGAGATCACAATAGGCTTATTATGTCATAAGCTAGGAGTCCAGGGAGATCACAGATAGACTTATTCTGTCATAAGCTAGGAGTCCAGTGAGATCACAGATAGGCTTATTCTGTCATAAGCTAGGAGTCCAGTGAGATCACAGATAGGCTTATTATGTCATAAGCTAGGAGTCCAGGGTGATCACAGATAGGCTTATTCTGTCATAAGCTAGGAGTCCAGGGAGATCACAGATAGGCTTATTATGTCATAAGCTAGGAGTCCAGGGAGATCACAATAGGCTTATTATGTCATAAGCTAGGAGTCCAGGGAGATCACAGATAGGCTTATTCTGTCATAAGCTAGGAGTCCAGTGAGATCAAAGATAGGCTTATTATGTCATAAGGTAGGAGTCCAGGGAGATCACAGATAGGATTATTCTGTCATAAGGTAGGAGTCGAGGGAGATCACAGATAGGATTATTCTTTCATAAGCTAGGAGTCCAGGGAGATCACAGATAGACTTATTCTGTCATAAGCTAGGAGTCCAGGGAGATCACAATAGGCTTATTATGTCGTAAGCTAGGAGTCCAAGGAGATCACAATAGGCTTATTATGTCATAAGCTAGGAGTCCAGTGAGATCACAATAGGCTTATTATGTCATAAGCTAGGAGTCCAGGGAGATCACAGATAGACTTATTCTGTCATAAGCTAGGAGTCCAGGGAGATCACAGATAGGCTTATTCTGTCATAAGCCAAGAGTCGAGGGAGATCACAGATAGGCTTATTCTGTCATAAGCTAGGAGTCCAGGGAGATCACAATAGGCTTATTATGTCATAAGCTAGGAGTCCAGGGAGATCACAATAGGCTTATTATGTCATAAGCTAGGAGTCCAGGGAGATCACAGATAAGCTTATTCTGTCATAAGCTAGCAGTCCAGGGAGATCACAGATAGGCTTATTCTGTCATAAGGTACGAGTCCAGTGAGATGACAGATAGGCTTATTATGTCATAAGGTAGGAGTCCAGGGAGATCACAGATAGATTTATTCTGTCATAAGCTAGGAGTCCAGGGAGATCACAATAGGCTTATTATGTCATAAGCTAGGAGTCCAGGGAGATCACAGATAGGCTTATTCTGTCATAAGGTAGGAGTCCAGTGAGATCACAGATAGGCTTATTATGTCATAAGGTAGGAGTCCAGTGAGATCACAGATAGGCTTATTCTGTCATAAGCTAGGAATCCAGGGTGATCACAGATAGGCTTATTCTGTCATAAGGTAGGAGTCGAGGGAGATCACAGATAGGCTTAATCTGTCATGAACTAGGAGTCCAGTGAGATCACAGATAGGCTTATTCTGACATAAGGTAGGAGTCCAGGGAGATCACAGATAGGCTTATTCTGTCATAAGCTAGGAGTCCAGGGAGATCCCAGATAGGCTTATTCTGTCATAAGCTAGGAGTCCAGTGAGATCACAATAGGCTTATTCTGTCATAAGCTAGGA
The DNA here is from genome assembly GCA_964019135.1 of Arenicola marina. Lineage (NCBI taxonomy): Eukaryota > Metazoa > Annelida > Polychaeta > Arenicolidae > Arenicola > Arenicola marina. Next base: position 41,886,901 of record OZ025258.1, read on the forward strand.
GTCCAGTGAGATCACAGATAGGCTTATCCTGTCATAAGGTAGGAGTCCAGGGAGATCACAGATAAGCTTATTCTGTCATAAGGTAGGAGTCCAGGGAGATCACAATAGGCTTATTATGTCATAAGCTAGGAGTCCAGGGAGATCACAGATAGGATTATTATGTCATAAGCTAGGAGTCTAGTGAAATGACAGATAGGCTTATTCTGTCATAAGCTAGGAGTCCAGGGAGATCACAGATAGGCTTATTCTGTCATAAGATAGGACTCCAGGGAGATCACAGATAGGCTTATTCTGTCATAAGCTAGGAGTCCATGGAGATCACAGATAGGCTTATTCTGTCATAAGCTAGGAGTCCAGGGATATCACAATAGGCTTATTATGTCATAAGCTAGGAGTCCAGGGAGATCACAGATAGACTTATTCTGTCATATGCCAGGAGTCCAGGGAGATCACAGATAGGCCTATTCTGTCATAAGCTAGGAGTCCAGGGAGATCACAATAGGCTTATTATGTCATAAGCTAGGAGTCCAGGGAGATCACAATAGGCTTATTATGTCATAAGCTAGGAGTCCAGTGAGATCACAATAGGCTTATTATGTCATAAGCTAGGAGTCCAGGGAGATCACAGATAGACTTATTCTGTCATAAGCTAGGAGTCCAGGGAGATCACAGATAGGCTTATTCTGTCATAAGCCAAGAGTCGAGGGAGATCACAGATAGGCTTATTCTGTCATAAGCTAGGAGTCCAGGGAGATCACAATAGGCTTATTATGTCATAAGCTAGGAGTCCAGGGAGATCACAATAGGCTTATTATGTCATAAGCTAGGAGTCCAGGGAGATCACAGATAAGCTTATTCTGTCATAAGCTAGGAGTCCAGGGAGATCACAGATAGGCTTATTCTGTCATAAGGTAGGAGTCCAGTGAGATGACAGATAGGCTTATTATGTCATAAGGTAGGAGTCCAGGGAGATCACAGATAGATTTATTCTGTCATAAGCTAGGAGTCCAGGGAGATCACAATAGGCTTATTATGTCATAAGCTAGGAGTCCAGGGAGATCACAGATAGGCTTATTCTGTCATAAGGTAGGAGTCCAGTGAGATCACAGATAGGCTTATTATGTCATAAGGTAGGAGTCCAGTGAGATCACAGGTAGGCTTATTCTGTCATAAGCTAGGAATCCAGGGTGATCACAGATAGGCTTATTCTGTCATAAGGTAGGAGTCGAGGGAGATCACAGATAGGCTTATTCTGTCATAAGATAGGACTCCAGGGAGATCACAGATAGGCTTATTCTGTCATAAGCTAGGAGTCCATGGAGATCACAGATAGGCTTATTCTGTCATAAGCTAGGAGTCCAGGGATATCACAATAGGCTTATTATGTCATAAGCTAGGAGTCCAGGGAGATCACAGATAGACTTATTCTGTCATAAGCCAGGAGTCCAGGGAGATCACAGATAGGCCTATTCTGTCATAAGCTAGGAGTCCAGGGAGATCACAATAGGCTTATTATGTCATAAGCTAGGAGTCCAGGGAGATCACAATAGGCTTATTATGTCATAAGCTAGGAGTCCAGTGAGATCACAATAGGCTTATTATGTCATAAGCTAGGAGTCCAGGGAGATCACAGATAGACTTATTCTGTCATAAGCTAGGAGTCCAGGGAGATCACAGATAGGCTTATTCTGTCATAAGCCAAGAGTCGAGGGAGATCACAGATAGGCTTATTCTGCATAAGCTAGGAGTCCAGGGAGATCACAATAGGCTTATTATGTCATAAGCTAGGAGTCCAGGGAGATCACAATAGGCTTATTATGTCATAAGCTAGGAGTCCAGGGAGATCACAGATAAGCTTATTCTGTCATAAGCTAGGAGTCCAGGGAGATCACAGATAGGCTTATTCTGTCATAAGGTAGGAGTCCAGTGAGATGACAGATAGGCTTATTATGTCATAAGGTAGGAGTCCAGGGAGATCACAGATAGATTTATTCTGTCATAAGCTAGGAGTCCAGGGAGATCACAATAGGCTTATTATGTCATAAGCTAGGAGTCCAGGGAGATCACAGATAGGCTTATTCTGTCATAATGTAGGAGTCCAGTGAGATCACAGATAGGCTTATTATGTCATAAGGTAGGAGTCCAGTGAGATCACAGGTAGGCTTATTCTGTCATAAGCTAGGAATCCAGGGTGATCACAGATAGGCTTATTCTGTCATAAGGTAGGAGTCGAGGGAGATCACAGATAGGCTTATTCTGTCATAAGCTAGGAGTCCAGTGAGATGACAGATAGGCTTATTATGTCATAAGGTAGGAGTCCAGGGAGATCACAGATAGATTTATTCTGTCATAAGCTAGGAGTCCAGGGAGATCACAATAGGCTTATTATGTCATAAGCTAGGAGTCCAGGGAGATCACAGATAGGCTTATTCTGTCATAAGGTAGGAGTCCAGTGAGATCACAGATAGGCTTATTATGTCATAAGGTAGGAGTCCAGTGAGATCACAGATAGGCTTATTTTGTCATAAGCTAGGAATCCAGGGTGATCACAGATAGGCTTATTCTGTCATAAGCTTGGAGTCCAGGGAGATCACAGAAAGGCCTATTCTGTCATAAGCTAGGAGTCGAGGGAGATCACAGATAGGCTTATTCTGTCATAAGGTAGGAGTCCAGGGAGATCACAATAGGCTTATTCTGTCATAAGCTAGGAGTCCAGGGAGATCACAGATAGACTTATTCTGTCATAAGCTAGGAGTCCAGTGAGATCACAGATAGGCTTATTCTGTCATAAGCTAGGAGTCCAGTGAGATCACAGATAGGCTTATTATGTCATAAGCTAGGAGTCCAGGGTGATCACAGATAGGCTTATTCTGTCATAAGCTAGGAGTCCAGGGAGATCACAGATAGGCTTATTATGTCATAAGGTAGGAGTCCAGGGAGATCACAATAGGCTTATTATGTCATAAGCTAGGAGTCCAGGGTGATCACAGATAGGCTTATTCTGTCATAAGCTAGGAGTCCAGGGAGATCACAGATAGGATTATTCTGTCATAAGGTAGGAGTCCAGGGAGATCACAGATAGGATTATTATGTCATAAGCTAGGAGTCCAGTGAGATCAAAGATAGGCTTATTATGTCATAAGCTAGGAGTCCAGGGAGATCACAGATAGGCTTATTATGTCATAAGCTATGAGTCCAGGGAGATCACAATAGGCTTATTATGTCATAAGCTAGGAGTCCAGGGAGATCACAATAGGCTTATTATGTCATAAGCTAGGAGCCCAGGGAGATCACAGATAGGCTTATTCTGTCATAAGCTAGGAGTCCAGTGAGATCAAAGATAGGCTTATTATGTCATAAGGTAGGAGTCCAGTGAGATCACAGATAGGATTATTCTGTCATAAGCTAGGAGTCCAGGGAGATCACAGATAGACTTATTCTGTCATAAGGTAGGAGTCGAGGGAGATCACAAATAGGATTATTCTGTCATAAGCTAGGAGTCCAGGGAGATCACAATAGGCTTATTCTGTCTTAAGCTAGGAGTCCAGGGAGATCACAGATAGACTTATTCTGTCATAAGGTAGGAGTCGAGGGAGATCACAGATAGGCTTATTCTGTCATAAGCTAGGAGTCCAGTGAGATCACAGATAGGCTTATTCTGTCATAAGGTAGGAGTCCAGTGAGATCACAGATAGGCTTATTCTGTCATAAGCTAGGAGTCCAGGGAGATCACAGATAGACTTATTCTGTCATAAGCTAGGAGTCCAGGGAGATCACAGATAGGCTTATTATGTGATAAGCTAGGAGTCCAGGGTGATCACAGATAGGCTTATTCTGTCATAAGGTAGGAGTCGAGGGAGATCACAGATAGGCTTATTCTGTCATAAGCTAGGAGTCCAGAGAGATCACAGATAGGCTTATTCTGTCACAAGCTAGGAGCCTAGTGAGATCACAGATAGGCTTATTCTGTCATAAGGTAGGAGTCGAGGGAGATCACAGATAGGCCTATTCTGTCATAAGCTAGGAGTCCAGGGAGATCACAGATAGGCTTATTATGTCATAAGCTAGGAGTCCAGGGAGATCACAGATAGGCTTATTCTGTCATAAGCTAGGAGTCCAGGGAGATCACAGATAGGCTTATTCTGTCATAAGCTAGGAGTCCAGGGAGATCAACGATAGGCTTATTCTGTCATAAGCTAGGAGTCCAGGGAGATCACAGATAGGCTTATTCTGTCATAGGCTAGAAGTCCAGGGAGATCACAGATAGGCCTATTCTGTCATAAGCTAGGAGTCCAGGGAGATCACAGATAGGCTTATTCTGTCAAAAGCTAGGAGTCCAGTGAGATCACAGATAGGCTTATTCTGTCATAAGCTAGGAGTCCAGTGAGATCACAGATAGGCTTATTCTGTCATAAGCTAGGAGTCCAGGGAGATCACAGATAGGCTTATTCTGTCATAAGGTAGGAGTCCAGGGAGATCACAGATAGGCCTATTCTGTCATAAGCTAGGAGTCCAGGGAGATCACAGATAGGCTTATTCTGTCATAAGCTAGAAGTCCAGGGAGATCACAGATAGGCCTATTCTGTCATAAGCTAGGAGTCCAGTGAGATCACAGATAGGCTTATTCTGTCATAAGCTAGGAGTCCAGGGAGATCACAGATAGGCTTATTCTGTCATAAGCTAGGAGTCCAGTGAGATCACAGATAGGCTTATTCTGTCATAAGCTAGGAGTCCAGTGAGATCACAGATAGGCTTATTCTGTCATATACTAGGAGTCCAGGGAGATCACAGATAGGCTTATTCTGTCATATACTAGGAGTCCAGGGAGATCACAGATAGGCTTATTATGTCATAAGGTAGGAGTCCAGGGAGATCACAGATAGGCTTATCATGTCATAAGGTAGGAGTCCAGGGAGATCACAGATAGGCTTATTCTGTCATAAGCTAGTAGTCCAGTGAGATCACAGATAGGATTATTATGTCATAAGCTAGGAGTCCAGGGAGATCACAGATAGGCTGATTATGTCATAAGGTAGGAGTCCAGGGAGATCACAGATAGGCTTATTATGTCATAAGCTAGGAGTCCAGGGAGATCACAGATAGGCTTATTCTGTCATAAGCTAGGAGTCCAGGGAGATCACAGATAGGCTTATTCTGTCATAAGCTAGGAGTCCAGGGAGATCACAGATAGGCTTATTTTGTCATAAGCTAGGAGTCCAGGGTGATCACAGATAGGCTTATTATGTCATAAGGTAGGAGTCCAGGGAGATCACAGATAGGCTTATTATGTCATAAGGTAGGAGTCCAGGGAGATCACAGATAGGCTTATTATGTCATAAGGTAGGAGTCCAGGGAGATCACAGATAGGCTTATTATGTCATAAGGTAGGAGTCCAGGGAGATCACAGATAGGCTTATTCTGTCATAAGCTAGGAGTCCAGGGAGATCACAGATAGGCTTATTCTGTCATAAGCTAGGTGCCCAGTGAGATCACAGATAGGCTTATTCTGTCATAAGCTAGGAATCCAGTGAGATCACAGATAGGCTTATTCTGTCATAAGCTAGGAGTCCAGGGAGATCACAGATAGGCTTATTCTGTCATAACTAGGAGTCTAGGGAGATCACAGATAGGCTTATTATGTCATAAGCTAGGAGTCCAGGGAGATCACAGATAGGCTTATTCTGTCATCAGCTAGGAGTCCAGGGAGATGACAGATAGGCTTATTCTGTCATAAACTAGGAGTCCAGAGAGATCACAGATAGGCTTATTCTGTCATAAGCTAGGAGTCCAGGGAGATCACAGATAGGCCTATTCTGTCATAAGCTAGGAGTCCAGGGAGATCACAGATAGGCTTATTCTGTCATAAGCTAGGAGTCCAGGGAGATCACAATAGGCCTATTCTGTCATAAGCTAGGAGTCCAGTGAGATCACAGATAGGCTTATTCTGCCATAAGCTAGGAGTCCAGGGAGATCACAGATAGGCTTATTATGTCATAAGGTAGGAGTCCAGGGAGATCACAGATAGGCTTATTATGTCATAAGGTAGGAGTCCAGGGAGATCACAGATAGGCTTATTATGTCATAAGGTAGGAGTCCAGGGAGATCACAGATAGGCTTATTCTGTCATAAGCTAGGAGTCCAGGGAGATCACAGATAGGCTTATTCTGTCATAAGCTAGGTGCCCAGTGAGATCACAGATAGGCTTATTCTGTCATAAGCTAGGAATCCAGTGAGATCACAGATAGGCTTATTCTGTCATAAGCTAGGAGTCCAGGGAGATCACAGATAGGCTTATTCTGTCATAAGGTAGGAGTCCAGGGAGATCCCAGATAGGCTTATTCTGTCATCAGCTAGGAGTCCAGGGAGATGACAGATAGGCTTATTCTGTCATAAACTAGGAGTCCAGAGAGATCACAGATAGGCTTATTCTGTCATAAGCTAGGAGTCCAGGGAGATCACAGATAGGCCTATTCTGTCATAAGCTAGGAGTCCAGGGAGATCACAGATAGGCCTATTCTGTCATAAGCTAGGAGTCCAGGGAGATCACAATAGGCCTATTCTGTCATAAGCTAGGAGTCCAGTGAGATCACAGATAGGCTTATTCTGCCATAAGCTAGGAGTCCAGGGAGATCACAGATATGCTTATTCTGTCATAAGCTAGGAGTCCAGGGAGATCACAATAGGCCTATTCTGTCATAAGCTAGGAGTCCAGGGAGATCACAGACAGGCTTATTATGTCATAAGGTAGGAGTCCAGGGAGATCACAGATAGGCTTATTCTGCCATAAGCTAGGAGTCCAGGAAGATCACAGATAGGCTTATTATGTCATAAGCTAGGAGTCCAGTGAGATGACAGATAGGTTTATTCTGTCATAAGCTAGCAGTCCAGGGAGATCACAGATAGGCTTATTCTTTCATAAGCTAGGAGTCCAGGGAGATCACAGATAGGCTTATTCTGTCATAAGCCAAGAGTCCAGGGAGATCACAGATAGGTTTATTCTGTCATAAGCGCCAATGCCGCGAGTACTGTGTCTGAAATTCGATAGCTATAATGTATATGTTACGTCGTTATTGTCGGTCGTCTCGTTGCGGTTTTCTGAGCAAATCCATAACACACCAGGCAGCGGTCTCGAGATCTTTATTCTCACGTTTGTATGTACACAACTCTACTCTTTGCCGGTCACTCCCCAACTCCCGCACAACCCTACCTCGCTCCCGCACTCCGCAGAGCCGGACACCACTCAGCCAATCCCGAGAGAGAGCGGGACTCGGCGCGTCCCCCTGGGAGAGCCGGCGAGCGGGAAACTGGTCAAGGGGCGGGAAACGGAGTGACCGCTCGGACAACGCTCGCTGAACTAGATGGCAGGGGCATGGCAATATATCCGCGTCACACTATAATTTGTGAAGTTCACACTCTAAGAATCACTGCTTTTTTATATAGTCCGTGAACATTTCCAATTCGTTGTTCGCTTTTTTTCAAAAGCAATTTTGACTTAATTTACTACTGGTGAGTTTACATACAACCAGAAATATAGAAGTTATCACGGTTAGCAAGCATTTTTTTTCTTTTAAAGTTTTTATCCAAAATGCAAACGCAGTTAATAACAATATCAGTAAAAACGGTAAGGCATTAATTACTGATTAAATGTCTGAGCAATGTTCCCAGAGTTTCGTTAATATATATATTTTACTATTTCGCTGCAAATCATATATCATATTTAGCAGTTATATTTTTAGAGGACGCAAAAGACGAGTAAAAGAGGGGATTTTTTTTGTCTTGAGAGTTCTAAGGCTGTAGTTAGAATTGTGTGCCAAGTCAAGACATGTTCCTTCTATTGTTCTGTTGTGGGTCATTCCTGTGAAACAACTTCGTTCCCAAGTAAAACGTCGCATGCCTCCTTCAACAGTTGTCACTTGAACCTTACCCTGAGGATTTCTAATTAATCTCGCTATATGTATAACGAAATGTGTGCCCAATTTGTGATACATAATCCTTAATATAATCCCCCAAAAAATTCACGTCCTTCGCTGCATAAGGATTGTAATCCCGGGGGGTACTTAATACATTGCTGTAGGCGGAGAGGTTCCGCGGGAAAGCACTTGTTTTTCATCGCCAAAATCTGCTCGGTCGGGGCGCTATACCGCCAAAATACACTCGGGGCGCTTTGCCGCCAAAATCCGCTCGGTCGGAACATTGTGCCGCCCAAATCTGCTCGGGTGGGGCGTTTTACAGCAAAAATCCACTCGGAATAGGTATTTGCAACCTGCTCTATTAACGCATATCATTTTGAGAGCATCACGGGCCATCCGCAGAACACCCCTACCAGAATTGTATGACAGTGGTGCCCAATAATTAAGGGCTATTATTTGGTCTGTGCGGCTATAAGGGGACGGTGAAGGCCACACGTTTTTTGGTTTATCAGGGAAACTTTCAATGGCTCAGGGAGAAATCAGGGAATTCGTTTTCGTGTTTCCTGTGGGAACCCTGGATTTGCACCCCGGGGACGCATTATGATGTTACCGTGCCATGAGATAGTGCATCCCCGTGAGATTGTGTACCCCTCGCCAAAGACGCATCTATGATGGACCATTCCAATATTTATTCCCACCTTCTTGATCAGTGGAAGTTATACACTGGCCGGTTATCTTGCCATATTTCCGACACTTTCCTGCCACAAATCGTATTGCCTTCCATGAGACCGCTCCCCTGAAATAATGGCAGATATTGTTATTATTACTTTATTTTATTATTTCTATAATGTAATGCAAATGTTACAATAAAAGGTGGGATATATGTATCAAAAGCATAATTTACAATAATATAAGTAGTAGAACAATTATATATCATTTTTCTGGCTGTATCTAATCAATATATATACCCTGAGAATTCATGCGATCCGTGTAACTAAGAGGCATATTTGTATAGCATAAAGCAGTAGCTTGCATCCCTGAGATTCGGAACCCCCCTGGGAAACATAGGATAAGCGAGCCCTGAGACTGAGATATTGGGAGGGGATGCAAATTCTCATAGGAGAAGCAGTATCCATAAGATTCGGTACCCCCGTGGGAAATATAGGATAAGTGAGCCTTGAGACTAAGAAATTGGTAGGGGATGCGAGAAGCATGTGATGGGGGCAGTTTTGGCAGAAACACAACGACATTTAATCTTCTGTTAGTTCGAAACCGGCCAGACAGGACTACACTATTAAATATGGAACCGGCCAGACGGGACTACACTATTAAATATGGAACCGGCCAGACGGGACTACACTATTAAATATGGAACCGGCCAGACGGGACTACACTATTAAATATGGAACCGGCCAGACGGGACTACACTATTAAATATGGAACCGGCCAGACGGGACTACACTATTAAATATGGAACCGGCCAGACGGGACTACACTATTAAATATGGAACCGGCCAGACGGGACTACACTATTAAATATGGAACCGGCAAGACGGGACTACACTATTAAATATGGAACCGGCCAGACGGGACTACACTATTAAATATGGAACCGGCCAGACGGGACTACACTATTAAATATGGAACCGGCCAGACGGGACTACACTATTAAATATGGAACCGGCCAGACGGGAGTACACTATTATACATGGAACCGGCCAGACGGGACTACACTATTAAATATGGAACCGGCCAGACGGAACTACACTATTAAATATGGAACCGGCCAGACGGGACTAAACTATTACATATGGAACCGGCCAGACGGGACTACACTATTAAATATGGAACCGGCCAGACGGGACTACACTATTAAATATGGAACCGGCCAGACGGAACTACACTATTAAATATGGAACCGGCAAGACGGGACTACACTATTAAATATGGAACCGGCCAGACGGAACTACACTATTAAATATGGAACCGGCCAGACGGGACTACACTATTAAATATGGAACCGGCCAGACGGGACTAAACCATTAGATATGGAACCGGCCAGACGGGACTACACTATTAAATATGGAACCGGCCAGACGGGACTACACTATTAAATATGGAACCGGCCAGACAGGACTACACTATTAAATATGGAACCGGCCAGACGGAACTACACTATTAAATATGGAACCGGCCAGACGGGACTACACTATTAAATATGGCACCGGCCAGACGGGACTACACTATTAAATATGGAACCGGCCAGACGGGACTACACTATTAAATATGGAACCGGCCAGACGGGACTACACTATTGAATATGGAACCGGCCAGACGGGACTACACTATTAAATATGGAATCGGCCAGACGGGAGTACACTATTAAATATAAAACCGGCCAGACGGGATTACACAATTAAATATGGAACCGGCCAAACGGGACTACACTATTAAATATGGAACCGGCCAGACGGGACTACACTATTAAATATGGAACCGGCCAGACGGGACTACACTATTGAATATGGAACCGGCCAGACGGGACTAAACTATTAAATATGGAACCTGCCAGACGGGACTACACTATTAAATATGGAACCGGCCAGACGGGACTACACTATTAAATATGGAACCGGCCAGACGGGACTACACTATTAAATATGGAACCGGCCAGACGGGACTACACTATTAAATATGAAACCGGCCAGACGGGATTCCACTATTAAATATGGAACCGGCCAGACGGGAGTACACTATTAAATATGGAACCTGCCAGACGGGACTACACTATTAAATATGGAACCGGCCAGACGGCACTACACTATTAAATATGGAACCGGCCAGACGGAACTACACTATTAAATATGGAACCGGCCAGACGGGACTAAACTATTACATATGGAACCGGCCAGACGGGACTACACTATTAAATATGGAACCGGCCAGACGGGACTACACTATTAAATATGGAACCGGCCAGACGGAACTACACTATTAAATATGGAACCGGCAAGACGGGACTACACTATTAAATATGGAACCGGCCAGACGGAACTACACTATTAAATATGGAACCGGCCAGACGGGACTACACTATTAAATATGGAACCGGCCAGACGGGACTAAACCATTAGATATGGAACCGGCCAGACGGGACTACACTATTAAATATGGAACCGACCAGACGGGACTACACTATTAAATATGGAACCGGCCAGACAGGACTACACTATTAAATATGGAACCGGCCAGACGGAACTACACTATTAAATATGGAACCGGCCAGACGGGACTACACTATTAAATATGGCACCGGCCAGACGGGACTACACTATTAAATATGGAACCGGCCAGACGGGACTACACTATTGAATATGGAACCGGCCAGACGGGACTACACTATTAAATATGGAACCGGCCAGACGGGAGTACACTATTAAATATGGAACCGGCCAGACGGGATTACACAATTAAATATGGAACCGGCCAAACGGGACTACACTATTAAATATGGAACCGGCCAGACGGGACTACACTATTAAATATGGAACCGGCCAGACGGGACTACACTATTGAATATGGAACCGGCCAGACGGGACTAAACTATTAAATATGGAACCTGCCAGACGGGACTACACTATTAAATATGGAACCGGCCAGACGGGACTACACTATTAAATATGGAACCGGCCAGACGGGACTACACTATTAAATATGGAACCGGCCAGACGGGACTACACTATTAAATATGAAACCGGCCAGACGGGATTCCACTATTAAATATGGAACCGGCCAGACGGGAGTACACTATTAAATATGGAACCGGCCAGACGGGACTACACTATTAAATATGGAACCGGCCAGACGGCACTACACTATTAAATATGGAACCGACCAGACGGGACTACACTATTGAATATGGAACCGGCCAGACGGGACTACACTATTAAATATGGAACCGGCCAGACGGGACTACACTATTAAATATGGAACCGGCCAGACGGGACTACACAATTAAATATGGAACCTGCCAAACGGGACTACACTATTAAATATGGAACCGGCCAGACGGGACTACACTATTAAATATGGAACCGGCCAGACGGGACTACACTATTGAATATGGAACCGGCCAGACGGGACTAAACTATTAAATATGGAACCTGCCAGACGGGACTACACTATTAAATATGGAACCGGCCAGACGGGACTACACTATTAAATATGGAACCGGCCAGACGGGACTACACTATTAAATATGGAACCGGCCAGACGGGACTACACTATTAAATATGGAACCGGCCAGACGGGACTACACTATTAAATATGGAACCGGCCAGACGGAACTACACTATTAAATATGGAACCGGCCAGACGGGACTACACTATTAAATATGGAACCGGCCAGACGGGACTACACTATTAAATATGGAACCGGCCAGACGGGACTACACTATTAAATATGGAACCGGCCAGACGGGACTACACTATTAAATATGGAACCGGCCAGACGGAACTACACTATTAAATATGGAACCGGCCAGACGGGACTACACTATTAAATATGGAACCGGCCAGACGGGACTACACTATTAAATATGGAACCGGCCAGACGGGACTACACTATTAAATATGGAACCGGCCAGACGGGACTACACTATTAAATATGGAACGGGCCAGACGGGACTACACTATTAAATATGGAACCGGCCAAACGGGACTACACTATTAAATATGAAACCGGCCAGACGGGACTACACTATTAAATATGGAACCGGCCAGACGGGACTACACTATTAAATATGGAACCGGCCAGACGGGACTACACTATTGAATATGGAACCGGCCAGACGGGACTACACTATTAAATATGGAACCGGCCAGACGGGACTACACTATTAAATATGGAACCGGCCAGACGGGACTACACAATTAAATATGGAACCGGCCAAACGGAACTACACTATTAAATATGGAACCGGCCAGACGGGACTACACTATTAAATATGGAACCGGCCAGACGGGACTACACTATTAAATATGGAACCGGCCAGACGGAACTACACTATTAAACATGGAACCGGCCAGACGGGACTACACTATTAAATATGGAACCGGCCAGACGGGACTACACTATTAAATATGGAACCGGCCAGACGGGACTACACTATTAAATATGGAACGGGCCAGACGGGACTACACTATTAAATATGGAACCGGCCAAACGGGACTACACTATTAAATATGGAACCGGCCAGACGGCACTACACTATTAAATATGGATCCGGCCAGACGGCACTACACTATTATATATGGAACCGGCCAGACGGGACTACACTATTAAATATGGAACCGGCCAGACGGGAGTACACTATTAAATATGGAACCCACCGGACGGGACTACACTATTAAATATGGAACCGGCCAGACGGAACTACACTATTAAATATGGAACCGGCCAGACGGGACTACACTATTAAATATGGAACCGGCCAGACGGGACTACACTATTAAATATGGAACCGGCCAGACGGGACTACACTATGAAATATGGAACCGGCCAGACGGGACTACACTATTAAATATGGAACCGGCCAGACGAAACTACACTATTAAATATGGAACCGGCCAGACGGGACTACACTATTAAAAATGGAAACGGCCAGACGGGACTACACTATTAAATATGGAACCGGCCAAACGGGACTACACTATTAAATATGGAACCGGCCAGACGGGACTACACTATTAAACATGGAACCGGCCAGACGGGAGTACACTATTAAATATGGAACCGGCCAGACGGGAGTACACTATTATATATGGAACCGGCCAGACGGGACTACACCATTAAATATGAAACCGGCCAGACGGGACTACACTATTAAATATGGAACCGGCCGGACGAAACTACACTATTAAATATGGAACCGGCCAGACGGGACTACACTATTAAATATGGAACCGGCCAGACCTGAGTACACTATTATATATGGAACCGGCCAGACGGGACTACACTATTAAATATGGAACCGGCCAGACGGGACTACACTATTAAATATGGAACCGGCCAGACGGGACTACACTATTAAATATGGAACCGGCCAGACGGGACTACACTATTAAATATGGAACCGGCCAGACAGGACTACACTATTGAATATGGAACCGGCCAGACGGGACTAAACTATTAAATATGGAACCTGGCAGACGGGACTACACTATTAAATATGGAACCGGCCAGACGGGACTACACTATTAAATATGGAACCGGCCAGACGGGACTACACTATTAAATATGGAACCGGCCAGACGGGACTACACTATTAAATATGGAACCGGCCAGACGGGACTACACTATTAAATATGGAACCGGCCAGACGGGACTACACTATTAAATATGGAACCGGCCAGACGGGACTACACTATTAAATATGGAACCGGCCAAACGGGACTACACTATTAAATATGGAACCGGCCAGACGGGACTACACTATTAAATATGAAACCGGCCAGACGGGACTACACTATTAAATATGGAACCGGCCAGACGGGACTACACTATTAAATATGGAACCGGCCAGACGGGACTACACTATTGAATATGGAACCGGCCAGACGGGACTACACTATTAAATATGGAACCGGCCAGACGGGACTACACTATTAAATATGGAACCGGCCAGACGGGACTACACAATTAAATATGGAACCGGCCAAACGGGACTACACTATTAAATATGGAACCGGCCAGACGGGACTACACTATTAAATATGGAACCGGCCAGACGGGACTACACTATTAAATATGGAACCGGCCAGACGGAACTACACTATTAAATATGGAACCGGCCAGACGGGACTACACTATTAAATATGGAACCGGCCAGACGGGACTACACTATTAAATATGGAACCGGCCAGACGGGACTACACTATTAAATATGGAACCGGCCAGACGGGACTACACTATTAAATATGGAACGGGCCAGACGGGAGTACACTATTAAATATGGAACCGGCCAAACGGGACTACACTATTAAATATGGAACCGGCCAGACTGGACTACACTATTAAATATGGAACCGGCCAAACGGGACTACACTATTAAATATGGAACGGGCCAGACGGGACTACACTATTAAATATGGAACCGGCCAAACGGGACTACACTATTAAATATGGAACCGGCCAGACGGGACTACACTATTAAATATGGAACCGGCCAGACGGGACTACACTATTAAATATGGAACCGGCCAAACGGGACTACACTATTAAATATGGAACCGGCCAGACGGGACTACACTATTAAATATGGAACCGGCCAGACGGGACTACACTATTGAATATGGAACCGGCCAGACGGGAGTACACTATTAAATATGGAACCGGCCAAACGGGACTACACTATTAAATATGGAACCGGCCAGACGGCACTACACTATTAAATATGGATCCGGCCAGACGGCACTACACTATTATATATGGAACCGGCCAGACGGGACTACACTATTAAATATGGAACCGGCCAGACGGAACTACACTATTGAATATGGAACCGGCCAGACGGGACTACACTATTAAATATGGAACCGGCCAGACGGCACTACACTATTAAATATGGAACCGGCCAGACGGCACTACACTATTAAATATGGATCCGGCCAGACGGCACTACACTATTATATATGGAACCGGCCAGACGGGACTACACTATTAAATATGGAACCGGCCAGACGGGACTACACTATTGAATATGGAACCGGCCAGACGGGAGTACACTATTAAATATGGAACCGGCCAAACGGGACTACACTATTAAATATGGAACCGGCCAGACGGGACTACACTATTAAATATGGAACCGGCCAGACGGCACTACACTATTAAATATGGAACCGGCCAGACGGCACTACACTATTAAATATGGAACCGGCCAGACGGCACTACACTATTAAATATGGATCCGGCCAGACGGCACTACACTATTATATATGGAACCGGCCAGACGGGACTACACTATTAAATATGGAACCGGCCAGACGGGACTACACTATTGAATATGGAACCGGCCAGACGGGAGTACACTATTAAATATGGAACCGGCCAAACGGGACTACACTATTAAATATGGATCCGGCCAGACGGCACTACACTATTATATATGGAACCGGCCAGACGGGACTACACTATTAAATATGGAACCGGCCAGACGGGACTACACTATTGAATATGGAACCGGCCAGACGGGAGTACACTATTAAATATGGAACCGGCCAGACGGGACTACACTATTAAATATGGAACCGGCCAGACGGCACTACACTATTAAATATGGATCCGGCCAGACGGCACTACACTATTATATATGGAACCGGCCAGACGGGACTACACTATTAAATATGGAACCGGCCAGGCGGGACTACACTATTAAATATGGAACCGGCCAAACGGGACTACACTATTAAATATGGAACCGGCCAGACGGCACTACACTATTAAATATGGATCCGGCCAGACGGCACTACACTATTATATATGGAACCGGCCAGACGGGACTACACTATTAAATATGGAACCGGCCAGACGGGACTACACTATTGAATATGGAACCGGCCAGACGGGAGTACACTATTAAATATGGAACCGGCCAAACGGGACTACACTATTAAATATGGAACCGGCCAGACGGCACTACACTATTAAATATGGATCCGGCCAGACGGCACTACACTATTATATATGGAACCGGCCAGACGGGACTACACTATTAAATATGGAACCGGCCAAACGGGACTACACTATTAAATATGGAACCGGCCAGACGGCACTACACTATTAAATATGGATCCGGCCAGACGGCACTACACTATTATATATGGAACCGGCCAGACGGGACTACACTATTAAATATGGAACCGTCCAGACGGGACTACACTATTAAATATGGAACATTTGGCGAGAACGTGTAGTCTGTATGAAACCTGGACAATTTAATCAGGAGAGCGGTTTTCAGATCGTAAGCTTGTGGGTTAATTCAATTCCCGATAGGGTAAATTTTTTGCCATTTACTGATGGTTGCAACCTTTATTAAGGCTAAGGACTTTGTCTTCCCCACGACAGTCACTTTCTGAAACAAAAATACTCGATCGTGATCACTTACCTAAGAAAATACAGCATTAGAATAAGTAGCGCTGAGTAATCCAAGCGTGGCTTTGGCATGGCTTCTCTCTCAAGTTTATCGGGCGTTATTAGAGCTTGTTAAGTAAAGTATTTGGTTCCTTAGTGCTACTAGTGTCTCCGTTATTCTATTGTGGTAGCACGCCTTTTAAGCCTCTTAATGAATGACACCCGGCCATGGTCAACTTGATTTCTTATCTGATTTCTTATCTGAATCTGATTTCTTAGCCCGCCTGCCACCCACTCTCCACACCCCCCGTCCCCTTGTCCAGCCCTGCAAACCTAACATATCGCCTGCCACCCACTCTCCACACCCCCCGTCCCCTTGTCCAGCCCTGCAAACCGAACATATCGCCTGCCACCCACTCTCCACACCCCCCGTCCCCTTGTCCAGGCCTACAAACCGAACATAACGCCTGCCACCCACTCTCCACACCCCCCGTCTCCTTGTCCAGGCCTACAAACCGAACATATTGCCTGCCACCCACTCTCCACACCCCCCGTCTCCTTGTCCAGGCCTACAAACCGAACATATCGCCTGCCACCCACTCTCCACACCCCCCGTCCCCTTGTCCAGGCCTACAAACCGAACATATCGCCTGCCACCCACTCTCCACACCCCCCGTCTCCTTGTCCAGGCCTACAAACCGAACATATCGCCTGCCACCCACTCTCCACACCCCCCGTCTCCTTGTCCAGGCCTACAAACCGAACATATCGCCTGCCACCCACTCTCCACACCCCCCGTCCCCTTGTCCAGGCCTACAAACCGAACATATCGCCTGCCACCCACTCTCCACACCCCCCGTCTCCTTGTCCAGGCCTACAAACCGAACATATCGCCTGCCACCCACTCTCCACACCACCCGTCCCCTTGTCCAGGCCTACAAACCGAACATATCGCCTGCCACCCACTCTCCACACCCCATGTCCCCTTGTCCAGCCCTGCAAACCGAACATATCGGTCGGTCTTAGTCGGGTCGGTGTGACGGCCACACTGGGCTGACAGTCGGATCGGTGTGACGGCCACACTGGGCTGACAGTCGGATCGGTGTGACGGCCACACTGGGCTGACAGTCTAATCGGTGTGACGGCCGCACTGGGCTGACAGTCGGGTCGGTGTGACGGCCACACTGGGCTGACCGTCGGGTCGGTGTGACGGCTGCACTGGGCTGACAGTCGGGTCGGTGTGACGGCCGCACTGGGCTGACAGTCGGGTCGGTGTAACGGCCGCACTGGGCTGACAGTCGGGTCGGTGTGACGGCCACACTGGGCTGACCGTCGGGTCGGTGTGACGGCCACACTGGGCTGACCGTCGGATCGGTGTGACGGCCACGCTGCGCTGACAGTCGGGTCGGTGTGACGGCCACACTGGGCTGACAGTCGGATCGGTGTGACGGCCGCACTGGGCTGACAGTCGGATCGGTGTGACGGCCGCACTGGGCTGACAGTCGGGTCGGTGTGACGGCCGCACTGGGCTGACAGTCGGGTCGGTGTGACGGCCACACTGGGCTGACCGTCGGGTCGGTGTGACGGCCACACTGGGCTGACCGTCAGATCGGTGTGACGGCCACGCTGCGCTGACAGTCGGGTCGGTGTGACGGCCACACTGGGCTGACAGTCGGATCGGAGTGACGGCCACACTGGGCTGACAGTCTAATCGGTGTGACGGCCGCACTGGGCTGACAGTCGGGTCGGTGTGACGGCCACACTGGGCTGACCTTCGGGTCGGTGTGACGGCTGCACTGGGCTGACAGTCGGGTCGGTGTGACGGCCGCACTGGGCTGACAGTCGGGTCGGTGTGACGGCCACACTGGGCTGACAGTCGGGTCGGTGTGACGGCCACACTGGGCTGACCGTCGGGTCGGTGTGACGGCCACACTGGGCTGACCGTCGGATCGGTGTGACGGCCACACTGCGCTGACAGTCGGGTCGGTGTGACGGCCACACTGGGCTGACAGTCGGATCGGTGTAACGGCCGCACTGGGCTGACAGTCGGATCGGTGTGACGGCCGCACTGGGCCGACAGTCGCATCGGTGTGACGGCCACACTGGGCTGAGAGTCGGGTCGGTGTGACGGCCACACTGGGCTGACAGTCGGGTCGGTGTGACGGCCACACTGGGCTGACAGTCGGGTCGGTGTGACGGCCACACTGGGCTGACCGTCTGGTCGGTGTGACGGCCACACTGGGCTGACAGTCGGATCGGTGTGACGGCCACACTGGGCTGACAGTCGGATCGGTGTGACGGCCACACTGGGCTGACCGTCTGGTCGGTGTGACGGCCACACTGGGCTGACAGTCGGATCGGTGTGACGGCCACACTGGGCTGACAGTCGGATCGGTGTGACGGCCACACTGGGCTGACAGTCGGGTCGGTGTGACGGCCACACTGGGCCGACAGTCGGATCGGTGTGACGGCCACACTGGGCCGACAGTCGGATCGCTGTGATGGCCACACTGGGCTGACAGTCGGATCGGTGTGACGGCCACACTGGGCCGACAGTCGGATCGGTGTGACGGCCACACTGGGCCGACAGTCGGATCGGTGTGATGGCCACACTGGGCTGACAGTCGGATCGGTGTGACGGCCGCACTGGGCTGACAGTCGGGTCGGTGTGACGGCCGCACTGGGCTGACAGTCGGATCGGTGTGACGGCCACGCTGGGCCGACAGTCGGGTCGGTGTGATGGCCACACTGGGCTGACAGTCAGGTCGGTGTGACGGCCGCACTGGGCTGACAGCCAGGTTGGTGTGATGGCCACACTGGGCTGACAGTCGGGTCGGTGTGACGGCCACACTGGGCTGACAGTCGGGTCGGTGTGACGGCCGCACTGGGCTGACAGTCGGATCGGTGTGACGGCCACACTGGGCTGACAGTCGGGTCGGTGTGATGGCCACACTGGGCTGACAGTCGGATCGGTGTGACGGCCACACTGGGCTGACCGTCGGATCGGTGTGATGGCCACACTGGGCTGACAGTCGGATCGGTGTGACGGCCACACTGGGCTGACAGTCAGGTCGGTGTGATGGCCACACTGGGCTGACAGTCGGATCGGTGTGACGGCCACACTGGGCTGACAGTCGGATCGGTGTGACGGCCACACTGGGCTGACAGTCGGGTCGGTGTGACGGCCACACTGGGCTGACAGTCGGGTCGGTGTGACGGCCACACTGGGCTGACAGTCGGATCGGTGTGACGGCCACACTGGGCTGACAGTCGGATCGGTGTGACGGCCACAC
Source organism: Arenicola marina (assembly GCA_964019135.1). NCBI lineage: Eukaryota > Metazoa > Annelida > Polychaeta > Arenicolidae > Arenicola > Arenicola marina. Next base: position 41,907,237 of record OZ025258.1, read on the forward strand.
TGGGATGACAGTCGGATCGGTGTGACGGCCACACTGGGCTGACAGTCGGGTCGGTGTGACGGCCACACTGGGCTGACAGTCGGGTCGGTGTGACGGCCACACGGGGCTGACCGTCTGGTCGGTGTGATGGCCACACTGGGCTGACAGTCAGGTCGGTGTGATGGCCACACTGGGCTGACAGTCGGGTCGGTGTGACGGCCGCACTTAGCTGACAGTCAGGTTGGTGTGACGGCCACACTGGGCCGACAGTCGGGTCGGTGTGACGGCCGCACTGGGCTGACAGTCGGATCGGTGTGATGGCCACACTGGGCTGACAGTCGGGTCGGTGTGACGGCCACACTGGGCTGACATTCAGGTTGATGTGACGGCCACACTGGGCTGACAGTCGGATCGGTGTGACGGCCACACTGGGCTGACAGTCAGGTCGGTGTGATGGCCAGACTGGGCTGACAGTCGGGTTGGTGTGAAGGCCACACTGGGCCGACAGTCGGATCGGTGTGACGGCCACACTGGGCTGACCGTCGGATCGGTGTGATGGCCACACTGGGCTGAAAGTCGGGTCGGTGTGATGGCCACACTGGGCTGACAGTCGGGTCGGTGTGATGGCCACACTGGGCTGACAGTCGGGTCGGTGTGACAGCCACACTGGGCCGACAGTCGGGTCGGTGTGATGGCCACACTGGGCTGACAGTCAGGTCGGTGTGACGGCCGCACTGGGCTGACAGTCAGGTTGGTGTGATGGCCACACTGGGCTGACAGTCGGGTCGGTGTGACGGCCACACTGGGCTGACAGTCAGGTTGGTGTGATGGCCACACTGGGCTGACAGTCGGGTCGGTGTGACGGCCACACTGGGCTGACAGTCGGGTCGGTGTGACGGCCGCACTGGGCTGACAGTCGGATCGGTGTGACGGCCACACTGGGCTGACAGTCGGGTCGGTGTGATGGCCACACTGGGCTGACAGTCGGATCGGTGTGACGGCCACACTGGGCCGACAGTCGGATCGGTGTGATGGCCACACTGGGATGACCGTCGGATCGGTGTGACGGCCACACTGGGCTGACAGTCGGATCGGTGTGACGGCCGCACTGGGCTGACAGTCGGGTCGGTGTGACGGCCGCACTGGGCTGACATTCGGGTTGGTGTGATGGCCACACTGGGCTGACCTTCGGGTCGGTGTGACGGCTGCACTGGGCTGACAGTCGGGTCGGTGTGACGGCCGCACTGGGCTGACAGTCGGGTCGGTGTGACGGCCACACTGGGCTGACAGTCGGGTCGGTGTGACGGCCACACTGGGCTGACCGTCGGGTCGGTGTGACGGCCACACTGGGCTGACCGTCGGATCGGTGTGACGGCCACACTGCGCTGACAGTCGGGTCGGTGTGACGGCCACACTGGGCTGACAGTCGGATCGGTGTAACGGCCGCACTGGGCTGACAGTCGGATCGGTGTGACGGCCGCACTGGGCCGACAGTCGCATCGGTGTGACGGCCACACTGGGCTGAGAGTCGGGTCGGTGTGACGGCCACACTGGGCTGACAGTCGGGTCGGTGTGACGGCCACACTGGGCTGACAGTCGGGTCGGTGTGACGGCCACACTGGGCTGACCGTCTGGTCGGTGTGACGGCCACACTGGGCTGACAGTCGGATCGGTGTGACGGCCACACTGGGCTGACAGTCGGATCGGTGTGACGGCCACACTGGGCTGACCGTCTGGTCGGTGTGACGGCCACACTGGGCTGACAGTCGGATCGGTGTGACGGCCACACTGGGCTGACAGTCGGATCGGTGTGACGGCCACACTGGGCTGACAGTCGGGTCGGTGTGACGGCCACACTGGGCCGACAGTCGGATCGGTGTGACGGCCACACTGGGCCGACAGTCGGATCGCTGTGATGGCCACACTGGGCTGACAGTCGGATCGGTGTGACGGCCACACTGGGCCGACAGTCGGATCGGTGTGACGGCCACACTGGGCCGACAGTCGGATCGGTGTGATGGCCACACTGGGCTGACAGTCGGATCGGTGTGACGGCCGCACTGGGCTGACAGTCGGGTCGGTGTGACGGCCGCACTGGGCTGACAGTCGGATCGGTGTGACGGCCACGCTGGGCCGACAGTCGGGTCGGTGTGATGGCCACACTGGGCTGACAGTCAGGTCGGTGTGACGGCCGCACTGGGCTGACAGCCAGGTTGGTGTGATGGCCACACTGGGCTGACAGTCGGGTCGGTGTGACGGCCACACTGGGCTGACAGTCGGGTCGGTGTGACGGCCGCACTGGGCTGACAGTCGGATCGGTGTGACGGCCACACTGGGCTGACAGTCGGGTCGGTGTGATGGCCACACTGGGCTGACAGTCGGATCGGTGTGACGGCCACACTGGGCTGACCGTCGGATCGGTGTGATGGCCACACTGGGCTGACAGTCGGATCGGTGTGACGGCCACACTGGGCTGACAGTCGGGTCGGTGTGACGGCCACACTGGGCTGACAGTCGGGTCGGTGTGACGGCCACACTGGGCTGACAGTCGGATCGGTGTGACGGCCACACTGGGCTGACAGTCGGATCGGTGTGACGGCCACACTGGGATGACAGTCGGATCGGTGTGACGGCCACACTGGGCTGACAGTCGGGTCGGTGTGACGGCCACACTGGGCTGACAGTCGGGTCGGTGTGACGGCCACACTGGGATGACAGTCGGATCGGTGTGACGGCCACACTGGGCTGACAGTCAGGTCGGTGTGATGGCCACACTGGGCTGACAGTCGGGTCGGTGTGACGGCTACACGGGGCTGACCGTCTGGTCGGTGTGATGGCCACACTGGGCTGACAGTCAGGTCGGTGTGATGGCCACACTGGGCTGACAGTCGGATCGGTGTGATGGCCACACTGGGCTGACAGTCAGGTTGGTGTGACGGCCACACTGGGCCGACAGTCGGGTCGGTGTGACGGCCGCACTGGGCTGACAGTCGGATCGGTGTGATGGCCACACTGGGCTGACAGTCGGGTCGGTGTGACGGCCACACTGGGATGACATTCAGGTTGATGTGACGGCCACACTGGGCTGACAGTCGGATCGGTGTGACGGCCACACTGGGCTGACAGTCAGGTCGGTGTGATGGCCAGACTGGGCTGACAGTCGGGTTGGTGTGAAGGCCACACTGGGCCGACAGTCGGATCGGTGTGACGGCCACACTGGGCTGACCGTCGGATCGGTGTGATGGCCACACTGGGCTGAAAGTCGGGTCGGTGTGATGGCCACACTGGGCTGACAGTCGGGTCGGTGTGATGGCCACACTGGGCTGACAGTCGGGTCGGTGTGACAGCCACACTGGGCCGACAGTCGGGTCGGTGTGATGGCCACACTGGGCTGACAGTCAGGTCGGTGTGACGGCCGCACTGGGCTGACAGTCAGGTTGGTGTGATGGCCACACTGGGCTGACAGTCGGGTCGGTGTGACGGCCACACTGGGCTGACAGTCAGGTTGGTGTGATGGCCACACTGGGCTGACAGTCGGGTCGGTGTGACGGCCACACTGGGCTGACAGTCGGGTCGGTGTGACGGCCGCACTGGGCTGACAGTCGGATCGGTGTGACGGCCACACTGGGCTGACAGTCGGGTCGGTGTGATGGCCACACTGGGCTGACAGTCGGATCGGTGTGACGGCCACACTGGGCCGACAGTCGGATCGGTGTGATGGCCACACTGGGATGACCGTCGGATCGGTGTGACGGCCACACTGGGCTGACAGTCGGATCGGTGTGACGGCCGCACTGGGCTGACAGTCGGGTCGGTGTGACGGCCGCACTGGGCTGACATTCGGGTTGGTGTGATGGCCACACTGGGCTGACAGTCGGGTCGGTGTGACGGCCACACTGGGCCGACAGTCGGATCGGTGTGACGGCCACACTGGGCTGACAGTCAGGTTGGTGTGACGGCCACACTGGGCTGACAGTCGGGTTTGTGTGATGGCCACACTGGGTTGACAGTCAGGTTGGTGTGACGGCCACACTGGGCTGACAGTCGGGTTGGTGTGATGGCCACACTGGGCCGACAGTCGGATCGGTGTGACGGCCACACTGGGCTGACCGTCTGGTCGGTGTGACGGCCACACTGGGCCGACAGTCGGATCGGTGTGACGGCCACACTGGGCTGACAGTCAGGTTGGTGTGACGGCCACACTGGGCCGACAGTCGGATCGGTGTGACGGCCAGACTGGGCTGACAGTCAGGTTGGTGTGATGGCCACACTGGGCCGACAATCGGATCGGTGTGACGGCCACACTGGGCTGACAGTCAGGTTGGTGTGATGGCCACACTGGGCTGACAGTCAGGTTGGTGTGACGGCCACACTGGGCCGACAGTCGGATCGGTGTGACGGCCACACAGGGATGACAGTCAGGTTGGTGTGATGGCCACACTGGGCCGACAGTCGGATCGGTGTGACGGCCACACTGGGCTGACAGTCGGGTTGGTGTGACGGCCGCACTGGGCTGACAGTCAGGTTGGTGTGACGGCCACACTGGGCTGACAGTCGGGTTGGTGTGATGGCCACACTGGGCCGACAGTCGGGTCAGTGTGACGGCCACACTGGGCTGACAGTCGGATCGGTGTGATGGCCAAACGGGGCTGACAGTCGGATCGGTGTGACGGCCACACTGGGCTGACAGTCAGGTCGGTGTGATGGCCACACTGGGCCGACAGTCGGATCGGTGTGACGGCCACACTGGGCTGACAGTCAGGTTGGTGTGACGGCCGCACTGGGCCGACAGTCCGGTTGCTGTGATGGCCACACTGGGCCGACAGTCGGGTCGGTGTGACGGACACACTGGGCTGACAGTCAGATCGGTGTGATGGCCACACTGGGCTGACAGTCGGATCGGTGTGATGGCCACACTGGGCTGACAGTCGGATCGGTGTGACGGCCACACTGGGCTGACAGTCAGGTCGGTGTGATGGCCACACTGGGCCGACAGTCGGATCGGTTTGACGGCCACACTGGGCTGACAGTCAGGTTGGTGTGACGGCCGCACTGGGCCGACAGTCGGGTTGGTGTGATGGCCACACTGGGCTGACAGTCAGGTCGGTGTGATGGCCACACTGGGCCGACAGTCGGATCGGTGTGACGGCCACACTGGGCTGACAGTCAGGTTGGTGTGACGGCCGCACTGGGCCGACAGTCGGGTTGGTGTGATGGTCGCACTGGGCTGACAGTCGGATCGGTGTGATGGCCACACTGGGTTGACAGTCAGGTTGGTGTGACGGCCACACTGGGCCGACAGTCAGGTCGGTGTGATGGCCACACTGGGCCGACAGTCGGATCGGTGTGACGGCCACACTGGGCTGACAGTCAGGTTGGTGTGACGGCCGCACTGGGCCGACAGTCGGGTTGGTGTGATGGCCACACTGGGCTGACAGTCGGATCGGTGTGATGGCCACACTGGGCTGACAGTCGGATCGGTGTGATGGCCACACTGGGCTGACAGTCAGGTTGGTGTGATGGCCACACTGGGCCGACAGTCGGGTTGGTGTGATGGCCACACTGGGCTGACGGTCGGGTTGGTGTGATGGCCACACGGGGCCGACAGTCGGATCGGTGTGACGGCCACACTGGGCTGACAGTGAGGTCGGTGTGATGGCCACACTGGGCCGACAGTCGGATCGGTGTGACGGCCACACTGGGCTGACAGTCAGGTTGGTGTGACGGCCGCACTGGGCCGACAGTCGGGTTGGTGTGATGGCCACACTGGGCTGACAGTCAGGTTGGTGTGACGGCCACACTGGGCTGACAGTCGGATTGGTGTGATGGCCACACTGGGCCGACAGTCGGATCGGTGTGACGGCCACACTGGGCTGACAGTCGGGTCGGTGTGACGGCCACACTGGGCCGACAGTCGGATCGGTGTGACGGCCACACTGGGCTGACAGTCAGGTTGGTGTGACGGCCACACTGGGCCGACAGTCGGATCGGTGTGACGGCCACACTGGGCTGACAGTCAGGTTGGTGTGATGGCCACACTGGGCCGACAGTCGGATCGGTGTGACGGCCACACTGGGCTGACAGTCAGGTTGGTGTGATGGCCACACTGGGCTGACAGTCAGGTTGGTGTGACGGCCACACTAGGCCGACAGTCGGATCGGTGTGACGGCCACACTGGGCTGACAGTCAGGTTGGTGTGATGGCCACACTGGGCCGACAGTCGGATCGGTGTGACGGCCACACTGGGCTGACAGTCGGGTCGGTGTGACGGCCACACTGGTCCGACAGTCGGATCGGTGTGACGGCCACACTGGGCTGACAGTCGGGTCGGTGCGATGGCCACACTGGGCTGACAGTCGGATCGGTGTGATGGCCACACTGGGCCGACAGTCGGATCGGTGTGACGGCCACGCTGGGCCGACAGTCGGGTCGGTGTGACGGCCACACTGGGCTGACAGTCGGATCCGTGTGACGGCCACACTGGGCTGACAGTCGGGTCAGTGTGACGGCCACACTGGGCTGACAGTCGGATCGGTGTGATGGCCACACTGGGCTGACAGTCGGGTCGGTGGGACGGCCACACTGGGCTGACAGTCGCATCGGTGTGACGGCCACACTGGGCTGACTGTCGGATCGGTGTGACGGCCACGCTGGGCCGACAGTCGGGTCGGTGTGACGGCCACACTGGGCTGACAGTCGGGTTGGTGTGATGGCCCCACTGGGCCGACAGTCGGATCGGTGTGACGGCCACACTGGGCTGACCGTCTGGTCGGTGTGACGGCCACACTGGGCCGACAGTCGGATCGGTGTGACGGCCACACTGGGCTGACAGTCAGGTTGGTGTGACGGCCACACTGGGCCGACAGTCGGATCGGTGTGACGGCCAGACTGGGCTGACAGTCAGGTTGGTGTGATGGCCACACTGGGCCGACAATCGGATCGGTGTGACGGCCACACTGGGCTGACAGTCAGGTTGGTGTGATGGCCACACTGCGCTGACAGTCAGGTTGGTGTGACGGCCACACTGGGCCGACAGTCGGATCGGTGTGACGGCCACACTGGGATGACAGTCAGGTTGGTGTGACGGCCACACTGGGCTGACAGTCGGGTCGCTGGGACGGCCACACTGGGCTGACAGTCGGATCGGTGTGACGGCCACACTGGGCTGACAGTCGGGTCGGTGGGACGGCCACACTGGGCTGACAGTCGGGTTGGTGTGATGGCCACACTGGGCCGACAGTCGGGTCAGTGTGACGGCCACACTGGGCTGACCGTCTGGTCGGTGTGACGGCCACACTGGGCTGACAGTCGGGTCGGTGGGACGGCCACACTGGGCTGACAGTCGGATCGGTGTGACGGCCACACTGGGCTGACAGTCTGGTCGGTGTGACGGCCACACTGGGCTGACAGTCGGGTCGGTGTGACGGCCACACTGGGCTGACAGTCGGATCGGTGTGATGGCCACACTGGGCTGACAGTCGGATCGGTGTGACGGCCACACTGGGCTGACAGTCGGATCGGTGTGATGGCCACGCTGGGCTGACAGTCGGATCGGTGTGATGGCCACACTGGGCTGACAGTTGGATCGGTGTGACGGCCACACTGGGCTGACAGTCGGATCGGTGTGACGGCCACACTGGGCTGACAGTCGGGTCGGTGTGACGGCCACACTGGGCTGACAGTCTGGTCGGTGTGACGGCCACACTGGGCTGACAGTCGGATCGGTGTGACGGCCACACTGGGCTGACAGTCGGGTCGGTGTGACGGCCACACTGGGCTGACAGTCGGATCGGTGTGACGGCCACACTGGGCTGACAGTCGGGTCGGTGTGACGGCCACACTGGGCTGACAGTCGGATCGGTGTGACGGCCACACTGGGCTGACAGTCGGGTCGGTGTGACGGCCACACTGGGCTGACAGTCGGATCGGTGTGACGGCCACACTGGGCTGACCGTCTGGTCGGTGTGACGGCCACACTGGGCTGACAGTCGGGTCGGTGTGATGGCCACACTGGGCTGACAGTCGGGTCGGTGTGACGGCCACACTGGGCTGACCGTCTGGTCGGTGTGACGGCCACACTGGGCCGACAGTCGGGTCGGTGTGACGGCCACACTGGGCTGACAGTCTGGTCGGTGTGACGGCCACACTGGGCTGACAGTCGGATTGGTGTGACGGCCACACTGGGCTGACAGTCTGGTCGGTGTGACGGCCACACTGGGCCGACAGTCGGGTCGGTGTGACGGCCACACTGGGCTGACCGTCTGGTCGGTGTGACGGCCACACTGGGCTGACAGTCGGATCGGTGTGACGGCCACACTGGGCTGACAGTCGGATCGGTGTGACGGCCACACTGGGCTGACCGTCTGGTCGGTGTGACGGCCACACTGGGCTGACAGTCGGATCGGTGTGACGGCCACACTGGGCTGACAGTCGGATCGGTGTGACGGCCACACTGGGCTGACAGTCGGGTCGGTGTGACGGCCACACTGGGCCGACAGTCAGATCGGTGTGACGGCCACACTGGGCTGACAGTCGGGTCGGTGTGATGGCCACACTGGGCTGACAGTCGGATCGGTGTGATGGCCACACTGGGCTGACAGTCGGGTCGGTGTGACGGCCACACTGGGCTGACAGTCGGATCGGTGCGACGGCCACACTGGGCTGACAGTCGGGTCGGTGTGATGGCCACACTGGGCTGACAGTCGGATCGGTGTTATGGCCACACTGGGCTGACAGTCGGGTCGGTGTGACGGCCACACTGGGCCGACAGTCGGAACGGTGTGACGGCCACACTGGGCTGACAGTCGGGTCGGTGTGATGGCCACACTGGGCTGACAGTCGGATCGGTGTGATGGCCACACTGGGCTGACAGTCGGGTCGGTGTGACGGCCGCACTGGGCTGACAGTCAGGTTGGTGTGATGGCCACACTGGGCTGACAGTCGGATCGGTGTGACGGCCACACTGGGCTGACAGTCTGGTCGGTGTGACGGCCACACTGGGCTGACAGTCGGGTCGGTGTGACGGCCACACTGGGCTGACAGTCGGATCGGTGTGATGGCCACACTGGGCTGACAGTCGGATCGGTGTGACGGCCACACTGGGCTGACAGTCGGATCGGTGTGATGGCCACGCTGGGCTGACAGTCGGATCGGTGTGATGGCCACACTGGGCTGACAGTTGGATCGGTGTGACGGCCACACTGGGCTGACAGTCGGGTCGGTGTGACGGCCACACTGGGCTGACAGTCGGATCGGTGTGACGGCCACACTGGGCTGACAGTCGGGTCGGTGTGACGGCCACACTGGGCTGACAGTCGGATCGGTGTGACGGCCACACTGGGCTGACAGTCGGGTCGGTGTGACGGCCACACTGGGCTGACCGTCTGGTCGGTGTGACGGCCACACTGGGCCGACAGTCGGGTCGGTGTGACGGCCACACTGGGCTGACAGTCGGATCGGTGTGACGGCCACATTGGGCTGACAGTCGGATCGGTGTGACGGCCACACTGGGCTGACCGTCTGGTCGGTGTGACGGCCACACTGGGCTGACAGTCGGATCGGTGTGACGGCCACACTGGGCTGACAGTCGGATCGGTGTGACGGCCACACTGGGCTGACCGTCTGGTCGGTGTGACGGCCACACTGGGCTGACAGTCGGATCGGTGTGACGGCCACACTGGGCTGACAGTCGGATCGGTGTGACGGCCACACTGGGCTGACAGTCGGGTCGGTGTGACGGCCACACTGGGCCGACAGTCAGATCGGTGTGACGGCCACACTGGGCTGACAGTCGGGTCGGTGTGATGGCCACACTGGGCTGACAGTCGGATCGGTGTGATGGCCACACTGGGCTGACAGTCGGGTCGGTGTGACGGCCACACTGGGCTGACAGTCGGATCGGTGCGACGGCCACACTGGGCTGACAGTCGGGTCGGTGTGATGGCCACACTGGGCTGACAGTCGGATCGGTGTTATGGCCACACTGGGCTGACAGTCGGGTCGGTGTGACGGCCACACTGGGCCGACAGTCGGAACGGTGTGACGGCCACACTGGGCTGACAGTCGGGTCGGTGTGATGGCCACACTGGGCTGACAGTCGGATCGGTGTGATGGCCACACTGGGCTGACAGTCGGATCGGTGCGACGGCCACACTGGGCTGACAGTCGGGTCGGTGTGATGGCCACACTGGGCTGACAGTCGGATCGGTGTTATGGCCACACTGGGCTGACAGTCGGGTCGGTGTGACGGCCACACTGGGCCGACAGTCGGAACGGTGTGACGGCCACACTGGGCTGACAGTCGGGTCGGTGTGATGGCCACACTGGGCTGACAGTCGGATCGGTGTGATGGCCACACTGGGCTGACAGTCGGGTCGGTGTGACGGCCGCACTGGGCTGACAGTCAGGTTGGTGTGATGGCCACACTGGGCTGACAGTCGGGTCGGTGTGACGGCCACATTGGGCTGACAGTCGGGTCGGTGTGACGGCCACACTGGGCTGACAGTCGGGTCGGTGTGACGGCCGCCCGGGCGGGCGCCCTATGGAAGCGTTTATTCTGGAAAATGTCTGCATTTCTACCTGGCTAAGATACTTTGTAACAAATGAAAAAACTTTGTAACAATTGAAGACATTTGGTAACAACTAAGGACATCCGGTAACAATTAGTCATTGGGTAACACTAAAGACATCCGGTAACAATTAGTCATTGGGTAACAATTGAAGACATTGGGCAACCATTGAAAACATTTTGCAAGACATGTTATAATTACAAAACAATTAAAGTTATCATTTGGTAATCATGTAGATTAGTCTATAGATATGGATACTAGTCTTCCGTGCAGTAACATTTCATAGGTCACGGCCACAGCAAAATTAAGTTACGGTCCTAAAACTTTGACTTCTAACTTCTTTCGTAAATAATTAATTACTTAATAACGCTTAAATTAATGGAGTATGCGAGTAAAAAAAATCGGCTAATTTGTCGAGTTCTCTACGGCGAATGACCAGGTGCTCCGATGGCGCAACATGAGGCGCAATCACTGTGACAGAATCCAGTGTTGTGACGCCTACGTAAACGGTTGATAGGTTGGGAACAATTAACAACCGACATTTGGAACTTAACGGTATTAACCTGTGGTTCGCTTTCAAATGAAACGGCCTTACAACAACTAACTTTAGTCATAATTGCATTTTGCATGTCAGGAGATTAACAGATCAGCTGGCTTGCCTTACTATATAGTGAAGCGAGTCGATCGATCAAAAGTAACAAATTTAACACCGTTGCATGTGTTCATTATCAAGAGAATGACACACGCTATAGTAAATAACGCAAGGCTATGTCTAAGATAAATAGCTTTTGTACGTACTAGTACTTGGTGGTTACGTATTTATAAACAACACTTAAAATACACGGCACACACTTGTTTTTAAATCAAATTGTTTTATCAGGCTTAACCGCGACTGACTGAACAAGAACCGATGACTTCTCGCTTCTAGAAAGTGATTGATCTGGTCGGTGTGTCCAAAAAACCATTTGTGTACATCTCTAACTCGATCAATCATTTCGGCCATAGACACGATTAGCTGGAATTAGCAGCGGATTACCGGTTGTGTCTGAACAAAGTCGACCGCTGCCACAAGTCAGCCAAGTTTTCATCATTGTATTCTAATGTCATTCATTCAGTGCGTATATTTCTAGCTGTAACTACACTTGCCTGCTTAAAGAATGTGATCGGTACGCTTTTGTTTGTATAGCTCACGCTGTATTCGCACAGTGCCTTTGCTGTAATAATTGATATCATGCGCCATAACATGGAAGATAAAGGACGTGATTTATTATTATAACTTACTGTTGTAACCACTGGCAGGTTAAAGCCCCTCGATGTCGCTCGCACATTCGTTGTGTTTTCAGTTTCATTTTCTCTCAGCCGCCATTACATGCAGTCACTTAATTTGCTTTATGCAACTGTGTTTGAAGCCTACATGAGATATACAAGGGCTGCAAGCATATTATTATAGGTCTTTCATGAGATAAGACTTACGCCATAGTGGCTGGCTACAGCGGGATCTTTGGGGTAACACATGTGGTAGACCAACTGGCGGCAGAAATACGTTATTTTTACACGAGCAGGATGACCTCTCAACTCCATCATACGTCAATTACGCCGAGACGACAAAAGAGAAAAGCTATGAGTTATCAACAAGATGGGTCATTCAATCGTAAATGTTCACGTTGCCTTAAAGCCGAAATAACGGTATTTTAGAATGAATGTTATGCATTATATATCGTTTGTATGTAGATGTTTTTGTTCCATGATCTAAAGTGTAATAAATTCTTTCCTGTGGAAAAATTCAACACCCAAAGTTAAATTAGAAGTTATGGCTCAGTCAATAAACGAAGGAGGCTTGAAAGTTCCTATCTACAGTCAGACCCCGTTAATCCGACATATTCGGTTACACCTGAATTTGTGTCGGATAACTAATCTGTCGGATTAACGAATTCAGAAATCCCAGGTGTGGGGGGGGGGGTGTTACTTACATGACCCTTCGGAAATGGCCGATTGTTTGTGCAGTCATTGCGTTGTAGGCAAAGGTAACTGTCTGCGACATTGAACACGTAGGCTACGTGTGGGTAAACTGCTAATTTTAAGAAAGTATCCAAAGTACATTGCCCACGGGCATAGGGAGAATAGCTCTGTAAGTCTTTGTGCAAAGCTGCCATATGGTTCAGGTGTTTGACACACAAGCTGGACTTGATTCATGTTGGAGCTTCCAGCTTCACCGTGCTTGGTGAATTGTTTTATGGGGAAACGTTTCTTGAAGCGATTCAGCCACCCAGAAGAGTACTTAAAATCATCTGACCGAGGACTTTGGCTTGAGTCATAAGTATTTCGTCAGTGACTGTCGCCCCCTTAGGGCTAGCCTCGTTGAACCATGTGAAGAGAACATTCTCCATATGGAGGCATGTTGGGCCGATAGTATGCGGAGGACATCTTCTAAATCTTTGGTGACAGCCAGTCACTTGTTTTTTGGTCGAAGATATCGCGCCAGTGATATGGATGCCAAAATGTGAAATGGATGCTGAAGTTGCGTCTTTAGTGCGTGTTCATTCTTGTAGAGGCAGATCTCGCGTGTCGCGTGTTGACGGTACCCTTTTATTTTTTAATGATTACAGCCTGAAAGCTCTTTGATATCTGTAAAACAAAGACATCGCACCTTCAGGTGTCGACGCTTGAAAACAATAACCATCAGTGTTAATTCTTCGTGTGAAGAGTCCACCGGCCACTTATCGCAACAAAAGACTGGAGCGAAACCAATTAACACGGCGCGGCTTTACAGATAAACGAGAGAAATAGGCACTTTGGTTGCAGAAAAGCCGTGTCGGTGTCGGAAAGCGAATGTCGGATTAACGGGGCCAATTAGCATTGTGGAAATCCGTTACAGGTCGAAATGTGTTGGATAACGGGGTTTCCGGATTAACGGGTGTCGGATAAATGGGGTCTGACTGTTAATAATTCAAGTTAAAGCACTCAGATTAAGCTTTATTAAGATAATTTGTAATGATGAAAAGAAAGCATGGAAGGACTGCGCACAGACTTTCTTTCCATATATACTAATGAATGATTTATTTAACACCAGATGCGCGGTTCCTGCCTCGTGTTTAAATGATTTACCAATGTTTCATAAAGAACTTGTTCTCTTCTTGGCTGAGTTAAAGTCAAAGAAACCCCCTGTTACAAAAAGCGAAATTGTATCCGAATCGTTATGGTTTATTTCGCTTATTAAAGTAAATGGCAATACAGTATTTTATGAGGCAGCATTGGTACAGCAAACGGGTCAAAACTATACATGACATCATTGGTAGTCACACAAGGACTAGGAGACTGGTACGTGGAAGAGTTTAATATGTTAGGCCTGACATATACAAAGCAATATGAAGTGGCATAGTCACACATAGAATAGGAGACTGGTACTTGAAGGAGTTTAATATGTTAGGCCTCACACATACAATGCAATATGAAGTGGCATAGTCACACAAGGACTAGGAGACTGGTACTTGAAGGAGTTTAATATATTAGGCCTGACATATACAAAGCAATATGAAGTGGCATAGTCACACAAGGACTATGAGACTGGTACGTGGAGGAGTTTAATATGTTAGGCCTGACATATACAAAGCAATATGAAGTGGCATAGTCACACAAGGACTAGGAGACTGGTACATGGAGGAGTTTAATATGTTAGGCCTGACATATACAAAGCAATATGAAGTGGCATAGTCACACAAGGACTAGGAGACTGGTACGTGGAGAAGTTAATATGTTAGGCCTGACATATACAAAGCAATACGAAGTGGCATAGTCACACAAGGACTAGGAGACTGGTACGTCGAGGAGTTTAATATGTTAGGCCTGACATATACAAAGCAATATGAAGTGGCATAGTCACACAAGGACTAGGAGACTGGTACGTGGAGAAGTTAATATGTTAGGCCTGACATATACAAAGCAATATGAAGTGGCATAGTCACACAAGGACTAGGAGACTGGTACGTGGAGAAGTTAATATGTTAGGCCTGACATATACAAAGCAATATGAAGTGGCATAGTCACACAAGGACTAGGAGACTGGTACGTGGAGGAGTTTAATATGTTAGGCCTGACATATACAAAGCAATATGAAGTGGCATAGTCACACAAGGACTAGGAGACTGGTACGTGGAGGAGTTAAATATGTTAGGCCTCACACATACAAAGCAATATGAAGTGGCATAGTCACACAAGGACTAGGAGATTGGTACGTGGAGGAGTTTAATATGTTAGGCCTGACATATACAAAGCAATATGAAGTGGCATAGTCACACAAGGACTAGGAGACTGGTACGTGGAGGAGTTAAATATGTTAGGCCTCACACATACAAAGCAATATGAAGTGGCATAGTCACACAAGGACTAGGAGACTGGTACGTGGAGGAGTTTAATATGTTAGGCCTGACATATACAAAGCAACATGAAGTGGCATAGTCACACAGGGGACTAGGAGACTGGTATGCACCACACGGGCCAATCATGATTTTATAACCATGTGCATAAGGTATAGTTTAATTAGCATTATAAACTTAGAATCTAGTTGCATTCTTGATAAAGTCCACACTCATAGCTTACAAGGTTTCGCAAAATATGCCAAAAATCATATCTCAAGCAAATACTCACTTGATTGCCATATCCCAAACTGTTATGTATGTGAAGCCACTTAACTTTATATATTGTACATTTTGATCTAATTGCAGTGCTCTGGTATCTCTGGCTGTACTCAAAGATAGGTTTACGGAAATCTGATATAATGTAGTAAACATGTACTCAGATTTTTCGTTTAATTGACTTAATTTCTTTCGGGTTATTATAACTTATTCTCTCTTGCCTTATTCTTAAAAAAAATATAATAATACTAGGTGCGTATTTTTCTTGTGTCTTTTCACTTGGTCTGGTTATTGCGTGCATGATTTAACATTAAACCATCAGGTGGCTCTAATGATAGCGGCCCTGTGTGGTTTTAATTGGAGTCTCCTGCACTATTATTGATTACATTATGAATATGATTAATGTTCTCATTATGGCCATTAGTATGACTTGAACTGTCACTATTATCAGGGTTATGATTATTCTAACTATAAGCATAGTTCTGTATGTATATCTGTATTCACCCATGTATCTCTAGCTATATGTTAATTATTTCGACTTGAACCTGATAGTGGATGTGATTATTTGTACCTCGTCGCCATAATGCAGATGTACATAGTGAAAATAAATGGTTATTGACTTGACGACTTTAAGTGTATAGCATTGTCTCCGCGTGTCTACATATCGAAAGGGTTAAACCGAGTGTTAGTCCGGATTAAGCCTACCCACCTCATGATCTTGTTATTGTGTAGGGGGGAGGGTTCCACCAATTTGTTTACGACATGAGGGAGGAGGGGATGGCGGGGGCTTGACACCTCAACTCAGAAAGCTTGAAATTGCATGGAAAAACATTCCTCCTGAAAAAATCCGACGTTACGGTAGTGTGTTACTTTTCAAAACTTACGCTATAAAATTGTAAATTTTTTACTAGATACATATTTTATATGCTCATTACAACGCAATGATATAAAAAAAATGGGGTTTTCAGGCTGCTTTTTCTAGAACATGAGGTAGAAGCCCACCACCCCCCCCCTATTACACCTTAACATTGCGGCCAATGAGATTTTCGGGTATTTTCACCGATTTTTTTATTATAACAAAAAAACAAGACAAAAACATCCTGATTTTGGCGCAAGGAGAACTTTGTTGTATGCTTACGAGAATAATAAAATAATAATGATTTTACTGTCGGGTTTTCTGACTAGTTTTTCTTGATGTAAGCGTGAACCGTCCCACCCGAACCCCCTATAGAAGCTCAGCATTGTAACTTGCAATTGGAACTTCGGGGATTAAAAAACCGAAAAATTGACCAAAGGTCCTGATATTTTTATTATATATTATTTGCTATTATGAACCTTAGATTAATATATAGATATCGCAAAGAAAAAATGCTCGCAATGCCGAGAAACAGTCACATAAAAATAATACTCGGTAGGTGGCGACACGGCGATCCCGCGTACTACCTTAACAGTCCTTAACATTACCTTGTTTGACGGGGACGCGATCAACCCCCCCCCCCTCCTCCCTCACTCCGCTTGGCCCCGGCACTGTAAAACCATGTGTTGGTGGAGCGACACTGATCCCAAAATATCCCATAAGAAAGGAGGCCACGACAACATAACTAATGAGCATGTGAAATTTGGAGGCAGTAATTTAATATTATGCTTAAATAACCTCTTCAACGCCATGTATACATATGAGTACGTTCCAAAGGATTTAAAAAAAGGTACTATCTACACATTGTACAAGGGATCGAATAAGTATGAAGACGACAGGCGAAATTACCGTGGAATTTCACTACTTCCTGTAATTGCCAAACTATTCGATAAAGTAATTCTGTCGAAGGTAAAAACATGGATTAATGTCAACCGCGTAGACTTTCCTTCGTCCAACCAAAATGCCTATCAAGAATCTATGTGCAGCCTCTTAGCGTCTTATAGTGTTCAGGAATGCATTAATTACAACCGCGAGAGGGGATCCGGTGTGTACTTGGCCCTGTTAGATTCGTCTTGCGCTTTTGATACGGTGTGGCACGAAGGGTTGTTTTACAAATTGCATTCCTTCGGCATCAGAGGCAAACTTTGGTCCTTATTATACTCGGCGTACCAAGGTATGGTCTCAAATGTGGTATGTAACGGCATTAAATCCGAAGACATACCTATCAGTAGGTCTGTGCGCCAGGGTTCTGTGTTAGGGCCTTGGTATTACATGCTATATATACTGGAATTAGCAGTTGCGCTTGGTAGCTCTGTGTATGGCGCACGCATTGGTGACATAATATGCGGCGGCATACTCCAAGCTGACGACATTGCCGTATGTGCTCTAACGAATTCTGCCTTGCAGGCACTGGTAAGCGTCTGCGAAAACTACAGCCGAAGGTGGCAATTTAAATATAATCCAACCAAGTCGAAAGTAATGTTTTTTGATAGCAAATTACGAAGAGTTAAAAAGGCAAATGCATGTCAGATTGCGCTATATAACGAGCGTGTGGAAGAAGTCCAGGTATACAACCATGTGGGAATTCACCTCGATGTCAATCTCTCCTCAACATGTGCGGTGGAGGAGGCGACTAAAATGCTTAAGAGGGGCTTAATGAGCATCCTGTCAGTCAACACAAAGAATGCCGGCATGAGTTGTCTCACCGCTTTGAAACTGTATCGATGTATTGTCATTCCGCGGGCCCTCTATGGTGCTGAGTTTTGGAATCATCTGACACACAACCACCTAGCGAAACTTGAAGCGGCCCACAATGGCGCCATACGATGTATTCAAAATTTTCCAAAATGCTCCAGTGCGACCATTGCCCGCAGTATGGTTAACGAAATGTCTCTTGTGGAAGAAATTGATCAAAAGAAGCTAACAATTCTGGGCAGATTATGTCGGCTCAAAAATACCGCATTAGCGAAACGCATATTTGTGGAACGTCTCTATCAATCCCAGGGCCCAGGGCCAAAGTTTGGGTATATTAGGGACATCATAGAGATCCTGAAGAAATATAATCTAGAAGGAATCGTTTTTAGGTTCATGGATAACAGCAACTTTCCTAGCAAAGGCGACTGGAAAAAGTTGGTGAGAACGGCCGCGCGGCGCTGGTCGGAACAACTGTTAACCACCAAATTGTCCCAACCAAAATACAGACGCTTTGAAATGATTAGAGGGGGAGTTTTTGGCGTAAACGCCATATGGACCTTAGAACACCGTACGCGTGGTCGAAGGCAACACCTTCGTGACCTAGCTCGTTTGAACTGTGTCGTACACGACACCAAGACATATGCATGCACACACTGTGACCGTGCATATACGGATATTCTCAATCACCTTTTCCATCATTGCGTGGCGTACGGTGAGGCCCGTGAATACTTCTGGGCACTAATTGTAAATACATGTGAAGTGCCAATAAGCGCGTATCTATACAATCTTGAAGAGATCGAATTAACTCGAGTAATGTTAGGCAAGCCTCCTGACATTGAAGCCACCCTAGAGCAGCTTAGCATTTTAACCCAAATATGTGCCAACGCTTGGCAAAGAATGTCATACGACAAAATGTTAAAATTTTACTGACGACCGTTTTTTTTTTTTTTTTTTTTTTTTTTTGTTCTGTGTGTTTTTGTTATTTGTTCTGTTTTTTGACATGTTCTAATGCTCACCAGGAAGTGGTGGAATAAAGGAGATTCATTCATTCATTCATTCGCCCTTCTCACTAACCCCAACTCCCAGACAACCATCTTCCCAGACAAGCCCTCCCCCCCCCACCCCACCTCCCGGAAAACCATCCTCCGAGACAACCACGCGATCCCCCCACCCTATCTCGCGGACAACCATCCCAGCAGACAACCTCGCCCCCACCACCCCACCTCCCTGACAACTATTCACCCAGACAACCATCCTCCCAAACAACCCCCTCCACCCCACCTCTAGGACAACCATCCTCCCAGACAACCACGCCCCCCCCCCACCCCATCTCCCAGACAACCAATCTTCAAGACAACCACGCCCCCCCACCCCACCTTCCGGACAACCATCGTCCCAGACAACTATCCTAACAGACAACCCCCACCCGACCCGACCCTCCCGGACAATCATCCCAGACAACCACGCCCCCCCCCCGCCCACCCCAACTCCCAGACAACCATTCTTCAAGACAACCATCCTAACAGACAACCCCCACCCGCACCCTACCCTCGCGGACAATCATCCCAGACAACCACGCCCCTCCCCCCACCCCACTTCCCGGACTACCATCCTCCCAGACCACCCGCCCCCCCCCCCCCCCAACCCCACCTCCCGGACAACGATCCTTCCAGACAATCACGCCTCCCCCCACCTCCCGGACAACCATCGTCCCAGACAACCATCCTAACAGGCAACCCCCACCCGCACCCTACCCTCGCGGACAATCATCCCAGACAACCACGCCCCCGCCCCCCACCCCACTTCCCGAACTACCATCCCCCCCCCCCTCAACCCCACCTCCCGGACAACCGTCCTCTCAGACAATCACGCCTCCCCCCACTCCAACTCCCGGACAACCATCCTCCCAGACAACCACGCCCCCCCTCCCTCCACCCCACCTCCCGAACAACCATCCTCTCAGACGACCGCGCTTCCCCCACCCCACCTCCCAGACAACCACGCCCCCCCCCCCCACCCCACCTCCCAGACAACCACGCCCCCCCCAACCACCCCACCTCAGAGACAATCATCATTGGAAGGCTTGGTCTGAAGACCCTCTACATAATTAGCCAGCCTTTCCAATTACGATCCCTCCCCAAATTGGTCTCTGTCGTGAAAATCTTCGCTTGAGTTAAAGCGGTTTTTTCAAGTGTTATTCCAACAATTGTTGAAATGGTAACCACTGACCTGAAATTAACTACTGTGTCAAAGTCGCAGCTGACAGCATGCTAGCGACATAATCACTGCCAACAATTGGGTGACACCGCGAGGAGTCCATTTCCATTTTAATTTTCTTTCCTTCCTTTCTTCCCTTCCCTGTTTTCGCTTCTGTTTGTTTTGACCGTGAGCTTCTACCCGTAGCCACACGAAATGTACATAGGGTTAAAGAGTTGTACTTGCATATCACTGCTTCGCGCCCGCACGTCGCCTGGTTTTAACACCCTATATGTTCTCGCGTTTCTCGTTTTGTTTTTCCTTGCAATCAACTAACTCAAGTTTCATACATGTGCATTCACGAAGCGACCTACCGATGTCCTTTTACTATGTACTGCTGTACTTTACTCTCTCATGTTCAACTCGATTTAGTCTTCTGCTCCTTATTTTACCTTAGACTATGCGCGAGATGCCCAATGTAATGTGTCCGACCCAATGTGAGAAGCTGCTGGAACACGTGTCCTCTGTAAACACGCGACTATGTTCGGGCGATATTGCCATGAATCCTGGTCCCTCCCCAGGTCGGGGTCCCAGAGTCCAGTCTGTCAGAGCTGTTTTTGTGTGTCATGTGAACGTGAACGGCTTGCACGACGATGAAATGAACTATATTACTGCGAACTTTGTTGGTAGCCACGATATTATTTGCATAACTGAAACGCGCTTGAATCCGGCTTCTGTTGTCGATCTTAGTCTTCAGGTTACCAACAGCCCTTTCGCCGAGATCAAATAGCAGGGACCTGGGGCGGAGTTTTGGTATGGGTCTCTGATGGTATACTGGCCACACGTAGAACTGATCTTGAGGCAGGGGATATCGAGAGCATTTGGTTAGAATGTCTCATAGGCAATAACAAGTTCTTATTTTGTGGGATTTACAGATCACCAAGTTCTCCTGTGGGGTTCTGGGACACACTTCAAATCAACGTTGACAACGCCAAGAGCTATCTCGACTGTAATATCGTATTGACAGGTGATCTTAATGATGACGAAATAACAAACCCAAGTCATCATTTGCATATGCTCACTTTGGCAGACAATAATTACATGAAGATCCATGTCGACAAGCCTACGCGCGTTACCGCTCGTTCAAAGTCCATTTTAGACCAGTTTTTAAGCGCCCCGACTGACCTGGTAAAGAATGTTGACATTCTCACACCAGTCACCACTAGTGACCACTCTGTGATTGTTTGTGAACTCAGTCTTAAATCGCATACGATCAAATGCTACACACGCAAGGTTTGGTATTATGACAAAGCCGACTTCGATCAGTTTCGTGAAGCTCTGTCACATACGGACTGGAGCGAATGCTTTCTGTCAGGGGACCCAGATACTGTGTGTGAGGCGTGGACGTCGCAGTTTCTTAGCTTATGTACAGATTTCATTCCAAACAAGGTAGTTACTATTTGTCCGAAGGATAAACCATTTTTAATAAGGAACTTAGATGTAAAAAGAGGGCTCTTGACAGGCTTCATGGTAAAGCACGGAAGTCCAGTAGAGACAGGGACTGGACCGAGTACAGAAGACTGCGTAACGAATATATCACAAACTTAAGGGAGGCAAAAGCTACCTACTTGTATGATTGTATCATAAATGATAGTTGCGGGTACCCAGTCTTACAGTCTTACAGGCTGATGGTCGAGTCCAATCCTCACACTAAAGCATCTATGTTTAATAACTACTTTTTATCCCATTCAACTGTCGATGTAAGTGAGCGTGTCAGCCTAGACACAGATGCTGATTGTATGCTCACGGGTTTGAATAACATCTCTGTTACACAGGACGAAGTAGTCGATCTGCTAAAATGCATAGATATAAAGAAAGCCTGTGGTCCTGATGAGATTAGCCCTCGACTGTTACGCGAAGCCGGCTCTTGTATATCATATATTTAGTGAGGCTTTAGACAAACGCAAGATTGTCCGTGTTGTGTTCAGCGATATATCGAAGGCATTTGATCGTGTGTGGCACGTTGGTCTTATCCACAAACTTAAGCGTATTGGAATTACTGGCAGACTTCTGGACTGGTTTAAAAACTACCTCGATGACAGGTATCAGAGTGTGGTGATTGATGGCGCAGCGTCTCCTCTGGGTCATATCCAAGCGGGGGTTCCACAGGGATCAGTCCTGGGTCCTCTTTTATTCTGAGTTTATTTCAACGATATCGTCGACGGGATACCATATCCAATAAACCCCTAACTGATTTACTGCCATTGCAAATGGGAGACGAAGTTTTACAAAATACTAACCAGCATAAACATCTTGGCGTAACCTTGAACTCTAAACTCACATGGTCATTTCATATCAATGAAATGTGTCTTAAGGCGAGTAGGAGGGTCGATTTGTTGTCCAGACTGCGTTACAAGTTAAACCGAGTTACGCTAGATTTAATGTACAATACCTTCGTGCATCCCACTATGGGATATGCATGTGTCCTTTGGGATGGTTGCACACAGGCGGACGCTGACAGGCTAGAAGCCGTTCAGCTCAGAGCAGGCCGTCTTGTATCCGGGGCGATTAAACACACTAGTCACTCGCTTATCTGTGAAGAACTCGGTTGGGAAACATTGAGTGTTCGACGTAAAAGATTTCAATTGTTACTGTTTCCCAAGATGTTTGATGGGAACGCCCCAAGTTATTTATGCGATATTTTACCTCAAAATGTAACACAAAGAACACACTACGCACTTCGTAATGCTCTGCCTTTGAACGTCACGACCGTTAAGGCGCAACTTTCTTCTTATTACAACTCGTTTCTACCAAGTGTGATAAGGCTCTGGAACGAACTACCTATCAATATAAGATCCATGTGCGACCATAAAACTTTCAAACAGGCCTTAGTGAATAAGGATATTTGTCATAAGAGGGAGACTACCAAGTTATTTAACTTTGGCCGGCGCTGCACGAACGTCGTACACTCGCGACTGAGAATGAATTGTAGTAAGTTAAGGGCTCATCTTTTTGATATGTGTATAATTAATGATCAACAATGTAAATGTGGCGCGCCTCGTGACAATCACTACTTTTTAGAATGCCCGATGTATACTATTATACGCGACAGATTATTGCAAAATGTAATGGAAATTACAAGTTTTACACTCGGAACCATTTTTTTTGGGAATGCCGACTTAACTTCGCAAGAAAATTTAGAAATATTTAAACCTGTACATGTGTATATTGAAAAGACAAGGCGTTTTAACACCTAGTTTCGCTAGTCAGAATGCGTATATTTACGAACTCTCTTTCCATTTGCCATACTGCGATGCACAGAGAGAGCCAACAAATCCCATCCCAGTGTCATTTAGTGAACTAATTCTATAAGTTTATTAATTTGATTGCCTCTAATATATGTTTCTTTTTTTTCAAGCAAGAGGAATTTGTATAGGCTTTGCCTGCTTTCCAATTGCCAAATAAAAATATGTTTAAACCAATCATCCTCCCAGACAACCACGCCGCCCCCTACCCCACTTCCCAGACCACCATCCTCCCAGACAACCACCCCCCCAACCCCACCTCCCGGACAACCATCCTCCCAGACAACCACGCCGCCCCCCACCCCACCTCCCGGACAACCATCCTCCCATAAACCCACCCCCACGACACCCCACCTGTCGGACAACCATCCTCCCAGACAACCACGCCGCCCCCCACCCCACTTCCCGGACAACCATCTTCCCAGACAACCACGTTCTCCCCACCCCACTTCCCGGACCACCATCCTCATAGACAACCACGCCCCCCCCCCCACCGCACCTTCCGGACAACCATCCTCTCAGACAACCAAACTCCCCCCACCCCACCTCCCGGACAACCATCCTTCCAGACAACCACGCCCCCCCCCACCCCACTTCCTAGACAACCATCCTTGCAGACAACCACGCTTGCCCCACCCCACTTCCCGGACAACCATCCACCCAGACAAACGTCCTCCAAGACCCTCCACCCCCCCCCCCCACCCCACCTCCCGGACAACCATCCTCCCAGAAACTCCCCCACGACACCCCACCTGCCGGACAACCATCCTTCCAGACAACCACGCTGCCCCCCACCCCACTTCCCGGACAACCATCTTCCCAGACAACCACCCCCCCCCCATCCCACATCCCAGACAACCATCCACCCAGACAACCACGCCCCCCCCCCACCCCACATCCCAGACAACCCCCCCCCCCCCATCGTAACATGTAATCGCCAAGTGGATTTCTACAAGCGATGACTAAAACTGAAAATTAATGAATTGTCCTATGGATATGGATATTTAACGTCGGTATGTAAAAGTCAACCATAAACATTAGTAAAGGTGCCCTAATTTCGTTACTTAAATTGTTTTTGCTTCTAAAAACGCCTCGTTCTTCTAAATTAGAACGAATTAGTGTAATCTTTGAATTGTTCCTCTTACAAGATTAAGTCCGCTATCCATCGGCGAAAAGAAAACTAAATTATTTGTGTTGCGTAGTTAATTATGAGAGATTGTATCGGAGTGCCAAACTGACGATATTCGGAACCCGGGTTCTTAACACAACTGGTGTCAAATATCGTCAGGGGGACCCATTATCGTCATACCGAAAGGTAGGGATCCAAAAGACATGTTGATTAAACTAAAAATGTTGATTGTTAAACTTAAACGGAAAACTAAACTAAAACTGGAATATTTAGACCTAATATGTTTCACAGATAATTATGTCGACATCAGATCTCACAGGTGACGATTTATGACTGTTTAAATTTACGGTAAATGCAAATTAATGCCGGTATCTGTCAATACAAATTATGCATGCTAGACAACTTGTGTTTCTGTGACATCTGGCCAACGCTGTCTAGAATTGTAATAAAGAACACTGACTCGTTCTGCACCACGAGGAGCTACGATGCCTGACTACACACACTTATCTCCTTTTCTCGTACATTTGATCTATAGTGCGGACTTTAGTGAGCAACTACGTCTGTTAGAACCCCAAACGTCATATTGATGAAAACGTCAGACCTTGGTAGAATGAAATACACAGTTTTAAGTTTGACTTCAACCATCCCGGTTATCGCCCACACAGCCTTGCGTAACGTTTCTAAAGGAGGCAGGGCAGGGGCACTTAAAAAAATAATTGCTTGACAAATATAGTGACCTCTGAGGGGCAAATTCGCAAATAAGGAGCAGGAAAAGAAGGAAATCTAAGGTTTCTAGGAGTAGAAAGTTCCCAGGGATAAACCGTGGGGGGTGGGGTGGGGTGGGGGGGGGCGATACCCCATATTGCATCGCTTAGAAAAGCACTTATATATATCTGGAACTGAAGGGTTACTGCCTCATATATTCATAGCCCCCGTCAATAGACACGGCGATTGGTTGGTTGGTTATCCAGGACGCTTTAACCACTTTTGGTCATATGGCGCCAATGGGAGAAGGAAGGGAGAGTGGAGCCATGTCCCCGGGGGTTACCCCCTACTCTTTACGAAGAGAGACATGGGATCTTTATCCTGCGACCACACAGACATGGCCACAGCAGGACTCGTACCATCGATCCACGCGCCGTTAGGCTCTTAGGTGGCCAGAGCACTCGATGCGAGCGCTCTAGCCCACTGAGCTATCGTGCCTGCTCCACACGGCGATTGAGGCACAGTGTTAAACTGTACATTTGCTCCCAGATGGCGCAGGCCGTGTGGTATGACGTGTTCGTCGCTATAACGTTGTGGGTCTAAACGTATCTCTTAATTGTTGGTTCTTTTCTTCCAACTCCATGGCTGTCACCTTTTCCGTCCCTCCCCTTGCAGCGCCCTATCTTCCAACTACACCGCTGTCCCCGTCTTGTGTCCTATAACCAACTACACCGCTGTCACCTTTCCGGTACCTCTCCTTTCTGCACACAGTCTTCAAACTACACCGCTGTCACCTTTCCGGCACCTCCCCTTTCTGCACACAGTCTTCAAACTACACCGCTGTCACCTTTCCGGCACCTCCCCTTTCTGCACACTGTCTTCAAACTATACCGCTGTCACCTTTCCGGTTCCTCCCCTTTCTGCACACAGTCTTCAAACTATACCGCTGTCACCTTTCCGGTACCTCTCCTTTCTGCACACAGTTTTCAAACTACACCGCTGTCACCTTTCCGGTACCTCTCCTTTCTGCACACAGTCTTCAAACTATACCGCTGTCACCTTTCCGGTACCTCTCCTTTCTGCACACAGTTTTCAAACTACACCGCTGTCACCTTTCCGGTACCTCTCCTTTCTGCACACAGTTTTCAAACTATACCGCTGTCACCTTTCCGGTACCTCTCCTTTCTGCACACAGTTTTCAAACTACACCGCTGTCACCTTTCCGGTACCTCTCCTTTCTGCACACAGTCTTCAAACTATACCGCTGTCACCTTTCCGGTACCTCTCCTTTCTGCACACAGTTTTCAAACTACACCGCTGTCACCTTTC
Organism: Arenicola marina; assembly: GCA_964019135.1. Lineage (NCBI taxonomy): Eukaryota > Metazoa > Annelida > Polychaeta > Arenicolidae > Arenicola > Arenicola marina. The sequence goes on from OZ025258.1 coordinate 41,933,690, forward strand.
CGGTACCTCTCCTTTCTGCACACAGTTTTCAAACTACACCGCTGTCACCTTTCCGGTACCTCCCCTTCCTTGGCCTTCCTTCGCCGTGTCGTTAACTACACCACTGTTTCCTTTCCGGTAGCTCCTCTTCTTGCACCCCGCCTTTCAATCACAACGCTGTCACCTTCTCGGTACCTCCGCTTCCTGCGCCATCCAATCTAACTTAACCGCTGTCACCTTTCCGGTACCACCCTTTTCTGAACCCCGTCTTCCAACTACACCGCTGTCACCTTTTCAACATGATCTTCTTATAACCATGGCTCGTCTTTGTAATATCTAGTTAATAGATGTAGCAGTGGGGATTGCTTTGTTAATTGTGTCGCAGTAATCTGTAAGCACAACCTGTTTCTTTGAACGCTCCGTGGCATAATGCCATTTATTAATAAAGGATAACATGGCAAAACATACAATAATAATATGCACAATATTACAAGTACCAAGTCAATTTACGATGCAGGTATACAATTTGGTATATATGTAGTGCAGGAATCTTAGATCATTAACATATAACTACAGGTTGCTTTATCTAAATTAATAACTAGCATATTATCTAAGTTCATAACTATCATTAGGAGTAAAACAAAGGGTTTACTTGTAAGAACAGGTTTCTTTGAACGCTCGGTGGAAAATGCACAGATCGAGGTTTAAACATTTGCCACTTGCACCATTGGCGCCGTTTGTACTAACGAATCAGCGGGTCGTGACGTTTGAGCTAATCAGCAATCAGGCTGGGTGAGGTGACATATGGCAGCACATTGCTGCATTAATTTATAAAATGAGTTGGCACATGCCAATTATTTCATGCGGTTACATAGAGATCTTCTCTCAAACTCGGTCAGATAATACCATCCTTGGTAGGGGCGGATGCAAGGGGTGGGAGTGGGGGAGTGCCCTCCCGTCACGCAAGCGGATGTCAAGTTTAGGGGTTTGAACCCCCTTCTTATGCAAACGGATATCAAGTGTATGGGCAGCCTACATCTTTTCAAATATTAGACACACTGTGGCGCTAAAAAAAACAGCATTCTCATTGGTATATAAAGACCATAACGAATCGGCAATAATCATATTATCAGTGATAAGTTATGAAAGACAACGAGTGATGGGTGGTAGCTAAAATCAATCCTGCCCTGCTTATCTAAAGCATTTTGACACCAGTGACAACAATGGGACCCCGCACCCCCTTCCGATGAAATTAGGGGCACTTGAAGCATATAAGGTGACTTTATTTCGTCAAAATGGCCTTTTTAGGGGCCCTAATATCGTCACCAACTTTGAAGCCCCAGAAAACACTGAAAATTAAGTATCTTTTTATCGTAATACAACTAAACGGGAGAAATGGTTTCTCCTGCACGTGCACCAAAAGGCGGCCCCCCCCATTATCGCTCAGATATAACAAAAATGGCTTGTGCAAGTGATTCTCTTTCTTACCGAGACGAACATTTAGACGTCACAAATCAGGGTACCAATTTACAGCACTTCATATGGCGCCTTATATTTCGATATCTCATGCTGTTTTTGTTACGGAAATGTTGTAAACAGATTAAACTTTGTACGAAAACATACGTTACGACTGAGATGTGCTTGTCAGGGGAGGCCGCGGTTATTTTGTGGTGACGATATTAGGACACCGACGAAATTAGGGCACCATACGTTACAAGTGCTATTGACCGACAATGATAAAATGACATGACCTGATGAGATATATATACATAATAAAAATATAACAACCATTGCATCTCTTTAAATCTTATCCGTTAGCTATGTTGCATATTGGGCACGAACTTGAGAAAACATCCGAGGTTGACAGCGTTTTAAATTCTTTGGCAGCTTTGGCTAATTTCGTTTCCCTGTTGAGCATATTCCATAGTTTGCTACCTTGATACTTCACTGAATTATGGTCATAAACTGTTGTCTTAACACGTGGCATACATATATTTGGCCCATTTTTTAAAATGTAATTGCTTTCCTTTACGTTAGAAAATATTTCATATTTATGTGTTTGGCTTTGAGCTTTTGAGCTTGCGTAGATCTATGCTGTTATTATGTTATTAAGTACAGCTTGTGACGAGGTAGCCTGAAAGTTCAGACGTTACAGTCTTGACACGAACAAGTTCAGGCTAGTGACGAGGTTACTGGTGCGCTATCACTCTGACGCGTTTCTCACACAGGACAAAGGCCTTGCACTGCCAGCAGAGGGCGCTCGTTCCTCACATCACCTCTGCCCCACGTCACCGACCACCTCGCGGTTGACCCCAACGGCCCTGGGGTCACGAATGGTTTTAGAGGGTTTTTTAGATTAAATATTAAATTTTAGGTGCAGAATTTGAAAAATATAGACATTCCGTTGTCGAATGATCACAAAGGAAGAGTTAAGCGAAAAATTATTTCAAAATAACACGGGGTCAAATTTCAAAACGCTTCACGCCTTTGACCTCGACCGCACTCGAAAATATAGTTCGAAAGTAACATGGCTTCACATTAATCAAACTCAAATGCATTCGTCAGGTATGGTACGAGTGGCACAGTAAATGCTCCACAGTGGTGTATTTGATGCCAAACTGCGTATTTACCTTCGATTAGATTCCTTTTTAATTTTCCCGTATCAAGGATAATTCTGATGGTTAAATTTGACGTGGGGCAGAGGGACTATGGCGCAAGCGTAACGCCCTCTGCCGGGAGATCGGACTATAGCGCAAGCGTAACGCCCTCTGCCGGGAGATCGGTGCGCTATATGAAAGCTGTCGGGGGTTTCCCCAGTCCTTGCTCTACAACTCTGAAAGTCCGACACAACGCGGAAAGCGGGTAGAACTTTCTGAATTTCTCTGGTTCTCTGTAGCTTTATGTTCCAAGTGATTAAGGTAAGTCACAAATTAGGAGTGGGAATGTTCTTAATGAATAGGAAAATAAACATAACGTTGTTAGCTGTCACTGAACTTGTAAAGTTCGACGCCGCACCACACAGGCACAAACAGGGAAAAGATTGGGCGCAAGTCTTGGCAATGCTATAGCCCAGAACCCTAGGCTGTGTGGGCTGAAACACAACTGTGGAAGAGTTCATACATCAGTAATTATATGTAGAAAAGTACTTTTACATTGTTGAAACTAATTATGATAGCTGTACTTAAACAATTCAATTTGTCATGTGAAGTTGATTTCTCACTATAGAATGCTACATGGCTATGATTCTTCAACCATAGCCATGGATTCATGGCTAGGCAATGCCCCCAGGCCTAGAAAAGCGGGCTTGCCTGGGGGCACTTGCGCCAAGCAAATGATATGCTTCTTATCAGAACCCTTACCTTGTCCTTGTATGGGTTTCGATGTCAAAGCTATGATATATGTGGTATCTTTAATACATTTTTGTGGAATCCAGAAATAGTTGGCACCACCGCCCCTTACCAGGCCTGTCTCAATGGTCACACTCAGAGTGGGCACTTACCTGGCCTGTCTCTAACTTATCATGGGGTGCCGTTAGAGCCAGGCAGCAATTGCTTTCGTTGTGGTGTTGCAGCACATATTGGCGCGGCTGGCGCTGATCAAATAAATTTGGCCAGAAAAAGCCCTGACATTGCAAGTTAAGACAATAAATCGAAGTATTTTTTTTCCGCCAGGTCAGTAAATTGCATAAGGATTCTGGAAAGATGTATATTTTGTCAGATAGCTAAAAACTGTACGCCTTATATGTGAAAATATGCGCTGCAACACCGCACAGACAGCAAATGCTGCCTGGCTCTAATGGCCCACAGGCTGCTTAGAGGCAGGCCTGGTAAGCTAACTTACTGAATGTCTACTCCTGAGAAGAGTTAAGCTACAATAGCCTACAGGCAGGCCTGACGTAACACCGCCCCCTGCTCTCATGCGGCAGGCTGTGATAAGCAATCTGTAGGCATATCCCTCCGGTCCACTTTCGGCTGGGGTATGTTACAGCGGCGCGGACCTAGGGTCTAGACACTGACTGCCTGAGGGGACCTTGTTATCACACAAAGATACATACATCGGAGTGTAGGGTGGACACAGGCCTGGTAACTGTACCAACTGAATCCCTGCCTTAACTGGTCTAGTGTTTCTGCAGTTATGCGTGGAATCACGCACTGAATAAACTCAGCTAACCATGGTGTCATCACACATAAAAAGCCATACATAAACACTAGGACAATACAATACAACTGTTGGCAGGTCACGGGCAACCGCTAACTACCAGTGCACCACAACAAATAACAAAGTGTCACATATAGTATAAACAGTCTCCTAACACACAGCTTACCTCATGACACTTGCCAACACAAGTCTAGGCCAAAATACAATTTACACATCTTAATTACCTGCCGCTGGTACCAGCGGCCAAACAACTATCACAGGGGTAGAAAAACATGTTGGCGCTAACCGCACAAACCCATCATGGGCCACACTGGCCAGCGATTGACCAATAACAGCAACAGTATTTGCCATTGGTCAATCGTCAGGAATTAAGGTAGTATAAATAAGTTGCTACACTGTTTAATTTATACACGGATGAGGGTGTATGCTTAAGTATCTGATTTATCGCTACTTCCGACATAAGACATCAACAGGTCAATAGATAGAAGGGATTTGCTTGATTATGAGACTGTACATGGATTTCAAAGTTACATCTACAGCATTTTTTTTCATGAAATTTGGTTTAAACCTTTTAAGAAAACATCAAAGTTTTGGTTAGTTGTGTGCTCTTTCATAACAATGCTGAAGATTCCCATATAGATATTCTATAGGCTTTGCAAATATGAATGATTAACTTCCAGATTTGATGGTCAGATGATATTTTGCACATTGTTAGGACTGATAACTGACACTGACGTTTTGTGACAAGAACTGACTATCCTTGCAATATTAGAAATTAAAGCTGCTCGTGCAGCAATTTTTTACTTAATTTTTGTTTTTTGAAATATTTTGGAAACATATTTAAAACACCTTGTCTGACTGTATAAATGTAACTTTCATGAGAAATAGATCTGTCATCGCATGATGAAAGGTATAAAACTGCTTGATTTTGACGACCTTCTATCTTTATTGATGTGAACATCAACCTGTGATATTGAATAATGTGTCATTATAACATTAGATAATTGTCACATTGTGACTCTGAAATCAAACCTGTCTGAATCCTTTGGTATCTGTGAATATAATTTCTAAAATCTATTGATTGAAACATATTTTTGACAGGGTGGTTTACCTTAACCCAGTAACTCCAGAAGAATGGAGTTAGCCTGCTATATGTAATGGAGTATAAACCAAACCAAAATAAATGTTTATTATATTATATTTATTTTTCATCAATTGTCAAATTTTCTCAATTTAATTGACTATATATGCATCTTATCTTAGGGCAATCAACTGCTGTGCCGGTCCAGATAACAATGGTAAAAAGAAAGTTATGAAAAAAAGATATACTAGTAATTGAAGGGTAGCCCACCCCCTGCATGGTGTGTCTCCCCCAACTTAATTATGGTGTCTCTCCACCCCTGCGTCTATGTTACCCTAACCTATGTCTACCATATCCTAGCCTGTGTCTACCCTTCCCTATGTCTACCCTACCCTAGCCTGGAACCCTAGGCTGTGTGGGCTGAAACAGGCAATTATGGCTCCTTTTGAAGACTTTAACAACTGTGGAAGAGTTCATACATCAGTAATGATATATAGAAAAGTACTTTTATATTGTTGAAACTAATTATGAAAGCTATACTTAAACAATTCAATTTGTCATGTGAAAGTGATTCTTCAACCATAGCCATGGATTCTTGGCTAACCCTACCCTACCATACCTTGTGTCTACCCTACCCTACCCTGTGTCTACCCTACCTACTCTACCCTGTGTCTACCCTACCCTACCCTGTGTCTACCTACCCTGTGTCTACACTACCCTATCCTACCCTGTGTCTACCTACCCTATGTCTACACTACCCTATCGTACCCTGTGTCTACCCTACCCTGTGTCTACACTAACCTACCCTGTGTCTACCCTAACCTACCGTACCCTGTGTCTACCTACCCTATGTCTACACTACCCTATCGTACCCTGTGTCTACCCTAACCTACCGTACCCTGTGTCTACCCTACCCTGTGTCTACACTACCCTACTCTGTGTCTACCTACCCTACCCTGTGTCTACCCTACCCTACCCTACCCTATGTCTACCTACCTTACCCTGTGTCTACCCTACCCTACCCTGTGTCTACCCTACCTTACCCTGGGTCTACCCTACTCTGTGTCTACCCTAACCTACCCTACCCTGTGTCTACCTACCCTACTCTGTGCCTACCCTACCCTACCTTGTGTCTACCCTACCTACCCTGTGTCTATCCTATCTACCCTGTGTCTACCCTTTGTCTACACTACACTGTGTCTACCCTATCCTACCCTACCCTGTGTCTACACTACCCTACCATACCCTGTGTCTACCGTACCCTGTGTCTACCCTAACCTACCCTACCATGTGTTTACCTACCCTACCCTGTGTCTACATACCATAACCTGTGTCTACCCCACCTACCTTTTGTCTATCCTACCTACCCTACACTGTGTCTGCCCTAACCTACCCTACCCTATGTCTATCCTACCTACCCTGTGTCTACCCTACCATAACCTGTGTCTACACTACACTGTGTCTACCCTAACCTACCCTACCCTGTGTCTACCCTAACGTACCCTGTGTATACCCTACCCTACCCTGTGTCTACACTAACCTAACCTACCCTGTGTCTACCCTAACCTACCCTACCCTGTGTCTACCCTACCCTACCCTGTGTCTACCTACCCTACCCTGTGTCTACCCTACCCTACTCTGTGTCTACCCTTCCTTATGTCTACCCTACCCGAGCCTAGAACCCTAGGCTGTGTGGGCTGAAACAGGCAATTATGGCTCCTTTTGAAGACTTTAACAACTGTGGAAGAGTTCATACATCAGTAATGATATATAGAAAAGTACTTTTATATTGTTGAAACTAATTATGAAAGCTATACTTAAACAATTCAATTTGTCATGTGGAAGGGATTCTTCAACCATAGCCATGGATTCTTGGCTAACCCTACCCTACCATACCTTGTGTCTACCCTACCCTACCCTGTGTCTACCCTACCTACTCTACCCTGTGTCTATCCTACCCTACCCTGTGTCTACCTACCCTGTGTCTACACTACCCTATCCTACCCTGTGTCTACCTACCCTATGTCTACACTACCCTATCGTACCCTGTGTCTACCCTAACCTACCGTACCCTGTGTTTACCTACCGTACCCTGTGTCTACCCTAACCTACCGTACCCTGTGTTTACCTACCCTACCCTGTGCCTACACTAACCTACCCTGTGTCTAGCTACCCTAACCTGTGTCTACCCTACCCTGTGTCTACCCTACCCTACCCTGTGTCTACCCTACCCTGTGTCTACCCTACCCTACCCTGTGTCTACCCTACCCTGTGTCTACCCTACCCTACCCTGTGTCTACCCTACCCTGTGTCTACCCTACCCTACCCTGTGTCTACCTGTCCTACCCTGTGTCTACCCTACACTGTGTCTACCTACCCTACCCTGTGTCTACCTGTCCTACCCTGTGTCTACCCTACCCTACCCTGTGTCTATCTACCCTACCCTGTGTCTACCCTACCCTACCCTGTGTCTACCCTACCCTACCCTGTGTCTACCTGTCCTACCCTGTGTCTACCCTACACTGTGTCTACCTACCCTACCCTGTGTCTACCTGTCCTACCCTGTGTCTACCCTACCCTACCCTGTGTCAACCTACCCTACCCTGTGTCTACCTACCCTACCCTGTGTCTACCCTACCCTACCCTGTGTCAACCTACCCTACCCTGTGGCTACCTACCCTACCCTGTGTCTACCCTACCCTACCCTGTGTCCACCTACCCTACCCTGTGTCTACCTACCCTACCCTGTGTCTACCTTACCCTACTCTGTGTCTACCTACCCTACCCTGTGTCTACCCTACCCTACCCTACCCTATGTCTACCTACCTTACCCTGTGTCTACCCTACCCTACCCTGGGTCTACCCTACTCTGTGTCTACCCTAACCTACCCTACCCTGTGTCTACCTACCCTACTCTGTGCCTGCCCTACCCTACCTTGTGTCTACCCTACCTACCCTGTGTCTATCCTATCTACCCTGTGTCTACCCTTTGTCTACACTACACTGTGTCTACCCTATCCTACCCTACCCTGTGTCTACACTACCCTACCATACCCTGTGTCTACCGTACCCTGTGTCTACCCTAACCTACCCTACCATGTGTTTACCTACCCTACCCTGTGTCTACATACCATAACCTGTGTCTACCCCACCTACCTTGTGTCTATCCTACCTACCCTACACTGTGTCTGCCCTAACCTACCCTACCCTATGTCTATCCTACCTACCCTGTGTCTACCCTACCCTAACCTGTGTCTACACTACACTGTGTCTACCCTAACGTACCCTGTGTTTACCCTACCCTACCCTGTGTCTACACTAACCTAACCTACCCTGTGTCTACCCTAACCTACCCTACCCTGTGTTTACTTACCCTACCCTGTGTCTACCTACCCTACCCTGTGTCTACCCTACCCTACTCTGTGTCTACCCTACCATACCCTACCATGTGTTTACCTACACAACCCTGTGTCTACCTCCCCTACCCTGTGTCTTACTTATCCTACACTGTGTCTACATGTCTACACTACCCTACCCTGAGTTTACCTACCCAACCCTGTGTCTACCTACCCTACCCTGTGTCTACCATACCCTGTGTCTACACTACCCTACCCTACCCTGTGTCTACCCTACCTTACCCTGTGTCTACACTACCCTACCCTACCCTGTGTCTACACTACCCTACCCTGTGTCTACACTACCCTACCATACCCTGTGTCTACCGTACCCTGTGTCTACCCTAACCTACCCTACCATGTGTTTACCTACCCTACCCTGTGTCTACATACCATAACCTGTGTCTACCCCACCTACCTTGTGTCTATCCTACCTACCCTACACTGTGTCTGCCCTAACCTACCCTACCCTATGTCTATCCTATCTACCCTGTGTCTACCCTACCCTAACCTGTGTCTACACTACACTGTGTCTACCCTAACGTACCCTGTGTTTACCCTACCCTACCCTGTGTCTACACTAACCTAACCTACCCTGTGTCTACCCTAACCTACCCTACCCTGTGTTTACTTACCCTACCCTGTGTCTACCTACCCTACCCTGTGTCTACCCTACCCTACTCTGTGTCTACCCTACCATACCCTACCATGTGTTTACCTACACAACCCTGTGTCTACCTCCCCTACCCTGTGTCTTACTTATCCTACACTGTGTCTACATGTCTACACTACCCTACCCTGAGTTTACCTACCCAACCCTGTGTCTACCTACCCTACCCTGTGTCTACCATACCCTGTGTCTACACTACCCTACCCTACCCTGTGTCTACCCTACCTTACCCTGTGTCTACACTACCCTACCCTACCCTGTGTCTACACTACCCTACCCTGTGTCTACACTACCCTACCCTACCGTGTGTCTTACCTACTCTACACTGTGTCTGCCCTACCCTACCCTGTGTCTACCCTACCCTGTGTTTCTCTACCCAACCCTGTGTCTACCTACCCTACCCTGTGTCTACCCTACCCTGTGTCTACACTACCCTACCCTACCCTGTGTCTACCCTACCCTGTGTCTACCTACTCTACCCTATGTCTACCATACCCTGTGTCTACACTACTTTACCCTACCCTACCCTGTGTCTACACTGCTCTACCCTACCTTGTGTCTACCCTACCCTACCCTGTGTCTACCCTACCCTACCCTACCCTGTGTCTACACTACCTACCATACTCTGTGTCTACACTACCCTACCCTACCCTGTGTCTACCCGACCCTACCCCACCCTGTGTCTACCCTACCCTGTGTCTACCTACCCTACCTTACCTTGTGTCTACCTACCCTACCCTGTGTCTACCCTATTCTACCCTGTGTCTACCCTACAATACCTTGTGTCTACCCTACCCTACCATACCATGTGTCAACCCGACCCTACCCTACCCTGTGTCTACCCTATCCTACACTGTGTCTACCACATCCTACCCTGTGTCAAGCCTACAATACCTTGTGTCTACCCTACCCTACCATACCCTGTGTCAACCCTACCCTACCCTGTGTCTCCCCTATCCTACACTGTGTCTACCACATCCTACCCTGTGTCTACCCTACCCTACCATGTGTCTGCCCTACCCTACCCTGTGTCTACCCTATCCTGTGTCTACCCTATGTCTACCTTACCCTACCCTGTGTCGACCCTACCCTACACTGTGTCTAACCTATCCTACCCTGTGTCTACCCTACCCTACCCTGTGTCTACCCTACCCTACCCTGTGTCTACCCTGTGTCTACCCTATCCTACCCTGAGTCTATCCTATCCTACCCTGTGTCTATCCTATCCTACCCTGTGTGTACCATACCCTACTCTGTGTCTACCTACCCTACCCTGTGTCTACCCTACCATATCCTGTGTCTACCCTACCCTATCCTGGCCACGTAATCGAACGCTCGACCCCGTGACTTTGTGTCTACTCTGCGCTACCCTGTGTTTACACTCCCTCCCCCACCCTGTGTCTACCCTACACTGTGTCTACCTACCATACCCTGTGTCTACCCTACCCTACCCTGTGTCTACCCTACCCTACTCTACCCTGTTTCAACCTTACCCTACCCTGTGTCTACCCTACAATACCTTGTGTCTACCCTACCCTACCATACCCTGTGTCTACCCTACCCTACCCTGTGTCTACCCTACCCTGTGTCTACCCTACCCTACCTACCCTAACCTACCCTATCCTGTGTCTACCTACCTTACCCTGTGTCTACCCTACCCTACCCTGTGTCTACCCTATCCTACCCTGTGTCAACCCTACCCTACCCTGTGTCTACCGTACTCTACCTGTGTCTACCCTACCTACCCTGTGTCTACCCTACCCTACCTACCCTGTGACTACCCTATCCTACCCTGTCTATCCTATGCTACCCTGTGTCTACCTTATCCTACCCTGTGTCTACCCTACACTCCCCTGTGTCTACCTACCTTACCCTGTGTCTACGATACCCTGTGTCTACCTACCCTACCCTGTGTTTACCTACCCAACCCTGTGTCTAGCTACCCTAACCTGTGTCTACCCTACCCTGTGTCTACCCTACCCTACCTACCCTAACCTACCCTATCCTGTGTCTACACTACCTACCATACTCTGTGTCTACACTACCCTACCCTGTGTCTACCCTACCCTGTGTCTACCTACCCTACCCTACCTTGTGTCTACCTACCCTGCCCTGTGTCTACCCTAGCCTACCCTGTGTCTACCCTACAATACCTTGTGTCTACCCTACCCTACCATACCATGTGTCAACCCTACCCTACCCTACCCTGTGTCTACCCTATCCTACCCTGTGTCAACCCTACAATACCTTGTGTCTAGCCTACCCTACCATACCCTGTGTCATTCCTACCCTACCCTACCCTGTGTCTCCCCTTTCCTACACTGTGTCTACCACATCCTACCCTGTGTCTACCCTACCTATTTTGTGTCTACCCTACCCTACCATGTGTCTGCCCTACCCTACCCTGTGTCTACCCTATCCTGTGTCTACCCTATATCTACCTTACCCTACCCTGTGTCTACCCTACCCTACACTGTGTCTAACCTATCCTACTCTGTGTCTACCCTACCCTACCCTGTGTCTACCCTACTCTATCCTGTGTCTACCCTATCCTACCCTGAGTCTATCCTATCCTACCCTCTGTCTATCCTATCCTACCCTGTGTGTACCCTACCCTACCCTGTGTCTACCCTACCATATCCTGTGTCTACCCTACCCTACCCTGGCCACGTAATCGAACGCTCGATCCCGTGACTTTGTGTCTACCCTGCGCTACCCTGTGTCTACACTACCTCCCCCAGCCTGTATCTACCTACCATACCCTATGTCTACCCTACCCTACCCTGTGTCTACCCTACCCTACTCTACCCTGTGTCAACCCTACCCTACCCTGTGTCTACCCTACAATACCTTGTGTCTACCCTACCCTACCCTGTGTCTACCCTACAATACCTTGTGTCTACCCTACCCTACCCTGTGTGTACCCTACCCTACCCTGTGTGTACCCTACCCTACCCTGTGTCTACCCTACCATATCCTGTGCCTACCCTACCCTGGCCACGTAATCGAACGCTCGACCCCGTGACTTTGTGTCTACCCTGCGCTACCCTGTGTCTACACTACCTCCCCCACCCTGTATCTACACTACCTCCCCCACCCTGTGTCTACCCTACCCTGTGTCTACCTACCATACCCTATGTCTACCCTACCCTACCCTGTGTCTACCCTACCCTACTCTACCCTGTGTCAACCCTACCCTACCCTGTGTCTACCCTACAATACCTTGTGTCTACCCTACCCTTCCATACCCTGTGTCTACCCTACCCTACCATACCCTGTGTCTACCCTACCCTACCCTACCCTGTGTCTACCCTACTCTGTGTCTACCCTACCCTACCTACCCTACCCTGTGTCTACCCTATCCTACCCTGTGTCTACCCTACCCTACCCTGTGTCTACCCTATCCTACCCTGTGTCTACCCTACCCTACCCTGTGTCTACCGTACTCTACCTGTGTCTACCCTACCTACCCTGTGTCTACCCTACCCTACCTACCCTCTGTCTACCCTATCCTACCCTGTCTCTCCTATGCTACCCTGTGTCTACCTTACTCTACCCTGTGTCTACCCTACACTCCCCTGTGTCTACCCTACACACCCCTGTGTCTACCTACCTTACCCTGTGTTTACCCTACTCTACCCTTTGTCTACCCTACCCTACCCTACTCTGTGTCTACCCTACCCTACCCTGTGTCTACCCTACTCTGCCCTACCCTGTGTCTACCCTACCCAGTGTCTACCCTACCCTGTGTCTACCCTACCCTACCGTGTATCTACCTAACTTACCCTGTGTTTACCCTACCCTACCATGTCTACCCTACCCTGTGCCTACCCTACCCTGTGTCTAGCTTACCCTACCCTGTGTCTACCCTGCTCTACCCTGTGTATACCCTACCCTACCCTGTGTCTACCCTGCCCTACCCTGTGTCTACCCTGCCCTACCCTGTGTCTACCCTGTATCTACCCTACAATACCCTGTGTCTACCCTACCCTACCCCGTGTCTACCCTACTCTACCCTGTGTCAACCTACCCTGTGGCTACCCTACCCTACCCTGTGGCTACACTACCATCCCCTGTGTCTACCCTACCCTACCCTACCCTGTGTCTACCCTACCTACCGTGTCTATCCTACCCTACCCTCTGTCTACCCTACCTTACCGTGTGTCTACCCTACCCTACACTGTCTACCCTAGCCTACTCTGTGTCTACCCTACCTACCCTGTGTCTACCCTACCTACCCTGTGTCTACCCTACCCTACTCTGTGTCTACCTACTTACACTGTGTCCATCTTACCCTACACTGTGTCTACCCTACCCTACCCTATGTCTACCCTACCCTACCCTACCCTACCCTGTGTCTACCCTCCCGTAACATAGGGTACCACCCCAACTTTGGGTGTCGCGCTTCCCCAAGCTTGGTGTGTCTCCCCTCCCCTAATTTGAGGTATCACCCAAACGTAGGATGTCTTCATTTCCCTAAATTTTTGTAGGATCCCATATGCTGGTCCCTTATGGTGTCTCCCCTTCCCTATCTTAGCATGTGCCCGTCCCTAACTTGGGGTATCACCCGCACTTAGGGTGTCTCCCCACCTCCAATTTGGGGTGTCTACCCTCCCGTAACAGGGTACCACCCCAACTTTGGGTTTCGCCCCTCCCCTAACTTAGGATGTCTCTCCTCCCCTAACTTTGGGTATTACCCGACCATAGCATGTCTCCCCTCGCCTAACTTCTGGTAGGACACCATATTGGGGTCCTACCCGCACTTGGGGTGCCTCCCCGTCTCTAACTTGGGGTACTATCCCAATTTGGGTGTGTCCCGGCCCCTAACTTAAGAGGTCTCCCTTTGCTTAATTTGGGGTGTCTTCCCTCCCCTAATTTGGGGTGTCTCCCCTCCCCAAACTTAAGTGTCTCCCCGCCCCTAACTTAGGATGTCTCCTATCCTTAATTTGGCGTGTCTCCCCTCCCCTAAGTTGGGGTGTTTCCCCTCCCCTAAGTTGGGGTGTCCCCCCCCCCCTAAGTTGGGGTGTCTCCCCTCCCTTATTTTGGGGTACCATTATAATTTTAGATGTCTCCCTGCTCCTTGAGGCTAACTGAGGCTATGACCCCAACTTTGGGAGTCTTCCCTTCCCTAACTAAGGTTGTCTCTCCTCCCCTAACTTGGGGTACCACCCGAAGTTTGAATGTCTCCCCTCCCCTAACTTGGGGTACCACCCGAAGTTTGAATTTCTCCCCTCCCCTAATTGGGATGTCTCCCCTCCCCTAACTTGGGGTACCACTCGAAGTTTGAATTTCTCCCCTCCCCTAACCTGGGGTACCACCCGAAGTTTGAATGTCTCCCCTCCCCTAACTTGGGGTACCACCCGAAGTTTGAATTTCTCCCCTCCCCTAATTGGGATGTCTCCTCTCCCCTAACTAAGGTTGTCTCCCCTCCCCTAACTTGGGGTACCACCCGAAGTTTGAATGTCTCCCCACCTATAACTTGGGATGTCTCCCCTCCCCTAACTTGGGGTACCGCCCCAGTTTAGGGTGTCTTCTCTCTAATAACTTAGATACCATCCAAACTTGGAGTGTCCGCCCTCCCCAATCTTGAGGTATCACCCCAACTTGGGGTGTGTCTCCTTCCCTGTCTGAGGATATCTCCACTCCACTAAATTGGAGTGTGTCCCCTCCCCTAACTTGTAGTGTGTCCCCTCCCCTAACTTGGAGTGTGTCTCCTCCCCTAACGTGGGGTGTATCCCCTCCCCTAACTTGGGGTGTCCCCTCCCCTAACTTGGAGTGTGTCCCCTCCCCTAACCTGGGGTGTATCCCCTCCCCTAACTTGGGATGTCCCCTCCCCTAACTTGGAGTGTGTCCCCTCCCCTAACCTGGGGTGTCCCCTCCCCTAACTTGGGGTGTCCCCTCCTCTAATTTGGAGTGTGTCCCCTCCCCTAACTTGGCGTGTATCCCTCCCCTAACTTGGGGTGTGCCCTCACCTGACTTGGAGTGTGTTCCCTCCCCTAACTTGGGGTGTCCCCTCTCAGAAGTGAAAAGTAATTACTCACATATGATTGGTAAGCTTAACTTATCAGCGTCAACAACACGTTTTATTTGTTCATAAACCTGTAATTGCAAGTTTTTACCCTCTTAAACTTAGGGATTGACCAATAAGATGGATGCCGCAGCCCTACGCCGAGAGCACGATGAGGGGATAACAGCAGCCAACAGGAAGCTCCACGATACAGGAGCGCTGGCTGACGTCACGGTGACTGTGGGCGATGTGGCCTTCCCCTGCCACAAGGCCCTCCTGGCGGCTTGGAGCGGCTACTTCCGGTCTATGTTCAGCAGCGACTTCAACGAGAAACAAGCCAGTCACGTGACTTTGCCTAAGTGGCACATGGTGTCACCGGAGGCATTTTCTGTGCTCCACAAATGGATATACCTGGGAGAACTGAGCCTGTCACTGGACAAGGCTGAAATGATTCTGCCAACTGCCTTCTATCTGCAGATGGACAAAACGGTGGACATGTTAACCGATTACCTGAGGTTTCAGTACTCCTGCGGTGTTCCTGTGGGTCGTATGTTCGATCACCTCAGTCTGGCCCACAGATGTGGACTCCCGGTCGTGAGAGATATTGCTCTGGAAGGGATGGCCAGAAACTTTGCCGAAGTGGTGGAAATGGAAGATTTCCTTGCGCTGAAGGCAGACGATTTGCTTGGATTGATCCGTAGAGATCAGCTGAAGGCTCGGAGTGAAGACATCGTCTTCAGTGCGGCTTTTGCCTGGCTTCACCACAGTCACGATCGTCTTATTTATTTACACGATATCGTGAAATCACTGAGAGTTGGTTTGGCCAGTGCCAGGACAATCCGGAAAGCCCTCGACATCAAGATAATGTCTATCAACAGTGAGTGTTGTGACATTCTTCTGGATGCTCTGGCTGCGCGGGAGTCCGACAAGAACAGTCTGGAGCGACTGAAGAAAGACCATTGCGAGATGTTCATGGACAGGACGAACTCGCCGCTTACCGCAGCAGGGTAAGTCTTCGGCAGTGATGGGAGGTATCTTGAGATATTTACTCTGTCAAACGTATTGTAGGTCAGCGATTTGTGAAAGGCGCAACCATGGTAACGATCCCGCCTCAGTGACGCTCGCCCACCGTGGTGACGCTCGCCCACCTCCGTGACGCTCGCCCACCGCGGTGACGCTCGCCCACCGCCGTGACGCTCGCCCACCGCGGTGACGCTCGCCCACCGCTGTGACGCTCACCCTTTGCAGTGACGCTCGCTCACCTTAGTGACGCTTGCCCACTGTAGTGACGCTCGCCCACCTCAGTGACGCTCACCCTCTGCAGTGACGCTCGCTTACCTCAGTGACGCTCGCCCACCGCGGTGACGCTCGCTCACCTCAGTGACGCTCGCCCACCGCGCTTACGCTCGCCCACCGCAGTGAAGCTCGCCCACCGCAATGACGCTCGCCCACCTCAGTGACGCTCGCCCAGCTCCGTGACGCTCGCCTACCGCGGTGACGCTCGCCCACTGCAGTTACGCTCGCCCTCTGCAATGAGGCTCGCCCACTGCAGTGACGGTCGCCCACTGTAGTGACACTCGCCCTCTGTAATGACGCTCGCCCTCTGTAATGACGCTCGCCCTCTGTAATGACGCTCGCCCACTGTAGTGACGCTCACCCTCTGCAGTGACGCTCGCCCACCTCAGTGACGCTCGCCCACCTCAGTGACGCTCGCCCACCTCAGTGAAGCTCGCCCAGTCCAGTGACGCTCGCTCACCTCAGTGACGCTCGCCCACCGCAGTGACACTCGCCCACCCAAGTGACACTCGCCCACCGCAGTGACGCTCGCTTACTACAGTGAGACTCGCCCACCACAGTGACTCTCGCCCACCGCAGTGACGCTCACCCTCTGTATCGACACTCGCCATCTATAGTGACGCTCGCCCTCTGCAGTGACGCTCTCCCAATGTAGTGACGCTCGCCCTCTGTAATGACGCTCGCTCTCTGTAGTCACGCTCGCCCACTGCAGTGACGCTCACCCAATGTAGTGACGCTCGCCCTCTGTAATGACTCTCGCCCTCTGTAGTGACGCTTTCCATCTGTAGTGACGCTCGCTCTCTGTAGTGACGCTCGCCCACTGTAGTGACACGCGCCCACTGTAGTGACGCTCGCCTTCTGTAGTGACGCTCGCCCTCTGTAGTGACGCTCGCCCTCTGTGGTGACGCTCGCCCTCTGTAGTGACGCTCGCCCACTGTAATGACGCTCGCCCTCTGTAGTGACGCTCGCCTACTGTAGTAACGTTCGCCCACTATAATGACACTTGTCCTCTGCAGTGACGTTCGCCCACTGTAATGACGCTCGCCCTCTGTGGTGCCCCTCGCGCACTGTAGTGACGCTCGCCCACTGTAATGACGCTGCCCACTGTAGTGACGCTCGCCCATTGTAATGACGCTCGCCCTCTGTAGTGACGCTCGCTCTCTTTAGTGACGCTCGCCCTCTGTAGTGACGCTCGCCCACTCTAATGACGATCGCCCACTGTAATAACGCTCGCCCACTGTAGTGACGTTCGCCCATGCACGTTGCACTTTGTCGCTGCTTGAGACTCCTTGATACAGTGGTATCATGAATCCGTGTTATAGTGTTTTCATGACTTCGCTCAGCGGGATCTCCGCTGTGTAGTTAAGCAGATGATGAGATCCGGCAATATCGGGTGAACCAAATGTCAAAACAAGGCTGTTTTTATCTCTTGCAGCCCAACTCCTTTCTAACAACGGACAGTTTTGCCCGACCTTATCACTTCCAAGAAATCGTTGGAACTGTCAGTTCGGGTCTAAAGTTCAATGTGATAACATATATCTGGACTTGTTACATTCTAGATATTAATGTAAGACACCGATGCACGTTGCTCCACCACGGGGTTGCTCAAAACGAATTGTGAGAGAGTCTGAGAATCTGACCAAACACCCACGATGCGATGTCGCCATCTTTGCATCTGCAAACAGCATTGACTGTCAGGTAGAGAGAACGTTTCTTCCTAAAGTTGCCAAGCCAGGAGGAAGCTCCGCATTGACCTGGTTGACTTGATATTGCTTCACGTATAAAATGACCATCTCCTGTCTTCCAGAGTAACAAGCGTACCCCAGCCTGATATACGTGAGCTCCATGGCGACATCTGGCGGGACGCCTACAAGACTCTTGCAGACACGTGCCCCGACATGGCTGACGTGACGGTGACGGTGGACGGGGAAGCCTTCCACTCTCACAAAGCCGTCCTCTCCGGGTGGAGTCGCTACTTCGAGAGACGCTTTCTGGACGGCGACGGCAGCACGACGAGATCCAGCGAGGAGACGCAGGATGTCCCAAGGTCATACGAGGATGACCTGTCGCCAGGCTGTCAAGGCGAGGTGCCGCCTGGTGTGGGAGGACATGGTGCGGTGAGTACAGAGACCGAGACCGGGCCGAGTACCCGAGCCGAGGAGGACGGCGTCGATGGGGATTCAAGGGACTCGCTTCCTGTCCCGAGTTCTGCGCACGACCTACAACAAGAGTCTTCAAGACTGAAGCACATATCACTGACGGGCGGACGCATGACCAAGACTGCCTTCAGCGTTATATTGGATTGGATCTACAGAGGTGAATGCAAGGTGACGGCTCAGAACCTTTGTGACGTCATAATGTGCGCGCGTTGCCTACAGATGGACGTTGTGGTGTCATTGTTGGAAAGGTACTTCCATAGCAACTTGAGCGCTTCAGTCGGAGGAGAGATAGTGACCGTGTTGCATGGAGCGAGGAATTATAACATTAAAGATGTGTATGAGACCTGTGTTAATCAAATCGTGGGGCATTTTGAAGAAATCAGTGTCTGTGATGAGTTCAACGAGCTGCTCGATGTTGACACACTTCTCCGACTATTGCAAGATGATCGTCTGGAAGCCAAAGATGAAAATACGGTGTTTAAAGTGGCGTTGTCCTGGTTACGTTATTCCGAGAGTAACCTCGCCCATACTGGTGACGTCATCAAGTCCTGCCGCCTCGGGCTGGTGACGTCACAAGTCCTGCACGATAGTCTGGACATTACTTACTCATCCGGAGATAGGGAAACGTTCAAGGTTTTGACTCAAGCAATGATAAAGGAACCCTGGAGCTTGGATTCCCTTCGGAAGGACCGACCGACCCTGTTTACAAAGCGAAGGGTAAGCCCAAGGCGGTCCTGTGTAAAGTGTCTTGTGTGATACATTAACCAACCATCTCTGGGTGGAAATAAACACATAGAGGATGTCATTGTCATTCTCATGACAACCGTCAGTTGGTGTGGTGCTGACGGTGTAGGCTCTATGTGTTGGTCTGGGGCTGACGGTGTAGGCCCTATGTGTTGGTCTGGGGCTGACGGTGTAGGCCCTATGTGTTGGTCTGGTGCTGACGGTGTAGGCCCTATGTGTTGATCTGGTGCTGAAGGTGTAGGCCCTATGTGTGGTCTGTTGCTGACGGTTTAAGCCCTATGTGTTGGTCTGGTGCTGACGGTGTAGGCCCTATGTGTTGATCTGGTGCTGAAGGTGTAGACCCTATGTGTTGGTCTGGTGCTGACGGTGTAGGCTCTATGTGTTGGTCTGGTGCTGACGGTGTAGGCCCTATGTGTTGGTCTGGTGCTGACGGTGTCGGCCCTATGTTTTGGTCTGGTACAGACGGTGTAGGCCCTATGTGTTGGTCTGGTGCTGACGGTGTAGGCCCTATGTGTTGGTCTGGTGCTGACGGTGTAGGCCATATGTGTTGGTCTGGTGCTGACGGTGTAGGCCCTATGTGTTGGTCTGGTGCTAACGGTGTAGGCCCTATGTGTTTGCCTGGTGCTGGCGGAGTAGGCCCTATGTGTTGGTCTGGTGCTGACGGTGTAGGCCCTATGTGTTGGTTTGGTGCTGACGGTGGAGGCCCTATGTGTTGGTCTGATGCTGACGGTGTAGGCCCTATGTGTTGGTCTGGTACAGACGGTGTAGGCCCTATGTGTTGGTCTGGTGCTGACGGTGTAGGCCCTATGTGTTGGTCTGGTGCTGAAGGTGTAGGCCCTATGTGTTGGTCTGGTGCTGAAGGTGTAGGCCCTATGTGTTGGTCTGGTGCTGACGGTGTAGGCCCAATGTGTTGGTCTGGTGCTAACGGTGTAGGCCCTATGTGTTGGTCTGGTGCTGACGGTGTAGGCTCTATGTGTTGGTCTGGTGCTGACGGTATAGGCCCTATGTGTTGGTCTGGTGCTGACGGTGTAGGCCCTGTGTGTTGGTCTAGTGCTGACGGTGTAGGCCCTATGTGTTGGTGTGGTGCTGACGGTGTAGGCCCTATGTGTTGGTCTGGTGCTGACGGTGTAGGCCCTATATGTTGGTCTGGTGCTGACGGTGTAGGCCCTATGTGTTGGTCTGGTACTGACGGTGTAGGCCCTATGTGTTGGTCTGGTGCTGACGGTGTAGGCCCTATGTGTTGGTCTGGTGCTGACGGTGTAGGCCCTATGTGTTGGTCTGGTGCTGACGGTGAAGGCCCTATTTGTTGGTCTGGTGCTGACGGTGTAGGCCCTATGTGTTGGTCTGGTACTGACGGTGTAGGCCCTATGTGTTGGTCTGGTGCTGACGATGTGGGCCCCATGTGTTGGTCTGGTACAGACGGTGTAGGCCCCATGTGTTGGTCTGGCACAGGCGGTGTAGGCCCTATGTGTTGGTCTGGTACTGACGGTGTAGGCCCCATGTGCTGGTCTGGTGCTGACGGTGTAGGCCCCATGTGTTGGTCTGGCACAGGCGGTGTAGGCCCTATGTGTTGGTCTGGCACAGTCGGTGTAGGCCCTATGTGCTGGTCTGGTGCTGACGGTGTAGGCCCTATGTGTTGGTCTGGTACAGACGGTGTAGGCCCTATGTGTTGGTCTGGTGCTGACGGTGTAGGCCCTATGTGTTGGTCTGGTGCTGACGGTGTAGGCCCTGTGTGTTGGTCTGGTGCTGACGGTGAAGGCCCTATGTGTTGGTCTGGTGCTGACGGTGAAGGCCCTATGTGTTGGTCTGGTGCTGACGGTGTAGGCCCTATGTGTTGGTCTGGTACAGACGGTGTAGGCCCTATGTGTTGGTCTGGTGCTGACGGTGTAGGCCCTATGTGTTGGTCTGGTGCTGACGGTGTAGGCATTATGTGTTGGTCTAGTGCTGACGGTGTAGGTCCTATGTGTTGGTCTGGTGCTGACGGTGTAGGCCCTATGTGTTCGTCTGGTACAGACGGTGTAGGCCCTATGTGTTGGTCTGGTGCTGACGGTGTAGGCCCTATGTGTTGGTCTAGTGCTGACGGTGTAGGTCCTATGTGTTGGTCTAGTGCTGACGGTGTAGGTCCTATGTGTTGGTCTAGTGCTGACGGTGAAGGCCCTATGTGTTGGTGTGGTGCTGACGGTGTAGGCCCTATGTGTTGGTCTAGTGCTGACGGTGTAGGCCCTATGTGTTGGTCTGGTGCTGACGGTGTAGGCCCTATGTGTTGGTCTAGTGCTGACGGTGTAGGTCCTATGTGTTGGTCTGGTGCTGACGGTGTAGGCCCTATGTGTTGGTCTGGTGCTGACGGTGTAGGCCCTATGTGTTGGTCTGGTGCTGACGGTGTAGGCCCTATGTGTTGGTCTGGGACTGATGGTGTAGACCCTATGTGTGGGTCTAGTGCTGACGGTGAAGGCCCTATTTGTTGGTCTGGTGCTGACGGTGTAGGCCCTATGTGTTGGTCTGGTGCTGACGGTGTAGGCCCTATGTGTTGGTCTAGTGCTGACGGTGTAGGTCCTATGTGTTGGTCTAGTGCTGACGGTGAAGGCCCTATGTGTTGGTCTGGTGCTGACGGTGAAGGCCCTATGTGTTGGTCATGTGCTGACGGTGTAGGCCCTATGTGTTGGTCTGGTGGTGACGGTGTATGCCCTATGTGTTGGTCTGGTGCTGACGGTGTAGGCCCTATGTGTTGGTCTGGTGCTGACGGTGTAGGCCCTATGTGTTGGTCTAGTGCTGACGGTGTAGGCCCTATGTGTTGGTCTGGTACTGACGGTGTAGGCCCTATGTGTTGGTCTGGGACTGATGGTGTAGGCCCTATGTGTTGGTCTAGTGGTGACGGTGAAGGCCCTATGTGTTGGTCTAGTGCTGACGGTGTAGGCCCTATGTGTTGGTCTAGTGCTGACGGTGAAGGCCCTATGTGTTGGTCTGGGACTGATGGTGTAGGCCCTATGTGTTGGTCTAGTGCTGACGGTGAAGGCCCTATGTGTTGGTCTGGGAGTGATGGTGTAGGCCCTATGTGTTGGTCTGGTGCTGACGGTGTAGGCTCTATGTGTTGGTTTGGTGCTGACGGTGGAGGCCCTATGTGTTGGTCTGATGCTGACGGTGTAGGCCCTATGTGTTGGTCTGGTACAGACGGTGTAGGCCCTATGTGTTGGTCTGGTGCTGACGGTGTAGGCCCTATGTGTTGGTCTGGTGCTGAAGGTGTAGGCCCTATGTGTTGGTCTGGTGCTGACGGTGTAGGCCCTATGTGTTGGTCTGGTGCTGACGGTGTAGGCATTATGTGTTGGTCTAGTGCTGACGGTGTAGGTCCTATGTGTTGGTCTGGTGCTGACGGTGTAGGCCCTATGTGTTCGTCTGGTACAGACGGTGTAGGCCCTATGTGTTGGTCTGGTGCTGACGGTGTAGGCCCTATGTGTTGGTCTGGTGCTGACGGTGTAGGCCATATGTGTTGGTCTGGTGCTGACGGTGTAGGCCCTATGTGTTGGTCTGGTGCTGACGGTGTAGGCCCTATGTGTTGGTCTGGGACTGATGGTGTAGACCCTATGTGTGGGTCTAGTGCTGACGGTGAAGGCCCTATTTGTTGGTCTGGTGCTGACGGTGAAGGCCCTATGTGTTGGTATGGTGCTGACGGTGTTGGCCCTATGTGTTGGTCTGGTGCTGACGGTGTAGGCCCTATGTGTTGGTCTGGTTGCGACGGTGTAGACCCTATGTGTTGGTCTGGTGCTGACGGTGTAGGCCCTATGTGTAGGTCTGGTGCTGACGGTGTAGGCTCTATGTGTTGGTCTGGTGCTGACGGTGTATGCCCTATGTGTTGGTCTGGTGCTGACGGTGTAGGCTCTATGTGTTGGTCTGGTACTGACGGTGTAGGCCCTATGTGTTGGTCTGGTGCTGACGGTGTAGGCCCTATGTGTTGGTCTGGTGCTGACGGTGTAGGCCCTATGTGTTGGTCTGGTACTGACGGTGTAGGCCCTATGTGTTGGTCTGGTGCTGACGGTATAGGCCCTATGTGTTGGTCTGGTGCTGACGGTGTAGGCCCTATGTGTTGGTCTGGTGCTGATGGTGTAGGCCCTATGTGTTGGTCAGGGGCGCTCGACGTTCATATATTGTGTCTTGTTCACTAATAGTAACCACTCGGTCCTTGTGTAAGTGTATGTGTGCAATATGTTACACAATGTTGTGTATATATTATTGTGTTTCAGTCCAAGGCATTCTATGATGGCCTCAGAGTGACTTCTCCAGTGGGAGACACAGACGGCGAGGGATGTATGAAGACTCCCTACGCGGCTTGTGTCCTCGGCCACCTCGTCCTGGTGGCTGACAGGGGTAGTGGCCGACTGGTGGCCTTCAGTCGCCCGGAGCCTGCCGCCAAACACTCCTACGTGTGTCATGTCGACATTGAGGATCCAAGGCATTGTGTGAGTGACAAGGACACAGACACGGTCTACGTGTGCAGCGAGCTTGGTAACAACATTACAATAGTGAAGTGGACACAAGCAGAGGGTCTCCGTGTGGTCGGGGACCTGACGGCCGGGGGTAAGTTGTCGAAACCCGGTCACATGGCGCTGGACCCACGTGACAAGGAACACGTGTATGTGGCCTGTGGGGACGTACACAAAGTGTCACTGACCACAGACAGAGTGGTCACCACTCTGAGCCGTCCATCGGGGGTGACGTGTCGCCCAGAGAGGGTGGCGATCATCGGCTCCACTCTGATGGTGAACTACATAAACGACAAAACCCTTGTGCTCTACACCGATCACTCCACTTCAGGACACGTTATCACACCCCAAGGACTAAAGGAACCCTGGGGTCTCGGCGAGGACGGGGTGAACTTTTTAGTTGGGGACAAGGCCGACATATGTATCTATGTGATCTCACCCAGCGGTGAGACCCTGACGACCGTGAACACCGGGAACATTGTGCCCTTTGGCATCGCTGTGTATGACGACACTGTGTACGTCACGCCCCGTAGGAGGACAGGATTGATTTCCGTTATGAGGTGAAATGTGTCAGACCAAAACACTGGACCACGGTGGCGCTCATACTCCTGGTAGATAAGATCGCGTCAGCCACTGATAAAGGGGAATGCGCCTCGGGTATCAAATAGATTATTCGAAAGCGTTTGATACTGTAAACCATGAGATATTGCTCTTACAATTGGAGAAACATGGGGTGAGGGGTATAGCAAGAAAGTGGTTCCAAAGTGTTTAATATGTGTTTAATATGTTAACATGACAGCCATGACATGATGTTAATGGGTCCTCAGTGTTATCTTTCTGTCGTAAGGTCCACAACTAGGTGGGCGAAACAGACTAGGCAAGAAGTCAAGACTCAGGCAGGGCGACTTTTATTCGTTTGTCACACACGCTGTTAAAACAGGAATAAACTAAATAAATATCACAATATGTACACGGAAGTAACGTCAAATATAAATTTAACAAAACTTATTTAAATATATGTATATAGTATATAGTATATATGAGATTATTTATAAATCTCAAAAAAACAATCGGTATATTATAAATCGACCAATATCTGACATTTTTCAAAAGAAGTACAAGAAACATACCGCAGGGTGACTGCGGGTGTGATCTGCCAAGCATCAGTCGATGTTCAGACACAAAAACAGTCACTGCAATAACATAATTAAATATTAATAAAACTACTTCCACTGCAGTGCTAGATATAGGAGGCTTAACTCGTTGTCGGCGCCTGAGACACTCTATAATAGCGGCGTGGCTAGTGTTACGGGTGTCAATGATTACAACTCACCGGAGTGTGGCAAGACTCACCGGAGAGTGGTACGGGAGGAGTGGTCGCCTGGACTGAACTCTATTCGTCGTTACAACTCGTCGAGTCAACTCACCGGAGTGTGGCAAGACTCACCGGAGTGTGGTACGGGAGGAGTGGTCGCCTGGAGTGAACTCTATTCGTCATTACAACTCGTCGAGCATCTAGTGTGGCACATGAGGAGTGGTCGCCTGGAGTGAGTTCAGTCACGTGGTTTAATTTGAGTAGACTGGACGTGATAAAAGAGAACCCATGTCCTAGGGCCGATACGACTTTCAACCTGACACCGTTCCGGGTCAGTTCTGCGGGACGCTGTCACCACTGATGTGACGGGTCGTCACTGACGCCGTGCCGGGACGGCTTTCTCTCAATCACCCGAGCTTCACCTTTGTCGGGCCGGGCCGGTTTGTCGTCAACCACCCGAGCTTCATCTTCATCGGATTTCATCGCCACGTCGCCTTCATCGTCCAGCCACCCCAGCCACTTCATTCCGGTTGCTTGCCAGCTAAGTAGACTTTAATGAACAATGCTTGTGAACTTGTATTTCAAGGGGGTTTGACGGCGCCTGACACACTCTATAATAGCGACGTGGTTAGTATTTGTCGGCGCCTGACACACTCTATAATAGCGGCGTGGTTAGTATTTGTCGGCGCCTGACACACTCTATAATAGCGGCGTGGTTAGTATTTGTCGGCGCCTGACACACTCTATAATAGCGGCGTGGTTAGTATTTGTCGGCGCCTGACACACTCTATAATAGCGGCGTGGTTAGTATTTGTCGGCGCCTGACACACTCTATAATAGCGACGTGGTTAGTATTTGTCAGCGCCTGACACACTCTATAGTAGCGGCGTGGTTAGTATTTGTCGGCGCCTGACACACTCTATAATAGCGGCGTGGTTAGTATTTGTCGGCGCCTGACACACTCTATAATAGCGACGTGGTTAGTATTTGTCAGCGCCTGACACACTCTATAGTAGCGGCGTGGTTAGTATTTGTCGGCGCCTGACACACTCTATAATAGCGGCGTGGTTAGTATTTGTCGGCGCCTGACACACTCTATAATAGCGGCGTGGTTAGTATTTGTCGGCGCCTGACACACTCTATTATAGCGGCGTGGTTAGTATTTGTCGGCGCCTGACACTATAATAGCGGCGTGGTTAGTATTTGTCGGCGCCTGACACACTCAATAATAGCGGCGTGGTTAGTATTTGTCGGCGCCTGACACACTCTATAATAGCGGCGTGATTAGTATTTGTCGGCGCCTGACACTCTATAATAGCGGCGTGGTTAGTATTTGTCGGCGCCTGACACACTCAATAATAGCGGCGTGGTTAGTATTTGTCGGCGCCTGACACACTCTATAATAGCGGCGTGGTTAGTATTTGTCGGCGCCTTACATTCTATAATAGCGGCGTGGTTAGTATTTGTCGGCGCCTGACACACTCTATAATAGCGGCGTGGTTAGTATTTGTCGGCGCCTGACACACTCAATAATAGCGGCGTGGTTAGTATTTGTCGGCGCCTGACACACTCTATAATAGCGGCGTGGTTAGTATTTGTCGGCGCCTGACACACTCTATAATAGCGGCGTGGTTAGTATTTGTCGGCGCCTGACACACTCTATAATAGCGGCGTGGTTAGTATTTGTCGGCGCCTGACGCACTCTATAATAGCGGCGTGGTTAGTATTTGTCGGCGCCTGACACACTATAATAGCGGCGTGGTTAGTATTTGTCGGCGCCTGACACACTCTATAATAGCGGCGTGGTTAGTATTTGTCGGCGCCTGACACACTCTATAATAGCGGCGTGGTTAGTATTTGTCGGCGCCTGACGCACTCAATAATAGCGGCGTGGTTAGTATTTGTCGGCGCCTGACACACTCTATAATAGCGGCGTGGTTAGTATTTGTCGGCGCCTGACACACTCTATAATAGCGGCGTGGTTAGTATTTGTCGGCGCCTGACACACTCTACAATAGCGGCGTGGTTAGTATTTGTCGGCGCCTGACACACTCTATAATAGCGGCGTGGTTAGTATTTGTCGGCGCCTGACACACTCTATAATAGCGGCGTGGTTAGTATTTGTCGGCGCCTGACACACTCTATAATAGCGGCGTGGTTAGTATTTGTCGGCGCCTGACACACTCTATAATAGCGGCGTGGTTAGTATTTGTCGGCGCCTGACACACTCTATAATAGCGGCGTGGTTAGTATTTGTCGGCGCCTTACATTCTATAATAGCGGCGTGGTTAGTATTTGTCGGCGCCTGACACACTCTATAATAGCGGCGTGGTTAGTATTTTCGGCGCCTGACACACTCTATAATAGCGGCGTGGTTAGTATTTGTCGGCGCCTGACACACTCTATAATAGCGGCGTGGTTAGTATTTGTCGGCGCCTGACACACTCTATAATAGCGGCGTGGTTAGTATTTGTCGGCGCCTTACATTCTATACTAGTATTATACTTAATATACTGCACGACCTTCACCCAAACTGTCTTAGGTCTCTGTGCCAGGCCCACGGGGACCCAAGCGTCGTGGTGACCTCCCGCCCTCCTCCTCAATATGTAGAATACTAGTATTATACTTAATATACTGCACGACCTTCACCCAAACATTCTTAGGTCTCTGTGCCAGGCCCACGGGGACCCAAGCGTCGTGGTGACCTCCCGCCCTCCTCCTCAATATGTAGAATACTAGTATTATACTTAATATACTGCACGACCTTCACCCAAACTGTCTTAGGTCTCTGTGCCAGGCCCACGGGGACCCAAGCGTCGTGGTGACCTCCCGCCCTCCTCGTCAATATGTAGAATACTAGTATTATACTTAATATACTGCACGACCTTCACCCAAACATTCTTAGGTCTCTGTGCCAGGCCCACGGGGACCCAAGCGTCGTGGCGGCCTCCCGCCCTCCTCGTCAATATGTAGAATACTAGTATTATACTTAATATACTGCACGACCTTCACCCAAACATTCTTAGGTCTCTGTGCCAGGCCCACGGGGACCTAAGCGTCGTGGTGACCTCCCGCCCTCCTCGTCAATATGTAGAATACTAGTATTATACTTAATATACTGCACGACCTTCACCCAAACAGTCTTAGGTCTCTGTGCCAGGCCCACGGGGACCCAAGCGTCGTGGTGGCCTCCCGCCCTCCTCGTCAATATGTAGAATACTAGTATTATACTTAATATACTGCACGACCTTCACCCAAACATTCTTAGGTCTCTGTGCCAGGCCCACGGGGACCCAAGCGTCGTGGTGACCTCCCGCCCTCCTCGTCAATATGTAGAATACTAGTATTATACTTAATATACTGCACGACCTTCACCCAAACAGTCTTAGGTCTCTGTGCCAGGCCCACGGGGACCCAAGCGTCGTGGTGACCTCCCGCCCTCCTCGTCCATATGTAGAATACTAGTATTATACTTAATATACTGCACGACCTTCACCCAAACAGTCTTAGGTCTCTGTGCCAGGCCCACGGGGACCCAAGCGTCGTGGTGACCTCCCGCCCTCCTCGTCAATATGTAGAATACTAGTATTATACTTAATATACTGCACGACCTTCACCCAAACTGTCTTAGGTCTCTGTGCCAGGCCCACGGGGACCCAAGCGTCGTGGTGGCCTCCCGCCCTCCTCGTCAATATGTAGAATACTAGTATTATACTTAATATACTGCACGACCTTCACCCAAACAGTCTTAGGTCTCTGTGCCAGGCTCACGGGGACCCAAGCGTCGTGGTGACCTCCCGCCCTCCTCGTCAATATGTAGAATACTAGTATTATACTTAATATACTGCACGACCTTCACCCAAACAGTCTTAGGTCTCTGTGCCAGGCCCACGGGGACCCAAGCGTCGTGGTGACCTCCCGCCCTCCTCGTCAATATGTAGAATACTAGTATTATACTTAATATACTGCACGACCTTCACCCAAACTGTCTTAGGTCTCTGTGCCAGGCCCACGGGGACCCAAGCGTCGTGGTGACCTCCCGCCCTCCTCGTCAATATGTAGAATACTAGTATTATACTTAATATACTGCACGACCTTCACCCAAACAGTCTTAGGTCTCTGTGCCAGGCCCACGGGGACCCAAGCGTCGTGGTGACCTCCCGCCCTCCTCGTCAATATGTAGAATACTAGTATTATACTTAATATACTGCACGACCTTCACCCAAACAGTCTTAGGTCTCTGTGCCAAGCCCACGGGGACCCAAGCGTCGTGGTGACCTCCCGCCCTCGTCAATATGTAGAATACTAGTATTATACTTAATATACTGCACGACCTTCACCCAAACTGTCTTAGGTCTCTGTGCCAGGCCCACGGAGACCCAAGCGTCGTGGTGACCTCCCGCCCTCCTCGTCAATATGTAGAATACTAGTATTATACTTAATATACTGCACGACCTTCACCCAAACTTTCTTAGGTCTCTGTGCCAGGCCCACGGGGACCCAAGCGTCGTGGTGACCTCCCGCCCTCCACGTCAATTTGTAGAATACTAGTATTATACTTAATATACTGCACGACCTTCACCCAAACTTTCTTAGGTCTCTGTGCCAGGCCCACGGGGACCCAAGCGTCGTGGTGACGTCCCGCCCTCCTCGTCAATATGTAGAATACTAGTATTATACTTAATATACTGCACGACCTTCACCCAAACAGTCTTAGGTCTCTGTGCCAGGCCCACGGGGACCCAAGCGTCTTGGTGACCTCCCGCCCTCCTCGTCAATATGTAGAATACTAGTATTATACTTAATATACTGCACGACCTTCACCCAAACTGTCTTAGGTCTCTGTGCCAGGCCCACGGAGACCCAAGCGTCGTGGTGACCTCCCGCCCTCCTCGTCAATATGTAGAATACTAGTATTATACTTAATATACTGCACGACCTTCACCCAAACAGTCTTAGGTCTCTGTGCCAGGCCCACGGGGACCCAAGCGTCGTGGTGACCTCCCGCCCTCCTCGTCAATATGTAGAATACTAGTATTATACTTAACATACTGCACGACCTTCACCCAAACTGTCTTAGGTCTCTGTGCCAGGCCCACGGGGACCCAAGCGTCGTGGTGACCTCCCGCTCTCCTCGTCAATATGTAGAATACTAGTATTATACTTAATATACTGCACGACCTTCACCCAAACAGTCTTAGGTCTCTGTGCCAGGCCCACGGGGACCCAAGCGTCGTGGTGACCTCCCGCCCTCCTCGTCATTATGTAGAATACTAGTATTATACTTAATATACTGCACGACCTTCACCCAAACTGTCTTAGGTCTCTGTGCCAGGCTCACGGGGACCCAAGCGTCGTGGTGACCTCCCGCCCTCCTCGTCCATATGTAGAATACTAGTATTATACTTAATATACTGCACGACCTTCACCCAAACTGTCTTAGGTCTCTGTGCCAGGCCCACGGGGACCCAAGCGTCGTGGTGACCTCCCGCCCTCCTCGTCAATATGTAGAATACTAGTATTATACTTAATATACTGCACGACCTTCACCCAAACAGTCTTAGGTCTCTGTGCCAGGCCCACGGGGACCCAAGCGTCGTGGTGACCTCCCGCTCTCCTCGTCAATATGTAGAATACTAGTATTATACTTAATATACTGCACGACCTTCACCCAAACTGTCCCAGGTCTCTGTGCCAGGCCCACGGGGACCCAAGCGTCGTGGTGACCTCCCGCCCTCCTCGTCAATATGTAGAATACTAGTATTATACTTAATATACTGCACGACCTTCACCCAAACAGTCTTAGGTCTCTGTGCCAGGCCCACGGGGACCCAAGCGTCTTGGTGACCTCCCGCCCTCCTCGTCAATATGTAGAATACTAGTATTATACTTAATATACTGCACGACCTTCACCCAAACTGTCCCAGGTCTCTGTGCCAGGCCCACGGGGACCCAAGCGTCGTGGTGACCTCCCGCCCTCCTCGTCAATATGTAGAATACTAGTATTATACTTAATATACTGCACGACCTTCACCCAAACAGTCTTAGGTCTCTGTGCCAGGCCCACGGGGACCCAAGCGTCGTGGTGACCTCCCGCTCTCCTCGTCAATATGTAGAATACTAGTATTATACTTAATATACTGCACGACCTTCACCCAAACTGTCCCAGGTCTCTGTGCCAGGCCCACGGGGACCCAAGCGTCGTGGTGACCTCCCGCCCTCCTCGTCAATATGTAGAATACTAGTATTATACTTAATATACTGCACGACCTTCACCCAAACAGTCTTAGGTCTCTGTGCCAGGCCCACGGGGACCCAAGCGTCTTGGTGACCTCCCGCCCTCCTCGTCAATATGTAGAATACTAGTATTATACTTAATATACTGCACGACCTTCACCCAAACAGTCTTAGGTCTCTGTGCCAGGCCCACGGGGACCCAAGCGTCGTGGTGACCTCCCGCCCTCCTCGTCAATATGTAGAATACTAGTATTATACTTAATATACTGCACGACCTTCACCCAAACAGTCTTAGGTCTCTGTGCCAGGCCCACGGGGACCCAAGCGTCTTGGTGACCTCCCGCCCTCCTCGTCAATATGTAGAATACTAGTATTATACTTAATATACTGCACGACCTTCACCCAAACAGTCTTAGGTCTCTGTGCCAGGCCCACGGGGACCCAAGCGTCGTGGTGACCTCCCGCCCTCCTCGTCAATATGTAGAATACTAGTATTATACTTAATATACTGCACGACCTTCACCCAAACAGTCTTAGGTCTCTGTGCCAGGCCCACGGGGACCTGAGCGTTGTGGAGACCTCCAGCCCTCCTCGTCAATATGTAGAATACTAGTATTATACTTAATATACTGCACGACCTTCACCCAAACTGTCTTAGGTCTCTGTGCCAGGCCCACGGGGACCCAAGCGTCGTGGTGACCTCCCGCCCTCCTCGTCCATATGTAGAATACTAGTATTATACTTAATATACTGCACGACCTTCACCCAAACTGTCTTAGGTCTCTGTGCCAGGCCCACGGGGACCCAAGCGTCGTGGTGACCTCCCGCCCTCCTCGTCCATATGTAGAATACTAGTATTATACTTAATATACTGCACGACCTTCACCCAAACTGTCTTAGGTCTCTGTGCCAGGCCCACGGGGACCCAAGCGTCGTGGTGACCTCCCGCCCTCCTCGTCAATTTGTAGAATACTAGTATTATACTTAATATACTGCACGACCTTCACCCAAACAGTTTTGTCCGTAGGTCACAATGCACGACCGCGAATTCTTTGATGTACTTATAACATTGTTATGCCAAGGCATTAGTTCTGCTCATGATTTGCGTTGTTCATATTCCATTTTTGGACGTAGAAAGTAAATCGACTATTGTCCTTTTAAGGCAGAATAATACTTGAGGGGGCCTTAGAGAAACAATGCCCCAGGAAGTATTTATCATCCAGCGGAATGTACCAGGTTCTCCGTGTTTTAGTAGCGTAAGTGTTCGTTATTATAATGTTGACACTGAACAGTGTTGACATTCGGCGTAGCCCGACCGGTAGTTTCCGGGGAGCCTGAGTGTACCGGGCGGCCCACCGGTCCTGGCCCACAGAAATGCGCCCACTGTAAAATGGTAGCGGCTCCGACATGCCACGTGCTTTTCCATAGAAGTTCACATTCCGCGAACCCATGCACGATAGTATCTACTTCTTCTTGACAGAAACAACATAAATCGCATGTTTTTAAACCCCACTTATATAGCTTTTCATTCGTTGATATAATGCGGTGTAATAACCTAAACTAGAAATCTTGTAATTTAACATATCTCGTAACCTTAAATAAATACCCAAAGGAAGACAAATATTCAGCTTCTGTTAACTGTATATCTGTCACCCAGGCTCTAAAAGGCGTTGCTGGTGTTGTTGTAATTTTTTTGATACGTTTTCCATACACATATTTACAAGCATGTTTCTCCATATATGTCATATATACCGTTTTACAAACATGCTTTGCGCACTCTTGTCTCAACAAACGTTTCCACTTTTCGGGGATACTGCACATTAGTCCGTGGTAATGGAGCACATTAATATTACATTTATACTTCCTTATGAGCTCTTCGCACGATAGAAATATTCATTGTTCATCTAAAAGATGTCTGATATATATCATTCCTGCCTTCAACCAGTTGTCATAACAAATGACATTGTTGTCAACTTTTATATGTGAGTTAAACCATATGACTTCTTGCATTACTTGTGCTATATCATCAATTGAGTGGAAGTGAAATTCACACCAGGCTCTTATAATTTCTCGAATAAAGGCGTTTCTGATTCGTTCATAAAAAGGTTTCCTTATTAAGTCTTTATCCATTAGGTTGCATTGCCAGAATAATGAACCCAGCGTTCCAAAGTGACCGTGTACAAAAATTCCACAAGAATCATTGTTAACAAAACACTGCACCCATGCGATCTTAAGAGACTTATTTTTAACTTCAATATTGGGAATGCTTAAACCTCCGGCATTCTTGACATTATACAGGACGGTCCGTTTAATTTTTTCTGGCTTACCATTCCAAAGAAATTGAAATATATCATTCTGTATATTTTTGATCAGAGTCATGTCTGGTGAAGGTAAAACAGACATCATATAGACAAGTTGTGACACTGCATACGTTTTCACAATAATTGATTTACCAAACAGAGTAAGATTTCTTTGTTTCCATATATTAAGAAGTCCAGTCATCTTTTTCCGTATTCCATAGTAGTTTTCCCGCAGTAAATTACATGTAGTTGCCTTTATTTGAACCCCTAGTGTAGTTACAGGGCCTTTCGTCCAGACGATACCAGACTCTGGCAGCAAAATATGAAAAGTATCTTTTATTTTTCCTATAGGCATTATAACCGTTTTTCACTTTGAGACCGGATAATCTGTTAAACAGTTCGAACATACCAATAACCTTCTGAACTACATCTTCTGAATATATTAATAGTAGACCGAAACATGCCACGTACATTTCCATAAGAGTTGGTGAATGATAGCTGTTGGCGTTTGGCCAGTAGAGGGTACGTGTGACAGATATGATACAGTTGGTATTCCATAGCGCCATATCGCCTGTGTGAGTGAGTATGTGGGTGAGTGCTCATCGTAAGGTGTGTCGGGTTGATGATGATATGATATAGTTGGCTTTCCATAGCGCCATATCGCCTGTGTGAGTGAGTATGTGAGTGAGTGCTCATCGTAAGGTGTGTCGGGTTGATGATGATATGATATAGTTGGCTTTCCATAGCGCCATATCGCCTGTGTGAGTGAGTATGTGAGTGAGTGCTCATCGTAAGGTGTGTCGGGTTGATGATGATATGATACAGTTGGCTTTCCATAGCGCCATATCGCCTGTGTGAGTGAGTATGTGGGTGAGTGCTCATCGTAAGGTGTGTCGGGTTGATGATGATATGATATAGTTGGCTTTCCATAGCGCCATATCGCCTGTGTGTGTGAGTATGTGGGTGAGTGCTTTTCGTAAGGTGTGTCGGGTTGATGATGATATGATATAGTTGGCTTTCCATAGCGCCATATCGCCTGTGTGTGTGAGTATGTGGGTGAGTGCTCATCGTAAGGTGTGTCGGGTTGATGATGATATGATATAGTTGGCTTTCCATAGCGCCATATCGCCTGTGTGTGTGAGTATGTGAGTGAGTGCTCATCGTAAGGTGTGTCGGGTTGATGATGATATGATACAGTTGGCTTTCCATAGCGCCATATCGCCTGTGTGAGTGAGTATGTGGGTGAGTGCTCATCGTAAGGTGTGTCGGGTTGATGATGATATGATATAGTTGGCTTTCCATAGCGCCATATCGCCTGTGTGTGTGAGTATGTGGGTGAGTGCTTTTCGTAAGGTGTGTCGGGTTGATGATGATATGATTACGAGCGAGTATGGAATTGAGTCTACGGGTGAGTGAGCGGTCACCATAAGGTGTGTGTCATTTGCATGTTGGCCTGTATTAGCCAATCCGCCAGCTTTAACTGCGTCTTGTCCCATCCCTTCCTTGTCACAGCGGGTATATAAACGTGTGGGGAGTCTAACTCGTGACAGAGGCTCCGTCCCTGCTCGGGGCAGGCTGATATGTATTGGTCACGGTGGTCCCACTGGAAAGGTACGTTACCTGTTTGTATGATTACTTTGATATAGATAAGCGTTTCTATGGGATTATTTAAATAGTATTGATTTAAATAGCTATGTCCTTATCCTTGTCATATACCTTGTCTTTACGCTCGATATACTTCCATCTCGCCATGAGAAGAAGCTACTTATATGTGTCTCGCCTTTCCCCAGACTACCACGCAATCTTTTGTATACATCTATGTAATAAATGTATTTACTGAACCACACCGGCTGTTGTAGTCTGAGTCACTCGGAAGAAAAGGGAATTACCGACAAACATACAGACAGAGAGGTCGAAACTAACTAGACCGACATAAGGCGAACATCTTTCAAACTAACTACACCGACATAAGGTGAACATCTTTCAAACTAACTAGACCGACATAAGGCGAACATCTTTCAAACTAACTACACCGACATAAGGTGAACATCTTTCAAACTAACTAGAATCGACATCAGGCGAACATCTTTCAAACTAACTACACCGACATAAGGTGAACATCTTTCAAACTAACTAGAATCGACATCAGGCGAACATCTTTCAAACTAACTAGACCGACACAAGGCGAACATCTTTCAAACTACTAGACCGACATAAGGCGAACATCTTTCAAACTAACTAGACCGACATCAGGCGAAAATCTGTCGTCTTAATAATTACAGTTGAAAAGTACGCTCTAAACTTATTGGTAAACGTTGATTGCGTCAAGTCCGCACGTGATGTATCACACACAAATGTTCATTCACTAATTGATATTGACCCAGCTAACGTTATAGCTACAGTCTGTCCGGGCCGCGTCGTGTTCTGGTTGAGCGGTGAGACGGTCGGTACGCTCTGGCTGTGATCCCTTGTAACATTACAAACCGTTATAGCTACAGTCTGTCCGGGCCGCGTCGTGTTCTGGTTGAGCGGTGAGACGGTCGGTACGCTCTGGCTGTGATCCCTTGTAACATTACAAACCGTTATAGCTACATCTGTCCGGGCCGCGTCGTGTTCTGGTTGAGCGGTGAGACGGTCGGTACGCTCTGGCTGTGATCCCTTGTAACATTACAAACCGTTATAGCTACATCTGTCCGGGCCGCGTCGTGCTCTGGTTGAGCGGTGTAACTGTCGGTACGCTCTGGCTGTGATCCCTTGTAACATTACAAACCGTTATAGCTACATCTGTCCGGGCCGCGTCGTGTTCTGGTTGAGCGGTGTAACGGTCGGTACGCTCTCACTGTGATCCCTTGTAACATTACAAACCGTTATAGCTACATCTGTCCGTGCCGCGTCGTGTTCTGGTTGAGCGGTGTAACGGTCGGTACGCTCTGGCTGTGATCCCTTGTAACATTACAAACCGTTATAGCTACATCTGTCCGTGCCGCGTCGTGTTCTGGTTGAGCGGTGTAACGGTCGGTATGCTCTGGCTGTGATCCCTTGTAACATTATCAACCGTTATAGCTACATCTGTCCGGGCCGCGTCGTGTTCTGGTTGAGCGGTGTAACGGTCGGGTCGCTCTGACTGTGATCCCTTGTAACATTACAAACCGTTATAGCTACATCTGTCCGGGCCGCGTCGTGTTCTGGTTGAGCGGTGTAACGGTCGGTACGCTCTGGCTGTGATCCCTTGTAACATTACAAACCGTTATAGCTACATCTGTCCGGGCCGCGTCGTGTTCTGGTTGAGCGGTGAGACGGTCGGTACGCTCTGGCTGTGATCCCTTGTAACATTACAAACCGTTATAGCTACAGTCTGTCCGGGCCGCGTCGTGTTCTGGTTGAGCGGTGAGACGGTCGGTACGCTCTGGCTGTGATCCCTTGTAACATTACAAACCGTTATAGCTACATCTGTCCGGGCCGCGTCGTGTTCTGGTTGAGCGGTGAGACGGTCGGTACGCTCTGGCTGTGATCCCTTGTAACATTACAAACCGTTATAGCTACATCTGTCCGGGCCGCGTCGTGCTCTGGTTGAGCGGTGTAACTGTCGGTACGCTCTGGCTGTGATCCCTTGTAACATTACAAACCGTTATAGCTACATCTGTCCGGGCCGCGTCGTGTTCTGGTTGAGCGGTGTAACGGTCGGTACGCTCTCGCTGTGATCCCTTGTAACATTACAAACCGTTATAGCTACATCTGTCCGTGCCGCGTCGTGTTCTGGTTGAGCGGTGTAACGGTCGGTACGCTCTGGCTGTGATCCCTTGTAACATTACAAACCGTTATAGCTACATCTGTCCGTGCCGCGTCGTGTTCTGGTTGAGCGGTGTAACGGTCGGTATGCTCTGGCTGTGATCCCTTGTAACATTATCAACCGTTATAGCTACATCTGTCCGGGCCGCGTCGTGTTCTGGTTGAGCGGTGTAACGGTCGGTACGCTCTGACTGTGATCCCTTGTAACATTACAAACCGTTATAGCTACATCTGTCCGGGCCGCGTCGTGTTCTGGTTGAGCGGTGTAACGGTCGGTACGCTCTGGCTGTGATCCCTTGTAACATTACAAACCGTTATAGCTACATCTGTCCTGGCCGCGTCGTGTTCTGGTTGAGCGGTGTAACGGTCGGTACGCTCTGGCTGTGATCCCTTGTAACATTACAAACCGTTATAGCTACATCTGTCCTGGCCGCGTCGTGTTCTGGTTGAGCGGTGTAACGGTCGGTACGCTCTGGCTGTGATCCCTTGTAACATTACAAACCGTTATAGCTACATCTGTCCGGGCCGCGTCGTGTTCTGGTTGAGCGGTGTAACGGTTGGTACGCTCTGGCTGTGATCCCTTGTAACATTACAAACCGTTATAGCTACATCTGTCCTGGCCGCGTCGTCTTCTGGTTGAGCGGTGTAACGGTCGGTACGCTCTGGCTGTGATCCCTTGTAACATTACAAACCGTTATAGCTACATCTGTCCGGGCCGCGTCGTGTTCTGGTTGAGCGGTGTAACGGTCGGTACGCTCTGACTGTGATCCCTTGTAACATTACAAACCGTTATAGCTACATCTGTCCGGGCCGCGTCGTGTTCTGGTTGAGCGGTGTAACGGTCGGTACGCTCTGGCTGTGATCCCTTGTAACATTACAAACCGTTATAGCTACATCTGTCCGGGCCGCGTCGTGTTCTGGTTGAGCGGTGTAACGGTCGGTACGCTCTGGCTGTGATCCCTTGTAACATTACAAACCGTTATAGCTACATCTGTCCGGGCCGCGTCGTGTTCTGGTTGAGCGGTGTAACGGTCGGTACGCTCTGGCTGTGATCCCTTGTAACATTACAAACCGTTATAGCTACATCTGTCCGGGCCGCGTCGTGCTCTGGTTGAGCGGTGTAACGGTCGGTACGCTCTGGCTGTGATCCCTTGTAACATTACAAACCGTTATAGCTACATCTGTCCGGGCCGCGTCGTGTTCTGGTTGAGCGGTGTAACGGTCGGTACGCTCTGGCGGCGATCCCTTGTAACATTACAAACCGTTATAGCTACCATCTGTCCGGGCCGCGTCGTGTTCTGGTTGAGCGGTGAGACGGTCGGTACGCTCTGGCTGTGATCCCTTGTAACATTACAAACCGTTATAGCTACATCTGTCCGGGCCGCGTCGTGTTCTGGTTGAGCGGTGAGACGGTCGGTACGCTCTGGCTGTGATCCCTTGTAACATTACAAACCGTTATAGCTACATCTGTCCGGGCCGCGTCGTGCTCTGGTTGAGCGGTGTAACGGTCGGTATGCTCTGGCTGTGATCCCTTGTAACATTATCAACCGTTATAGCTACATCTGTCCGGGCCGCGTCGTGTTCTGGTTGAGCGGTGTAACGGTCGGTACGCTCTGACTGTGATCCCTTGTAACATTACAAACCGTTATAGCTACATCTGTCCGGGCCGCGTCGTGTTCTGGTTGAGCGGTGTAACGGTCGGTACGCTCTGGCTGTGATCCCTTGTAATATTACAAACCGTTATAGCTACATCTGTCCGGGCCGCGTCGTGTTCTGGTTGAGCGGTGTAACGGTCGGTACGCTCTGGCTGTGATCCCTTGTAATATTACAAACCGTTATAGCTACATCTGTCCGGGCCGCGTCGTGTTCTGGTTGAGCGGTGTATCGGTCGGTACGCTCTGGCTGTGATCCCTTGTAACATTACAAACCGTTATAGCTACATCTGTCCGGGCCGCGTCGTGTTCTGGTTGAGCGGTGTAATGGTCGGTACATTCTGGCTGTGATCCCTTGTAACATTACAAACCGTTATAGCTACATCTGTCAGGGCCGCGTCGTGTTCTGGTTGAGCGGTGTAACGGTCGGTACACTCTGGCTGTGATCCCTTGTAACATTACAAACCGTTATAGCTACATCTGTCAGGGCCGCGTCGTGTTCTGGTTGAGCGGTGTAACGGTCGGTACACTCTGGCTGTGATCCCTTGTAACATTACAAACCGTTATAGCTACATCTGTCCGGGCCGCGTCGTGTTCTGGTTGAGCGGTGTAACGGTCGGTACGCTCTGGCTGTGATCCCTTGTAACATTAGACACCGTTATAGCTACATCTGTCCGGGCCGCGTCGTGTTCTGGTTGAGCGGTGTAACGGTCGGTACGCTCTGGCTGTGATCCCTTGTAACATTACAAACCGTTATAGCTACATCTGTCCGGGCCGCGTCGTGTTCTGGTTGAGCGGTGTAACGGTCGGTACACTCTGGCTGTGA
This sequence comes from Arenicola marina, assembly GCA_964019135.1. NCBI lineage: Eukaryota > Metazoa > Annelida > Polychaeta > Arenicolidae > Arenicola > Arenicola marina. The sequence goes on from OZ025258.1 coordinate 41,973,773, forward strand.
TCCCTTGTAATATTACAAACCGTTATAGCTACATCTGTCCGGGCCGCGTCGTGTTCTGGTTGAGCGGTGTAACGGTCGGTACGCTCTGGCTGTGATCCCTTGTAATATTACAAACCGTTATAGCTACATCTGTCCGGGCCGCGTCGTGTTCTGGTTGAGCGGTGTAACGGTCGGTACGCTCTGGCTGCGATCCCTTGTAACATTACAAACCGTTATAGCTACCATCTGTCCGGGCCGCGTCGTGTTCTGGTTGAGCGGTGTAACGGTCGGTACACTCTGGCTGCGATCCCTTGTAACATTACAAACCGTTATAGCTACCATCTGTCCGGGCCGCGTCGTGTTCTGGTTGAGCGGTGTAACGGTCGGTACACTCTGGCTGCGATCCCTTGTAACATTACAAACCGTTATAGCTACCATCTGTCCGGGCCGCGTCGTGTTCTGGTTGAGCGGTGTAACGGTCGGTACACTCTGGCTGCGATCCCTTGTAACATTACAAACCGTTATAGCTACATCTGTCCGGGCCGCGTCGTGCTCTGGTTGAGCGGTGTAACGGTCGGTACGCTCTGGCTGTGATCCCTTGTAACATTACAAACCGTTATAGCTACATCTGTCCGGGCCGCGTCGTGTTCTGGTTGAGCGGTGTAACGGTCGGTACGCTCTGGCTGCGATCCCTTGTAACATTACAAACCGTTATAGCTACCATCTGTCCGGGCCGCGTCGTGTTCTGGTTGAGCGGTGAGACGGTCGGTACGCTCTGGCTGTGATCCCTTGTAACATTACAAACCGTTATAGCTACATCTGTCCGGGCCGCGTCGTGTTCTGGTTGAGCGGTGAGACGGTCGGTACGCTCTGGCTGTGATCCCTTGTAACATTACAAACCGTTATAGCTACATCTGTCCGGGCCGCGTCGTGCTCTGGTTGAGCGGTGTAACGGTCGGTATGCTCTGGCTGTGATCCCTTGTAACATTATCAACCGTTATAGCTACATCTGTCCGGGCCGCGTCGTGTTCTGGTTGAGCGGTGTAACGGTCGGTACGCTCTGACTGTGATCCCTTGTAACATTACAAACCGTTATAGCTACATCTGTCCGGGCCGCGTCGTGTTCTGGTTGAGCGGTGTAACGGTCGGTACGCTCTGGCTGTGATCCCTTGTAACATTACAAACCGTTATAGCTACATCTGTCCTGGCCGCGTCGTGTTCTGGTTGAGCGGTGTAACGGTCGGTACGCTCTGGCTGTGATCCCTTGTAACATTACAAACCGTTATAGCTACATCTGTCCGGGCCGCGTCGTGTTCTGGTTGAGCGGTGTAACGGTCGGTACGCTCTGACTGTGATCCCTTGTAACATTACAAACCGTTATAGCTACATCTGTCCGGGCCGCGTCGTGTTCTGGTTGAGCGGTGTAACGGTCGGTACGCTCTGGCTGTGATCCCTTGTAACATTACAAACCGTTATAGCTACATCTGTCCGGGCCGCGTCGTGTTCTGGTTGAGCGGTGTAACGGTCGGTACGCTCTGGCTGTGATCCCTTGTAACATTACAAACCGTTATAGCTACATCTGTCCGGGCCGCGTCGTGTTCTGGTTGAGCGGTGTAACGGTCGGTACGCTCTGGCTGTGATCCCTTGTAACATTACAAACCGTTATAGCTACATCTGTCCGGGCCGCGTCGTGTTCTGGTTGAGCGGTGAGACGGTCGGTACGCTCTGGCTGTGATCCCTTGTAACATTACAAACCGTTATAGCTACAGTCTGTCCGGGCCGCGTCGTGTTCTGGTTGAGCGGTGAGACGGTCGGTACGCTCTGGCTGTGATCCCTTGTAACATTACAAACCGTTATAGCTACATCTGTCCGGGCCGCGTCGTGTTCTGGTTGAGCGGTGTAACGGTCGGTACGCTCTGACTGTGATCCCTTGTAACATTACAAACCGTTATAGCTACATCTGTCCGGGCCGCGTCGTGTTCTGGTTGAGCGGTGTAACGGTCGGTACGCTCTGGCTGTGATCCCTTGTAACATTACAAACCGTTATAGCTGCATCTGTCCGGGCCGCGTCGTGTTCTGGTTGAGCGGTGTAACGGTCGGTACGCTCTGGCTGTGATCCCTTGTAACATTACAAACCGTTATAGCTACATCTGTCCGGGCCGCGTCGTGTTCTGGTTGAGCCGTGTAACGGTCGGTACGCTCTGGCTGTGATCCCTTGTAACATTACAAACCGTTATAGCTACATCTGTCCGGGCCGCGTCGTGTTCTGGTTGAGCGGTGTAACGGTCGGTACGCTCTGGCTGTGATCCCTTGTAATATTACAAACCGTTATAGCTACATCTGTCCGGGCCGCGTCGTGTTCTGGTTGAGCGGTGTAACGGTCGGTACGCTCTGGCTGTGATCCCTTGTAATATTACAAACCGTTATAGCTACATCTGTCCGGGCCGCGTCGTGTTCTGGTTGAGCGGTGTAACGGTCGGTACGCTCTGGCTGCGATCCCTTGTAACATTACAAACCGTTATAGCTACCATCTGTCCGGGCCGCGTCGTGTTCTGGTTGAGCGGTGTAACGGTCGGTACGCTCTGGCTGTGATCCCTTGTAATATTACAAACCGTTATAGCTACATCTGTCCGAGCCGCGTCGTGTTCTGGTTGAGCGGTGTAACGGTCGGTACTCTCTGGCTGTGATCCCTTGTAACATTAGACACCATTATAGCTACATCTGTTCGGGCCGCGTCGTGTTCTGGTTGAGCGGTGTAACGGTCGGTACACTCTGGCTGTGATCCCTTGTAACATTACAAACCGTTATAGCTACATCTGTCCGGGCCGCGTCGTGTTCTGGTTGAGCGGTGTAACGGTCGGTACGCTCTGGCTGTGATCCCTTGTAACATTAGACACCGTTATAGCTACATCTGTCCGGGCCGCGTCGTGTTCTGGTTGAGCGGTGTAACGGTCGGTACGCTCTGGCTGTGATCCCTTGTAATATTACAAACCGTTATAGCTACATCTGTCCGGGCCGCGTCGTGTTCTGGTTGAGCGGTGTAACGGTCGGTACACTCTGGCTGTGATCCCTTGTAATATTACAAACCGTTATAGCTACATCTGTCCGGGCCGCGTCGTGTTCTGGTTGAGCGGTGTAACGGTCGGTACGCTCTGGCTGTGATCCCTTGTAATATTACAAACCGTTATAGCTACATCTGTCCGGGCCGCGTCGTGTTCTGGTTGAGCGGTGTAACGGTCGGTACGCTCTGGCTGCGATCCCTTGTAACATTACAAACCGTTATAGCTACCATCTGTCCGGGCCGCGTCGTGTTCTGGTTGAGCGGTGTAACGGTCGGTACACTCTGGCTGCGATCCCTTGTAACATTACAAACCGTTATAGCTACCATCTGTCCGGGCCGCGTCGTGTTCTGGTTGAGCGGTGTAACGGTCGGTACACTCTGGCTGCGATCCCTTGTAACATTACAAACCGTTATAGCTACCATCTGTCCGGGCCGCGTCGTGTTCTGGTTGAGCGGTGTAACGGTCGGTACACTCTGGCTGCGATCCCTTGTAACATTACAAACCGTTATAGCTACATCTGTCCGGGCCGCGTCGTGCTCTGGTTGAGCGGTGTAACGGTCGGTACGCTCTGGCTGTGATCCCTTGTAACATTACAAACCGTTATAGCTACATCTGTCCGGGCCGCGTCGTGTTCTGGTTGAGCGGTGTAACGGTCGGTACGCTCTGGCTGCGATCCCTTGTAACATTACAAACCGTTATAGCTACCATCTGTCCGGGCCGCGTCGTGTTCTGGTTGAGCGGTGAGACGGTCGGTACGCTCTGGCTGTGATCCCTTGTAACATTACAAACCGTTATAGCTACATCTGTCCGGGCCGCGTCGTGTTCTGGTTGAGCGGTGAGACGGTCGGTACGCTCTGGCTGTGATCCCTTGTAACATTACAAACCGTTATAGCTACATCTGTCCGGGCCGCGTCGTGCTCTGGTTGAGCGGTGTAACGGTCGGTATGCTCTGGCTGTGATCCCTTGTAACATTATCAACCGTTATAGCTACATCTGTCCGGGCCGCGTCGTGTTCTGGTTGAGCGGTGTAACGGTCGGTACGCTCTGACTGTGATCCCTTGTAACATTACAAACCGTTATAGCTACATCTGTCCGGGCCGCGTCGTGTTCTGGTTGAGCGGTGTAACGGTCGGTACGCTCTGGCTGTGATCCCTTGTAACATTACAAACCGTTATAGCTACATCTGTCCTGGCCGCGTCGTGTTCTGGTTGAGCGGTGTAACGGTCGGTACGCTCTGGCTGTGATCCCTTGTAACATTACAAACCGTTATAGCTACATCTGTCCGGGCCGCGTCGTGTTCTGGTTGAGCGGTGTAACGGTCGGTACGCTCTGACTGTGATCCCTTGTAACATTACAAACCGTTATAGCTACATCTGTCCGGGCCGCGTCGTGTTCTGGTTGAGCGGTGTAACGGTCGGTACGCTCTGGCTGTGATCCCTTGTAACATTACAAACCGTTATAGCTACATCTGTCCGGGCCGCGTCGTGTTCTGGTTGAGCGGTGTAACGGTCGGTACGCTCTGGCTGTGATCCCTTGTAACATTACAAACCGTTATAGCTACATCTGTCCGGGCCGCGTCGTGTTCTGGTTGAGCGGTGTAACGGTCGGTACGCTCTGGCTGTGATCCCTTGTAACATTACAAACCGTTATAGCTACATCTGTCCGGGCCGCGTCGTGTTCTGGTTGAGCGGTGAGACGGTCGGTACGCTCTGGCTGTGATCCCTTGTAACATTACAAACCGTTATAGCTACAGTCTGTCCGGGCCGCGTCGTGTTCTGGTTGAGCGGTGAGACGGTCGGTACGCTCTGGCTGTGATCCCTTGTAACATTACAAACCGTTATAGCTACATCTGTCCGGGCCGCGTCGTGTTCTGGTTGAGCGGTGTAACGGTCGGTACGCTCTGACTGTGATCCCTTGTAACATTACAAACCGTTATAGCTACATCTGTCCGGGCCGCGTCGTGTTCTGGTTGAGCGGTGTAACGGTCGGTACGCTCTGGCTGTGATCCCTTGTAACATTACAAACCGTTATAGCTGCATCTGTCCGGGCCGCGTCGTGTTCTGGTTGAGCGGTGTAACGGTCGGTACGCTCTGGCTGTGATCCCTTGTAACATTACAAACCGTTATAGCTACATCTGTCCGGGCCGCGTCGTGTTCTGGTTGAGCCGTGTAACGGTCGGTACGCTCTGGCTGTGATCCCTTGTAACATTACAAACCGTTATAGCTACATCTGTCCGGGCCGCGTCGTGTTCTGGTTGAGCGGTGTAACGGTCGGTACGCTCTGGCTGTGATCCCTTGTAATATTACAAACCGTTATAGCTACATCTGTCCGGGCCGCGTCGTGTTCTGGTTGAGCGGTGTAACGGTCGGTACGCTCTGGCTGTGATCCCTTGTAATATTACAAACCGTTATAGCTACATCTGTCCGGGCCGCGTCGTGTTCTGGTTGAGCGGTGTAACGGTCGGTACGCTCTGGCTGCGATCCCTTGTAACATTACAAACCGTTATAGCTACCATCTGTCCGGGCCGCGTCGTGTTCTGGTTGAGCGGTGTAACGGTCGGTACGCTCTGGCTGTGATCCCTTGTAATATTACAAACCGTTATAGCTACATCTGTCCGAGCCGCGTCGTGTTCTGGTTGAGCGGTGTAACGGTCGGTACTCTCTGGCTGTGATCCCTTGTAACATTAGACACCATTATAGCTACATCTGTTCGGGCCGCGTCGTGTTCTGGTTGAGCGGTGTAACGGTCGGTACACTCTGGCTGTGATCCCTTGTAACATTACAAACCGTTATAGCTACATCTGTCAGGGCCGCGTCGTGTTCTGGTTGAGCGGTGTAACGGTCGGTACGCTCTGGCTGTGATCCCTTGTAATATTACAAACCGTTATAGCTACATCTGTCCGGGCCGCGTCGTGTTCTGGTTGAGCGGTGTAACGGTCGGTACGCTCTGGCTGCGATCCCTTGTAACATTACAAACCGTTATAGCTACATCTGTCAGGGCCGCGTCGTGTTCTGGTTGAGCGGTGTAACGGTCGGTACGCTCTGGCTGCGATCCCTTGTAACATTACAAACCGTTATAGCTACATCTGTCAGGGCCGCGTCGTGTTCTGGTTGAGCGGTGTAACGGTCGGTACGCTCTGGCTGTGATCCCTTGTAATATTACAAACCGTTATAGCTACATCTGTCCTGGCCGCGTCGTGTTCTGGTTGAGCGGTGTAACGGTCGGTACGCTCTGGCTGCGATCCCTTGTAACATTACAAACCGTTATAGCTACATCTGTCAGGGCCGCGTCGTGTTCTGGTTGAGCGGTGTAACGGTCGGTACGCTCTGGCTGTGATCCCTTGTAATATTACAAACCGTTATAGCTACATCTGTCCGGGCCGCGTCGTGTTCTGGTTGAGCGGTGTAACGGTCGGTACGCTCTGGCTGCGATCCCTTGTAACATTACAAACCGTTATAGCTACATCTGTCAGGGCCGCGTCGTGTTCTGGTTGAGCGGTGTAACGGTCGGTACGCTCTGGCTGTGATCCCTTGTAATATTACAAACCGTTATAGCTACATCTGTCAGGGCCGCGTCGTGTTCTGGTTGAGCGGTGTAACGGTCGGTACGCTCTGGCTGTGATCCCTTGTAATATTACAAACCGTTATAGCTACATCTGTCCGGGCCGCGTCGTGTTCTGGTTGAGCGGTGTATCGGTCGGTACGCTCTGGCTGTGATCCCTTGTAACATTACAAACCGTTATAGCTACATCTGTCCGGGCCGCGTCGTGTTCTGGTTGAGCGGTGTAATGGTCGGTACATTCTGGCTGTGATCCCTTGTAACATTACAAACCGTTATAGCTACATCTGTCAGGGCCGCGTCGTGTTCTGGTTGAGCGGTGTAACGGTCGGTACACTCTGGCTGTGATCCCTTGTAACATTACAAACCGTTATAGCTACATCTGTCAGGGCCGCGTCGTGTTCTGGTTGAGCGGTGTAACGGTCGGTACACTCTGGCTGTGATCCCTTGTAACATTATAAACCGTTATAGCTACATCTGTCCGGGCCGCGTCGTGTTCTGGTTGAGCGGTGTAACGGTCGGTACGCTCTGGCTGTGATCCCTTGTAACATTAGACACCGTTATAGCTACATCTGTCCGGGCCGCGTCGTGTTCTGGTTGAGCGGTGTAACGGTCGGTACGCTCTGGCTGTGATCCCTTGTAACATTACAAACCGTTATAGCTACATCTGTCCGGGCCGCGTCGTGTTCTGGTTGAGCGGTGTAACGGTCGGTACACTCTGGCTGTGATCCCTTGTAATATTACAAACCGTTATAGCTACATCTGTCCGGGCCGCGTCGTGTTCTGGTTGAGCGGTGTAACGGTCGGTACGCTCTGGCTGTGATCCCTTGTAATATTACAAACCGTTATAGCTACATCTGTCCGGGCCGCGTCGTGTTCTGGTTGAGCGGTGTAACGGTCGGTACGCTCTGGCTGCGATCCCTTGTAACATTACAAACCGTTATAGCTACCATCTGTCCGGGCCGCGTCGTGTTCTGGTTGAGCGGTGTAACGGTCGGTACACTCTGGCTGCGATCCCTTGTAACATTACAAACCGTTATAGCTACCATCTGTCCGGGCCGCGTCGTGTTCTGGTTGAGCGGTGTAACGGTCGGTACGCTCTGGCTGCGATCCCTTGTAACATTACAAACCGTTATAGCTACATCTGTCAGGGCCGCGTCGTGTTCTGGTTGAGCGGTGTAACGGTCGGTACGCTCTGGCTGTGATCCCTTGTAATATTACAAACCGTTATAGCTACATCTGTCAGGGCCGCGTCGTGTTCTGGTTGAGCGGTGTAACGGTCGGTACGCTCTGGCTGTGATCCCTTGTAATATTACAAACCGTTATAGCTACATCTGTCCGGGCCGCGTCGTGTTCTGGTTGAGCGGTGTATCGGTCGGTACGCTCTGGCTGTGATCCCTTGTAACATTACAAACCGTTATAGCTACATCTGTCCGGGCCGCGTCGTGTTCTGGTTGAGCGGTGTAATGGTCGGTACATTCTGGCTGTGATCCCTTGTAACATTACAAACCGTTATAGCTACATCTGTCAGGGCCGCGTCGTGTTCTGGTTGAGCGGTGTAACGGTCGGTACACTCTGGCTGTGATCCCTTGTAACATTACAAACCGTTATAGCTACATCTGTCAGGGCCGCGTCGTGTTCTGGTTGAGCGGTGTAACGGTCGGTACACTCTGGCTGTGATCCCTTGTAACATTATAAACCGTTATAGCTACATCTGTCCGGGCCGCGTCGTGTTCTGGTTGAGCGGTGTAACGGTCGGTACGCTCTGGCTGTGATCCCTTGTAACATTAGACACCGTTATAGCTACATCTGTCCGGGCCGCGTCGTGTTCTGGTTGAGCGGTGTAACGGTCGGTACGCTCTGGCTGTGATCCCTTGTAACATTACAAACCGTTATAGCTACATCTGTCCGGGCCGCGTCGTGTTCTGGTTGAGCGGTGTAACGGTCGGTACACTCTGGCTGTGATCCCTTGTAATATTACAAACCGTTATAGCTACATCTGTCCGGGCCGCGTCGTGTTCTGGTTGAGCGGTGTAACGGTCGGTACGCTCTGGCTGTGATCCCTTGTAATATTACAAACCGTTATAGCTACATCTGTCCGGGCCGCGTCGTGTTCTGGTTGAGCGGTGTAACGGTCGGTACGCTCTGGCTGCGATCCCTTGTAACATTACAAACCGTTATAGCTACCATCTGTCCGGGCCGCGTCGTGTTCTGGTTGAGCGGTGTAACGGTCGGTACACTCTGGCTGCGATCCCTTGTAACATTACAAACCGTTATAGCTACCATCTGTCCGGGCCGCGTCGTGTTCTGGTTGAGCGGTGTAACGGTCGGTACACTCTGGCTGCGATCCCTTGTAACATTACAAACCGTTATAGCTACCATCTGTCCGGGCCGCGTCGTGTTCTGGTTGAGCGGTGTAACGGTCGGTACACTCTGGCTGCGATCCCTTGTAACATTACAAACCGTTATAGCTACATCTGTCCGGGCCGCGTCGTGCTCTGGTTGAGCGGTGTAACGGTCGGTACGCTCTGGCTGTGATCCCTTGTAACATTACAAACCGTTATAGCTACATCTGTCCGGGCCGCGTCGTGTTCTGGTTGAGCGGTGTAACGGTCGGTACGCTCTGGCTGCGATCCCTTGTAACATTACAAACCGTTATAGCTACCATCTGTCCGGGCCGCGTCGTGTTCTGGTTGAGCGGTGTAACGGTCGGTACGCTCTGGCTGTGATCCCTTGTAACATTAGACACCGTTATAGCTACATCTGTTCGGGCCGCGTCGTGTTCTGGTTGAGCGGTGTAACGGTCGGTACACTCTGGCTGTGATCTCTTGTAACATTACAAACCGTTATAGCTACATCTGTCAGGGCCGCGTCGTGTTCTGGTTGAGCGGTGTAACGGTCGGTACACTCTGGCTGTGATCCCTTGTAACATTACAAACCGTTATAGCTACATCTGTCAGGGCCGCGTCGTGTTCTGGTGGTGCGGTGTAACGGTCGGTACACTCTGGCTGTGATCCCTTGTAACATTATAAACCGTTATAGCTACATCTGTCCGGGCCGCGTCGTGTTCTGGTTGAGCGGTGTAACGGTCGGTACACTCTGGCTGCGATCCCTTGTAACATTACAAACCGTTATAGCTACCATCTGTCCGGGCCGCGTCGTGTTCTGGTTGAGCGGTGTAACGGTCGGTACGCTCTGGCTGTGATCCCTTGTAACATTAGACACCGTTATAGCTACATCTGTTCGGGCCGCGTCGTGTTCTGGTTGAGCGGTGTAACGGTCGGTACACTCTGGCTGTGATCCCTTGTAACATTATAAACCGTTATAGCTACATCTGTCCGGGCCGCGTCGTGTTCTGGTTGAGCGGTGTAACGGTCGGTACACTCTGGCTGTGATCCCTTGTAACATTACAAACCGTTATAGCTACATCTGTCCGGGCCGCGTCGTGTTCTGGTTGAGCGCTGTAACGGTCGGTACACTCTGGCTGTGATCCCTTGTAACATTATAAACCGTTATAGCTACAGTCTGTCCGGGCCGCGTCGTGTTCTGGTTGAGCGGTGTAACGGTCGCTACGCTATGGCGGTGATCCCTTGTAACATTACCAACCGTTATAGCTACATCTGTCCGGGCCGCGTCGTGTTCTGGTTGAGCGGTGTAACGGTCGGTACACTCTGGCTGTGATCCCTTGTAACATTATAAACCGTTATAGCTACATCTGTCCGGGCCGCGTCGTGTTCTGGTTGAGCGGTCTATCGGTCGGTACACTCTGGCTGTGATCCCTTGTAACATTACAAACCGTTATAGCACCATAGTGTCCAGCGTAAAGTATGGCACCATAGGGCCCAGCATAAAGTATGGCACCATAGTGTCCAGCATAAAGTATGGCACCATAGTGTCCAGCACAAAGTATGGCACCATAGTGTCCAGCGTAAAGTATGGCACCATAGTGTCCAGCATAAAGTATGGCACCATAGTGTCCAGCGTAAAGTATGGCACCATAGTGTCCAGCATAAAGTATAGCACCATAGTGTCCAGCGTAAAGTATGGCACCATAGTGTCCAGCATAAAGTATGGCACCATAGTGTCCAGCGTAAAGTATGGCATCATAGTGTCTAGCATAAAGTATGGCACCATAGTGTCCAGCATAAAGCATGGCACCATAGTGTCCAGCGTAAAGTATGGCATCATAGTGTCTAGCGTAAAGTATAGCATCATAGTGTCCAGCGTAAAGTATAGCATCATAGTGTCCAGCGCAAAGTATAGCACCATAGTGTCCAGCGTAAAGTATGGCACCATAGTGCCCAGCATAAAGCATGGCACCATAGTGTCCAGCGTAAAGTATGGCACCATAGTGTCCAGCATAAAGTATGGCACCATAGTGTCCAGCATAAAGTATGGCACCATAGTGTCCAGCGTAAAGTATGGCACCATAGTGTCCGGCATAAAGTATGGCACCATAGTGTCCAGCGTAAAGTATGGCACCATAGTGTCCAGCATAAAGTATGGCACCATAGTGTCCAGCGTAAAGTATGGCACCATAGTGTCCAGCATAAAGTATGGCACCATAGTGTCCAGCATAAAGTATGGCACCATAGTGTTTAGCATAAAGTATGGCACCATAGTGTCCAGCGTAAAGTATGGCACCATAGTGTCAAGCGTAAAGTATAGCACCATATTGTTTAGCGTAAAGTATGGCACCATAGTGTCCAGCTTAAAGTATGGCACCATGTGTCCAGCATAAAGTATGGCGCCATAGTGTCCAGCATAAAGTATGGCACCATAGTGTCCAGCATACAGTATGGCACCTTGTGTCCAGCATAAAGTATGGCACCATAGTGTCCAATATAAAGTATGGTGAAGGTCGTATTACAGCGTTTTCATTGGTTAAAAGGAGTAAGCCCGTGGAAGAGTCTAATATCAAGAACAAGCAAAAGAAAGGCAGCATTATTTGTCCATACGAATTCCGTGTACTAACTAACAGTCATCTTAGCTTCCAAAAGCAAAAGCTTGATGAAAGTCAGAACGATATAGTAAGCAGGGAGTTTGCATGTAGATTGCACATTTTCGTATGGGAATCTATCCCTGGACGAGGCAATAAATCCTCGCATTAGAAAGGCAGCTACCACCTTTGGTAGGTTCAACAAACGTGCGTGCCAGAACTACCCATTCGTACCAGATTGCTAACATACAGCAACCCCAGCAGCCTGTCGCATGGCGGCGAAAGAAGGACTACATATTGTGGCCAAGAAAGAAAATTGAACAATTTCCAGTTTCATTGCCTGAGAAATACTTTGCGCATGTTTTGGCAAAACAAGGTAACAGATGCTGAAGTGTTTGTTAGCCAGGGCCAACCTACCAAACATTCTTGCTCTTTTGAAACAAAGGCGCCTTCGTTTGCTTGGGAATGTTCTCGCCGACGGCAAAAGGTCAACTGCACGGCCAAAGCTCAGGTTTAAGGATTTCGGCATCGATTGGAATTGTTGGGAGGACCTAGCCTCCCAACGGAGGGAAAGAGCACGACGGACTCTGGTTGGGAGGACCTAGCCTCCCAACAGAGGGGAAGAGCACGACGGACTCTGGTTGGGAGGACCTAGCCTCCCAACAGAGGAAAAGAGCACGACGGACTCTGGTTGGGAGGACCTAGCCTCCCAACAGAGGGGAAGAGCACGACGGACCCTGGTTGGGAGGACCTAGCCTCCCAACAGAGGGGAAGAGCACGACGGACTCTGGTTGGGAGGACCTAGCCTCCCAACAGAGGGGAAGAGCACGACGGACTCCGGTTAGGAGGACCTAGCCTCCCAACAGAGGGGAAGACCACGACGGACTCTGGTTAGGAGGACCTAGCCTCCCAACAGAGGGGAAGAGCACGACGGACTCTGGTTGGAGAAACTGGATTAGAAACGCCGAGCTAGAAGTCCAGGGAGATCACAGATAGGCTCATTCTGCCATAGGCTCGGAGTCCAGTGAGATCACAGATAGGTTTATTCTGTCATAAGCTCGGAGTCCAGTGAGATCACAGGTATGCTTATTCTGTCATAAGCTAGGAGTCCAGGGAGATCACAGATAGGCTTATTCTGTCATAGGCTCGGAGTCCAGTGAGATCACAGATAGGCTTATTCTGTCATAAGCTAGGAGTCCAGGGAGATCACAGATAAGCTTATTCTGTCATAAGCTCGGAGTCCAGTGATATCACAGATAGGCTTATTCTGTCATAAGCTAGGAGTCCAGGGAGATCACAGTTAGGCTTATTCTGTCATAAGCTAGGAGTCCAGTGAGATCACAGATAGGCTTATTCTGTCATAAGCTAGGAGTCGAGGGAGATCACAGATAGGCTTATTCTGTCATAAGCTAGGAGTCCAGGGAGATCACAGGTAGGCTTATTCTGTCATAAGCTAGGAGTCCAGTGAGATCACAGATAAGCTTATTCTGTCATAAGCTAGGAGTCCAGGGAGATCACAGATAAGCTTATTCTGTCATAAGCTCGAAGTCCAGGGAGATCACAGGTAGGCTTATTCTGTCATAAGCTAGGAGTCCAGGGAGATCACAGGTAGGCTTATTCTGTCATAAGCTCGAAGTCCAGGGAGATCACAGGTAGGCTTATTCTGTCATAAGCTAGGACTCCAGGGAGATCACAGATAGGCTTATTCTGTCATAAGCTCGAAGTCCAGGGAGATCACAGGTAGGCTTATTCTGTCATAAGCTAGGAGTCCAGGGAGATCACAGATAGGCTTATTCTGTCATAAGCTAGGACTCCAGGGAGATCACAGATAGGCTTATTCTGTCATAAGCTAGGAGTCCAGGGAGATCACAGGTAGGCTTATTCTGTCATATACTAGGAGTCCAGTGAAATCACATATAGGCTTATTCTGTCATAAGCTAGGAGTCCAGGGAGATCACAGATAGACTTATTATGTCATAAGCTAGGAGTCCAGGGAGATCACAGATAGGCTTATTCTGTCATAAGCTAGTCTAGTGAGATCACAGATAGGCTTATTCTGTCATAAGCTAGGAGTCCAGGGAGATCACAGATAGACTTATTATGTCATAAGCTAGGAGTCCAGGGAGATCACAGATAGGCTTATTCTGTCATAAGCTAGTCTAGTGAGATCACATATAGGCTTATTCTGTCATAAGCTAGGAGTCGAGGGAGATCACAGATAGACTTATTATGTCATAAGCTAGGAGTCCAGGGAGATCACAGATAGGCTTATTCTGTCATAAGCTAGTCTAGTGAGATCACAGATAGGCTTATTCTGTCATAAGCTAGGAGTCCAGGGAGATCACAGATAGGCTTATTATGTCATACGCTAGGAGTCCAGGGAGATCACAGATAGGCTTATTCTGTCATAAGCTAGGAGTCCAGGGAGATCACAGATAGGCTTATTCTGTCATAAGCTAGGAGTCAAGGGAGATCACAGATAGGTTTATTCTGTCATAGGCTCGGAGTCCAGTGAGATCAAAGATATGCTTATTCTGTCATAAGCTAGGAGTCCAGTGAGATTACAGATAGGCTTATTCTGTCATGAGCTAGGACTCCAGGGAGATCCCAGATAGGTTTATTCTGTCATAAGCTAGGAGTCCAGTGAAATCACACATAGGCTTATTCTGTCATAAGCTAGGAGTCCAGGGAGATCACAGATAGGCTTATTCTGTCATAAGCTAGGACTCCAGGGAGATCACAGATAGGCTTATTCTGTCATAAGCTAGGAGTCCAGGGAGATCACAGATAGGCTTATTATGTCATAAGCTAGGAGTCCAGGAAGATCACAGATAGGCTTATTCTGTCATAAGCTAGTCTAGTGAGATCACAGATAGGCTTATTCTGTCATAAGCTAGGAGTCCAGGGAGATCACAGATAGGTTTATTCTGTCATAAGTTAGGAGTCCAGGGAGATCACAGATAGGTTTATTCTGTCATAAGTTAGGAGTCCAGGAAGATCACAGATAGGCTTATTCTGACATAAGCTAATCTAGTGAGATCACAGATAGGCTTATTCTGTCATAAGCTAGGAGTCCAGGGAGATCACAGATAGGTTTATTCTGTCATAAGTTAGGAGTCCAGGGAGATCACAGATAGGTTTATTCTGTCATAAGTTAGGAGTCCAGGGAGATCACAGATAGGCTTATTCTGACATAAGCTAATCTAGTGAGATCACAGATAGGCTTATTCTGTCATAAGCTAGGAGTCCAGGGAGATCACAGATAGGTTTATTCTGTCATAAGTTAGGAGTCCAGGGAGATCACCGATAGGTTTATTCTGTCATAAGTTAGGAGTCCAGGGAGATCACAGATAGGCGTATTATGTCATGAGCTAGGAGTCCAGGAAGATCACAGATAGGCTTATTCTGTCATAAGCTAGTCGAGTGAGATCACAGATAGGCTTATTCTGTCATAAGCTAGGAGTCCAGGGAGATCACAGATAGGTTTATTCTGTCATAAGGTAGGAGTCCAGGGAGACCACAGATAGGTTTATTCTGTCATAAGGCAGGAGTCGAGGGAGATCACAGATAGGTTTATTCTGTCATAAGGTAGGAGTCCAGGGAGATCACAGATAGGCTTATTATGTCATAAGCTAGGAGTCCAGGGAGATCACAGATAGGTTTATTCTGTCATAAGCTAGGAGTCCAGGAAGATCACAGATAGGCTTACTCTGTCACAAGCTAGGAGTCCAGGGAGATCACAGATAGGTTTATTCTGTCATAAGGTAGGAGTCGAGGGAGATCACAGATAGGTTTATTCTGTCATGAGGCAGGAGTCGAGGGAGATCACAGATAGGTTTATTCTGTCATAAGGTAGGAGTCCAGGGAGATCACAGATAGGCTTATTATGTCATAAGCTAGGAGTCCAGGGAGATCACAGATAGGCTTATTCTGTCATAAGGCAGGAGTCGAGGGAGATCACAGATAGGTTTATTCTGTCATAAGGTAGGAGTCCAGGGAGATCACAGATAGGCTTATTATGTCATAAGCTAGGAGTCCAGGGAGATCACAGATAGGCTTATTCTGTCATAAGGCAGGAGTCGAGGGAGATCACAGATAGGTTTATTCTGTCATAAGGCAGGAGTCGAGGGTGATCACAGATAGGTTTATTCTGTCATAAGGTAGGAGTCGAGGGAGATCACAGATAGGTTTATTCTGTCATAAGGCAGGAGTCGAGAGAGATCACAGATAGGTTTATTCTGTCATAAGGTAGGAGTCCAGGGAGATCACAGATAGGCTGATTATGTCATAAGCTAGGAGTCCAGGGAGATCACAGATAGGCTTATTCTGTCATAAGCTAGGGGTCCAGGGAGATCACAGATAGGTTTATTCTGTCATAAGCTAGGAGTCGAGGAAGACCACAGATAGGCTTATTCTGTCATAAGCTAGGAGTCCAGGGAGATCACAGATAGGCTTATTCTGTCATAAGCTAGGAGTCCAGTGAGATCACAGATAGGCTTATTCTGTCATAAGCTAGGAGTCGAGGGAGATCACAGATAGGTTTATTCTGTCATACGCTAGGAGTCCAGTGAGATCACAGATAGGCTTATTATGTCCAAAGCTAGGAGTCCAGGAAGATCACAGATAGGCTTATTCTGTCATGAGCTAGTCTAGTGAGATCACAGATAGGCTTATTCTGTCATAAGCTACTCTAGTGAGATCACAGATAGGCTTATTCTGTCATAAGCTAGGAGTCCAGGGAAATCACAGATAGGTTTATTCTGTCATAAGTTAGGAGTCCAGGGAGATCACAGATAGGTTTATTCTGTCATAAGTTAAGAGTCCAGGGAGATCACATATAGGCTTATTCTGTCATAAGCTAGGAGTCGAGGGAGATCACAGATAGGTTTATTCTGTCATACGCTAGGAGTCCAGTGAGATCACAGATAGGCTTATTATGTCATAAGCTAGGAGTCCAGGAAGATCACAGATAGGCTTATTCTGTCATAAGCTAGTCTAGTGAGATCACAGATAGGCTTATTCTGTCATAATCTAGGAGTCCAGGGAGATCACAGATAGGTTTATTCTGTCATAAGTTAGGAGTCCAGGGAGATCACAGATAGGTTTATTCTGTCATAAGTTAGGAGTCCAGGGAGATCACAGATAGGCTTATTATGTCATAAGCTAGGAGTCCAGGGAGATCACAGATAGGCTTATTCTGTCATAAGCTAGTCTAGTGAGATCACAGATAAGCTTATTCTGTCATAAGCTAGGAGTCCAGGGAGATCACAGATAGGCTTATTATGTCATAAGCTAGTCTAGTGAGATCACAGATAAGCTTATTCTGTCATAAGCTAGGAGTCCAGGGAGATCACAGATAGGTTTATTCTGTCATAAGTTAGGAGTCCAGGGAGATCACAGATAGGCTTATTATGTCATAAGCTAGGAGTCCAGGGAGATCACAGATAGGCTTATTCTGTCATAAGCTAGTCTAGTGAGATCACAGATAAGCTTATTATGTCATAAGCTAGGAGTCCAGGGAGATCACAGATAGGCTTATTCTGTCATAAGCTAGTCTAGTGAGATCACAGATAAGCTTATTCTGTCATAAGCTAGGAGTCCAGGGAGATCACAGATAGGCTTATTCTGTCATAAGCTAGTCTAGTGAGATCACAGATAAGCTTATTCTGTCATAAGTTGGGAGTCCAGGAAGATCACAGATAGGCTTATTCTGTCATAAGCTAGGAGTCCAGGTAGATCACAGATAGGCTTATTCTGTCATAAGCTAGGAGTCCAGGGAGATCACAGATAGGCTTAATATGTCATAAGCTAGGAGTCCAGTGAGATCACAGGTATGCTTATTCTGTCATAAGCTAGGAGTCCAGGGAGATCACAGATAAGCTTATTCTGTCATAAGCTAGGAGTCCAGGGAGATCACAGATAGGCTTATTCTGTCATAAGCTAGGAGTCCAGTGAGATCACAGGTATGCTTATTCTGTCATAAGCTAGGAGTCCAGTGAGATCACAGGTATGCTTATTCTGTCATAAGCTAGGAGTCCAGTGAGATCACAGGTATGCTTATTCTGTCATAAGCTAGGAGTCCAGGGAGATCACAGATAGGCTTATTCTGTCATAAGTTGGGAGTCCAGGAAGATCACAGATAGGCTTATTCTGTCATAAGCTAGGAGTCCAGGTAGATCACAGATAGGCTTATTCTGTCATAAGCTAGGAGTCCAGGGAGATCACAGATAGGCTTAATATGTCATAAGCTAGGAGTCCAGTGAGATCACAGGTATGCTTATTCTGTCATAAGCTAGGAGTCCAGGGAGATCACAGATAGACTTATTCTGTCATAAGCTCGGAGTCCAGTGAGATCACAGGTAGGCTTATTCTGTCATAAGCTAGGAGTCCAGGGAGATCACAGATAGGCTTATTCTGTCATAGGCTCGGAGTCCAGTGAGATCACAGATAGGCTTATTCTGTCATAAGCTAGGAGTCCAGGGAGATCACAGATAAGCTTATTCTGTCATAAGCTAGGAGTCCAGTGAGATCACAGATAGGCTTATTCTGTCATAAGCTAGGAGTCCAGGGAGATCACAGTTAGGCTTATTCTGTCATAAGCTAGGAGTCCAGGGAGATCACAGATAGGCTTATTCTGTCATAAGCTAGGAGTCCAGGGAGATCACAGATAGGCTTATTCTGTCATAGGCTCGGAGTCCAGTGAGATCACAGATAGGCTTATTCTGTCATAAGCTAGGAGTCCAGGGAGATCACAGATAAGCTTATTCTGTCATAAGCTAGGAGTCCAGGGAGATCACAGTTAGGCTTATTCTGTCATAAGCTAGGAGTCGAGGGAGATCACAGATAGGCTTATTCTGTCATAAGCTCGGAGTCCAGTGATATCACAGATAGGCTTATTCTGTCATAAGCTAGGAGTCCAGGGAGATCACAGTTAGGCTTATTCTGTCATAAGCTAGGAGTCCAGTGAGATCACAGATAGGCTTATTCTGTCATAAGCTAGGAGTCCAGTGAGATCACAGATAGGCTTATTCTGTCATAAGCTAGGAGTCGAGGGAGATCACAGATAGGCTTATTCTGTCATAAGCTAGGAGTCCAGTGAGATCACAGATAGGCTTATTCTGTCATAAGCTAGGAGTCCAGGGAGATCACAGATAGGCTTATTCTGTCATAAGCTAGGAGTCCAGGGAGATCACAGATAGGCTTATTCTGTCATAAGCTAGGACTCCAGGGAGATCACAGATAGGCTTATTCTGTCATAAGCTAGGAGTCCAGGGAGATCACAGATAGGCTTATTATGTCATAAGCTAGGAGTCCAGGAAGATCACAGATAGGCTTATTCTGTCATAAGCTAGTCTAGTGAGATCACAGATAGGCTTATTCTGTCATAAGCTAGGAGTCCAGGGAGATCACAGATAGGTTTATTCTGTCATAAGTTAGGAGTCCAGGGAGATCACAGATAGGTTTATTCTGTCATAAGTTAGGAGTCCAGGGAGATCACAGATAGGCTTATTCTGACATAAGCTAATCTAGTGAGATCACAGATAGGCTTATTCTGTCATAAGCTAGGAGTCCAGGGAGATCACAGATAGGTTTATTCTGTCATAAGTTATGAGTCCAGGGAGATCACAGATAGGTTTATTCTGTCATAAGGTAGGAGTCCAGGGAGATCAGAGATAGGTTTATTCTGTCATAAGTTAGGAGTCCAGGGAGATCACCGATAGGTTTATTCTGTCATAAGTTAGGAGTCCAGGGAGATCACAGATAGGCGTATTATGTCATAAGCTAGGAGTCCAGGAAGATCACAGATAGGCTTATTCTGTCATAAGCTAGTCTAGTGAGATCACAGATAGGCTTATTCTGTCATAAGCTAGGAGTCCAGGGACATCACAGATAGGTTTATTCTGTCATAAGGTAGGAGTCCAGGGAGATCACAGATAGGTTTATTCTGTCATAAGGCAGGAGTCGAGGGAGATCAGAGATAGGTTTATTCTGTCATAAGGTAGGAGTCCAGGGAGATCACAGATAGGCTTATTATGTCATAAGCTAGGAGTCCAGGGAGATCACAGATAGGTTTATTCTGTCATAAGCTAGGAGTCCAGGAAGATCACAGATAGGCTTACTCTGTCATAAGCTAGGAGCCCAGGGAGATCACAGATAGGTTTATTCTGTCATAAGGTAGGAGTCGAGGGAGATCACAGATAGGTTTATTCTGTCATGAGGCAGGAGTCGAGGGAGATCACAGATAGGTTTATTCTGTCATAAGGTAGGAGTCCAGGGAGATCACAGATAGGCTTATTATGTCATAAGCTAGGAGTCCAGGGAGATCACAGATAGGCTTATTCTGTCATAAGGCAGGAGTCGAGGGAGATCACAGATAGGTTTATTCTGTCATAAGGCAGGAGTCGAGGGAGATCACAGATAGGTTTATTCTGACATAAGGTAGGAGTCGAGGGAGATCACAGATAGGTTTATTCTGTCATAAGGCAGGAGTCGAGGGAGATCACAGATAGGTTTATTCTGTCATAAGGTAGGAGTCCAGGGAGATCACAGATAGGCTTATTATGTCATAAGCTAGGAGTCCAGGGAGATCACAGATAGGCTTATTCTGTCATAAGCTAGGAGTCCAGGGAGATCACAGATAGGTTTATTCTGTCATAAGCTAGGAGTCGAGGGAGATCACAGATAGGCTTATTCTGTCATAAGCTAGGAGTCCAGGGAGATCACAGATAGGCTTATTCTGTCATAAGCTAGGAGTCCAGTGAGATCACAGATAGGCTTATTCTGTCATAAGCTAGGAGTCCAGGGAGATCACAGATAGGTTTATTCTGTCATACGCTAGGAGTCCAGTGAGATCACAGATAGGCTTATTATGTCCAAAGCTAGGAGTCCAGGAAGATCACAGATAGGCTTATTCTGTCATAAGCTAGTCTAGTGAGATCACAGATAGGCTTATTCTGTCATAAGCTAGGAGTCCAGGGAAATCACAGATAGGTTTATTCTGTCATAAGTTAGGAGTCCAGGGAGATCACAGATAGGTTTATTCTGTCATAAGTTAAGAGTCCAGGGAGATTACATATAGGCTTATTCTGTCATAAGCTAGGAGTCGAGGGAGATCAGAGATAGGTTTATTCTGTCATACGCAAGGAGTCCAGTGAGATCACAGATAGGCTTATTATGTCATAAGCTAGGAGTCCAGGAAGATCACAGATAGGCTTATTCTGTCATAAGCTAGTCTAGTGAGATCACAGATAGGCTTATTCTGTCATAAGCTAGGAGTCCAGTGAGATCGCAATAGGCTTATTCTGTCATAAGCTAGGAGTCGAGGGAGATCACAGATAGGTTTATTCTGTGATACGCTAGGAGTCCAGTGAGATCACAGATAGGCTTATTATGTCATAAGCTAGGAGTCCAGGAAGATCACAGATAGGCTTATTCTGTCATAAGCTAGTCTAGTGAGATCACAGATAGGCTTATTCTGTCATAAGCTAGGAGTCCAGGGAGATCACAGATAGGTTTATTCTGTCATAAGGCAGGAGTCGAGGGAGATCACAGATAGGTTTATTCTGTCATAAGTTAGGAGTCGAGGGAGATCACAGATAGGTTTATTCTGTCATAAGGCAGGAGTCGAGGGAGATCACTGATAGGTTTATTCTGTCATAAGCTAGGAGTCGAGGGAGATCACAGATAGGCTTATTCTGTCATAAGCTAAGGGTCCAGGGAGATCACAGATAGGTTTATTCTGTCATAAGTTAGGAGTCCAGGGAGATCACAGATAGGTTTATTCTGTCATAAGCTAGTCTAGTGAGATCACAGATAGGCTTATTCTGTCATAAGCTAGGAGTCCAGGGAGATCACAGATAGGTTTATTCTGTCATAAGTTAGGAGTCCAGGGAGATCACAGATAGGTTTATTCTGTCATAAGTTAAGAGTCCAGGGAGATCACATATAGGCTTATTCTGTCATAAGCTAGGAGTCGAGGGAGATCACAGATAGGTTTATTCTGTCATACGCTAGGAGTCCAGTGAGATCACAGATAGGCTTATTATGTCATAAGCTAGGAGTCCAGGAAGATCACAGATAGGCTTATTCTGTCATAAGCTAGTCTAGTGAGATCACAGATAGGCTTATTCTGTCATAATATAGGACTCCAGGGAGATCACAGATAGGTTTATTTTGTCATAAGTTAGTAGTCCAGGGAGATCACAGATAGGTTTATTCTGTCATAAGTTAGGAGTCCAGGGAGATCACAGATAGGCTTATTATGTCATAAGCTAGGAGTCCAGGGAGATCACAGATAGGCTTATTCTGTCATAAGCTAGTCTAGTGAGATCACAGATAGGCTTATTCTGTCATAAGGTAGGAGTCCAGGGAGATCACAGATACGTTTATTCTGTCATAAGGCAGGAGTCGAGGGAAACCACAGATAGGCTTATTCTGTCATAAGGTAGGAGTCCAGGGAGATCACAGATAGGCTTATGATGTCATAAGCTAGGAGTCCAGGGAGATCACAGATAGGCTTATTCTGTCATAAGCTAGGAGTCCAGGGAGATCACAGATAGGTTTATTCTGTCATAAGCTAGGAGTCGAGGGAGATCACAGATAGGCTTATTCTCTCATAAGCTAGGAGTCCAGGGAGATCACAGATAGGCTTATTCTGTCATAAGCTAGGAGTCGAGGGAGATCACAGATAGGTTTATTCTGTCATAAGCTAGGAGTCCAGGGAGATCACAGATAGGCTTATTCTGTCATAAGCTAGGAGTCCAGGGAGATCACAGATAGGCTTATTCTGTCATAAGCTAGGAGTCGAGGGAGATCACAGATAGGTTTATTCTGTCATAAGCTAGGAGTCCAGGGAGATCACAGATAGGCTTATTCTGTCATAAGCTAGGAGTCCAGTGAGATCACAGATAGGCTTATTCTGTCATAAGCTAGGAGTCCAGGGAGATCACAGATAGGTTTATTCTGTCATACGCTAGGAGTCCAGTGAGATCACAGATAGGCTTATTATGTCCAAAGCTAGGAGTCCAGGAAGATCACAGATAGGCTTATTCTGTCATAAGCTAGTCTAGTGAGATCACAGATAGGCTTATTCTGTCATAAGCTAGGAGTCCAGGGAAATCACAGATAAGCTTATTCTGTCATAAGCTCGGAGTCCAGTGATATCACAGATAGGCTTATTCTGTCATAAGCTAGGAGTCCAGGGAGATCACAGTTAGGCTTATTCTGTCATAAGCTAGGAGTCCAGTGAGATCACAGATAGGCTTATTCTGTCATAAGCTAGGAGTCGAGGGAGATCACAGATAGGCTTATTCTGTCATAAGCTAGGAGTCCAGTGAGATTACAGATAGGCTTATTCTGTCATAAGCTAGGAGTCCAGTGAGATCACAGATAGGCTTATTCTGTCATAAGCTAGGAGTCCAGGGAGATCACAGATAGGCTTATTCTGTCATAAGCTAGGAGTCCAGGGAGATCACAGATAGGCTTATTCTGTCATAAGCTAGGACTCCAGGGAGATCACAGATAGGCTTATTCTGTCATAAGCTAGGAGTCCAGGGAGATCACAGATAGGCTTATTATGTCATAAGCTAGGAGTCCAGGAAGATCACAGATAGGCTTATTCTGTCATAAGCTAGTCTAGTGAGATCACAGATAGGCTTATTCTGTCATAAGCTAGGAGTCCAGGGAGATCACAGATAGGTTTATTCTGTCATAAGTTAGGAGTCCAGGGAGATCACAGATAGGTTTATTCTGTCATAAGTTAGGAGTCCAGGGAGATCACAGATAGGCTTATTCTGACATAAGCTAATCTAGTGAGATCACAGATAGGCTTATTCTGTCATAAGCTAGGAGTCCAGGGAGATCACAGATAGGTTTATTCTGTCATAAGTTATGAGTCCAGGGAGATCACAGATAGGTTTATTCTGTCATAAGGTAGGAGTCCAGGGAGATCACAGATAGGTTTATTCTGTCATTAGTTAGGAGTCCAGGGAGATCACCGATAGGTTTATTCTGTCATAAGTTAGGAGTCCAGGGAGATCACAGATAGGCTTATTATGTCATAAGCTAGGAGTCCAGGGAGATCACAGATAGGCTTATTCTGTCATAAGGCAGGAGTCGAGGGAGATCACAGATAGGTTTATTCTGTCATAAGGCAGGAGTCGAGGGTGATCACAGATAGGTTTATTCTGTCATACGCTAGGAGTCCAGTGAGATCACAGATAGGCTTATTATGTCATAAGATAGGAGTCCAGGAAGATCACAGATTGGCTTATTCTGTCATAAGCTAGTCTAGTGAGATCACAGATAGGCTTATTCTGTCATAATCTAGGAGTCCAGGGAGATCACAGATAGGTTTATTTTGTCATAAGTTAGTAGTCCAGGGAGATCACAGATAGGTTTATTCTGTCATAAGTTAGGAGTCCAGGGAGATCACAGATAGGCTTATTATGTCATAAGCTAGGAGTCCAGGGAGATCACAGGTAGGCTTATTCTGTCATAAGCTAGTCTAGTGAGATCACAGATAGGCTTATTCTGTCATAAGGTAGGAGTCCAGGGAGATCACAGATACGTTTATTCTGTCATAAGGCAGGAGTCGAGGGAAACCACAGATAGGCTTATTCTGTCATAAGGTAGGAGTCCAGGGAGATCACAGATAGGCTTATTCTGTCATAAGCTAGTCTAGTGAGATCACAGATAGGCTTATTCTGTCATAAGCTAGGAGTCCAGGGAGATCACAGATAGGTTTATTCTGTCATAAGCTAGGAGTCCAGGGAGATCACAGATAGGCTTATTCTGTCATAAGCTAGGAGTCCAGGGAGATCACAGATAGGCTTATTCTGTCATAAGCTAGGAGTCCAGGGAGATCACAGATAGGCTTATTCTGTCATAAGCTAGGAGTCCAGGGAGATCACAGATAGGCTTATTCTGTCATAAGCTAGGAGTCGAGGGAGATCACAGATAGGTTTATTCTGTCATAAGCTAGGAGTCCAGGGAGATCACAGATAGGCTTATTCTGTCATAAGCTAGGAGTCCAGTGAGATCGCAATAGGCTTATTCTGTCATAAGCTAGGAGTCGAGGGAGATCACAGATAGGTTTATTCTGTCATACGCTAGGAGTCCAGTGAGATCACAGATAGGCTTATTATGTCATAAGCTAGGAGTCCAGGAAGATCACAGATAGGCTTATTCTGTCATAAGCTAGTCTAGTGAGATCACAGATAGGCTTATTCTGTCATAAGCTAGGAGTCCAGGGAGATCACAGATAGGTTTATTCTGCCATAAGTTAGGAGCCCAGGGAGATCACAGATAGGTTTATTCTGTCATAAGTTAGGAGTCCAGGGAGATCACAGATAGGCTTATTATGTCATAAGCTAGGAGTCCAGGAAGATCACAGATAGGCTCATTCTGTCATAAGCTAGTCTAGTGAGATCACAGATAGGCTTATTCTGTCATATGCTAGGAGTCCAGGGAGATCACAGATAGGTTTATTCTGTCATAAGCTAGGAGTCCAGGGAGATCACAAATAGGTTTATTCTGTCATAAGGCAGGAGTCGAGGGAGATCACAGATAGGTTTATTCTGTCATAAGGTAGGAGTCCAGGGAGATCACAGATAGGCTTATTCTGTCATAAGCTAGGAGTCCAGGGAGATCACAGATAGGCTTATTCTGTCATAAGCTAGGAGTCGAGGGAGATCACAGATAGGTTTATTCTGTCATACGCTAGGAGTCCAGTGAGATCACAGATAGGCTTATTATGCCATAAGCTAGGAGTCCAGGGAGATCACAGATAGGCTTATTCTGTCATAAGCTAGGAGTCCAGGGAGATCACAGATAGGCTTATTCTGTCATAAGCTAGGAGTCGAGGGAGATCACAGATAGGCTTATTCTGTCATAAGCTAGGAGTCCAGGGAGATCACAGATAGGTTTATTCTGTCATAAACTAGGAGTCCAGTGAGATCACAGATAGGCTTATTCTGTCATAAGCTAGGAGTCGAGGGAGATCACAGATAGGCTTATTCTGTCATACGCTAGGAGTCCAGTGAGATCACAGATAGGCTTATTCTGTCATAAGCTAGGAGTCCAGGGAGATCACAGATAGGCTTATTCTGTCATACGCTAGGAGTCCAGTGAGATCACAGATAGGCTTATTCTGTCATAGGCTAGGAGTCCAGTGAGATCACAATAGGCTTATTCTGTCATAAGCTAGGAGTCCAGGGAGATCACAGATAGGTTTATTCTGTCATAAGCTAGGAGTCCAGGGAGATCACAATAGACTTATTCTGTCATAAGCTAGGAGTCCAGGGAGATCACAGATAGGTTTATTCTGTCATAAGCTAGGAGTCCAGGGAGATCACAGATAGGTTTATTCTGTCATAAGCTAAGAGTCGAGGGAGATCACAGATAGGTTTATTCTGTCATAAGCGCCAACGCCGCGAGTTCTGTGTCTGAAATTTGACAGCTATAATGTATACACATTCGGAGAGGGGGGGTGGACGTAACCCCCCACTGACATATATTCTCCGCCCACCCCCCCCCCCTCCCCGATGTACGTTCCAGACATCATTCCGTATACTTTGTACATGTATAATTTAATTAGGCTAGCATGAGGATAAAATCCTTTTAATCCAAATGTATTCCCACGCCACTGATATCTACGTTCGGGTATATACGTATGTGGACCTACGTATGCAGCGCCTGCCTATGTGGATTATCTACCGTAATAATAGGAGGTAATGTTCAGATAATGAGGCTGTTGTGTTGCGCTCGCTGAAATTGTGACACAAATATCGAAAGGTTAATTTTGAGTATATATACTTATAAGCTGGTTATGATTATAGAAGGCCCGGGACGGTGGTAGATGCCTGTATTATCGCTCTCTGTATAGATGGATTGGAAGAGACTCGCCTGGGCTGAGGAGTGTACGGTATATCTCTGTGTCAGACAGCACTATGGCCTCCCCTAGCTGAGGAGTGTACGGTATATCCCTGTGTCAGACAGCACTATGGCCTCCCCTAGCTGAGGAGTGTACGGTATATCCCTGTGTCAGACAGCACTATGGCCTCCCCTAGCTGAGGAGTGTACGGTATATCCCTGTGTCAGACAGCACTATGGCCTCCCCTAGCTGAGGAGTGTACGGTATATCCCTGTGTCAGACAGCACTATGGCCTCCCCTAGCTGAGGAGTGCACGGTATATCTCTGTGTCAGACAGCACTATGGCCTTCCCTAGCTGAGGAGTGTACGGTATATCCCTGTGTCAGAAAGCACTATGGCCTCCCCTAGCTGAGGAGTGTACGGTATATCCCTGTGTCAGACAGCACTATGGCCTCCCCTAGCTGAGGAGTGCACGGTATATCTCTGTGTCAGACAGCACTATGGCCTCCCCTAGCTGAGGAGTGTACGGTATATCCCTGTGTCAGACAGCACTATGGTCTCTCCTAGCTGAGGAGTGTACGGTATATCCCTGTGTCAGACAGCACTATGGCCTCCCCTAGCTGAGGAGTGTACGGTATATCCCTGTGTCAGACAGCACTATGGCCTCCCCTAGCTGAGGAGTGTACGGTATATCCCTGTGTCAGACAGCACTATGGCCTCCCCTAGCTGAGGAGTGTACGGTATATCCCTGTGTCAGACAGCACTATGGCCTCCCCTAGCTGAGGAGTGTACGGTATATCCCTGTGTCAGACAGCACTATGGCCTCCCCTAGCTGAGGAGTGTACGGTATATCCCTGTGTCAGACAGCACTATGGCCTCCCCTAGCTGAGGAGTGTACGGTATATCCCTGTGTAAGACAGCACTATGGCCTCCCCTAGCTGAGGAGTGTACGGTATATCCCTGCGTAAGACAGCACTATGGCCTCCCCTAGCTGAGGAGTGTACGGTATATCCCTGTGTCAGACAGCACTATGGCCTCCCCTAGCTGAGGAGTGTACGGTATATCCCTGTGTCAGACAGCACTATGGCCTCCCCTAGCTGAGGAGTGTACGGTATATCCCTGTGTCAGACAGCACTATGGCCTCCCCTAGCTGAGGAGTGTACGGTATATCCCTGTGTCAGACAGCACTATGGCCTCCCCTAGCTGAGGAGTGTACGGTATATCCCTGTGTCAGACAGCACTATGGCCTCCCCTAGCTGAGGAGTGTACGGTATATCCCTGTGCCAGACAGCACTATGGCCTCCCCTAGCTGAGGAGTGTACGGTATATCCCTGTGTCAGACAGCACTATGGCCTCCCCTAGCTGAGGAGTGTACGGTATATCCCTGTGTCAGACAGCACTATGGCCTCCCCTAGCTGAGGAGTGTACGGTATATCTCTGTGTCAGACAGCACTATGGCCTCCCCTAGCTGAGGAGTGTACGGTATATCCCTGTGTCAGACAGCACTATGGCCTCCCCTAGCTGAGGAGTGTACGGTATATCCCTGTGTCAGACAGCACTATGGCCTCCCCTAGCTGAGGAGTGTACGGTATATCCCTGTGTCAGACAGCACTATGGCCTCCCCTAGCTGAGGAGTGTACGGTATATCCCTGTGTCAGACAGCACTATGGCCTCCCCTAGCTGAGGAGTGTACGGTATATCCCTGTGTCAGACAGCACTATGGCCTCCCCTAGCTGAGGAGTGTGCGGTATATCCCTGTGTCAGACAGCACTATGGCCTCCCCTAGCTGAGGAGTGTACGGTATATCCCTGTGTCAGACAGCACTATGGCCTCCCCTAGCTGAGGAGTGTACGGTATATCCCTGTGTCAGACAGCACTATGGCCTCCCCTAGCTGAGGAGTGTACGGTATATCCCTGTGTCAGACAGCACTATGGCCTCCCCTAGCTGAGGAGTGTACGGTATATCCCTGTGTCAGACAGCACTATGGCCTCTCCTAGCTGAGGAGTGTACGGTATATCCCTGTGTCAGACAGCACTATGGCCTCCCCTAGCTGAGGAGTGTACGGTATATCCCTGTGTCAGACAGCACTATGGCCTCCCCTAGCTGAGGAGTGTACGGTATATCTCTGTGTCAGACAGCACTATGGCCTCTCCTAGCTGAGGAGTGTACGGTATATCCCTGTGTCAGACAGCACTATGGCCTCCCCTAGCTGAGGAGTGTACGGTATATCCCTGTGTCAGACAGCACTATGGCCTCTCCTAGCTGAGGAGTGTACGGTATATCCCTGTGTCAGACAGCACTATGGCCTCCCCTTGCTGAGGAGTGTATGGTATATCCCTGTGTCAGACAGCACTATGGCCTCTCCTAGCTGAGGAGTGTACGGTATATCCCTGTGTCAGACAGCACTATGGCCTCCCCTAGCTGAGGAGTGTACGGTATATCCCTGTGTCAGACAGCACTATGGCCTCCCCTAGCTGAGGAGTGTACGGTATATCCCTGTGTCAGACAGCACTATGGCCTCCCCTAGCTGAGGAGTGTACGGTATATCCCTGTGTCAGACAGCACTATGGCCTCCCCTAGCTGAGGAGTGTACGGTATATCCCTGTGTCAGACAGCACTATGGCCTCCCCTAGCTGAGGAGTGTACGGTATATCCCTGTGTCAGACAGCACTATGGCCTCCCCTAGCTGTGGAGTGTGCGGTATATCCCTGTGTCAGACAGCACTATGGCCTCCCCTAGCTGAGGAGTGTACGGTATATCCCTGTGTCAGACAGCACTATGGCCTCCCCTAGCTGAGGAGTGTACGGTATATCCCTGTGTCAGACAGCACTATGGCCTCCCCTAGCTGAGGAGTGTACGGTATATCCCTGTGTCAGACAGCACTATGGCCTCCCCTAGCTGAGGAGTGTACGGTATATCCCTGTGTCAGACAGCACTATGGCCTCCCCTAGCTGAGGAGTGTACGGTATATCTCTGTGTCAGACAGCACTATGGCCTCCCCTAGCTGAGGAGTGTACGGTATATCCCTGTGTCAGACAGCACTATGGCCTCCCCTAGCTGAGGAGTGTACGGTATATCCCTGTGTCAGACAGCACTATGGCCTCCCCTAGCTGAGGAGTGTACGGTATATCCCTGTGTCAGACAGCACTATGGCCTCCCCTAGCTGAGGAGTGTACGGTATATCCCTGTGTCAGACAGCACTATGGCCTCCCCTAGCTGAGGAGTGTACGGTATATCCCTGTGTCAGACAGCACTATGGCCTCCCCTAGCTGAGGAGTGTACGGTATATCCCTGTGTCAGACAGCACTATGGCCTCCCCTAGCTGAGGAGTGTGCGGTATATCCCTGTGTCAGACAGCACTATGGCCTCCCCTAGCTGAGGAGTGTACGGTATATCCCTGTGTCAGACAGCACTATGGCCTCCCCTAGCTGAGGTGTGTACGGTATATCCCTGTGTCAGACAGCACTATGGCCTCCCCTAGCTGAGGAGTGTACGGTATATCCCTGTGTCAGACAGCACTATGGCCTCCCCTAGCTGAGGAGTGTACGGTATATCCCTGTGTCAGACAGCACTATGGCCTCCCCTAGCTGAGGAGTGTACGGTATATCCCTGTGTCAGACAGCACTATGGCCTCCCCTAGCTGAGGAGTGTGCGGTATATCCCTGTGTCAGACAGCACTATGGCCTCCCCTAGCTGAGGAGTGTACGGTATATCCCTGTGTCAGACAGCACTATGGCCTCCCCTAGCTGAGGAGTGTACGGTATATCCCTGTGTCAGACAGCACTATGGCCTCCCCTAGCTGAGGAGTGTACGGTATATCCCTGTGTCAGACAGCACTATGGCCTCCCCTAGCTGAGGAGTGTACGGTATATCCCTGTGTCAGACAGCACTATGGCCTCCCCTAGCTGAGGAGTGTACGGTATATCCCTGTGTCAGACAGCACTATGGCCTCCCCTAGCTGAGGAGTGTACGGTATATCCCTGTGTCAGACAGCACTATGGCCTCCCCTAGCTGAGGAGTGTACGGTATATCCCTGTGTCAGACAGCACTATGGCCTCCCCTAGCTGAGGAGTGTACGGTATATCCCTGTGTCAGACAGCACTATGGCCTCCCCTAGCTGAGGAGTGTACGGTATATCCCTGTGTCAGACAGCATTATGGCCTCCCCTAGCTGAGGAGTGTACGGTATATCCCTGTGTCAGACAGCACTATGGCCTCCCCTAGCTGAGGAGTGTACGGTATATCCCTGTGTCAGACAGCACTATGGCCTCCCCTAGCTGAGGAGTGTACGGTATATCCCTGTGTCAGACAGCACTATGGCCTCCCCTAGCTGAGGAGTGTACGGTATATCCCTGTGTCAGACAGCACTATGGCCTCCCCTAGCTGAGGAGTGTACGGTATATCCCTGTGTCAGACAGCACTATGGCCTCCCCTAGCTGAGGAGTGTACGGTATATCCCTGTGTCAGACAGCACTATGGCCTCCCCTAGCTGAGGAGTGTACGGTATATCCCTGTGTCAGACAGCACTATGGCCTCCCCTAGCTGAGGAGTGTACGGTATATCCCTGTGTCAGACAGCACTATGGCCTCCCCTAGCTGAGGAGTGTACGGTATATCCCTGTGTCAGACAGCACTATGGCCTCCCCTAGCTGAGGAGTGTGCGGTATATCCCTGTGTCAGACAGCACTATGGCCTCCCCTAGCTGAGGAGTGTACGGTATATCCCTGTGTCAGACAGCACTATGGCCTCCCCTAGCTGAGGAGTGTACGGTATATCCCTGTGTCAGACAGCACTATGGCCTCCCCTAGCTGAGGAGTGTACGGTATATCCCTGTGTCAGACAGCACTATGGCCTCCCCTAGCTGAGGAGTGTACGGTATATCCCTGTGTCAGACAGCACTATGGCCTCCCCTAGCTGAGGAGTGCACGGTATATCTCTGTGTCAGACAGCACTATGGCCTCCCATAGCTGAGGAGTGTACGGTATATCCCTGTGTCAGACAGCACTATGGCCTCCCCTAGCTGAGGAGTGTACGGTATATCCCTGTGTCAGACAGCACTATGGCCTCCCCTAGCTGAGGAGTGCACGGTATATCTCTGCGTCAGACAGCACTATGGCCTCCCCTAGCTGAGGAGTGTACGGTATATCCCTGTGTCAGACAGCACTATGGTCTCCCCTAGCTGAGGAGTGTACGGTATATCCCTGTGTCAGACAGCACTATGGCCTCCCCTAGCTGAGGAGTGTACGGTATATCCCTGTGTCAGACAGCACTATGGCCTCCCCTAGCTGAGGAGTGCACGGTATATCTCTGTGTCAGACAGCACTATGGCCTCCCCTAGCTGAGGAGTGTACGGTATATCCCTGTGTCAGACAGCATTATGGCCTCCCCTAGCTGAGGAGTGTACGGTATATCCCTGTGTCAGACAGCACTATGGCCTCCCCTAGCTGAGGAGTGTACGGTATATCCCTGTGTCAGACAGCACTATGGCCTCCCCTAGCTGAGGAGTGTACGGTATATCCCTGTGTCAGACAGCACTACGGCCTCCCCTAGCTGAGGAGTGTACGGTATATCCCTGTGTCAGACAGCACTATGGCCTCCCCTAGCTGAGGAGTGTACGGTATATCCCTGTGTCAGACAGCACTATGGCCTCCCCTAGCTGAGGAGTGTACGGTATATCCCTGTGTCAGACAGCACTATGGCCTCCCCTAGCTGAGGAGTGTACGGTATATCCCTGTGTCAGACAGCACTATGGCCTCCCCTAGCTGAGGAGTGTACGGTATATCCCTGTGTCAGACAGCACTATGGCCTCCCCTAGCTGAGGAGTGCACGGTATATCTCTGCGTCAGACAGCACTATGGCCTCCCCTAGCTGAGGAGTGTACGGTATATCCCTGTGTCAGACAGCACTATGGTCTCCCCTAGCTGAGGAGTGTACGGTATATCCCTGTGTCAGACAGCACTATGGCCTCCCCTAGCTGAGGAGTGTACGGTATATCCCTGTGTCAGACAGCACTATGGCCTCCCCTAGCTGAGGAGTGCACGGTATATCTCTGTGTCAGACAGCACTATGGCCTCCCCTAGCTGAGGAGTGTACGGTATATCCCTGTGTCAGACAGCATTATGGCCTCCCCTAGCTGAGGAGTGTACGGTATATCCCTGTGTCAGACAGCACTATGGCCTCCCCTAGCTGAGGAGTGTACGGTATATCCCTGTGTCAGACAGCACTATGGCCTCCCCTAGCTGAGGAGTGTACGGTATATCCCTGTGTCAGACAGCACTACGGCCTCCCCTAGCTGAGGAGTGTACGGTATATCCCTGTGTCAGACAGCACTATGGCCTCCCCTAGCTGAGGAGTGTACGGTATATCCCTGTGTCAGACAGCACTATGGCCTCCCCTAGCTGAGGAGTGTACGGTATATCCCTGTGTCAGACAGCACTATGGCCTCCCCTAGCTGAGGAGTGTACGGTATATCCCTGTGTCAGACAGCACTATGGCCTCCCCTAGCTGAGGAGTGTACGGTATATCCCTGTGTCAGACAGCACTATGGCCTCCCCTAGCTGAGGGGTGTACGGTATATCCCTGTGTCAGACAGCACTATGGCCTCCCCTAGCTGAGGAGTGTACGGTATATCCCTGTGTCAGACAGCACTATGGCCTCCCCTAGCTGAGGAGT
The DNA here is from genome assembly GCA_964019135.1 of Arenicola marina. Lineage (NCBI taxonomy): Eukaryota > Metazoa > Annelida > Polychaeta > Arenicolidae > Arenicola > Arenicola marina. The sequence goes on from OZ025258.1 coordinate 42,006,854, forward strand.
GTACGGTATATCCCTGTGTCAGACAGCACTATGGCCTCCCATAGCTGAGGAGTGTACGGTATATCCCTGTGTCAGACAGCACTATGGCCTCCCCTAGCTGAGGAGTGTACGGTATATCCCTGTGTCAGACAGCACTATGGCCTCCCCTAGCTGAGGAGTGCACGGTATATCTCTGCGTCAGACAGCACTATGGCCTCCCCTAGCTGAGGAGTGTACGGTATATCCCTGTGTCAGACAGCACTATGGCCTCCCCTAGCTGAGGAGTGTACGGTATATCCCTGTGTCAGACAGCACTATGGCCTCCCCTAGCTGAGGAGTGTACGGTATATCCCTGTGTCAGACAGCACTATGGCCTCCCCTAGCTGAGGAGTGTACGGTATATCCCTGTGTCAGACAGCACTATGGCCTCCCCTAGCTGAGGAGTGCACGGTATATCCCTGTGTCAGACAGCACTATGGCCTCCCCTAGCTGAGGAGTGTACGGTATAGCCCTGTGTCAGACAGCACTATGGCCTCCCCTAGCTGAGGAGTGTACGGTATATCTCTGTGTCAGACAGCACTATGGCCTCCCCTAGCTGAGGAGTGCACGGTATATCTCTGTGTCAGACAGCACTATGGCCTCCCCTAGCTGAGGAGTGTACGGTATATCCCTGTGTCAGACAGCACTATGGCCTCCCCTAGCTGAGGAGTGTACGGTATATCCCTGTGTCAGACAGCACTATGGTCTCCCCTAGCTGAGGAGTGTACGGTATATCCCTGTGTCAGACAGCACTATGGCCTCCCCTAGCTGAGGAGTGTACGGTATATCCCTGTGTCAGACAGCACTATGGCCTCCCCTAGCTGAGGAGTGCACGGTATATCCCTGTGTCAGACAGCACTATGGCCTCCCCTAGCTGAGGAGTGTACGGTATATCCCTGTGTCAGACAGCACTATGGCCTCCCCTAGCTGAGGAGTGTACGGTATATCCCTGTGTCAGACAGCACTATGGCATCCCCTAGCTGAGGAGTGCACGGTATATCCCTGTGTCAGACAGCACTATGGCCTCCCCTAGCTGAGGAGTGTACGGTATATCCCTGTGTCAGACAGCACTATGGCCTCCCCTAGCTGAGGAGTGTACGGTATATCCCTGTGTCAGACAGCACTATGGCATCCCCTAGCTGAGGAGTGCACGGTATATCCCTGTGTCAGACAGCACTATGGCCTCCCCTAGCTGAGGAGTGTACGGTATATCCCTGTGTCAGACAGCACTATGGCCTCCCCTAGCTGAGGAGTGCACGGTATATCCCTGTGTCAGACAGCACTATGGCCTCCCCTAGCTGAGGAGTGCACGGTATATCCCTGTGTCAGACAGCACTATGGCCTCCCCTAGCTGAGGAGTGTACGGTATATCCCTGTGTCAGACAGCACTATGGCCTCCCCTAGCTGAGGAGTGTACGGTATATCCCTGTGTCAGACAGCACTATGGCCTCCCCTAGCTGAGGAGTGCACGGTATATCCCTGTGTCAGACAGCACTATGGCCTCCCCTAGCTGAGGAGTGCACGGTATATCCCTGTGTCAGACAGCACTATGGCCTCCCCTAGCTGAGGAGTGTACGGTATATCCCTGTGTCAGACAGCACTATGGCCTCCCCTAGCTGTGGAGTGTACGGTATATCCCTGTGTCAGACAGCACTATGGCCTCCCCTAGCTGAGGAGTGCACGGTATATCCCTGTGTCAGACAGCACTATGGCCTCCCCTAGCTGAGGAGTGTACGGTATATCCCTGTGTCAGACAGCACTATGGCCTCCCCTAGCTGAGGAGTGTACGGTATATCCCTGTGTCAGACAGCACTATGGTCTCCCCTAGCTGAGGAGTGTACGGTATATCCCTGTGTCAGACAGCACTATGGCCTCCCCTAGCTGAGGAGTGTACGGTATATCCCTGTGTCAGACAGCACTATGGCCTCCCCTAGCTGAGGAGTGTACGGTATATCCCTGTGTCAGACAGCACTATGGCCTCCCCTAGCTGAGGAGTGTACGGTATATCCCTGTGTCAGACAGCACTATGGCCTCCCCTAGCTGAGGAGTGTACGGTATATCCCTGTGTCAGACAGCACTATGGCCTCCCCTAGCTGAGGAGTGTACGGTATATCCCTGTGTCAGACAGCACTATGGCCTCGCCTAGCTGAGGAGTGTACGGTATATCCCTGTGTCAGACAGCACTATGGCCTCCCCTAGCTGAGGAGTGTACGGTATATCCCTGTGTCAGACAGCACTATGGCCTCCCCTAGCTGAGGAGTGTACGGTATATCCCTGTGTCAGACAGCACTATGGCCTCCCTTAGCTGAGGAGTGTACGGTATATCTCTGTGTCAGACAGCACTATGGCCTCCCCTAGCTGAGGAGTGTACGGTATATCCCTGTGTCAGACAGCACTATGGCCTCCCCTAGCTGAGGAGTGTACGGTATATCCCTGTGTCAGACAGCACTATGGCCTCCCCTAGCTGAGGAGTGTACGGTATATCTCTGTGTCAGACAGCACTATGGCCTCCCCTAGCTGAGGAGTGCACGGTATATCTCTGTGTCAGACAGCACTATGGCCTCCCCTAGCTGAGGAGTGTACGGTATATCCCTGTGTCAGACAGCACTATGGCCTCCCCTAGCTGAGGAGTGTACGGTATATCCCTGTGTCAGACAGCACTATGGTCTCCCCTAGCTGAGGAGTGTACGGTATATCCCTGTGTCAGACAGCACTATGGCCTCCCCTAGCTGAGGCGTGTACGGTATATCCCTGTGTCAGACAGCACTATGGCCTCCCCTAGCTGAGGAGTGCACGGTATATCCCTGTGTCAGACAGCACTATGGCCTCCCCTAGCTGTGGAGTGTACGGTATATCCCTGTGTCAGACAGCACTATGGCCTCCCATAGCTGCCATTTACCTCTGGAAGCCATACATCCGCTTTACCACGCCTCTCTCTCTGACAGGAAGATAAGTCAATACAGCGTATTTGTGTCTTAAAAAGATGTTTTTTTATATTAAAGTTGCTATTGAAATAAAATACAAACCAGCGATACCGGCGGGGCCGCCTGAACTAACGTTCCGATTAGTATAACAATAACTGACTATGATTGAAGATTTTCGGACTTTTTGCACTCCTGCATTGAACGCACAACCCTATTATTGGAACGCCGCCAACATTGTGCGGCTCCGCTCTATTTACTTTTGGTTAAAATATGTACCTTTTGGCATAGCCCAGGGTTTATTATTAAAAACATCGAATGTAATCCCGATTGTAAGCATGCTTACTTTCAATGTAACCACAATCGGTTTCTTGCATATTCCTGTAATCGTAATCGTCATGAAAGTTCCAAGTTATGATTACATTAACAGTGTAATGACTCCATGCCTGGAGGTTGGTGATGATTACATTAACAGTGTAATCACTCCATGCCTGGAGGCTGGTGATGATTACATTAACAGTGTAATCACTCCATGCCTGGAGGCTGGTGATGATTACATTAACAGTGTAATCACTCCATGCCTGGAGGTTGGTGATGATTACATTAACAGTGTAATGACTCCATGCCTGGAGGCTGGTGATGATTACAGTAACAGTGTAATCACTCCATGCCTGGAGGCTGGTGATGATTACATTAACAGTGTAATGACTCCATGCCTTGAGGCTGGTGATGATTACATTAACAGTGTAATCACTCCATGCCTGGAGGCTGGTGATGATTACATTAACAGTGTAATCACTCCATGCCTGGAGGTTGGTGATGATTACATTAACAGTGTAATGACTCCATGCCTGGAGGCTGGTGATGATTACATTAACAGTGTAATCACTCCATGCCTGGAGGCTGGTGATGATTACATTAACAGTGTAATGACTCCATGCCTTGAGGCTGGTGATGATTACATTAACAGTGTAATCACTCCATGCCTGGAGGATGGTGATGATTGAAATTAACAGTGTAATCACTCCATGCCTGGAGGCTGATGATGATTACATTAACAGTGTAATCACTCCATGCCTGGAGGCTGGTGATGATTACATTAACAGTGTAATGACTCCATGCCTGGAGGCTGGCGATGACACGCTCTGTACCTATGTAGCCTCCGCACCATCCATTATACCTCGCGCGCACTATCCTCCTTTGATCCTGATTAGTACTGAGGTGGGCGCCCACATAATGTTATACATGGGGCCGCCGTGTAGTCACATAATGTTATACATGGCGAGGCCGTGTGGTCACACAATGTTATACATAGGGCCGCCGTGTGGTCTCATAATGTTATACATGGCGAGGCCGTGTGGTCACATAATGTTATACATGGGGCCGCCGTGTAGTCACATAATGTTATACATGGGGCCGCCGTGTGGTCACATAATGTTATACATGGGACCGCCGTGTGGTCGCATAATGTTTTACATGGGGCCGCCGTGTGGTCACATAATGTTATACATGGGGAGGCCGTGTGGTCGCATAATGTTATACATGGGGCCGCCGTGTGGTCACATAATGTTATACATGGCGAGGCCGTGTGGTCGCATAATGTTATACATGGGGCCGCCGTGTGGTCACATAATGTTATACATGGCGAGGCCGTGTGGTCACATAATGTTATACATGGCGAGGCCGTGTGGTCACATAATGTTATACATGGGGCTGCCGTGTGGTCACATAATGTTATACATGGGGTCGCCGTGTGGTCCCATAATGTTATACATGGGGCTGCCGTGTGGTCACATAATGTTATACATGGCGAGGCCGTGTGGTCACATAATGTTATACATGGCGAGGCCGTGTGGTCACACAATGTTATACATAGGGCCGCCGTGTGGTCACATAATGTTATACATGGCGAGGCCGTGTGGTCACACAATGTTATACATAGGGCCGCCGTGTGGTCACATAATGTTATACATGGCGAGGCCGTGTGGTCACATAATGTTATACATGGCGAGGCCGTGTGGTCACACAATGTTATACATAGGGCCGCCGTGTGGTCACATAATGTTATACATGGCGAGGCCGTGTGGTCACATAATGTTATACATGGCGAGGCCGTGTGGTCGCATAATGTTATACATGGGGCCGCCGTGTGGTCGCATAATGTTATACATGGGGTCGCCGTGTGGTCACATAATGTTATACATGGCGAGGCCGTGTGGTCACATAATGTTATACATGGGGCCGCCGTGTGGTCGCATAATGTTATACATGGGGCCGCCGTGTAGTCACATAATGTTATACATGGGGAGGCCGTGTGGTCACATAATGTTATACATGGCGAGGCCGTGTGGTCACATAATGTTATACATGGGGCCGCCGTGTGGTCGCATAATGTTATACATGGGACCGCCGTGTGGTCACACAATGTTATACATGGGGCCGCCGTGTGGTCACATAATGTTATACATGGGGAGGCCGTGTGGTCGCATAATGTTATACATGGGGTCGCCGTGTGGTCACATAATGTTATACATGGGGAGGCCGTGTGGTCGCATAATGTTATACATGGGGTCGCCGTGTGATCACATATTGTTATACATGGCGAGGCCGTGTGGTCACATAATGTTATACATGGCGAGGCCGTGTGGTCACATAATGTTATACATGGCGAGGCCGTGTGGTCACATAATGTTATACATGGCGAGGCCGTGTGGTCACATAATGTTATACATGGCGAGGCCGTGTGGTCACACAATGTTATACATAGGGCCGCCGTGTGGTCTCATAATGTTATACATGGCGAGGCCGTGTGGTCACATAATGTTATACATGGCGAGGCCGTGTGGTCACATAATGTTATACATGGCGAGGCCGTGTGGTCACATAATGTTATACATGGCGAGGCCGTGTGGTCTCATAATGTTATACATGGCGAGGCCGTGTGGTCACATAATGTTATACATGGGGCCGCCGTGTGGTCGCATAATGTTATACATGGGACCGCCGTGTGGTCACACAATGTTATACATGGGGAGGCCGTGTGGTCGCATAATGTTATACATGGGGTCGCCGTGTGGTCACATAATGTTATACATGGGGAGGCCGTGTGGTCGCATAATGTTATACATGGGGTCGCCGTGTGATCACATATTGTTATACATGGCGAGGCCGTGTGGTCACATAATGTTATACATGGCGAGGCCGTGTGGTCACATAATGTTATACATGGCGAGGCCGTGTGGTCACATAATGTTATACATGGCGAGGCCGTGTGGTCACATAATGTTATACATGGCGAGACCGTGTGGTCACACAATGTTATACATAGGGCCGCCGTGTGGTCTCATAATGTTATACATGGCGAGGCCGTGTGGTCACATAATGTTATACATGGGGCCGCCGTGTGGTCGCATAATGTTATACATGGGGCCGCCGTGTGGTCACATAATGTTATACATGGGGCCGCCGTGTGGTCACATAATGTTATACATGGGGTCGCCGTGTGGTCACATAATGTTATACATGGGGAGGCTGTGTGGTCGCATAATGTTATACATGGGGCCGCCATGTGGTCGCATGTTATACATGGGGAGGCCGTGTGGTCGAATAATGTTATACATGGGGCCGCCGTGTGGTCACATAATGTTATACATGGGGCCGCCGTGTGGTCACATAATGTTATACATGGGGCCGCCGTGTGGTCACATAATGTTATACATGGGGCCGCCGTGTGGTCACATAATGTTATACATGCGGTCGCCGTGTGGTCGCATAATGTTATACATGAGGCCGCCGTGTGGTCACATAATGTTATACATGGGGCCGCCGTGTGGTCGCATAATGTTATACATGCGGTCGCCGTGTGGTCGCATAATGTTATACATGAGGCCGCCGTGTGGTCACATAATGTTATACATGGGGCCGCCGTGTGGTCGCATAATGTTATACATGGGGAGGCCGTGTGGTCACATAATGTTATACATGGGGCCGCCGTGTGGTCAGAAATTGTTATACATGGGGCCGCCGTGTGGTCACATAATGTTATACATGGGGAGGCCGTGTGGTCACATAATGTTATACATGGGGCCGCCGTGTGGTCACATAATGTTATACATGGGGCCGCCGTGTGGTCACATAATGTTATACATGGCGAGGCCGTGTGGTCGCATAATGTTATACATGGGGCCGCCGTGTGGTCACATAATGTTATACATGGCGAGGCCGTGTGGTCACATAATGTTATACATGGGGCCGCCGTGTGGTCACATAATGTTATACATGGGGTCGCCGTGTGGTCACATAATGTTATACATGGCGAGGCCGTGTGGTCACATAATGTTATACCTTGGGCCGCCGTGTGGTCACACAATGTTATACATGGCGAGGCCGTGTGGTCGCATAATGTTATACATGGGGCCGCCGTGTGGTCGCATAATGTTATACATGGCGAGGCCGTGTGGTCACATAATGTTATACATAGGGCCGCCGTGTGGTCACATAATGTTATACATGGGGCCGCCGTGTGGTCACATAATGTTATACATGGGGTCGCCGTGTGGTCACATAATGTTATACATGGCGAGGCCGTGTGGTCACATAATGTTATACCTTGGGCCGCCGTGTGGTCACATAATGTTATACATGGGGCCGCCGTGTGGTCACATAATGTTATACATGGGGTCGCCGTGTGGTCACATAATGTTATACATGGCGAGGCCGTGTGGTCACATAATGTTATACATGGGGCCGCCGTGTGGTCGCATAATGTTATACATGGGGCCGCCGTGTGGTCACATAATGTTATACATGGGGCTGCCGTGTGGTCGCATAATGTTATACATGGGGCCGCCGTGTGGTCACATAATGTTATACATGGGGCCGCCGTGTGGTCGCATAATGTTATACATGGGGCCGCCGTGTGGTCACATAATGTTATACATGGGGCCGCCGTGTGGTCACATAATGTTATACATGGGACCGCCGTGTGGTCACACAATGTTATACATGGGGCCGCCGTGTGGTCACATAATGTTATACATGGGGAGGCCGTGTGGTCACATAATATTATACATGGGGCCGCCGTGTGGTCACATAATGTTATACATGGCGAGGCCGTGTGGTCGCATAATGTTTTACATGGGGCCGCCGTGTGGTCACATAATGTTATACATGGGGAGGCCGTGTGGTCACATAATATTATACATGGGGCCGCCGTGTGGTCACATAATGTTATACATGGCGAGGCCGTGTGGTCACATAATATTATACATGGGGCCGCCGTGTGGTCACATAATGTTATACATGGGGCCGCCGTGTGGTCGCATAATGTTATACATGGGGAGGCCGTGTGGTCGCATAATGTTATACATGGGGCCGCCGTGTGGTCACATAATGTTATACATGGGGCCGCCGTGTGGTCACATAATGTTATACATGGGGAAGCCGTGTGGTCGCATAATGTTATACATGGGGTCGCCGTGTGGTCACATAATGTTATACATGGCGAGGCCGTGTGGTCGCATAATGTTATACATGGCGAGGCCGTATGGTCGCATAATGTTATACATGGGGCCGCCGTTTGGTCACATAATGTTATACATGGGGCCGCCGTGTGGTCACATAATGTTATACATGGGGAAGCCGTGTGGTCACATAATGTTATACATGGGGAGGCCGTGTGGTCACATAATGTTATACATGGGGCCGCCGTGTGGTCACATAATGTTATACATGGCGAGGCCGTGTGGTCACATAATGTTATACATGGGGAGGCCGTGTGGTCACATAATGTTATACATGGGGAGGCCGTGTGGTCGCATAATGTTATACATGGGGCCGCCGTGTGGTCACATAATGTTATACATGGGGAGGCCGTGTGGTCACATAATATTATACATGGGGCCGCCGTGTGGTCACATAATGTTATACATGGGGCCGCCGTTTGGTCACATAATGTTATACATTGGGCCGCCGTGTGGTCACATAATGTTATACATGAGGCCGCCGTGTGGTCGCATAATGTTATACATGGCGAGGCCGTGTGGTCGCATAATGTTATACATGGGGCCGCCGTGTGGTCACATAATGTTATACATGGGGAGGCCGTGTGGTCACATAATATTATACATGGGGTCGCCGTGTGGTCCCATAATGTTATACATGGGGCCGCCGTTTGGTCACATAATGTTATACATTGGGCCGCCGTGTGGTCACATAATGTTATACATGAGGCCGCCGTGTGGTCGCATAATGTTATACATGGCGAGGCCGTGTGGTCGCATAATGTTATACATGGGGCCGCCGTGTGGTCACACAATGTTATACATGGGGTCGCCGTGTGGTCACATAATATTATACATGGGGCCGCCGTGTGGTCACATAATGTTATACATGGGGCCGCCGTGTGGTCACATAATGTTATACATTGGGCCGCCGTGTGGTCACATAATGTTATACATGGGGAAGCCGTGTGGTCGCATAATGTTATACATGGGGAGGCCGTGTGGTCACATAATGTTATACATGGGGAGGCCGTGTGGTCACATAATGTTATACATGGGGAGGCCGTGTGGTCGCATAATGTTATACATGGGGCCGCCGTGTGGTCACATAATGTTATACATGGGGCCGCCGTGTGGTCACATAATGTTATACATGGGGAGGCCGTGTGGTCGCATAATGTTATACATGGGGCCGCCGTGTGGTCACATAATGTTATACATGGGGAGGCCGTGTGGTCACATAATGTTATACATGGGGAGGCCGTGTGGTCACATAATGTTATACATGGGGAGGCCGTGTGGTCGCATAATGTTATACATGGGGCCGCCGTGTGGTCACATAATGTTATACATGGGGCCGCCGTGTGGTCGCATAATGTTATACATGGGGAGGCCGTGTGGTCACATAATGTTATACATGGGGAGGCCGTGTGGTCACATAATGTTATACATGGGGAGGCCGTGTGGTCGCATAATGTTATACATGGGGCCGCCGTGTGGTCACATAATGTTATACATGGGGCCGCCGTGTGGTCACATAATGTTATACATGGGGAGGCCGTGTGGTCGCATAATGTTATACATGGGGCCGCCGTGTGGTCACATAATGTTATACATGGGGCCGCCGTGTGGTCACATAATGTTATACATGGGGAAGCCGTGTGGTCGCATAATGTTATACATGGGGCCGCCGTGTGGTCGCATAATGTTATACATGGGGCCGCCGTGTGGTCACATAATGTTATACATGGGGCCGCCGTGTGGTCACATAATGTTATACATGGGGCCGCCGTGTGGTCACATAATGTTATACCTTGGGCCGCCGTGTGGTCACATAATGTTATACATTGGGCCGCCGTGTGGTCGCATAATGTTATACATGGGGCCGCCGTGTGGTCACATAATGTTATACATGGGGCCGCCGTGTGGTCACATAATGTTATACATGGGGCGGCCGTGTGGTCACATAATGTTATACATTGGGCCACCGTGTGGTCACATAATGTTATACATTGGGCCGCCGTGTGGTCGCATAATGTTATACATGGGGCCGCCGTGTGGTCACATAATGTTATACATGGGGCGGCCGTGTGGTCACATAATGTTATACATTGGGCCGCCGTGTGGTCACATAATGTTATACATTGGGCCGCCGTGTGGTCGCATAATGTTATACATGGGGCCGCCGTGTGGTCACATAATGTTATACATGGGGCCGCCGTGTGGTCACATAATGTTATACATTGGGCCGCCGTGTGGTCACATAATGTTATACATGGGGCCGCCGTGTGGTCGCATAATGTTATACATGGGGCCGCCGTGTGGTCACACAATGTTATACATGGGGCCGCCGTGTGGTCACATAATGTTATACATGGGGCCGCCGTGTGGTCGCATAATGTTATACATGGGGCCGCCGTGTGGTCACATAATGTTATACATGGGACCGCCGTGTGGTCGCATAATGTTATACATGGGGCCGCCGTGTGGTCACATAATGTTATACATGGGGCCGCCGTGTGGTCACATAATGTTATACATGCGGTCGCCGTGTGGTCGCATAATGTTATACATGGGGCCGCCGTGTGGTCACATAATGTTATACATGGGGCCGCCGTGTGGTCACATAATGTTATACATGGGACCGCCGTGTGGTCACATAATGTTATACATGGGGAGGCCGTGTGGTCACATAATATTATACATGGGGCCGCCGTGTGGTCACATAATGTTATACATGGCGAGGCCGTGTGGTCAAATAATGTTATACATGGGGCCGCCGTGTGGTCACATAATGTTATACATGGGGAGGCCGTGTGGTCGCATAATGTTATACATGGGGAGGCCGTGTGGTCGCATAATGTTATACATGGGGCCGCCGTGTGGTCACATAATGTTATACATGGGGCCGCCGTGTGGTCACATAATGTTATACATGGGGAGGCCGTGTGGTCGCATAATGTTATACATGGGGTCGCCGTGTGGTCGTATAATGTTATACATGGGGCCGCCGTGTGGTCACATAATGTTATACATGGGGCCGCCGTGTGGTCGCATAATGTTATACATGGGGCCGCCGTGTGGTCGTATAATGTTATACATGGGGCCGCCGTGTGGTCACATAATGTTATACATGGGGCCGCCGTGTGGTCGCATAATGTTATACATGGGGCCGCCGTGTGGTCACATAATGTTATACATGGCGAGGCCGTGTGGTCGCATAATGTTATACATGGGGCCGCCGTGTGGTCACATAATGTTATACATGGGGTCGCCGTGTGGTCACATTATGTTATACATGGGGCCGCCGTGTGGTCGCATAATGTTATACATGGGGAGGCCGTGTGGTCACATAATATTATACATGGGGAGGCCGTGTGGTCACATAATGTTATACATGGCGAGGCCGTGTGGTCGCATAATGTTATACATGGGGCCGCCGTGTGGTCACATAATGTTATACATGGGGTCGCCGTGTGGTCACATTATGTTATACATGGGGCCGCCGTGTGGTCGCATAATGTTATACATGGGGAGGCCGTGTGGTCACATAATATTATACATGGGGAGGCCGTGTGGTCACATAATGTTATACATGGGGCCGCCGTGTGGTCGTATAATGTTATACATGGGGTCGCCGTGTGGTCACATAATGTTATACATGGGGAGGCCGTGTGGTCGTATAATGTTATACATGGGGCCGCCGTGTGGTCACATAATGTTATACATGGGGCCGCCGTGTGGTCACATAATGTTATACATGGGACCGCCGTGTGGTCACATAATGTTATACATGGGGAGGCCGTGTGGTCGTATAATGTTATACATGGGGAGGCCGTGTGGTCGTATAATGTTATACATGGGGTCGCCGTGTGGTCACATAATGTTATACATGGGGAGGCCGTGTGGTCGTATAATGTTATACATGGGGTCGCCGTGTGGTCACATAATGTTATACATGGCGAGGCCGTGTGGTCGTATAATGTTATACATGGGGCCGCCGTGTGGTCACATAATGTTATACATGGGGCCGCCGTGTGGTCACATAATGTTATACATGGGGCCGCCGTGTGGTCGCATAATGTTATACATGGGGCCGCCGTGTGGTCACATAATGTTATACATGGGGCCGCCGTGTGGTCACATAATGTTATACATGGGGTCGCCGTGTGGTCACATAATGTTATACATGGGGCCGCCGTGTGGTCACATAATGTTATACATTGGGCCGCCGTGTGGTCACATAATGTTATACATGGGGAGGCCGTGTGGTCGTATAATGTTATACATGGGGTCGCCGTGTGGTCACATAATGTTATACATGGGGAGGCCGTGTGGTCACATAATGTTATACATGGGGAGGCCGTGTGGTCACATAATGTTATACATGGGGCCGCCGTGTGGTCTCATAATGTTATACATGGCGAGGCCGTGTGGTCACATAATGTTATACATGGGGAGGCCGTGTGGTCACATAATGTTATACATGGGGTCGCCGTGTGGTCACATAATGTTATACATGGGGCCGCCGTGTGGTCACATAATGTTATACATGGGGAGGCCGTGTGGTCTCATAATGTTATACATGGGGCCGCCGTGTGGTCACATAATGTTATACATGGCGAGGCCGTATGGTCGCATAATGTTATACATAGGGCCGCCGTGTGGTCTCATAATGTTATACATGGCGAGGCCGTGTGGTCACATAATGTTATACATGGGGAGGCCGTGTGGTCACATAATGTTATATATGGGGCCGCCGTGTGGTCTCATAATGTTATACATGGCGAGGCCGTGTGGTCACATAATGTTATACATGGGGAGGCCGTGTGGTCACATAATGTTATACATGGGGTCGCCGTGTGGTCACATAATGTTATACATGGGGCCGCCGTGTGGTCACATAATGTTATACATGGGGAGGCCGTGTGGTCTCATAATGTTATACATGGGGCCGCCGTGTGGTCACATAATGTTATACATGGCGAGGCCGTGTGGTCGCATAATGTTATACATAGGGCCGCCGTGTGGTCACATAATGTTATACATGGCGAGGCCGTGTGGTCACATAATGTTATACATAGGGCCGCCGTGTGGTCACATAATGTTATACATGGGGTCGCCGTGTGGTCACATAATGTTATACATGGGGCCGCCGTGTGGTCACATAATGTTATACATGGGGCCGCCATGTGGTCGCATCAAAGATATTAGTACAGCAAGGGTGTACGTTAAATAAAACTTTATCTTATCTTATCTTATCTTATCTTAGCTTACTAATATCTTTGGTCGGTGTATGTGCGTAGGGCCTACGTCTGTCCGCTTATTCACTCGGACTATAGACACGCGAGAAAAACCAAACTTGCATAATTAGACTAGTTCCTTTTCCGGCCTTGCTTGTTTCGCCGCCTGATGGCGCCACTTGTTAACTGCTATTCTCCGTATTTGACTTCTAATAGTTGTGCTTTTTGCTTTGGCTAGCCCCCCCCCCCCCCCCCCCCACACACACACACACACGCTCCAAACTAGCCCGGGCCGGGGGCTGGTGCTCAAGCCTTATATCGCATATAATGTCGGAGTAAAACACTCCAACATAGCACCGCCTCGACCCCCGCCCCACCGCCCCCGCACCCTGCGCCCTGCTGGAGACCTCTGTTTGGTGGCGACCTGTCATCAGCGGGCGCAGACCTCCCTGTCAGGATCCTTGTCATAAGACGTCCGATACAAGTGTTTGCTGGGGCTCTAACCGGCTCACTGAGAGGGCTGGTCAGAGGCGTGTCGGGACACGCGGTGCCCCCCCCCCTCCCCCTCCTCTCAGCCCTCGCCGCTGCCACGCGGTCGTGGCGCCCTCACCGCTGGCAGGCCACCCCCCCCCCCTCCCTCGACGAGGCGCCCTCACCGCCGCACACTAGGGGGCTCACAGACCATAAAAAGTGGGGCTCGCCGCGGCACAGATCTAGAAATTCGTCCTGAACGGTGGGCAGTAGCAGCACCTCGTCACCCCCGAGACGGTCACCGGCAGTGGATATATCAGCGGATGCAGTCATCAGGGGGGCCGATAGGAGCGCAGGGACAGGCGGCAGAGACAGGAGGGCTGGGACAGGCGGCAGGGACAGTGCCAGTGGTCGGGACAGTGCCGGGACAGTGCCAGTGGCCGGGACAGTGCCAGTGGCCGGGACAGTGCCAGTGGCTGTACAGCGGTGTGATTATTGTCCGCCTCTCACCCGAGCACGGCGTGTGGATCGGAATTCACGGTGAGAGCTTAAACCTGAGCTCTGCGACACGGCTCACTGGGCATTGCACGGGGAAGGGTGTGAGTGTTGGGGGGGGGGGGCACAGCGGGGGGCAGTGGATGGGGGAGGGGAGGGGGAACACTTCTCGTTGGGCAAGGGGTAGGAGCCGGGGAGGTAGGGGGAGGGGGGGGGGTGTATCGTTGGACCTGACATTGGATCGATCTGTCGCTCTTAGGTGTGAATGGGGGTGGGTGGGTGAGCGGGGGTGGGGTCTGTCGTCACTGGTGTGTAGGAGGAGGGGGTGGGGGGCGCCACACGGGAGGGGCGGGTGCGGAACAGGCTGATCGCGGTTGTGTCGACCCTCCCCAGCCCTGGGCTGGGCACAGCACAGTGGCTGCGACCGCCTTCTGTCGCAGTGCTCAGAGAAATTAAGCCTTGCTGCAACATATGTATATAATAAGTCCATTATGGTTACTAACGGGTGCTTCCCTTGGCGTTATTCATTCGGACAGTAGGCACATTATCATAGAACTTAACTGAAACGAATCGTTTATCGTGATTAATATTCAAACTAATTTAATTTTGAAATGTGGACGCGAATAGTTGTAATTGCACAGATAATGGCCAGCCTATAGTTTGTATAGCTTTGGATGTGTTATTCATCATGATGTTACGTGAAATTAAATTGCATATTTGTAAAAAAATTGCATTAAGTTTAACTTTAAAACCCATTGTTGATATAGGTCGGTTATCATAGGGCAGAACGGTAACCATGGTAACGGCGGTCATCCGTATGTTCTTGTGGCCTGAAAGCAAGACGTTACAGTCGCAAGACAGTTAGGGGATGTGACGACATAGTTACTATGACGTCACATCCCCTGTCTTACGACTGTAACGTCTTGCTTTCAGGTTAATGTTCTGATGGCGACAGTCGCGCCGTGACCTAGTAGAGGTCACCCCGTGGCCTAGTAGAGGTCACCCCGTGGCCTAGTAGAGGTCACCCCGTGGCCTAGTAGAGGTCAAACCGTGGCCTAGTAGATGTCACCCCGTGGCCTAGTAGAGGTCACCCCGTGGCCTAGTAGATGTCACCCCGTGACCTAGTAGATGTCACCCCGTGACCTAGTAGAGGTCAACCCGTGGCCTAGTAGATGTCACCCCGTGGCCTAGTAGAGGTCACCCCGTGGCCTAGTAGAGGTCACCCCGTGGCCTATTAGAGGTCACCCCGTGGCTTAGCAGTGCTCACCCCGTGGCCTAGAAGGGGTCGCCTCGTGACCTAGTAGAGGTTACCCCGTTACCTAGTGGAAATCACCCAGTGACCTTGTAGAGGTAGCCCGTGGCCTTGTAGAGGACAGCGCGTGACCTATTAGATGTCACCCTGTGACCTATTAGAGGTCACCCTGTGAACTATTAGAGGTCACCCTGTGACCTATTAGAGGTCACCCTGAGACCTATTAGAGGTCACCCTGTGACCTATTAGAGATATTCAAGTCCTACAAGTCACTCACAGGCATTAATGGGCCGCTGACAAACTAAACAGCGGAGAGATGTGCGCCAACTTCTCGCTATTCATTCCAGGTGGCAGTACCACTCGGACGTCACCCAACTCACACGCGGTAGATCAGGATGAAATCTCGCGGGACCTCTAAGAATCCCGTCGTCGGGGGCGCCACGGTCGGACTGGTCCAAACTGATGCCCAGCCGCCGCCAGGGGCGCTGCGAACGCTAGACGTGGCCGACTTCATATTGGATAAAATCGATTTGGAGATGTTAAAAATGGGACGGGTAAGAATGCAATATAATAGCACAAACCATTAAACCTGTCTCTTTTGGTACCTTTGTAAGTTCTGTGTATACAGTTATACCTACCTCTTGTCAAACCCCTCGTTTGACCTTGACCTTGACATGACGCAATCCGCTCTAGTCCTCCAGGTGGCGCTTCAGGCTCACCCACCTATCACAAACCAGGCGACATCCGGTTGATTTCTTCACTTCCGGTTTGTTTCAGAAGCGGAAGAAGACGCCGCGGAGTGCTCCGGGCTACACAGAGGCCGAGCGCGAGCTGCTCCGGAAACTGGGGCTGCTGGGGGACCGGCCCGGACAGGCTGCCGTCACCATGGCAACACTACAGGGTAAGTCATCACATTTAATTACTGGATATATAGCAGTCTATGTGCTCAAGTCGGTAAAGCGTCGACTTAATATTTGCTTTTCTTATATCTAATGGCGTTACTCTTAAAGGGCGGGGGCGTTGTCAACCCAGGGGACGGGGGGGGTGTGCATCAGGCACTGTGTCGTGTATATATTGGAACTTTATTATACTGAAAGGCCATCGGCCCATAGTACATATAATAAACAATAATTAACAAAAAAAACACCTGTAGTGACATATACTATCGATATACATATCGTATACGTATAGGGAGGTGCCGACGCTCAGCTCAATCAAGTCAAACAAATAAAACCCATTTGACGATGACGTCACTCATGCGGGGAGTTCACGAGATTTCGTCAGATTTATCTGGAGTTTCGATTTGGAATGTGCCGCCATCTAGCGGGGTGTCTTGGAGTACCACCTTATCGCAGGACAGTGGCGGAGCCTGGCGGAGCCTGGCGGAGGGAGCCGGTGTAGCATCGTACCCTGTCCGGAGGGATAAATTGGCCGAGTGCGCATGCGCAGCCAAAGGGCTTGCTATGTACATAGCGCATGTATGCCTAGTTTAGGGGTTGCTTAGGGTTAGGGTTAGGGTTAGGGTTAGGGTTAGGGTTAGTGGCATGAAAGAAGCGCGGCCGGAGAGGTTATCACGGCCGGACAGGTTATCACGGCCGGAGAGGTTATCACGGCCGGACAGGTTATCACGGCCGGACAGGTTATCACGGCCGGACAGGTTATCACGGCCGGAGAGGTTATCACTGCCGGACAGGTTATCACGGCCGGACAGGTTATCGCGGCCGGAGAGGTTATCACTGCCGGAGAGGTTATCACGGCCGGACAGGTTATCGCGGCCGGACAGGTTATCGCGGCCGGAGAGGTTATCACTGCCGGACAGGTTATCACGGCCGGAGAGGTTATCACTGCCGGACAGGTTATCACGGCCGGACAGGTTATCGCGGCCGGACAGGTTATCGCGGCCGGACAGGTTATCGCGGCCGGACAGGTTATCACGGCCGGACAGGTTATCACGGCCGGAGAGGTTATCACTGCCGGACAGGTTATCACTGCCGGACAGGTTATCACGGCCGGACAGGTTATCGCGGCCGGACAGGTTATCACGGCCGGACAGGTTATCGCGGCCGGAGAGGTTATCACTGCCGGACAGGTTATCACGGCCGGAGAGGTTATCACTGCCGGACAGGTTATCACGGCCGGACAGGTTATCGCGGCCGGACAGGTTATCACGGCCGGACAGGTTATCACGGCCGGAGAGGTTATCACTGCCGGACAGGTTATCACGGCCGGACAGGTTATCACGGCCGGACAGGTTATCACGGCCGGAGAGGTTATCACGGCCGGACAGGTTATCGCGGCCGGACAGGTTATCGCGGCCGGAGAGGTTATCACTGCCGGACAGGTTATCATGGCCGGACAGGTTATCACGGCCGGACAGGTTATCACGGCCGGACAGGTTATCACGGCCGGACAGGTTATCACGGCCGGACAGGTTATCACGGCCGGACAGGTTATCACGGCCGGACAGGTTATCGCGGCCGGACAGGTTATCACGGCCGGACAGGTTACGCGGCCGGACAGGTTATCACGGCCGGACAGGTTACGCGGCCGGACAGGTTATCGCGGCCGGACAGGTTATCACGGCCGGACAGGTTATCACGGCCGGATAGGTTATCACGGCCGGACAGGTTATCACGGCCGGACAGGTTATCAAGGCCGGACAGGTTATCACGGCCGGACAGGTTATCGCGGCCGGACAGGTTACGCGGCCGGACAGGTTATCACGGCCGGACAGGTTATCACGGCCGGACAGGTTACGCGGCCGGACAGGTTATCACGGCCGGACAGGTTATCGCGGCCGGACAGGTTATCACGGCCGGACAGGTTATCACGGCCGGACAGGTTATCGCGGCCGGACAGGTTATCGCGGCCGGACAGGTTATCACGGCCGGACAGGTTACGCGGCCGGATAGGTTATCGCGGCCGGACAGGTTATCACGGCCGGACAGGTTACGCGGCCGGATAGGTTATCACGGCCGGACAGGTTATCACGGCCGGACAGGTTATCACGGCCGGACAGGTTATCACGGCCGGACAGGTTATCACGGCCGGACAGGTTATCGCGGCCGGACAGGTTACGCGGCCGGACAGGTTATCACGGCCGGACAGGTTACGCGGCCGGACAGGTTATCACGGCCAGACAGGTTATCGCGGCCGGACAGGTTATCACGGCCGGACAGGTTATCACGGCCGGACAGGTTATCGCGACCGGACAGGTTATCACGGCCGGACAGGTTATCGCGGCCGGACAGGTTATCACGGCCAGACAGGTTATCGCGGCCGGACAGGTTATCGCGGCCGGACAGGTTATCACGGCCGGACAGGTTATCACGGCCGGACAGGTTATCACGGCCGGACAGGTTATCACGGCCGGACAGGTTATCGCGGCTGGACAGGTTATCACGCCGGACAGGTTATCACGGCCGGACAGGTTATCACGGCCGGACAGGTTATCACGGCCGGACAGGTTATCACGGCCGGACAGGTTATCACGGCCGGACAGGTTATCACGGCCGGACAGGTTATCGCGGCCGGACAGGTTATCACGGCCGGAGAGGTTATCGCGGCCGGACAGGTTATCACGGCCGGACAGGTTATCACGGCTGGACAGGTTATCACGGCCGTACAGGTTATCGCGGCCGGACAGGTTATCACGGCCGGACAGGTTATCACGGCCGGACAGGTCGTTATGTTACACCGGCATATAGTGAACAGATTGCCAGACGTGGTATAACGATGGTAGGGTGATCCTGTCATTGATGGACCAGCTGATCACCAGATAGACGTCTGTATCACATACACAGGCCCATTAACCCCCCCCCCCCCTCCATCCTCTCCCATTACTGGACGCCCACACGGTGATACTGACACCGTACCCCCTCCCGGCCTCCCCTCCCCCCCCCCCGCCTCCCATCTCGCCCCTCCCCCTCCATCCTCCCCCATTACAGGACACCCACACGCTAATACTGACACCGTACCCCCCCCCCCCATCCACCTCCCCTCTCGCCCCACCACCTCCAGCACAACATACACACGAGGCCACTTGACCTCACTGCCAGCGATAGTCACTGGCAGGAATCCCGCAGCCAGGAGCCACGCGACCCGTGCTGCCCCCTGCACATCCAGAGCGAGAGTGATCGGCACAGGAGTCAAGGCCCAGTGTGTGGCGTGTCAATACAAAGTATCCCCCTGTCCACCCTCACCCCCACCCCCTCACCCTGTATGCCCCCCGTCCCTTGGCGGTCTGTCCGGACAGGTAGAGCGCTGCCCGGGAAAATGTTGTCAGTTGTGGATCGTTAGATACAGACCATGTCAGAGCAATACCTACCCCATGTCTATGCCATGTCCATGCCATGACTATGCCATGTCTATGCCATGACTATGCCATGTCTATGCCATGTATATGCCATGTTTATGCAATATCTATGCCATGTCTATGCCATGTCTCACAGGTTACCTCTGTGCCGTGACAGAGCCTCACGTGTTACCTCTGTGCCGTGACAGGGCCTCACGTGTTACCTCTGTGCCGTGACAGGGCCTCGCGTGTCATCTCTGTGCCGTGACAGAGCCTCACGTGTTACCTCTGTGCCGTGACAGGGCCTCGCGTGTCATCTCTGTGCCGTGACAGGGCCTCGCGTGTTACCTCTGTGCCGTGACAGCGCCTCACGTGTTACCTCTGTGCCGTGACAGGGCCTCACGTGTTACCTCTGCCGTGACAGCGCCTCACGTGTTACCTCTGTGCCGTGACAGGGCCTCACGTGTCACCTCTGTGCCGTGACGGGGCCTCACGTGTCACCTCTGTGCCGTGACAGCGCCTCACGTGTTACCTCTGTGCCGTGACAGGGCCTCACGTGTCACCTCTGTGCCGTGACAGGGCCTCACGTGTCACCTCTGTGCCGTGACAGCGCCTCACGTGTTACCTCTGTGCCGTGACAGGGCCTCACGTGTCACCTCTGTGCCGTGACTGCGCTCTCTGAAGACTTAATAACTACACGTCGTGCACCTTATCGACCACTCTGGCGAGATGATGCTTGTCAATGAATGCTTTGACAGTGAATCCATGGATCCAAACCCTAAACAAAAACTAAGGCGCTGAGGGTTGGTAACTACAGGCGGCCCGCCCCACCACTGTCCTCTCTGATTGTGGCTTGTCTATATTGTGAATTATTCCCTAGATAGAGCCACCAACAGCCACCAACATGTAATTACAGTCCAAACGCTAGGAATGTGAGGCATCGGTGAGGGGTGGTAGCTACGGGCGACCCTCCCCACTACTGTCCTCTTTGATTGGGGCTTCTCTCTACAATGAACAACTCTCCGGACAGACTCCTGCACGTTTATGCACGTAGCTGAACAACCCACATAATTAGAAAGGTGAACTATGAGGATGAGGATGAGGTGTCTGTCATGTTGTGTACGTGGCGTGTTCCTTCAATCAATGGTAGCTCTCCAGTGTGGACTTTGGCACCATGAAAAGCACGCTGTCCGACTGCAGGATGTGAGTGTTTAATGTATAACATTTCATGGCCTGATTAGTGCAATAATGATCTCTGCTAGTCACTAGCATTAACTTCCTGGGGTGTAAATCCGTGCCATACGGCGGTGGAGTACAGACACAACCCGTGACGTAGTACACACAACGAACAAGGCAAACACTTGGCCATATTTACCATTTAATTTTAAAACGAATGCCACCGTTCTGTTAAATGTAAATGTTAATCTTTCATTACCGCCTACTATGCAGAATATTCAAAACTGGCGAGAATTATCTGTACAATAATTTTGAACACAAGAAGTTGTGGCCACGAGAGGGCGCTTGGTGTGGTGGGCGACACGTCATGTTTCAAGGGTTGGCAGTCCTGTGATCCCTGAATGACCTCTGGCTGACCTCTCACATTCCGGCGGTCACGTCCAGTAGAGATGACGAGGGACTATTTTTCTCGCTCTCTCTCCGTGTTTGTGGCGACACTCCACATGAGCACAGATCAGTGCGCTTACCCCGCGCTATATTTGGTGTTGTGTACCTATGTATTTTATTTTTCTATTCTCTTCTAAACCTACATAGAAATACAGGGAAAGAAGATGGGACGTTAGAGAGCGCTTGTAGTATTGATTATATGTCGCCAGGAATCAGATTGTTTGCCGTAGATTTCGTAGGTTGCGTACAAGTGGCAATCTTCCTAGGACACTCTGTGGGTCAGGGGGGGAGGGGGGGGGGGCAAGCTGTACGTAACGAGCCAAGCGGCGCTCCAGGCCAACGCGGGATGGAAGGCCGTTCAAACAATTATTCTTGAGCAACAAACTGTAATTCAATGCATCCGAAGACTGCAAGGACCAGATTAGTAAGAATGTAAAATAGCGTTCATGGCATACACCGTAACCTCGGCTGACCTCTATTTACGACGACCTCTATCCACCACGACCTCTATCCACCCCGACCTCTATCCATCCCGACCTCTATCCACCCCGACCTCTATCCGCCCCGACCTTTATCCACCCCGACCTCTATCCACCCCGACCTCTATCTACCCCGACCTCTATCCACCCCGACCTCTATCCACCCCGACCTCTATCCACCCCGACCTCTATCCACCCCGACCTCTATCCACCCCGACCTCTATCCACAGCGACCTCTATCCACTGTGACCTCTATCCACCCCGACCTCTATCCACCCCGACCTCTATTCACCGTGACCTCTATCCACCCCGACTCTATCCACCCCGACCTCTATCCACCCCGACCTCTATCCACCCCGACCTCTATCCACCCCGACCCCTATCAACCCCGACTTCTATCCGCCCCGACTTCTATCCACCACGACCTCTATCCACAGTGACCTGTATCCACCCCGACCTCTATCCACAGTGACCTGTATCCACCCCAACCTTTATCCGCAGTGACCTCTATCCACCGTGACCTCTATCCACCGTGACTTCTAGCCACCCCGACCTCTATCCACCCCGACCTCTATCCGCCCCGACCTCTATCCACCCCGACCTCTATCCACAGTGACCTCTATCCACCGTGACCTCTATCTACCCCGACCTCTTTCCACCCCGACCTCTATTCACCATGACCTCTATCCACTCCGACCTCTATCCTCCCTGACCTCTATCCACCGTGACCTCTATCCACCCCGACCTCTATCCACCGTGACCTCTATCCACCCCGACCTATATCCACCCCGACCTCTATTCACCCTGACCTCTATTCAGCGTGACCTCTATTCAGCGTGACCTCTATTCACAGTGACCTTAACCACCTATGCTAAATTGGGTCAAGACACATCCCTGGACAATGAAATAGTTTCGGATGAAACATGCCTATGCAGGTGTCAGGGCGCAAACGATCTGTTCAGCTGGCTTAATATGCTTAATATGGCCCTTAAATCGCCCTTAATATGGCCCTTAATATCGCCCTTAATATGGCCCTTAATATCGCCCTTAATATGGCCCTTAATATCGCCCTTAATATCGCCCTTAATATGGCCCTTAATATCGCCCTTAAGATGGCCCTTAATATCGCCCTTAATATGGCCCTTAAATCGCCCTTAATATGGCCCTTAATATCGCCCTTAATATGGCCCTTAATATGGCCCTTAATATCGCCCTTAATATGGCCCTTAATATGCAAGTGACCCTGTGGCTGGCACCAGCGTCTTTATCCAACCCGGAGTGAAACACGACACGGGGGGGGGCAGGGGAGGGGGGCGGGTAGGGCGGAGGGTAGACAGGGGGGTGGGGGGCTGGGATACCAAACAGCGTGACGTTTTAAAGACGTAACCATGGCCACAGACCGGATGTAAGGGGGGGGGGTCTAATGGCTCCACCCAGAATGCCTCGGTGTTTCCAATCTGTGCAAGGGGCTGGCGTGGCCTTAATGGGGAGTTTTGAATATATGGTGGAGATTGTTTAACCCGTCCTGTAGACTAATCCTGTGTGAACACAGCCGCCCGTTAAAGGCTTCACCGGGCGCCATACGCCCCAGGGCCACCGATTTCAACACCGCGCATAATATATTTCCACGGAAGTTATTATTTTTTGTTTGTTCGCTCTGTCCGGCTCGCAGTCCCCCCCCCCCCACCCCTTCAGGGTGAGATTGTTACCACCTGGTCCGACACGGCTACCGACCCTTAAGCCACAAAGTCGAGGCGGCGCGGTCAGGAAATCCGTGGTCTGTTTATACATCTTGTATGTGTAATATATATAACGGTAAACATACCAAGGCGACCCGGGTAGTCAGGGTGCCGCCCCCCCCCCACCCGCCCCTGCCATCCACCGGGAGGGTGACAGCCTCCCATGGGGTGAGTGAGTGAGAGGGATTAACTTGGATCGCCCCTACCTACCTCCGCCGTGACTAGCCATATCTTTTATCGGCACAGCTTGGCTTAATTCTCCGGTGGGTGCGACCAGGGTGTTTAGGGGGCTGGGTCGGTATGTGAAGGGTGTGTGTGTGGTGGGTGGGTGGGGGGGGGGGGGCGGGCGGTGTATAGCATGTATAGCAATGGGGTTATATAGTATATACATATATCTAAGATCACCGTGGATCCCCCCCCCAGTGCCTCCCGCCTATAGAGTCTTCACGCTGGCTGACTGCCCCCGCTCCGCCGCGCACGGCAGCGACAGACATGCCCGGTCCTGACCAGTCGCCCCGCCACCCTCACCCCTGATAGACCTCTGTGAGCACTCTGAGGGTGGGATCCCCAGACAACAAGTGTCTTCTGATTGATACGTTAGCACCAGGGACCTGGGGCCATGGCGTGGATGTACACAGCCACTGTGTGAAGACCAGGAGAGCGGTCCTCGTCAGCGGTGGGCGGGGAGTGGCAGGCCAGGCGACGGCGGCCGAGCGGTGGAAGGCGCACTTTGAGACTGAGAAGTACCCCCTGTCCCCCACCAGAGACTGCCCCACCCCCATCGAGTTAATCATTAGTAGCGCCACGTGTGTGGGTGCCAATACTCCCCCCATCCCCCGGGGGGTGTTCAGCTATCGAGAGTTTGGCCCTGCACCCTGCAGACTGTTATGATGTGACCTGTGCCAGAGCCAGTCATTCACAGCCTGAAGGTTCCCTGTCCCAGAGCTAGTCACTCACAACCTGTTGATCATAGGTGGTCACTGACTGTGGATAATTCGGAGGCAGGAGCGTGTGTTGTGGCTGACGTTACCAACACGGAGACGGTTCCTCTGATTGCCGGCGCCTCGCACCACCAAACGGAGTACGCCCGACCCCTTACCATCGCCGACCCCTGCAGACAGGTTCGACCCCCCGTGTGCCACAGGGAGTGCCCTGTGATCGCTGTCTGGGTGAGCCAGTGTGAGGCGTGAGGGAGGCGCTGGGAGTGACGGGGGTTCTCGCAGTGTCATGAGTGGCGCTGTCAATGCGGCATCCAGGGGACGGGGGTTCCCCCAGGGGCGAGACTATCCTCAGGGGCGGGAGATCCTCCCCACCCACGCCAGGATATGTACCATACAAGGTGAGTTGCCTAGACTGGTGGGTCGGAAGAAGGAGGGGGGGCGGGGGGGGGACACAGGATATTGAGACTGACAGTGGTCGCCGCAGTGCTTGCGGGACGGGAATACTGGTGTCTCAACAGCTGTTTCCTGGGTGGGTCAGACCGCCCGGCCTGATGTCACCTGTGTGACTGTGTGACCTTCCGGCAATTATGTGACCTTCAGGGCACTGTGTGACCTTCCGGCAATTATGTGTCATATTTATGGTATGACTAAACCCTACTTTAACAAATTATCTGAGAACCTGTGTTTTTGTCAACGACAGTCAATGAACAAGTAAAAGACAAGTCAATGACAAAGTCAACCACAAAGTCAACAACCCTAACACGGTATTACCGGCTGTTCCCGTATCGCCGTGCCACGAGTGCTTGGAGTCCTGTGTATATGTTCAGGTCTCTGCCACGAACTTCATCTGCTGCGTTATTGATTTGGTTATTGACTACTGCTCGCTGTGTGCAGGGTCCTGTAAGACAGGGGCATTGTGAGGGGTCCTATGTAAGACAGGGGCATTGTGAAGGATCCTATGTAAGACAGGGGCATTGTGAAGGGTCCTATGTAAGACAGGGGCATTGTGAGGGGTTCTATGTAAGACAGGGGCATTGTGAGGGGTCCTATGTAAGACAGGGGCATTGTGAAGGATCCTATGTAAGACAGGGGCATTGTGAAGGGTCCCATGTCAGATAGGGGCATTGTGAAGGGTCCTATGTGAGACAGGGGCATTGTGAAGGGTCCTATGTAAGACAGGGGCATTGTGAGGGGTTCTATGTAAGACAGGGGCATTGTGAAGGGTTCTATGTAAGACAGGGGCATTGTGAAGGGTCCTATGTAAGACAGGCGCATTGTGAAGGGTCCTATGTAAGACAGGGGCATTGTGAAGGGCCCTATGTAAGACAGGGGCATTGTGAAGGGTCCTATGTAAGACAGGGGCATTGTGGAGGGTCCTATGTGAGACAGACGTATTGTGAAGGGTCCTATGTAAGACAGGTGCATTGTGAAGGGTCCTATGTAAGACAGGGGCATTGTGAAGGGTCCTATGTAAGACAGGGGCATTGTGAAGGGTCCTATGTAAGACAGGGGCATTGTGAAGGGTCCTATGTAAGACAGGTTCATTGTGAAGGGTCCTATGTTGGACAGGTGCATTGTGAAGGGTCCTATGTAAGACAGGCGCATTGTGAAGGGTCCTATGGAAGACAGGGGCATTGTGAAGGGTTCTATGTAAGACAGGTGCATTGTGAAGGGTCCTATGTAAGACAGGTGCATTGTGAAGGGTCCTATGTAAGACAGGCGCATTGTGAAGGGTCCTATGTAAGACAGGGGCATTGTGAAGGGTCCTATGTAAGACAGGGGCATTGTGAAGGGTCCTATGTAAGACAAGTGCATTGTGAAGGGTCCTATGTAAGACAGGGGCATTGTGAGGGGTTCTATGTAAGACAGGGGCATTGTGAAGGATCCTATGTAAGACAGGGGCATTGTGAAGGATCCTATGTAAGACAGTAGCATTGTGAAGGGTCCTATGTAAGACAGGGGCATTGTGAAGGGTCCTATGTAGGACAGGTGCATTGTGAAGGGTCCTATGTAAGACAGGGGCATTGTGAAGGGTCCTATGTAAGACAAGTGCATTGTGAAGGGTCCTATGTAAGACAGGGGCATTGTGAAGGGTCCTATGTAAGACAGGGGCATTGTGAAGGGTCCTATGTAAGACAGGTGCATTGTGAGGGGTTCTATGTAAGACAGGTGCATTGTGAGGGGTCCTATGTAAGACAGGTGCATTGTGAGGGGTCCTATTTAAGACAGGGGCATTGTGAAGGGTCCTATGTAAGACAGGGGCATTGTGAAGAGTCCTATGTAAGACAGGCGCATTGTGAAGGGTCCTATGTAAGACAGGGGCATTGTGAAGGGTCCTATGTAAGACAGGGGCATTGTGAAGGGTCCTATGTAAGACAGGGGCATTGTGAAGGGTCCTATGTAAGACAAGTGCATTGTGAAGGGTTCTATGTAAGACAGGTGCATTGTGAAGGGTCCTATGTAAGACAAGTGCATTGTGAAGGGTCCTATGTAAGACAAGTGCATTGTGAAGGGTCCTATGTAAGACAGGGGCATTGTGAAGGGTCCTATGTAAGACAAGGGCATTGTGAGGGGTCCTATGTAAGACAGGTGCATTGTGAAGGGTCCTATGTAAGACAGGGGCATTGTGAGGGGTCCTATGTAAGACAGGTGCATTGTGAAGGGTCCTATGTAAGACAGGGGCATTGTGAAGGGTCCTATGTAAGACAGGGGCATTGTGAAGGGTCCTATGTAAGACAGGGGCATTGTGAGGGGTCCTATGTAAGACAGGTGCATTGTGAAGGGTCCTATGTAAGGCAGGGGCATTGTGAAGGGTCCTATGTAAGACAGGGGCATTGTGAGGGGTCCTATGTAAGACAGGCACATTGTGAAGGGTCCTATGTAAGACAGGGGCATTGTGAGGGGTCCTATGTAAGACAGGCACATTGTGAAGGGTCCTATGTAAGACAGGTGCATTGTGAAGAGTCCTATGTAAGACAGGGGCATTGTGAAGGGTCCTATGTAAGACAGGGGCATTGTGAGGGGTCCTATGCAAGACAGACGCATTGTGAAGGGTCCTATGTAAGACAGGTGCATTGTGAAGGGTCCTATGTAAGACAGGGGCATTGTGAGGGGTCCTATGTAAGACAGGGGCATTGTGAAGGGTCCTATGTAAGACAGGGGCATTGTGAAGGGTCCTATGTAAGACAGACGCATTGTGAAGGGTCCTATGTAAGACAGACGCATTGTGAAGGGTCCTATGTAAGACAGGTGCATTGTGAAGGGTCCTATGTAAGACAGGGGCATTGTGAGGGGTCCTATGTAAGACAGGGGCATTGTGAAGGGTCCTATGTAAGACAGGGGCATTGTGAAGGGTCCTATGTAAGACAGACGCATTGTGAAGGGTCCTATGTAAGACAGACGCATTGTGAAGGGTCCTATGTAAGACAGGTGCATTGTGAAGGGTCCTATGCAAGACAGACGCATTGTGAAGGGTCCCCCCTCTCCACACATCTAACCGGGATGACTCCTGTGGCTCTGACAGCCCCCCCCCCTCTCCACTCATCTGACCGGGATGACTCCTGTGGCCCTGACAGGCCCCCCCCTCTCCACGCATCTAACCGGGTTGACCTCTCTGGCCCTGACAGCCCCCCCCCCCTCTCCACACATCTAACCGGGATGACCCTCTGGTCCTGACAGCCCCCCCCCCCTCTCCACACATCTAACCGGGATGACCCTCTGGTCCTGACAGCCCCCCCCCCTCTTCACACATCTAACCGGGATGACCTCTCTGGCCCTGACAGCCCCCCCCCCCCCACGCTCTCCACACATCTAACCGGGATGACCCCTCGGCCCCCGACAGCGCCCCCCCCCCTCCACATATCTGACCGGGATGACCCATCTAGTCCTGACAGCCGCTCCCCCCCCCCCCCTCTCCACAAATCTAACCGGGATGACCCCTCTGGTTATGACAGCCACCCCCCCCCTCCCCACACATCTAACCGGGATGACCCCCTTGTGCGATATTGTCCAATAACCATGTGCGATATGGTCCAATAACCTTGTGCGATATGGTCTAATAACCTAGTGCGATATTGTCCAATAACCTTGTGCGATATGGTCTAATAACCTAGTGCGATATGGTCCTATAGCCTTGTGCTATATTGTCCTGTAGCCCTGTGGGATATTGTCCAATAGCGTGGTGCGATATTGTTCAATAGCCTTGTGGGTTATGGTCCAATAGCCTTGTGCGATATGGTCCAATAGCCTTGTGTGATATGGTCCTATAGCCTTGTGGGATATGGTCCAATAGCCTTGTGCGATAAGGTCCAATACCCGTGTGTGATATGTTCCAATATCCGATGTGCGATGTGGTTAAATAACCTTGTGAGATAAGGTCAAATAGCCTTGTGAGATAAGGTCAAATACCTTGTGCGATATGGTCCAATAGCCTTGTGCGATATGGTCCAATAGCCTTTTGCGATGTGGTCCAATAGTCTTGTGAGATAAAGTCCAATATGCGTGTGCGATATGGTCCAATATCCTTGTACGATATGGTCAAACAGACTTGCGGGATAAGGTCAAATATCCTTTTGGGATAAGGTCAGAGGTCCTTGTGGGATAAGGTCAAATATCCTTTTGGGATAAGATCAAATAGCCTTGTGGGATAAGGTGAAATAACCTTGTGGGATATGTCAAATAGCCTTGTGCGATATGGTCAAATAGATTTGTGGGATGATTTCAAATATCCTTGTGCGATAAGGTCAAATATCCTAGTGGGATAAGGTCAAATAGCCTTTTGGAATAAGGTCAAATAGCCTTGTGGGATAAGGTCAAATAGCCTTGTGCGATATGGTCAAATAGACTTGTGGGATAAGGTCAAATATCCTTTTGGGATAAGGTTAAATAGCCGTGTGGGATAAGGCCAAATAACCTTGTGCGATATGGTCAAATGGCTTGTGCGGTAAGTCCCATGACCTTGTGCAATATGGTGCAATAAGCTTGTGCGATAAGATCCTATGGCATTGTGCGATGTGGTCCAATAACCTTGTGCGATATGGTGCAATAACCTTGTGCGATATGGCGCAATAACCTTGTGCGATAAGATCCTATGGCATTGTGCGATGTGGTCCAATAACCTTGTGCGATATGGTCCAATAGCCTTGTGCAATATGGTGCAATAACCTTGTGCTATATGGCGCAATAACCTTGTGCGATAAGATCCTGTGGCATTGTGCGATGTGGTCCAATAACCTTGTGCGATATGGTCCAATAGCCTTGTGCAATATGGTGCAATAACCTTGTGCGATATGGTCTAATAACCTTGTGCGATACGATCCTATAGTATTGTGCGATATTGTCCAATAATCTTGTACAATATGGTCCCACGGCCTCGTGGGATATGGCCTTGTAACCTGTGTTATTGGTCCCCAAGCCTCGTGGGATATGGCCTTGTAACCTGTGTTATTGGTCCCCAAGCCTCGTGGGATATGGCCTTGTAACCTGTGTTATTGGTCCCCAAGCCTCGTGGGATATGGCCTTGTAACCTGTGTTATTGGTCCCCAAGCCTCGTGGGATATGGCCTTGTAACCTGTGTTATTGGTCCCCAAGCCTCGTGGGATATGGCCTTGTAACCTGTGTTATTGGTCCCCAAGCCTCGTGGGATATGGCCTTGTAACCTGTGTTATTGGTCCCACGGCCTCGTGGGATATGGCCTTGTAACCTGTGTTATTGGTCCCCAGGCCTCGTGGGATATGGCCTTGTAACCTGTGTTATTGGTCTCCAGGCGTCGTCCTCCGCTCTCTCGCACAGAATGTGGTTTGGCCAGCCCAGTGTATCGCTGTGTGACCTTGACCTCTGCCCTGCCTCTGATCCAGAGAGTCTGGCCAAGCTGCGGGACCCGGTGACGGCGGAGTCGCTGCAGGACGAGGGGGACACGGGGCTGGGGTCCGTGGAGGACCCGGAGGCCACGGAGTTCAGCCACCCCAACCACTCACCCACCCACATCGTCGCCAAGGTGGACGTCTACAGCGGCGCCGCCAGCATGTCCTCGGACGGTACGTGGGGGGGGGCACTTAATGGGGCACTTAGTGGGGCGCTTAGTGAGGCACTTAGTGGGGCGCTTAGTGAGGCACTTAGTGGGGCGCTTAGTAAGACACTTAGTGGGACACTTAGTGGGGCGCTTGGTGGGGCTCTTAGAGAGGCGCTTAATGGGGCACTTAGTAAGGCACTTGGTGGGGCACTTAGTATGGCACATAGTGGGGCGCTTAGTGGGGCTTTTAGTGAGGCTCTTAGTTGGGCACTCAGTGAGACACTTAGTGGGACACTTAGTGGGACACTTAGTGGGACACTTAGTGGGACACTTGGTGACACACTTAGTGGAGCAGTATGTAGGGCACTGTGTGCGGTGACTAGTGGGACACTTAGGTTATAGTTATTGGGGTATTGAGTGGGCTACGTAATGGGGCATTCCGTGTAGGTTAGGTATTTAATGGGATGTTTTGAACACTTAATAAGGCACTTAGTTTACGACAGAGGCGTGAGGACGGCTAGTAGGTTGGCCAATTTACCTGAGTAAACCCTGGGTTCGTGTTTATAATTTATACTCCGCAATTATACTCGCTAAGTAGCACATTTTGAAACTGTATCTCGGGCAAGTAGCAGAATAAAGTCACCAGCAAATTACATTACAGAATTACGAATGTATCAAGATAAAATTATAAAAAATCTTTTTGATTATGACTAGTACCGCGACAAGCTAGTGAAGCTTTAACGGAAAGACGTTTCGTGCGTACCGTGTACCATTATTACGAATCAGGTTTATAATCACCTTTTAACTTTAACGCGTGTACTACATATGGATAAAGTACAGAAGTTTATCATTGAATGCATTGAATGTTTTTAGTCACCATTTCACTTAATATATTGAAATTGCGATCATGCGCCCTTCGTGCCAGTGACAATTGTCGTCTGCCCCGTGCTGGCAATGACCTTGACCTTGTTTCGTCCGGCAGACGACGGCGCCAACCCAGCAGAGTACGAACTAGACTCGGACTCGGCTCAACAAATGGATGAGAAATACAAAATGATTATGAAGGGGAAAAAAGGTTAGTTGACAGTCTGACTTTCATTGAAACTGCCCTTCAGTGACTGAGAGGCGGCGAGTGGGCTGAGGTACGCATCACGTGTGTGCTGTGAATTGTGTCCTGCTTGTAGAGCGCCGAGTGTTATATGGTTAGCCGCGCCTCGTGCTCTGTGAACGCGCTGCATTGGTGTGATTGCCTGTGTTATATGGTTGGCGTCGCCTCGTCCTCTGTCGCTCGCTTGTGGTCGCTCCCGTTCAGCCTGCTGGGGCGGGTGTCGTCATTGTGGCGTCATCGTGGCGTCATCGTGGCGTCATCGTGGCGTCATGGTGGTGTTATGATGGCGTAATGGCGGCATCATGGTGGCGTTATGATGGCGTCATCGTGGCGTTATGATGGCGTCATCGTGGCGTTATGATAGCGTCATCGTGGCGTTATGATAGCGTCATCGTGGCGTTATGGTGGCGCTATGATGGCGTTATGATGGCGTTATGGTGGCGTTATGATGGCGTCATCGTGGCGTTATGATGGCGTCATCGTGGCGTTATGATGGCGTCATCGTGGCGTTATGATGGCGTTATGGTGGTGTTATGATGGCGTTATGGTGGCGTCATCGTGGCGTTATGGTGGCGCTATGATGGCGTTATGATGGCGTTATGGTGGCGTTATGATGGCGTCATCGTGGCGTTATGATGGCGTCATCGTGGCGTTATGATGGCGTCATCGTGGCGTTATGATGGCGTCATCGTGGTGTTATGATGGCGTCATCGTGGCGTTATGATGGCGTCATCGTGGCGTTATGATGGCGTCATCGTGGCGTTATGATGGCGTCATCGTGGCGTTATGATGGCGTTATGGTGGCGTTATGATGGCGTTATGGTGGCGTCATCGTGGCGTTATGATAGCGTTATGATGGCGTTATGATGGCGTTATGGTGGCGTTATGATGGCGTCATCGTGGCGTTATGATGGCGTCATCGTGGCGTTATGATGGCGTCATCGTGGCGTTATGATGGCGTCATCGTGGCGTTATGATGGCGTCATCGTGGCGTTATGATGGCGTCATCGTGGCGTTATGGTGGCGTTATGGTGGCGTTATGATGGCGTTATGATGGCGTCATCGTGGCGTTATGATGGCGTCATCGTGGCGTTATGATGGCGTCATCTTGGCGTTATGATAGCGTTCTGGTGGCGTCATGGTGGCGTCATCGTGGCGTTATGGTGGCGTCATCGTGGCGTTATGATAGCGTTATGGTGGCGTTATGATGGCGTTATGGTGGCGTCATCGTGGCGTTATGATAGCGTTATGATGGCGTTATGATGGCGTTATGGTGGCGTTATGATGGCGTCATCGTGGCGTTATGATGGCGTCATCGTGGCGTTATGGTGGCGTTATGATGGCGTTATGATGGCGTCATCGTGGCGTTATGATGGCGTCATCGTGGCGTTATGATAGCGTTATGATGGCGTTATGATGGCGTTATGGTGGCGTTATGATGGCGTCATCGTGGCGTTATGATGGCGTCATCGTGGCGTTATGGTGGCGTTATGATGGCGCTATGATGGCGTCATCGTGGCGTTATGATGGCGTCATCGTGGCGTTATGGTGGCGTTATGATGGCGTCATCGTGGCGTTATGATGGCGTCATCGTGGCGTTATGATGGCGTCATCGTGGCGTTATGATGGCGTCATCGTGGCGTTATGATGGCGTCATCGTGGCGTTATGATGGCGCTATGGTGGCGTTATGATGGCGTTATGATGGCGTTATGATGGCGTCATCGTGGCGTTATGATGGCGTCATCGTGGCGTTATGATGGCGTCATCTTGGCGTTATGATAGCGTTCTGGTGGCGTCATGGTGGCGTCATCGTGGCGTTATGGTGGCGTCATCGTGGCGTTATGATAGCGTTCTGGTGGCGTCATGGTGGCGTTATGATGGCGTCATCGTGGCGTTATGATGGCGTCATCGTGGCGTCATGGTGGCGTTATGCTAGTCCGGTAGATGGCGCCTTGTTCGCACGTGTTTGTCACGATATTATGCCATCTAATAACACCCGTCGACACTGGCGCACTATTGTACGCACATATTCTCGCCGTTAAAGAATATCACGAAGCTAATTCTTGCCATAATTTATATATGTAGATGCCAATATGGTTGTCGATATATACAGATTCTCCAATATTGTTATTACATTATTATTACATTTTTGAGAAAATGTAACCGTAAGGTGTCTTATTTCAAATAAGCATATTTAAGATAATGAAAGCAAAACAAGCACCACTCCCTAGACCCCCGCGCCGCCACCAACACCACCGCGCCACCCCCAACACCACTGCGCCACACGAACACCACCGCACCACCCCCAACACCACCGCGCCACACGAACACCACCGCGCCACCCCCAACACCACCGCGCCACACGAACACCACAGCGCCACCCCAACACCACCGCGCCACCCCCAACACCACTGCGCCACACGAACACACCGCGCCACCCCCAACACCACCGCGCCACCCCCAACACCACCGCGCCACCCCCAACACCACCGCGCCACTACCAACACTACCGCGCCACCCCCAACACCACCGCGCCACCCCCAACACCACCGCGCCATACCCAACACCACCGCGCCACCCCAAACACCACCGCGCCACCCCCAAAACCACTGCGCCATCCCAACACCACCGCGCCACCCCCAACACCACCGCGCCACCCCGGAACCCCAACACCACCGCGCCACCCCCAACACCACTGCGCCACCCCCAACACCACCGCGCCACCCCCAACACCACCGCGCCACCCCCAACACCACCGCGCCACCCCCAACACCACCGCGCCACCCCCAACACCACCGCGCCACCCCCAACACCACCGCGCCACCCCAACACCACCGCGCTACCCCCAACACCACCGCGCCACCCCCAGTACCACCGCGCCACCCCCAACACCACCGCGCCACCCCCAACAGTACCGCGCCACCCCAACACCCCCGCGCCACCCCCAACACCACCGCGCCACCCCCAACACCACCGCGCCACCCCCAACACCACCGCGCCATCCCCAACACCACCGCGCCACCCCCAGCGCGACCGCGCCACCCCCAACACCACCGCGCCACCCCCAACACCACCGCGCCACCCCCAACACCACCGCGCCACCCCCGTACACTTGTAACATATCTTGACAGATTGTTGTCATTAAAGTGTCCAATGACGGAATCACCAAAGGTCACGCTACGCGCGATGCATTCTGGGAGATCCTTATAATAGATCTACCGACTCCGCTTAATGGCTAATGAAAGAAACAGCTCTTGTGTGAGAGCCGTGCAATAGTTAAGGTGTCACCCGAGTAACGAGTAATCCTGCCCCCCCCCCCCCCCCCCCGCCCCGCCTCGCCAGGCGCCTACCTCAAAGAGCTTAAGGCCAGCGACCCGGAGTCGGTGGGGACAGAGGACTTCCAGCGTAGGTTTACACAGCTCATGGTTCCAGACACCTCGGCTGCCACGCCGACAGGTAAACTCACCCATTATCGATCAGATGCCCTTGCTTATCCTCAGGTCTAACCCGCACTGCTCCAATAATTGCAGTCAGCACTCATGACGGACCTATACAACCCGTGTTCTGCAAATTTTTCATTGCACGATCGTCTCAATCGAATTATTTGTCCAATATATCGTCTTTTCTGAAATGACCATTTAGTACTGGTACAGCCTCTTGCTATTGGTTCTGTATATAAGGCGACCTTTATCTCGCTATAGCCTCCCTTGAGGAGGTATTCTCCACTTAAGGGGGGGGTATTCCCCACTTAAGGGGGGTATTCCCCTCTTAAGGGGGGTATTTCCCACTTCAGGGGGTATTCCCCACTTCAGGGGGTATTCCCCACTTAAGGGGGGTATTCCCGACTTAAGGGGGTATTCCCCACTTCAGGGAGTATTCCCCACTTAAGGGGGGTATTTAACACTTAAGGGGGGTATTCCCGACTTAAGGGGGTATTCCCCACTTCAGGGGGTATTCCCCACTTAAGGGGGGTATTTAACACTTAAGGGGGGTATTCCCGACTTAAGGGGGTATTCCCCACTTAAGGGGGTATTCCCCACTTAAGGGGGGTATTTAACACTTAAGGGGGGTATTCCCGACTTAAGGGGGTATTCCCCACTTAAGGGGGATATTCCCCACTTCAGGGGGTATTCCCCACTTAAGGGGGTATTCCCCACTTAAAGGGGTATTCCCCACTTAAGGGAGATATTCCCCACTTCAGGGGGTATTCCCCACTTAAGGGGGTATTCCCCACTTAAAGGGGTATTCCCCACTTAAGGGGGATATTCCCCACTTCAAGGGTATTCCCCGCTCAAGAGGGTGTTCAACATGCCCCCGAGATGCCCCCGTCTTTTATTTGAGTAACATATATACATTGACATATTTAGGATGTGAATATTGTATGTTGATTAGCATACTACACAAAAATATCAAGTGATCATATTCGCATTTGTGCAGATAATATTTGTATTCTAATCAAACTTGTGCAATTCGCATCCCGAACATATCATTGCATATAGACTACACCATAGGAACATATCATTGCATATAGACTACACCATAGGAACATATCATTGCATATAGACTACACCATAGGAACATATCATTGCATATAGACTACACCATAGGAACATATCATTGCATATAGACTACACCATAGGAACATATCATTGCATATAGACTACACCATAGGAACATATCATTGCATATAGACTACACCATAGGAACATATCATTGCATATAGACTACACCATAGGAACATATCATTGCATATAGACTACACCATAGGAAGATATCATTGCATATAGACTACACCATAGGAACATATCATTGCATATAGACTACACCATAGGAACATATCATTGCATATAGACTACACCATAGGAAGATATCATTGCATATAGACTACACCATAGGAACATATCATTGCATATAGACTACACCATAGGAACATATCATTGCATATAGACTACACCATAGGAACATATCATTGCATATAGACTACACCATAGGAACATATCATTGCATATATACTACACCATAGGAAAGTCTGACAAACAGTTCTGACGAACAGTTCCCTTAGCGATAACGGCCACCCGCATATGACTCTACAACTTTAAATACAACTCTTTACCTCTGTAACTGTATCTACAACTCTATACCTCTGTAACTGTATCTACAACTCTACAACTCTCCAACTCACTCTAATAATCTCCGAATTGTAGTGCTCATAACAGTGATTATATAACTCTGTGACTAACTCTCACTATGAATCTACGATTCTATGACTAACGTTACAACTCTATAACTCTACAACTGTGTAACTGTAACCCTATAACTGAATGACGTATCTGTTTGGTCTCCTCTCTCTGTGTCCTGCCCCCATTATCGTTCTCTGTGTCCTGCCCCCATTATCGCTCTCGGGACTCCAAACGCTTCGCCAGCTTAACCGCCTTGCTAAACAGACCGTCTGTGGATTTTACCCATGGGATGAAACCAAATGAACTTAATATGGTCACTTTCTTGATGCGCCTACTATGTTCCTTATTTACCCACGGTTGTTAATTTCTTGTAGTTTTCGGCACATTTGCGTGTTACATTAACACTTTCTGAGTAATTCCCTCCTTCGTTCATGCCCTAAATGCTTGTGGCTTCGTCCTTGTTCAGTGTGCCATTAATATGTGTGTTCACATGTAGATATGTAGAGATATGCTGCCACATTCCGCGTCCTTTAAGTCAGTGTGTCATTGTCATTGTTTGGATATCGTCACCCATGGCGTACACTCCCCGGGGGGGGGGGGGCACCTGCTCCACTCTGTATGTGTGTTAACTGTGTAACTGATTGTAAGGCAATTAACCTCATGTAAGGCACTTAAACGTAGTGTTAATGGCTATATACGGTCCACAGCCTTGTTGTGGCTACTCGTCAAGCCGTACACGGCACCACTTCCTTC
Source organism: Arenicola marina (assembly GCA_964019135.1). Classification (NCBI taxonomy): domain Eukaryota; kingdom Metazoa; phylum Annelida; class Polychaeta; family Arenicolidae; genus Arenicola; species Arenicola marina. The sequence continues at coordinate 42,044,883 of OZ025258.1, forward strand.
TGAATGTTATAGTAAATGTTCTTCGTACTATAGTGTGAGCACTGCTCCTTGCTGTCTCGCTGGTCTCGGCTGTCTATGTAGTGTGTGGATGTCTCTCCTTCTCTCGTGTAGGCCGGACTTCCGCTTCCACCGCGGTGCATGCAGGGAACCCCGCTGATCTCGAGTCGGTGCGGACTGAGGATATTGAGAAGGAGTTCCGTAAAACTTTAGTCAATCCCGTCATGCTCTCAGGTACCTCACCCCGTCATGCCCTCAGGTACCTCACCCCGTCATGCCCTCAGGTACCCCACCCCGTCATGCCCTTAGGTACCTCACCCCGTCATGCCCTCAGGTACCTCACCCCGTCATGCCCTCAGGTACCTCACCCCGTCATGCCCTCAGGTACCTCACCCCGTCATGCCCTCAGGTACCTCACCCCGTCATGCCCTCAGGTACCCCACCCCGTCATGCCCTTAGGTACCTCACCCCGTCATGCCCTCAGGTACCTCACCCCGTCATGCCCTCAGGTACCTCACCCCGTCATGCTGTCAGGTACCTCACCCCGTCATGCCCTCAGGTACCTCACCCCGTCATGCCCTCAGGTACCTCACCCCGTCATGCCCTTAGGTACCTCACCCCGTCATGCTCTCAGGTACCTCACCCCGTCATGCCCTCAGGTACCTCACCCCGTCATGCCCTCAGGTACCTCACCCCGTCATGCTGTCAGGTAACTCACCCCGTCATGCCCTCAGGTACCTCACCCCGTCATGCTGTCAGGTACCTCACCCCGTCATGCCCTCAGGTACCTCACCCCGTCATGCCCTCAGGTACCTCACCCCGTCATGCTGTCAGGTACCTCACCCCGTCATGCCCTCAGGTACCTCACCCCGTCGTGCCCTCAGGTACCTCACCCCGTCATGCCCTCAGGTACCTCACCCCGTCATGCCCTTAGGTACTCACCCCGTCATGCTGTCAGGTACCTCACCCCGTCATGCTGTCAGGTACCTCACCCCGTCATGCCCTCAGGTACCTCACCCCGTCATGCCCTCAGGTACCTCACCCCGTCATGCTGTCAGGTACCTCACCCCGTCATGCCCTCAGGTACCTCACCCCGTCATGCCCTCAGGTACCTCACCCCGTCATGCCCTCAGGTACCTCACCCCGTCATGCCCTCAGGTACCTCACCCCGTCATGCCCTTAGGTACCTCACCCCGTCATGCCCTCAGGTACCTCACCCCGTCATGCCCTTAGGTACCTCACCCCGTCATGCCCTCAGGTACCTCACCCCGTCATGCCCTTAGGTACCTCACCCCGTCATGCCCTCAGGTACTTCACCCCGTCATGCTGTCAGGTACCTCACCCCGTCATGCCCTTAGGTACCTCACCCCGTCATGCCCTCAGGTACCTCACCCCGTCATGCTGTCAGGTACCTCACCCCGTCATGCCCTTAGGTACCTCACCCCGTCATGCCCTCAGGTACCTCACCCCGTCATGCCCTTAGGTACCTCACCCCGTCATGCCCTCAGGTACTTCACCCCGTCATGCTGTCAGGTACCTCACCCCGTCATGCCCTCAGGTACCTCACCCCGTCATGCTGTCAGGTACCTCACCCCGTCATGCTGCCAGGTACCTCACCCCGTCATGCCCTCAGGTACCTCACCCCGTCATGCCCTTAGGTACCTCACCCCGTCATGCTGTCAGGTACCTCACCCCGTCATGATTTCAGGTACCTCACCCCGTCATGCTCTCAGGTACCTCACCCCGTCATGCCCTCAGGTACCCCACCCCGTCATGCCCTCAGGTACCTCACCCCGTCATGCCCTTAGGTACCTCACCCCGTCATGCTGTCAGGTACCTCACCCCGTCATGCTGTCAGGTACCTCACCCCGTCATGCCCTCAGGTACCTCACCCCGTCATGCCCTTAGGTACCTCACCCCGTCATGCCCTCAGGTACCTCACCCCGTCATGCTGTCAGGTACCTCACCCCGTCATGCCCTTAGGTACCTCACCCCGTCATGCTGTCAGGTACCTCACCCCGTCATGCCCTCAGGTACCCCACCCCGTCATGCCCTCAGGTACCTCACCCCGTCATGCCCTTAGGTACCTCACCCCGTCATGCCCTTAGGTACCTCACCCCGTCATGCCCTCAGGTACCTCACCCCGTCATGCTGTCAGGTACCTCACCCCGTCATGCCCTTAGGTACCTCACCCCGTCATGCCCTCAGGTACCTCACCCCGTCATGCCCTTAGGTACCTCACCCCGTCATGCCCTTAGGTACCTCACCCCGTCATGCCCTCAGGTACCCCACCCCGTCATGCCCTCAGGTACCTCACCCCGTCATGCCCTCAGGTACCTCACCCCGTCATGCCCTTAGGTACCTCACCCCGTCATGCCCTCAGGTACCTCACCCCGTCATGCCCTTAGGTACCTCACCCCGTCATGCCCTTAGGTACCTCACCCCGTCATGCCCTTAGGTACCTCACCCCGTCATGCCCTTAGGTACCTCACCCCGTCATGCCCTTAGGTACCTCACCCCGTCATGCCCTTAGGTACCTCACCCCGTCATGCCCTCAGGTACTTCACCCCGTCATGCTGTCAGGTACCTCACCCCGTCATGCCCTCAGGTACCTCACCCCGTCATGCTGTCAGGTACCTCACCCCGTCATGCTGCCAGGTACCTCACCCCGTCGTGCCCTCAGGTACCTCACCCCGTCATGCCCTCAGGTACCTCACCCCGTCATGCTGTCAGGTACCTCACCCCGTCATGCCCTCAGGTACCTCACCCCGTCATGCCCTTAGGTACCTCACCCCGTCATGCCCTCAGGTACCTCACCCCGTCATGCTCTCAGGTACCTCACCCCGTCATGCTCTCAGGTACCTCACCCCGTCATGCTCTCAGGTACCTCACCCCGTCATGCCTTCAGGTACCTCACCCCGTCATGCCCTCAGGTACCTCACCCCGTCATGCTGTCAGGTACCTCACCCCGTCATGCTGCCAGGTACCTCACCCCGTCATGCCCTCAGGTACCTCACCCCGTCATGCTCTCAGGTACCTCACCCCGTCATGCTGTCAGGTACCTCACCCAGGGTCTGTGTGACACCCAGGGTGTGTGTGACACCCAGGGTCTGTGTGACGCCCAGGGTCTGTGTGACACCCAGGGTGTGTGTGACACCCATGGTCTGTGTGACACCCGGGGTCTGTGTGACACCCAGGGTATGTGTGACACCCAGGGTCTGTGACACCCAGGGTCTGTGTGACACCCAGGGTCTGTGTGACACCCAGGGTCTGTGTGACACCCAGGGTCTGTGTGACACCCAGGGTCTGTGACACCCAGGGTCTGTGTGACACCCAGGGTGTGTGTGACACCCAGGGTATGTGTGACACCCAGGGTCTGTGTGACACCCAGGGTCTGTGTGACACCCAGGGTCTGTGTGACACCCAGGGTCTGTGTGACACCCAGGGTCTGTGTGACACCCAGGGTCTGTGTGACACCCAGGGTCTGTGTGACACCCAGGGTCTGCTCTCCGCTTCCGGCTTCATTAATGTCATTAAATATTTTACGAGATTTAAGAATTGGGAAAAAAACTTCCGTTTGAAATGGCTGTGGAGAGATAGCGTTAGTATTGGAACAATACGGAATGTTCTGGGCCTCTGCTATCACGGCTTTACCATCCTGACACGGTTTAAAAATACAAAGTTCTCAACATTTAATTCGGATTATCCCGCCAGATGGCATCCCGGGGAGAGTGATTGCGCCGTCCCGCCCCACGAAGGTCAAGGCCGCCCCGGTGAAGGCCGTGAGCGGTCGGCCGGTGGGGGTGCGGTCGGTGGGGGTGCGGCCCGGGGCCAGGCGGAGGCCCGCCAGGAGACCCCCGGGGACCAGGCGGGGGAGGAGGGCAGGCAGCGACCTGGAGTCCGTCCAGACCGAGGACTTCGAGCGCCACTTCTACTCCCTAGGCGTGAAGCAGGTCGCCAGCGTCCCCGTCCTCAACTTCGACCAACTCATGGTCGACAGCGACTTGGACACGGTCCGCTCCCAGGTCATCAGGGACAAGTTTCTGGCCGCCCTCAGTGAGTAACGTTACTTGTTTCTGGCCGCCCTCAGTGAGTAACGTTACGTGTTTCTGGCCGTCCTCAGTGAGTAACGTTACTTGTTTCTGGCCGCCCTCAGTGAGTAACGTTACGTGTTCCCGGCCGCCCTCAGTGAGTAACGTTACTTGTTTCTGGCCGCCCTCAGTGAGTAACGTTACGTGTTTCTGGCCGCCCTCAGTGAGTAACGTTACGTGTTTCTGGCCGCCCTCAGTGAGTAACGTTACGTGTTTCTGGCCGCCCTCAGTGAGTATAGAGTTACGTATTTCTGGCCGCCCTCAGTGAGTAACGTTACGTGTTTCTGGCCGCCCTCAGTGAGTAACGTTACGTGTTCCTGGCCGCCCTCAGTGAGTAACGTTACGTGTTTCTGGCCGCCCTCAGTGAGTAACGTTACGTATTGCTGGCCGCCCTCAGTGAGTAACGTTACGTCTTCCTGGCCGCCCTCAGTGATTAACGTTACTTGCTTCTGGCCGCCCTCAGTGAGTAACGTTACGTGTTTCTGGCTGCCCTCAGTGAGTAACGTTACGTGTTTCTGGCCGCCCTCGGTGAGTAACGTGACGTGTTTCTGGCCGCCCTCGGTGAGTTACGTTACGTGTTTCTGGCTGAGCTCAGTGAGTAACGTTACGTGTTTCTGGCCGCCCTCAGTGAGTAACGTTACGTGTTTCTGGCCGCCCTCAGTGAGTAACGTTACGTGTTCCTGGCCGCCCTCAGTGAGTAATGTTACGTGCTTCTGGCTGCCCTCAGTGAGTAACGTTACTTGTTTCTGGCCGCCCTCAGTGAGTAACGTTACGTGTTCCCGGCCGCCCTCAGTGAGTAACGTTACTTGTTTCTGGCCGCCCTCAGTGAGTAACGTTACGTGTTTCTGGCCGCCCTCAGTGAGTAACGTTACGTGTTTCTGGCCGCCCTCAGTGAGTAACGTTACGTGTTTCTGGCCGCCCTCAGTGAGTAACGTTACGTGTTTCTGGCCGCCCTCAGTGAGTAACGTTACGTGTTTCTGGCCGCCCTCAGTGAGTAACGTTACGTGTTTCTGGCCGCCCTCAGTGAGTAACGTTACGTGTTTCTGGCCGCCCTCAGTGAGTAACGTTACGTGTTTCTGGCCGCCCTCAGTGAGTATAGAGTTACGTATTTCTGGCCGCCCTCAGTGAGTAACGTTACGTGTTTCTGGCTGCCCTCAGTGAGTAACGTTACGTGTTTCTGGCCGCCCTCAGTGAGTAACGTTACGTGTTTCTGGCCGCCCTCAGTGAGTAACGTTACGTGTTCCTGGCCGCCCTCAGTGAGTAACGTTACGTGTTTCTGGCCGCCCTCAGTGAGTAACGTTACGTATTGCTGGCCGCCCTCAGTGAGTAACGTTACGTGTTCCTGGCCGCCCTCAGTGATTAACGTTACTTGTTTCTGGCCGCCCTCGGTGAGTAACGTTACGTGTTTCTGGCTGCCCTCAGTGAGTAACGTTACGTGTTTCTGGCCGCCCTCAGTGAGTAACGTTACGTGTTTCTGGCCGCCCTCGGTGAGTTACGTTACGTGTTTCTGGCTGAGCTCAGTGAGTAACGTTACGTGTTTCTGGCCGCCCTCAGTGAGTAACGTTACGTGTTTCTGGCCGCCCTCGGTGAGTTACGTTACGTGTTTCTGGCAGAGCTCAGTGAGTAACGTTACGTGTTTCTGGCCGCCCTCAGTGAGTAACGTTACGTGTTCCTGGCCGCCCTCAGTGAGTAACGTTACGTGTTTCTGGCTGCCCTCAGTGAGTAACGTTACGTGTTTCTGGCCGCCCTCAGTGAGTATAGAGTAACGTGTTTCTGGCCGCAATCAGTGAGTAACGTTACGTGTTTCTGGCTGCCCTCAGTGAGTAACGTTACGTGTTTCTGGCCGCCCTCAGTGAGTAACGTTACGTGTTTCTGGCCGCCCTCAGTGAGTAACGTTACGTGTTCCTGGCCGCCCTCAGTGAGTAACGTTACGTGTTTCTGGCTGCCCTCAGTGAGTAACGTTACGTGTTGCTGGCCGCCCTCAGTGAGTAACGTTACGTGTTGCTGGCCGCCCTCAGTGAGTAACGTTACTTGTTTGTGGCCGCCCTCAGTGAGTAACGTTACGTGTTTCTGGCTGCCCTCAGTGAGTAACGTTACTTGTTTCTGGCCGCCCTCAGTGAGTAACGTTACGTGTTTCTGGCCGCCCTCCGTGAGTATAGAGTGACGTGTTTCTGGCCGCCCTCAGTGAGTAACGTTACGTGTTTCTGGCTGAGCTCAGTGAGTAACGTTACGTGTTTCTTGCCGCCCTCAGTGAGTAGCGTTACGTGTTTCTGGCCGCCCTCAGTGAGTAACGTTACTTGTTTCTGGCCGCCCTCAGTGAGTAACGTTACGTGTTTCTGGCCGCCCTCAGTGAGTAACGTTACTTGTTTCTGGCCGCCCTCAGTGAGTAACGTTACGTGTTCCTGGCCGCCCTCAGTGAGTAACGTTACTTGTTTCTGGCCGCCCTCAGTGAGTAACGTTACGTGTTTCTTGCCGCCCTCAGTGAGTATAGAGTTACGTGTTTCTGGCCGCCCTCAGTGAGTAACGTTACGTATTGCTGGCCGCCCTCAGTGAGTAACGTTACGTGTTTCTGGCCGCCCTCAGTGAGTAACGTTACTTGTTTCTGGCCGCCCTCAGTGAGTAACGTTACGTGTTTCTGGCTGCCCTCAGTGAGTAACGTTACGTGTTTCTGGCCGCCCTCAGTGATTAACGTTACGTGTTTCTGGCCGCCCTCAGTGAGTAACGTTACTTGTTTCTGGCCGCCCTCAGTGAGTAACGTTACGTGTTCCTGGCCGCCCGCAGTGAGTAACGTTACTTGTTTCTGGCCGCCCTCAGTGAGTAACGTTACTTGTTTCTGGCCGCCCTCAGTGAGTAACGTTACGGGTTTCTGGCCGCCCTCAGAGAGTATAGTTACGTATTTCTGAATGGCTTTACTGGTCGCTTGAACAGAGTATTTAAGTCGAACTTTGCATATCATGTCTTTCTTCGAACACTCTGTTAAACATGTTTCCGGCCTATAAAAACACAATGTTTGTTCTGGTGAACATTACGTTAACCTGCCGGTTATCTTTGCTAACAAGAGGGAGCCATGGAAAGTTACTGGCCCCGGCTAAAGATGAGCGGCGTAGGTACTCTCAGACCAGCGCTCTTTGCCCTGCGATAGGCTATACGCACGCTGTTATGCTGGCTTCCTGGTTCATCCACTTGCAGGCGCGCCAGACATGACCAGCGAGGCGGACACGGACAGCGAGGCCGAGTCCGTCCGGATCGACGCTCTGGTGGAACAGAAGATCCAGGACATCCTCAGACAAATCCGCCAAGCATCAGGTCAGACGCGTCCTCTGTTCACATACAGGAGAGATACACCCCATCCCCTCCCGCCGGCCCCATCACCCAACGTCCCCCCATCACCCACCGCCTCACCCCCTCCCGCCGGGCCCATCACCCAACGTCC